>CM070507.1:23390285-24590285 GCA_036346375.1 Guadua angustifolia
GTGTGCTACTCACGATGTACATGTGTTTATGAAGTCGAGTCGAGAGGCGGTGGAGTCAAGCTCTCGGGCAAGGGTGTTTCAAGGTTTGCTTTAGAGCTTGTGTGTCTTTACCATCGTTTGAGTGACTTTTGTATTAGCGTTCGTATGAACTGTATTAGGCTTGAATGATATTACCGTGATTTTTCTCTTCAGTGTCTTTATAGATATATATGTTATTTAGTTCTATATGTGTAGGAAACTTAATTGATCTCATGCAAGTTATGGATATGTCACAATTTTTAGTGATTTAAGAGAGGAGTCGTTGTATCTGTTTATGCCTTAATTTCTGTAGTCTTTTCTCACCTGCTATATGCTTTAGCAGCTTTCAAAATTTCTTTTGTGTTTTGGCGTTTTATTCTGATGCACGTTCATAGTTAAAAATTGGCATTTCAAGATCCTATTGTTTAATCTGTCAATTGTTTTCCTTCCAAAAAGCAAATTCTTTTATTCTTTCTATTTCAAAAATATTTAAAGCTGTTTGATGTGCAAGGATGGTGTTAAGAAGGTTTCCATGTAAATAACATCGTGGTATCTAGGCTGCTTTTGTTATTGCTGACAGCATCATACATGAATTCATAATAATTGTCATAACATTCTCTTGTCTTTCAGTCCAAGATTATAATGACTTTTTCCTACGGATGCTTATGCAAGATATTTTTTTTATAATGGCTTTTTCCTACGGATGCTTATGCAAGATATTTTTTAAATTGTAGGGTCATAATGTTGTTATGCTGCCTCTATTACAGCCTTATCGAGTAATTATTATTGTTTTCGAGAGACATGATCCGTGTATGGGTAAAATCATAGGTAGTCGATTTCTTCGATATGCTTGACAAGGTTATGTGCGAACCATTATGTTTCTCACACATGACGATCCAGCTTCATTATTTATTGATCTTTTTAGCTTTGACAACATTCCATGTGCCCTATATGTTGGATAAGAATCATTGAACAGTTTTATTGATCTTTTTAGCTTTGACGGCATTTCTTTTATTCTTTCTGTTTGAGAGATATTTAAAGGTGTTTGATGTGCAAGGATGGTGTTAAGAAGGTTTCCATGTAAATAACATCGTGGTATCTAGGCTGCTTTTGTTATTGCTGACAGCATCATACATGAATTCATAATAATTGTCATAACATTCTCATGTCTTTCGGTCCAAGATTATAATGACTTTTTCCTACAGATGCTTATGCAAGATATTTTTTTATAATGGCTTTTTCCTACGGATGCTTATGCAAGATATTTTTTAAATTGTAGGGTCACAATGCTGTTATATGATGAAGCTAATTCTGTGATTTTTTAAATTGTAGGGTCATAAAGCTGTTCTACGATGAAGCTAATTCTCATGTCTTTCGGTCCAAGATTATAATGACTTTTTCCTACGGATGCTTATGCAATATATTTTTTTATAATGGCTTTTTCCTACGGATGCTTATGCAAGATATTTTTCAGATTACCAGTGATTGAATGCGATGCTTATAACTTGTATTTTATTTAGTCCTATTTGTGCAGGAAACTTAATTGATCTCATGCAAGTTATGGACATGTCGCAGTTCTTAGTGATTTAAGAGATAAGCCACTATTTTGTTTATGCCTTAAACTCTATGGTCATTTCTTGCCAGCTATATGCCTTCTATTTGAAAAGATATTTAAAGGTGTTTGATCAAAGAGAATGGTGTTTAATCAAAGAGTATGGGCCCTCACAGAATTAGCTTCATGGCATTTCTTGTGCAGTCCATTATATTAACCATGGTAGAATTTGGTTTGAAGTTATTTAGATAAGCAAACCTCACTTAGAGACTGTTATCTGAATTACCCTATATGTTGGATAAGAATTGTTGAACAGTTTTATTGATCTTTTTAGCTTTGACAGCATTCCGTGTGCCCTATATGTTGGATTAGAATCATTGAACAGTTTTATTGATCTTTTTAGCTTTGACAGCATTTCGTGCGCACTCCCTTATTTACATCTCATATAAATACAAGTTATCCTAGCATTGCAGTTCATACTGTTGTGTCGTTTCATGGTTAATATTTTTGCCTTCCATTTCATTACTAGGTATTTTTGTGTGCTGCTATTCGAAAGGATGAAATCGACTAGGTCACCGCACACATAGAATTAATGAGGCCACAATTCTAAATATATCCATATCCATTTTCAGGGCTGCAACAAAGGGACGTTTCTTTTGGGTGAGTGCCTTTTCTTCTGATTAAAGACGGCTTCATTTGGTTTTGATGTGTTGATTAGCTAATTATTTATTACTAGAACAATATAAATTCAGAGTTGTGTGCTATATTGCTGTTGGACATTGATGAGGGAGTTAGAGCTGCTTTGATCTTAGTGAAGCAAGCTGCTGAGCTTCTTTGATATTCTGATTATTACTGTCTTATCACACATGCTAAACCTGTTATAGGGCAACTATGCAACTCTTTCTACGCTTTATGTATTGGCGAAATATGAAAGGTATGCTTTGATATAGCCATTTGCTTGAAAAGAACTGATATAAACCATATATACAAACATTCCTTCTATAATCAATAGATAGTGTTGGTTTGCGCTAGATCCAAACAATGTAAGTTCGTGAAGTAAGGTAATCATGTCACACAATTTGATGATGCCATTTTGTTCTTTTGCAGGTTAGCTACTTGATAAATTAGATTTTTGCATTAGGGTGTTGCCCATTGGTTCATGACTACATAAATTGCAGCTGGGTCCTTTATAGGTATATTTCCGGTTAGATATTATAGCGCTTGATTGAAATTTTAGAACTTGCATATTGCTAGGTACATTGCTTCTCCTATTTTATTTCAGTTCTTATGTGTTTTCCGTTGTTTTACTTGAAAAAGATAACAATGTACTGCTCTTTGTGCTGTCTGGGCAATAGATATTGTTGCCCCCTTCTCGCTATGGTTTAAAAACCTGTAAATTCTATATTAGCTATGTTCCCAATCTGTAGGAATTCAGATAGCAGGTTGGGGTTTGCTATTTCGCTGTAGGTCAGCGTGCTTCGACTGTGGCCGGTTCGTCGTCTACCAAGCCGGTGCTCTCCACCTTCTGAGATAAAAGTTGAGCACACCCTTTCACGGCGATGAGGTGCCGCCGACCCGGACAGGGTGCCCGTCGCCTCCTGGCCTACTCCACCCCCTCCCTCCCTCTTGCTCTCCTTTACCTACACGATGCCGCTGCCGCTGCCGCCCACCTCTGGTCATGTCGACACCACCGCTGCTCCACCGATCCGTTCCCAGCTCTGTTCCCCTCGCCCCTTCTTCCCATCGTCTTTCCCCTCTCCGTGTTACATCCACTGTAGCGCTTACATGTTGGATTTCCATGTCCAATCATGCAAAGTCCATCTGACCGTTTCTTGCGGGCAATCAATACCGATTTTGACAGAATCATAGCCATGTGCAAGAATTTGCAGGTATATGTCGAATCCATTCTGACGTTAATTTTGCTTTTTTGTTCAACCCTTTTAGTAAGCTCAATGGAGAAACGTACCTTTGTTGTAAGAGATAAAAACCTTTGTAGTTATTAACAAGATGATCAAGGGTGTCACTTCTCAAAGATCTATAGGCTTGAGTTGAAATTTGTATATTAATCAAGAGCGAGAACATGCATGGTAATACAAAATGGACTGATCTGAATTAGACATTTAAACCTTCTTGGATTTCGGATTAGTCAAGATGCCATGCTTAAAACCGCCAAATTTCACAAAACCGATTTTTAGTCGATCTTCGAGAGCTAAATCTGGTAGTTTGTTCTACCATCAAGCAAATCAATGCTCCCCGCCTTGGATTGAAGCTTATGATCAACAAATTGCTTGTTTATGAACTCATGCGATTCATGCTTTTAATCAATAAAACATAGGAGTTTTCTAACATTATCATGAACAATATGCGTAAGTTGATGTGTTGCACCTTGTTGATTCCAGTGAAGTGAGGATAGAAGGTCTGGAGACCCTTGATTATCTTAACAACCTTAGCCAGCGAGAGCATTTTACGGAAAAAGGAGATGCTATAACATTTGAATTGAAGGTAAATTTTCATTTGCTTCTGTTGATGATGTACATGGACATACTCAATTTATTTCAGCTATATGGGTCATTTCACCTTTTGGCTAGATACAGTTGTTGCACTTTGTCAAGATAAGCTCATATATATCGTGTGTTTGAATACTAAAAGGCAACTCTTGAATCTGAATTTGATGTATCACCATTGCATCCTTGAGGTTGTGCAGATAAATCAACTGTATTCTTCGAAAAATTCCTCACGTCGAACTTACCTTTATTTTGGTTTAGTAGCTTATAATCAGCGTGAGGGATAATTGAGTTTGAACTTAAGAGTTGCGTCAAGCTTGGCTTGATCCATTGCAGACAAGTCTCAGAATGGCTTCTCAAATTAGTTTCAAGTCTGAATCACACTTAGAAATTCAATTCTGAACTTGCCTGCACTTTGGCTTATGGATTATCAGCTTATATAGAAATTCAGGCATCCTGGTTCCTTGAAGTACAATGTCAGTAGATATAATATGCTCCTTTGAAATGTTGTGCTACACTTGAAAAAATTTTCGTATTTGCATACAGGTCCAGGTTATCCAGGTCGTTGATCTTGTCGGTTCGGGCCTATTCGGCCATCCACACGGTGCCGTACAGGCGACTGTTTCTACGCCAACCGATCGCGCCCACGTCACGATGGTTGATAAAGCAATGGTTCTGAGTTTTATCTTGCTTAGATTTTTCCTTTTGATAGGGAGCTACCGTTTCTTGGCCCGAAATCGTATATAGACATACACGTCTTTTATGTAATAGAATTAACAAAAAAATCACTTATCTTCCACATTGGAATTCCCGCTTCACTGAGAATGCCTCATATAACTATGTTGATACTTTTTTCTTTGAAAAAGGTACCAATCTAATATTTGGTTTAGCTAGCATATCTATGTTTTTCCTCTTTCTTGTTGATCTATTTTAATATCTCTTTGCTTTCTGTTAATTTCTATATGAATTTGTCTTATGGTTTCATGTGATCAATATCATGCATTATAGAGAGAAATATCTAGGGTTTTGTGATAATGTATATATACATAAGTGGTGTGTGCTGCCTCATATAATTATGTTGATACCTTTTTCTTTGAAAAAGGTACCTATCTAATATTTGGTTTAGCTAGCATCTATGTTTTTCCTCTTTCTTGTTGATCTATTTTAATATCTCTTTGCTTTCTGTTAATTTCTATATTAATTGGTCTTATAGTTTCATGTGATCAATATCATGCATTATAGAGAGAAATATCTAGAGTTTTGTGATAATGCATATATACATAAGTGGTGTGTGCTGTTATTACCGGTCCCATGCCATACATATACGTAATCCAATATTCTTCCACTCAGATTACATGGATCTAACTTAATTAATTAAGAGCTGCTATTTGGGCTTTTATTTCTTGGATTATAAACCATTATTGCAAATCACGTGTTGATATTTGTCACCGCCATTATGCAAAGATGAAGATGATGATAGATCGATATGGCAAAACCAAGGATGAGCAAAGACGTCATCGCAGGTCCCAACTCGGAGCTTAAGGTTTGTTCTAGACAACTCGCATTATCTTGGAATAACTGTGTCAAGATTGCACTAGGATCTGCAAGGGCACTAGAGTAAGGGAGGCAAATTCATCATGTAGCCCTTTCGTTCTGGAACTGAATGTGTTACTTTTCAGGTATCTGCACGAAACTTGCTCATCGTCTATCATCCATAGGAATTTCAAGTCATCTAATGTAGTATTGGATACCGAGTTTAACCCCCATATCTCAGACTCTGGGTTTGCAGACCTCATTCCTAACCACAAACTCCAGGTAATAGTGTTGCACAGTGTATATATCCATTCTGTTGATAGGATAACCTTCTGGTTATCTACACCTTTACATATCCCACACTATGCACTGTCAAGTATTTTGCTAATTTGAACATATGTTGCTATGTGAGACAGTCAATTATTACCTACGGAACATAGTTTCTGTACAGAAAGAAGTCAATCAGAACAACAGTTATCTATTTGTTTGATGTTTTTCTTTAGGCTCCGGTCATCACTAAAATTATAATTTTTTAATTATATTGTATATAACAAAATTTCAAAAGCTTCCATACAATACCAGTCCTTTTCCTCACTCTCTAAATCAATATGGTATCTTATTATTATGGGTTAAGTTATAGCGACCATATCAATTAAAATATACATTTTGCCCTTTTTTCTACTGAACCAATGGTGCCCACCCACCAATGTAGGACCTAACCAAGGATGCATCTCTTGGATCAACTCGGCGCACTAATGAAGGTGATCTCCTAGATCGACTCAAGGACTAAAGCCTTTCGTTACGCCACACGTCATCGACTAACATAATATCAAATAGGTTGTATCCAGTCTATCTATAGTTATAAATTTTGTATTTCCTTATATCTCATATTCTGTTGGTCAACACGTGCTAACATGTCACAAATGATTACATTATGTTCCCCTACTATCCTTGCATCTATAAATCGTTTAGCTGGTTTCTACGTTAATACATACCCTCTATTATATATAAATCCTTCTACTACGATGTAGATACTACATATTTGTTTTATTATTCTATTTATTCATGTTGTGCTCTCTATCTTGAAGCATATCAACATATGATGTGATGCTTCGTATTGTTAAACACATCTTAGTCTCCTGCAGCATTCAAACAAACGTCACAATTGGTCCGGCGCAGTGTAACGCGCTATCCAACCTAGTGGCTACACCCTTTATACCGGGAGGAATTGGCGAGAGACCAGGGGGGCCACATGCCCCAAGCCTATTTTGCAAAAAAACCCTCCGTTTCTTTGAAATTACGGATAGATCCTTCCAAATTACAAATAGGTCCTTCGTGATTTCTTGTGAGAGGAAGATTATTTTTTCCCCATCGCGTTTGGGTCCTTGGCGCGGTATTTTACGGAAAAGCCTCCTGTTAAATTCAAATCGCGAACAAGCCCTTTTCTAATTTTTCATAATAGCGAACAGGTCCAAAAAAATAACAAACAGGCCCCTGCTCCTTACGTCTAGGTCCTTTCTCCGTTTTTCCCGGAAAAAATGTTTTCGCCACAAAAAAAACAGATTCGTCTCCGTTTTTCTCGGAAAAAATGTTTTCACCACAAAAAAACACAAATTCGTCGAAGGTTTATAAAAAATGTTTTCGCCACAAAAAAAACACAGATTCGTCGAAGGTTTATAGCAACTTATCGATTTGCCGACGGGTTTTTCCCGGAAAAAATGTTTTCGCCACAAAAAAAACACAGATTCGTCTCCGTTTTTCCCGGAAAAAATGTTTCCGCCACAAAAAAACACAGATTCGTCGAAGGTTTATAGCTACTTATCGATTTGCCGTTTCGCCGCAAAAAAAAAACAGATTCGTCTCCGTTTTTCCCGAAAAAATGTTTTCGCCACAAAAAAAACACAGATTCGTCGAAAATTTATAGCAACTTATCGATTTGCCGACGGGTTTTTCCCGGAAAAAAATATTTTCACCACAAAAAAATACAGATTCGTCTCCGTTTTTCCCAGAAAAAAATATTTTCGTCACAAAAAAAAACACAGATTCGTCGAAGGTTTATAGCAACTTATCGATTTGCCGATGGGTCCTAACCGTGGTTTTCTAAAAAAAATACGGATTCGTCGAGAAGGTTTATAACAGCCCATGGATTCGCCAACGGGTTCTACCGACCCATTTTATTTAAAAAATACGAAGATCGAAAATTCAATCGAATTTTCGTTTTCTAAAAAAAACACAGATTTAATCGAATGTTTGTAGCAGCCCATGGATTCGCCAATGGGTCCTATCGACTCTACAGAACGGCGCAGCGTAGCGCGCTATTATTGCTAGTATTATTTACTTGGGGAAAGGAAAGGTGGTGTGTGCTGTCAGCGATGCGGTTCTTACAGTTGGATTCGATTGGATGGACGGACCGCCGACCTGGAACAACCGCGCTGGCCGAATTAGTGCGGGGAGTGAAAGCAAGTGCCGCCCAAGGGGCTCCACGTAGAGTCGCCTTCTTAGGAATTTTAGGCAAACATTTTAATTCTCGTACAAAATATTGGAATCGAAAACCTAAAATATCTTCGGTTTTCTCAGCCATTCAAATTGGGCGGACTGCAGAATATATACTCACTCCCTTCCTAAATACATGCCACTCTTAACTTTTAAATTTTATTTCTAAATACATGTAATTCTATAATTTTGATGTGACTTTTTACTATTTTTCCCTTCTATATCCGACATAGAGTGTCCGATCTCCACGATATAGAATCAAACATAACTTGTGCACTCTCTTGATAAATACTAGTCGATCCCCTGCTGCTTGATGCATAGGGCTTGCAACTCTTTGATTCACCAAGATTATACGTGTGTTATACTTCACAAGACTACCGAGTGAAGTATTATCGATCTATCAATTCCCAGTGGAAAGACAGATTAATCTTTGAGCGGAGCAACACCTAATTCCCCGTTTTATTGTGTATGCAACATCAACGAGGAAGGAAAAGAGTATATACTGTATATTATCATTTGTAGTCTTTGTTTACAAAAAGAAAACAATACAAATATATAAAAAGAGACTGAGGGCACGCAACATTGTCTAGGCCTGGCCAAGGTAGATCCACCCACTTGGATCCTATCTCTAACACAAATTTCAAAAGTAATTCGGTTAATCTAGAAGCTGATACTTATCAGCCAATTTATAGACAGAAGGAAGTCGATTCTGATCGTCTCGTAATAGAGTGAAATAAATAGGACATTCTAAACTTTCAAACAAGTATAAGAATGCTGCAATCTGAATTCATATGTGAGAATTATTGTCTTTTTAACGCTGACTGATATGGTATTTCAAATTAGACTCTTTTGCTCTCCAAATCTAATTTAGCCTTACATCTTCGTTTGCTTTGTTGTTTTGTTCGCATTGGACTTAGGCCCACATAGGCTACTCTCCCCTTACTTGGCTGTATGAGCTTGGTGCTCTGGCCACATGGCGTGGCCCAAGTGAACATGGTTGCTTTCTTGATCCTCATGTGGCCCCCATCCTCTTCCTTCGCCTGTTGGGTTCTTGTTGGGGAACAGGTAGGAACTCAAGTGTAAAATCAAAAATTTCTACCACGTAACCAATATACCACTATAAGTTATAGATCATAAAATTACCACTAGACGTACAGACTCGTAGTGGAAGTAGAGTCGATATAGCGCGATGGTGCAGATATAGTTGTATTAGCCTCGTGCCTCCTCTAACTGCTCCTTGTGACCATTGCAGGTTGCAGATCATCCTAGCATTGAAACTTCACAGCAATGCCTCTAAGGTATCCATACGTATGGGGTAAGAACACCATGCGTCGGAGTGCTAGCGTCGGCTGCACGATTTTGGGCGGAGGAGGCATGGCGACTAGGGTTTCGGGAATTCTGAATTCCTACTGTGTCTCTTAACCCTAAAGCTACACCCTCTCCCTTTAAATAGATACCCCATAATAGACTCTATATTACAGGCTTATTAGGAACATATAACCCATTCGAATTTGGATTATCATTTGAATTAAATCAAAATTTTTTAAGTGTGTGACTCTATAGGTTCACGTATACCTAGACATGGTCCAAGTACTCTTACTCAACCATTAATCAGTAGCGGTCCCTAACAAGACATGCTGACTCCCGAGTATATGTAAAGATCACATCGGACAAACCTAAATAGCTTAGTTATATGCATTTCCTTTTACCTTATGATATTGGTCAAACTTAAGGCAAGTACATGCCATCCTTATTTAATTAGCTCGACCACTCTTTTTCAATTACATGACTTAGAACCCCAACTATGCTTTACTACTTAACCACTAGTAAAAGGTGATGCTGGAGACTAGCCCGAAAATTTGATGATTTTTGCCTGACTCGGCAAATCTGGAGATGGATTGTTTGGTTGGTGGCCTCTACCTTGGACGGCAACATATCCTGTGTATATAGGTTTTTTATGCACACACAATGTACACCAACTAATAAAGGTCATGAAAAATTCTAAAAAAAATTGTAGATGTACTTCATAGACTACTCTACATATGTATAAAATTGTAGATTCAAATTTATTATATATCAAGAGTTACAAAAAAGAGGAAATTCGACAAGTTTAAACTCTACCTATGTATAAAATTGTAGGTTCAAATTCATTTTATATCGAGAGTTTGTAATTCTTGATATATAATGGATTTGATCTTGAAACTTCATAAATAGGTAGAGTAATCTATGCAGTACATCTACAATTTTTTTCAAAATTTTTCATGACTTTTATTAGTTGGTGTATATGGCGTGTACACAGGAAGCCCTATGTGCACAGAATATGTTGCCGTTTGGGACTAATGGATGAAAACACGCACATAGATCGAAGATAGGAATAGTGAACCAGGCGTTGCTTTGGTCGCCTGGTCCTAAGTGTAACACCCTGGCACCCCACGTGCCCAAAGCGCTACCAAAACCTATAACAAACAAGACAAGGAGATCAAGCTTTCTTGGTACTCAAAATCCACTAAAAATTTCTAAAAGACTCCCTTAAAGTAGTGGACATCCACTCAACAGACAAAGACAATAATCAATCTAATAACAACAACAAGAAGAAGAATAGGTCATGATATCCCTAACCGTCATGATCGACTAAGCATATTCTAGCAGATTACTTCTAGCGACCGACAATCTTAACATCGCGGAGTTCGCAAAACCAAAGACACAACTCACATTTATTACAATGATTTCACAAATAGAGAACAACAACAAGTAGATATTCTCCAAACTACTAATGAGCGTGGCAAGGCGTTGAGTGAATGTGATGCTAAGTCCCTCCTCCTCAAAGCACCTAAAACAACACAAACAACAAACGTGAGTCGAGGACTCAAAGAAATACAACAGAGAATAATAGCATACATAATTGGCATTTCTTAAAGCAATAGCATCACAACAATTTTTATTTAATTTCGGAAAAGGAAACAACGGTAATATCACAATCATTTCATAAAAATCAACTCATTACCCATCTTCAATTGAATCCACGACTCATCAACAATGAGGTATAATATATGGCCGGTAAACATAGATCATGCCATTGCAACCATACATGGAAAACATAACTTAAAATAATCCGGTATATCTCAACACTCATGAGATGCATCATGCAAGGATATACAAAACTTGAAGCCATATAAGAATATAGACATCTTCACTTATCATTTCATTGAATTTAATCATGTCCGATCTCCTTGTTTTCTTTTTCTTATATTAACAATCCTCCACTATTAACAATGCTATGCAACACAAACAGGCTTGCCAGAACCAACATCAAGTCGATTCCACCTTTAACAAAATCAACATATTAACAACCATTCGTCAATAATGATATGCAATGCGGATATGCTTGCATGCTCATATGCACTTTCCATAGATTGTACCTAAGAGAACCGAGTGCACACCCGTCGGTGTGCACCTCTCATTCCTCCCATCCCGTGGAGGGGCCTACTCTTATTGATTCGCTCCCATCCACATCTCGTGGATGGGACTACGAGGTAGGACTTTCAGACTCACTACGTGTGAGCACAGAGGCCCGCATCAACATGGGTCGCCTCTTCCATTATGAATGCACAAATGCAAATGTTATGCATGAACCACAGTTCTTTATTCTTTTCCAACAATAGCAATATAACAGATGCAATCAATCAATTTTTCACTAAAGGAAGCAACTTAATTACTTACTTTCTCATTTGCCGACAATCATTCTTACCCAATAACACTTCACCCCATGATCCATCTCTCGTCAGAATGGGTATATAGCCTAATCCATGCCCACAATTGCATCTAACCACATAATGCATTATGATAATGAATATGACATTATAGCCATAACGCGACATCATCGATAATTCTTATATACCCGACTAAAAGGAAATCGACTTACTCATTTAACCCAAGCTCATGTTATCCCCTAATCACTCGATCAACGGGCTTGCCCCAAAGCCCATTCTCAACCAACATTCCTCAAAATTTCAGAGCAATAAATAGAATAGGAGCACTACAAATTAACATACATCCATACTCCACAAACCAATGTACTTGCATCCATTCCTTAACCATTTAATCATCATAAGCATTTTCATACAAGGGACCATTTTCGGTTATAGTCAAGCAAAGCTTACCTCTTGCGTACTCACCGCAATTTAAAGACGCTAAAACAAACCATCAATTAATCATCCTAGCCACAATCTAGGAATGCACTTGCCTTTTTAGGAAGGAGCGAGTGGCGGAAGAAGATGCTATGCCACTCCCAAACTATTCCACCAAACAACTGTCAGAAAACGCTTTACAAGCCATACCCTTTAATAATACTCTACACTCCCAACTATAACTACTAAAGCTCCACTTTTAGGTTGACTCGAGATAAAAAAATAATCTACACTATCATACCAACAATTATCTTATTAGTTTTCATTTGGCAACTCAAAGAAAACACGAAGCTAGAACATCTCATAGAATCATCATGTCGCATATAGATAGAATCCATATTAATCAAGAAGTCAATAGCCTCAACACAAAATTCGCATACGGGATTCTTATTCTCACAACTCAACCATATAAGCATATTTACCCTAATGCACAAGAGCACGGAGATTAATTTCCAAGTCATGCAATTTGCTCACAAGGGTCCAAGCTCGTTAATTCACAATCACAACACACAAGAACCCAAAATGCCAAGATATGAAATATAATGCTAAACATTTCTACCCAGATTTCATATTTCTTACATGAAACAAGAGTAGGAAGCAAATTAGTCATTAGCCAACAACTAAATGCCATCACAGTTCAGGGAGCATGAAAATGAAACATTATGTACATAACTCAAGTCTAGTATGCATCTATGCAACTAATGAGAAGACCAAATCGCAGATAACCCTACAATTAATCAAACCTCATACTTTCTTTACTCATGCTCACAACAGAAGAATAGAACTAGCAGGCTTAGATATAAAGGTACGCACACAATTTAGAAATGCATCGATTTCTGCCTTCCCATCCCATGGCTCGACCTGACACACCGAAATCACTAAGATACCACATCATAAACCTTCTGAGCATTGCATCGAGCACATGGCAGGCACCAAGAAACCTCTATACTCTTAGCATACATTTCATCAAACACCTTGGCTACACTCATTCATCCACAACTAGCACTTCACCTCCACTTACCACACAAAGGGAGAGGAAGGAGGTGCCAGCCAAGGGGAAACAAGAGAAGACTCTAGGGTGGCGCCACCGGGCTTGGTCTGAGGGCACCAGAGAAAAGGCGTGGAGCCGCTGCCGCCATCGAGCCACTTCTTTGTTACTACTCTGCCGATCTTCGGCCGGGCGATGGCGCAAGGAGGAGATCGACCAGAGATGCCCGCAGGGACGCAGTGTCGGTCGGCTTTGGGCGAGGAGGAGACGGCAGCATTTGGATGCCGCCGCTTCTTCTGGTATTTGGCCGAAACAGCAGAGCGGCAGAAATCGGCAGCGCTAAGACTCCAGCCACTGGCAGACTTCGGCAGAGTGGGGAAGGCCGACCGAAAACGACAGGGAACGCCGGCGAAGCGCCCGGCAGATTTCGCAGGATGGGCAACGATCGGCAGAGAACGGCAGGAAAAATGAGAGGAGGAGGAGATTTGGCAGATCTGCAATGGAGCCGGTGCACTCGGGTGGGAAAAATCAGCAGACTTGGAGCACTAGCATCCACACAAGTCCAAGAGAAAGAGAGAGGTTAGGTGGAGAGGAATTTCCAAAACACCCTCCCAAAACCAAAACCTTTAGCACTCAACCTCCCATATGGAACAAACACCTCGGAGAAAACTCGCTAGACGGCCCAAAGACGCCCGATCGAAAAGCACAAAGGTTGGAGCGAGGGTTCGCGATATTACACTCTCCCCCCCTTTAAGGAATTCACCCGAATTCGACGTAATGCCAATTACAATAACAACAAAAAGAACAAAGTCCACAAGGGACAAAACTTCTTTGCTAACTCAAAACATCCACACCAGAACTCAAAAGAGTGCAAACGGTAAACCCAAATCTCCAACTCCAACTATTAACAATACAATTTGACTTAGCTCCAACAAGTGCAACTTCTCACGCAAGAACTCAATTAAAATTAATCAATAGGTCAAAATCTCAAAGGGCCACTGCCCAAGGTAAACGCTCACCACAGAACATTACACACCAAATTATGGAATCCTTCGCTACAACCATCTTTACCCAAAAGTTCAACAGACGCTAGGAATGGTGACATAATTATCATCAACTTCAAGTAGCTCACTAATAAGAGTTAAACAAGTACCACAAAGGAACCACATCAAAAGTATAATCCTCAATCATTATCCACCCAAAATCCCTCGATTCTCATTAGCAAGGCTAACCACTTCCATCCTCTTCAAATAATGCGATAAAATACACACTAAGGAGAACTCAACTTTCAAGAGAAACACTGCATTGAACTTTTACAGTTGCAATCTCGATGACCAAAGAAAACTCAATTCTCATTATTATACTCAACACTATACCATAAGCATTCACATTCTTTAACTCCGGCTAAATGCAAAAGAAATACAATTCTCTTTAAACCAAACAAACCACCCACCTCATCTTGAACCAAAAATGCTAAAATTTACGTTAGAGAGAAATCTGGTAGAATCCACTCATCGCTCAATTTCTTTTCCAACCGAATCGCAAAGAAAACCCCGTTTCTCTATCATCATATAATTCACCTTTAACATTCTCAAATCAATACAGTAAAATTCACCTCGGGAGAACTCCAATTAAAAGAGAAACCCCACATAAATCACGACAAAAGCTCTTATAAAATCAAGAAACCGATTCTCAAATTTAAGCATCTGCACCCATAACTGCTACCTTCTTCCTCAAGAGAAAAGGAAACTCGCTCATCAAAACCACTTCCCAGCAGAATCACTTACTTAAACATTCACCAGATTCACACTTTGAATTACTCACCAACACATCACACAACTCTAATTCAAATCCGGCCGTCAACCTAAAGTTACAAAACCCAATCTTCTTTAATTACTTTCTACTAGTTATATAACCGCCATGGTCATAGTATCATCAAACCCAAACCAAGTCTATCTCATGACAACCAACAAGGAGAACTACGTTCTCACTTCTTCAGCACAAATAGCTTCTCAGTTAATTTAACACAAGACGCGTGTCATCCTTTACTTTGGTTTACTAGCCATGACGAACCTCGATAAGATCTCCACTAAACCTATTCCACAGAGAAGGCTCCCACATAGACATTCATACAACCATTCCATATACTCATTCTTTAATTTCACATTGATTAATTTATTTTGTTGGTCCACCATTTAATTAGCTCATAAGCAACATAAATTTAACAACTCTCATGCCTTTGTGCTAATATGCTCCGGTACCTTGCATCCACATCTTACTAATATAAATTCATCAACAGAAGATCATAGACCCTCCCAATCTCGATCAATACTAAACTTACCTAACACAAATCTCGTGACTTCCAATCAATTTTCATGATTCACCACTATTGTAATAATTCTAATCAACTTTTTCACTTTAAAATCACCTACCATTCCAATTAGTCATTATGTACCACGATTACATTTGGGTGCTCAGATATAATCAATGACCCACGTTAACGTAATCGGTGACCTCCTTATCTAGAAGCTCAACTACTCACCATACACTCTCGTGAGTCGCCTGCCAACCTTTAGAGAAGAACCACGATTTTTAAGCATGAACAACAACAAAAACCATCTCTTTCCGAGAAAAACTCAACCATAAGTCATAAGAGAATTCGACTCTCAATTCCCAAACTCCGACGTAAACAACTCCTTAAACAAATCTCAAGATTTACAACTCCCAGGAAGGAAAAGAGATGTAGGGGAAAAAAACCGAATGATCAACCAAATCCTTCTCGATAAGACCTTAGCACCGAAGATCCACACGATTTAAGTTTTGCACCAAATAAACTTTAATAACTTTCTTAAATGGAGAGAACAACAACTACAATAGTTTTCTTCACAAGGCAACTCACGATAACCAACGAAAACCAAAGAATCCAGCAAAAACCGAACTGCAGAACGGTAAAAGCAATCCGAAAGGATTCATCACCCAATTCTTCGCTTTGCCGCCAAAGAAATGAAACCAATAAAAACCAACCTTCTCCACTCACTCCCTAAACTATGCCACAACAAACGACGACCCTCACCTCGAGAGGTTCCCATGCTTCCGGTGGTGGCCCTACCCAGCCACAACCACCACCACAGCCTTATCCACGGCCACACCAACCACCAAGGCCCTTAACAAGGTCAAAAGCACGAAGGCGAAAGCATAATGATTCAAACAATCCCTTTTTATAATCTAAGCAACATACACAATATTTTAACATTCAATCATCAAAGCTTAAATACAACATTTAAGCGTAATGCAATGATACCCATCCCCTCCTACTGTGCATCAGAGTGTGTCAAGTTTTAAAGTAGTTAACCATTCTAATTCAGATTTTAAGGTTATTGCCCGAAGGCCAAATTTTAAAGGAGTAGAAACCTATGCCATGTTTCTAATATCACGCAGCAAAATTTTAGTTTACTCTAGAGTTATTTGCTAAATTCACATACCACGGACCTAAAGCCCGCTCGATACCAATCAGAACACCCGCACCCCACGTGCCCAAAGCGTTACAAAACCTATAACAAACAAGACAAGGAGATCAAGCTTCTGTACTCAAATCCACTAAAATTTGGCTGAAGACTCTCCTTAAAGTAGTGGACATCCACTCAATGACAAAGACAATAATCAATCTAATAACAACAACAAGAAGAAGAATAGGTCATGATATCCCTAACCGTCATGATCGACTAAGCATATTCTAGCAAGTTACTTCTAGCGACCAACAATCTTAACATCATGAGTTCGCAAAACCAAAGACACAACTCACATTTATTACAATGATTTCACAAATAGAGAACAACAACAAGTAGATATTCTCCAAACTACTAATGAGCGTGGCAAGGCAAAGGAGTGAATGTGATGCTAAGTCCTCCTCCTCAAAGCACCTAAAACAACACAAACAACAAACGTGAGTCGAGGACTCAAACAAAATACAACAGAGAATAATAGCATACATAATTGGCATTTCTTAAAGCAATAGCATCACAACAATTTTATTTAATTTCGAAAAGGAAACAACGGTAATATCACAATCATTTCATAAAAATCAACTCATTACCCATCTTCAATTGAATCCACGACTCATCAACAATGAGGTATAATATATGGCCAGTAAACATAGATCATGCCATTGCAACCATACATGGAAAACATAACTTAAAATAATCCCGTATATCTCAACACTCATGAGATGCATCATGCAAGGATATACAAAACTTGAAGCCATATAAGAATATAGACATCTTCACTTATCATTTCATTGAATTTAATCATGTCCGATCTCCTTGTTTTCTTTTTCTTATATTAACAATCCTCCACTATTAACAATGCTATGCAACACAAACAGGCTTGCCAGAACCAACATCAAGTCGATTCCACCTTTAACAAAATCAACATATTAACAACCATTCGTCAATAATGATATGCAATGCGGATATGCTTGCATGCTCATATGCACTTTCCATAGATTGTACCGGTACAACCGAGTGCACACCCGTCGGTGTGCACCCTCTCATTCCCTCCCATCCCGTGGAGGGGCCTACTCTTACTGACTCGCTCCCATCCACATCTGTGGATGGGACTACGAGGTAGGACTTTCGTACTCACTACGTGTGAGCACAGAGGCCCGCATCAACATGGGTCGCCTCTTCCATTATGAATGCACAAATGCAAATGTTATGCATGAACCACAGTTCTTTTATTCTTTTCCAACAATAGCAGTATAACAGATGCAATCAATCAATTTTTCACTAAAGGAAGCAACTTAATTACTTACTTTCTCATTTGCCGACAATCATTCTTACCCAATAACACTTCACCCCATGATCCATCTCTCGTCGTAATGGGTATATAGCCTAATCCATGCCCACAATTGCATCTAACCACATAATGCATTATGATAATGAATATGACATTATAGCCATAACGCGACATCATCGATAATTCTTATATACCCAGACTAAAAGGAAATCGACTTACTCATTTAACCCAAGCTCATGTTATCCCCAATCACTCGATCAACGGGCTTGCCCCAAAGCCCATTCTCAACCAACATTCCTCAAAATTTCAGAGCAATAAATAGAATAGGGAGCACTACAAATTAACATACATCCATACTCCACAAACCAATGTACTTGCATCCATTCCCTTAACCATTTAATCATCATAAGCATTTTCATACAAGGGACCATTTTCTGGTTATAGTCAAGCAAAGCTTACCTCTTGCGTACTCACCGGCAATTTCAGACGCTAAAACAAACCATCAATTAATCATCCTAGCCACAATCTAGGGAATGCACTTGCCTTTTACGGAAGGAATGAGTGGCGTGAAGAAGATGCTATGCCACTCCGAAACTATTCCACCAAACAACTGTCGCAAAACGCTTTACAAGCCATACCCTTTTAATAATACTCTACACTCCCAACTATAACTACTTAAAGCTCCACTTTTAGGTTGACTCAGATAAAAAAATAATCTACACTATCATACCAACAATTATCTTATTAGTTTTCATTTGGCAACTCAAAGAAAACCTCGAAGCTAGAACATCTCATAGAATCATCATGTCAGACATAGATAGAATCCATATTAATCAGTAAGTCAATAGCCTCAACACAAAATTCGCAATACGGGGATTCTTATTCTCACAACTCAACCATATAAGCATATTTACCCTAATGCACAAGAGCACGGAGATTAATTTCCAAGTCATGCAATTTGCTCACAAGGGTCCAAGACTAGTTAATTCACAATCACAACACACAAGAACCCAAAATGCCAAGATATGAAATATAATGCTAAACATTTCTACCCAGATTTCATATTTCTTACATGAAACAAGAGTAGGAAGCAAATTAGTCATTAGCCAACAACTAAATGCCATCACAGTTCAGGAGCATGAAAATGAAACATTATGTACATAACTCAAGTCTAGTATGCATCTATGCAACTAATGAGAAGACCAAATCGCAGATAACCCTACAATTAATCAAACCTCATACTTTCTTTTACTCATGCTCACAACAGAAGAATAGAACTAGCGGTGCTTAGATATAAAGGTACGCACACAATTTAGAAATGCATCGATTACGCCTTCCCATCCCATGGCTCGACACGACACAATCAAATCACTAAGATACCACATCATAAACCTTCTGAGCATTGCATCGAGCACATGGCAGGCACCAAGAAACCTCTATACTCTTAGCATACATTTCATCAAACACCTTGGCTACACTCATTCATCCACAACTAGCACTTCACCTCCACTTACCACACAAAGGAGAGGAAGGAGGTGCCACCAAGGGGAAACAAGCAGAAGACTCTAGGGTGGCGCCACCGGGCTTGGCCTGAGGGCACCAGAGAAAAGGCGTGGAGTCGCTGCCGCCATCGAGCCATCTTCTGCTGCTACTCGCCTGTCATTCTTCTTTGGTGGCGATGGCGCAAGGAGGAGATCGACCAGGAGATGCTTGCAGGGACGACAGGGCTGGCGGTCGGCTGGGGCGAGGGAGGAGACGGCAATTTGGATCGATGTCGCTTCTTCTTTATGCCCCCTGGTATTGGCCGAAACGGCAGAGCGGCAGAAATCGGCAGCGCTAGGCAAGACTCAGCAGCCCACGGAGACTTCGGCAGAGTCTGGGGAAGGCCGCCACCGAAAACGACAGGGGAACGCTGGCCAGAAGCGGCGCCCGGCAGGATTTCGGCAGGGATGGGCAACGATCGGCAGAGAACGGCAGGGAAAAATGAGAGGAGGAGGAGATTTCGGCAGGATCCAGGCAATGGAGCTGGTGCACTCGGGTGGGAAAAAATCAGCAGACTTGGAGCACTAGCATCCACACAAGTCCAAGAGAAAGAGAGAGGGTAGGTGGAGAGGAATTTCCAAAAACACCCCTCCCAAAACCAAAACCTTTAGCACTCAACCTCCCATATGGAACAAACACCTCGGAGAAAACCTGCTAGACGGCCCCAGCACGCCCGACTGAAAGCACAAAGGTTGGAGCGAGGGTTCGCGATATTACACTAAGTGCTCGCAAACAACCAAACCAAAGCTCCCGGCTTCGTCCTAGTGTCGGTGTTTCGTAAACCGGCAGACATATTTGTAGGTTAAGGAGCCGCGCGCCCCCTCTCCTTGGTGGTTGACTCATGGAGTCTCGAACACACACTCTATCGGGCAGTGGAGTCTCGGATGTATACTTGTTCGGGCTGAACGTCCCTACTTCCAGTTTGTGGCGGAGGATCTCGTTGATCTGGGGTATGGCGGATTACAACGCGAGAACTAAGGACAGGCCCTTAGCGCTCGTCTGCAGGTGAGTGAGCTTGAGCTTGTCCAACCGCCCCGGACGGGGAGCGAGCCGGATGCTAAGTGGGTGGAGGGAGTTTTCTGATTCGTGAAGAAGAAAGCGAGGGGAAGAGCCCCCCTCCCTAAAGATCCCGCCTCTCCTTATATAGGCGAAGAGAGCAGGTTACATGAGGCTTGGGAGAGAGGAGCGACTAGGGCGCACTATCCTTAGCGATCGGGTTTGCGATCTTCGGAGTTGACAGGTCCCTGCGGGTGTCATGATGGGTTAGCAGGTTCAGCCAGCTATGTCCTATCGGTAGGGTTAGCTGGCGATGCTTCGTTGGGAAGGCGCGCTTCTGCCCTCTGTGCGCTTGTCAGAAGTAGGGGTCGCGTGGGCGGCGTCTCTGGCGTTGCCGAAGGAACGCGTATCTCGCTTCGGCCGCCGCCCGGACGGGCTGTCCCACTTCGAAATCGATCGATGACGTGGTCGGAGTTGCTAAGACGGGATTTCGTCAGGGTCCCGACCAGCGACCGGGTCGGTGGATGCCTGCACTCCCGTCCTGCGGTTGGGTAGGAGCGTTCGGTAGCCCCGACCAAGCCCGATCAGAGGTCAAGGAGTCCGACCGTGGCCGGATCGGCGCGCTCTGCAGACTGCATCATAGGTGAAAGATCTCTCGTAACCTGATCAAGACCTTGCTGTGAGGTACCTCTGGTATCAGTATTCGTCACCTAGCCATATAGCTGCGCCCTAGAGCAGCAAGCAAACATGCCTGAATTTCAAGGCCATGACAAAAATATTGTGAAAATCCAACCACATTAGCCCTATTTAGATAAATTTTGATTGATTCTCTGAAAAGAGAGTTTTGTATATAAATATATTTTTAATCGTAGAGAAATCTGTCCAGAATCAAACACTCTGCCTTTTTTTCTTTTTAAGTACAAGCTGTCCTAGAGGAGCCAATGTACAACTGAAACATTTGCACGTTTGCCCATGTTCACACGTTTTGTTCATTCCGCTTTGAAGTTGGTGTGGAAAAGCAAGTGCACGTCCGGTAAATAACAAATAGTTGAACACCTTCCAAATAAGGGAAAAAAGATAAGCTGCCATAGAAAATAGTGAACTCATCTTCTCCGACAATCTAATTAATAATTGGCAAATCAAATTAAATTTAATAAATTCTATGTTTTTAGTGTTAACTATTCCTTTGTGTTTATTCATTTGCTTAGAACCCATAACCTCAATTTGTAGACATGGTTTATCAAACAAGATCATTATAATTTATTGTAATACCAAACAAATCATAAATTGGCATAGTGTAATGTCTCAATTTTTTGTCTTTCTAAAAATCTTTTTGAGTAGTTTAGTCCTCTACAAAAGTTCACCATTTTTTTGCAAATTAAAGCTTAATATGGGACTTTTATAAATAAAAATGATATAATATGATTAATTCCCAAGTTAGCAATTGTTAAAATTATTTTATTTGGGTTCTTTATGCTTGGAAGTATTTTCTATATTTTTTCGATTGCATTTGCTATTTTAGTTGAGCTCTTTTGTATTTTCTGTATTTTCTAAAAAAATAATTAAAATACTAAAATTTGGCTTTTGGGTTGAAACCCTTGTCGTCGACCTATTTTCCCTTTTCCTTGGCCCAGTCAGCCAGCCCGCACCACGTAGCCCATCACCTTGGCGCATCTCTGCATCATGCCCAACCCACTACGCATGTCGCACTGTGTCACTAACAAGTGGGACTCAACTATCAGCACACTATTTTTCGTTTCGCGACGGATTCTAACTCGTGGCACGCACGCCATTGTGTTCGCATTGGACTCCGCAATTCACGCACACCTGAGGCTAAAATAAATAGCGCACCCGCATCGTTAGGAGCTTCTCATCCAAAGCCCTAACCCTAGCCATCGAATCTCATCGCCATTGAGTCACGATATGGAGATTTTTGCAAGTGCCACCGCCGAACTTCTTGTCGAATTCTTTTGCCGTCGTTGGAGGTTGTTGTCACCGTGGAAGCCATCGCCACTGCCACTTTTGCTGCACCACCTATTGCCGTTGGCCGTGACATCTGCGTTATCATGATCGTTGCATTGAGATATCTCGAATGGCATCACCCGGTTGTTCAGAGGCTATGCCGGCAATGATCGTCAGAGTGCTCCGCCGCTTAGCGCTGTCGTATCGTTACCGGCAGTATTCCTTGCTCCCTATGCTAGTGCTCATCGTGATTGTCGTGTTGTCCGCTTCAGATTGAGCCCCTCCGTGAAGTTAGGGCCTGTTTGTTTTTGCTTTGGATTCTCTAAAAGCTGATTCTGGATTGTGGTTGTAGAGAAACCAATTCTCCAAAAACTAGAATTCAAAAGCACACATGAAGTGGATTGTGGATTATAGTATATATGGGTGAGCTGGATTATGAAAATCAATTCCCAGAATCAGACTTTTTGTTTTTTATTCAGTTTTTAGGATCAGAATTCAGAATCAAAAGAAAAAACAAACAGGCTCTTAGTGTGGAAAAGCAAGTATATGTCCAATAAATAGCAAATAGCTGAACACCTTCGAAATAAGGGGAAAAAACAAGCTGCCGCAGAAAACAGCAAACTCATCTTCTCTGACAAATCTAATATTTGGCAAATCAAAATAAATTTAATAAATTCTATTTTTTCTAGTGTCAACTATTCCATTGTCTTTCTTCATTTGTTTGGGACCCATAATCTCCGTTTGTAGACATGGTTTATCAGACAAGATCATTATAATCTATCATAAAGCCAAACAAATCATAAATTGGCTTAGTAAGATTGGTCTAACTAGTTGTACATCTAGCATGGTCGAACCAAACACATCACATTATACAAATGCTATTTTTCTTAAACTCATGCAAGATTATATTTTCTTTGATCATTTGCATCAAAACCATGGACAATTCGCATTATCTAGATAGTTTCACTTATATTTGGAAAACAAATTTTTGTTCTATTATTTAGCGTATAGAAGCATTGACATAGCCACTCGATCCCACATCACTAGAGTATTACGATGGCCACAGCGGTGGAACTTGCTGAGGTGGCGCAAAGGCAGTGTAGGCCGAGCTACCGAGATCTTCGCCACCGTTGCTACCAGAGGTACCCCCAGTGCCATCGGAACGATCGGTACGGTCGGTGTCACGGTTGGATGATGTGGCGTTGGTGGAGATGAGGACCGTCGTGGCGGTGTTCCTTGCTTTATTTTCCTTTCGATTTTCCTTGATAACTAGTATTGACCGTCTGAAGAAAGGACATAAAGGGTGTTTATAGCAGCACAATAGTCGCTATCTTGGAGTAGTCTTAATGCAACCCACGAAGACAAGTGAGAATGTGAGTCTCGTCCAAGACGGGCTGATCGATCGATGTCAACAGGAGTGTCGGCGAGTGTCTTGAATCTGGCATAGTGTTCCATGAAGCACAGATCTCGGCTTCAAGTTGGATGGCACGACTCTTCTTGTTGTCGCCGAAGAGGTTCTCGAGTGCGTTCCATACGGACTAAGCAGAAGCACCAGGTTGCATGATGATGTCGAAGATCTCCATAGAGATAGAGCCCTGTAGCCATGATAGATTGGTAGAATAATCATGTTCCCAAGTGTCATTAGTCGAGGTTGTACGGGAGTTATTGACACGGTTCTGGAGGGAGTATCTGCCGAGAGTAACGAGTAATTAAACTCGTCACTTGCATAGTTGAATGCCTGAAAGATCCAGTGTCACTGAAACTATAGTCTTCATACTATTGTTGCCAAACGGTTTGGCGATTACTATGCGACTATTGGGTCATCTCGGTTATTTGCATTCAAACGGCAGGATTAACCTATTGTCGCCAAACCGTTTGGCGACAATAATATAGTCGTCAAACCGTTTGGCGACCGGATATTATTTCTGCAATTTTTTTTAATGCAAGTATTAATATCGTAATTTCAAAAAAAATAATATTATTTAAAAAAAATTCGACATGCGTAGAAGCGAGATGAGGAGGACGAGCTGGTTGTGACGCAAAGATAAGCCATGAGGAACACACAGCAAGTCAGGAGGAGTCGCGACAGGTCGAGCCAGGAAAGACGTGGTCGCGCGAGTCAAGAGATATGATACCATGAAAGAGGGAAGCAATTACACACCCTTGATTGTTCCATTGAACAGAAGATATAATCACAATTACAAGTATTCGAGTTCTATACAACAAGGAAAAGTAGACTCGAACACGAATTATATGTACACGTGCTATAGCCGGAATAGGACAGACTCATATCTTCGGACTATGAGCAGAAGAAACCGAGCGACATTCGGACTATGAGCAGAAGAGACTGAGCGGCGTTGCTTTGGCAATAACTGAGTTTGACTAGGACCGCTTCAGATGTCCTCGTGGCATCGACGCTCCGTTCATACTACCCGAGCATGGAATCAGTTGGACCATAACTGCCTACGCCCGGAACCAAGACGTGGTAATCCCAGCTTCTATACTCTCTAAACGCAGTAACGTCTTCTACCATAAGAGAGAGGCTAAATCATACCCTCTACTAATGTCAAAAAAGTTCCTGGCAGGAGACACACTCCACGTCACGCCCAAACCAATTTTAGTTCCGCTTGTCTGTGACTTTGAGCCGAGCCGGCTTGGGAGCCGGCTGGCTCGGCTCAAAATTTATTTTATGCGTTTTGGTCCCTGACAAAATCCATAATTACAAATAGATCCTTCGCAATTTTTTGTGAGGTAAAGGTATTTTTTCCTAAATCGCGTTTGGGTCTCTCGTGCGCCATTTTACGGAAAAAAACTCCCGTTAAATTCAAATCGCGAACAAGCCCTTTTCTAATTTTTCGGGATAGCGGACAAGTCCAAAAACGTAACAGTCAGGTCCTTGCTCCTTACGTCTAGGTCCTTTCTCCGTTTTTCCTACAAAAAAATATTTTCGTCACCAGAAATATGTGTGTAGCTCTATCTCTAGACTTTTTTCCCAGCTTGATTTCCCATCTCGATCTTTGATATTTTTTAAAACATGTATTATTACTCGGTGAGCGCGTAGAGTGTTAGACTCGACAAAAGAAGGTTGTCATCTTTAATAATTTTTCACCATTTTCCCTCTAGATAGATACAAAAAAAACGTATTGACGTTTGGATCATTCCGACTGTTTTACACGAAAAGAACCTTTCTATTTAGCGCAAACGCAGATGCGCTTTTGTTTTTTCAACCGTTTCGCGTGTTTTCTCATGATTTTTTTAAAAAAACGTCGACGGAAAAAAACCGAAATTTTTCTCACGAAAAAAACAGTGCACGCGGCGTATACGCCGCGCAAAATATCCTAGTAAGTACTAGATAAAAAAAAGAGAGAGAGGAGAACAACCTGAAGAGCTCTGTTAAGAAACTCTAAAGCCCACGAAGGCCCATGTTGGCCCATTTGCCGAAACCCTAATCGGAGGCTATAAATAGTGAGGGGTCCCCCCATTGTACATATGCATACGAGAAAGCAATAAAGAAACTCTGTCCCTCCGTATACTCTGTGTCTTCCTGTTTATTGTATTGTTCGTTATTTGCAATCTGTTAAAAAATCCGGACTACAGCTGGTGGCGAGGTTTCTCAACAAACTAAGCCTGGGAGCGCTCCGGCGGGGTCACCATTCCCGTCAATTGCCCTTGCCCCCACACTGTCCAAACTCCGAAGCAGGAAACAAAAACACTCTCCCGTCCATCCACTCACCCTCAATCTACAACCACAAGTCAATGATAGGTGGAGCGACCTCCAATCCGTCCCCACAGTCATAGATTCTTGGGTGAAACGCCCACACGTACCCGCAGGCGGGTAACGCTCAGAGCAGGCCTCAGCCCTCAGGACGGAGCAATACTTCCCATTTCTGACACACACCCGAATCCCGATCACCTCCCCGTCGCCTCGCCGTCGCGAGTCGCGACGACACCCCCCTACAGATACACCGACCATTCGGCCCCCTGGGCCGCCACCAGCTTCCCGGATCCCGATGCACCACACCCAAATTCCAACAACTCATCGCTTCGCTCGCCTCTGACCCGGGGGGCGAGGCGCCAAACCCCCGCCTAGGGTTTGGGTTTTTGGGCCGGATCGATCCGGCTAGGATTCGGCGGAGCCGCTCCAATGGGGGATCGGGAGGAGGAGGAGGAGCTCCAGATGGCGCTCCGCATGAGCCTCCAGGGCTCGTCGCCCGCGCAGCCCGAGCCCAAGCGCAGCAAGCCCCCACCGCCGGCCGGGGAGTCGCCGGAGGCGGAGGCGCGCCGCAAGCAGCGCGAGGTCATGGCCGCCGCCGCCGAGAAGCGGCTCCGCGCGGCCGCCTCGCCCACTGCCGTCGTGGTGCCGCCGCCGCCGCATCCGCAGCCGGCGGCGGTGGAGCCGACTCCCGCCCCGGAGGCCGCCAAGGAGGAGGTGAAGGTCGAGCCGGAACCAACCGGGGTACCTATGGAAGAAGCGAAGGAGGAAGTGAAGGTCGAGCCGGAACCAACCCGGGTACCTATGGAAGAAGCGAAGGAGGAAGTGAGGGAGGTGGAGGTAGAGCTGGAGGAGGAGGAGGAAGGGGAGGAGTTGCCTCCGCGCGTTGCTGAGATGCTGTGGGTAATGGTGTTTGGGAGCGGGGTTTCGAAGGCAGTGTTGGCGCAGTGGAGCAATCAGGGCATCAGGTGAGCCTTTTTTGGGTGCCACTGTCTCTTTCATATGCGTGTAAGATATGGCTTTTGGTGAGATATTAGTAGCTGTCATCTGTTTGTTGGAGCTTAGACTGAACCCGATCAGTATGTCTCTGTTCTGATGATGTTTGTCAGTCTGCCACAGGAGTACAGATTACTTGTTATTTCTATTTCTGAATGGTGTTGGTACTTGGGATGGGCGTCTGGTATTAACCTTTATATTTGTATCCCTGGGACAATTAGGGTTTTAGTGTCCCTGAAGACAAAGGACTGGGTGCTGCTGTAGGTCCCAGTGTTCTTTTAACATACATAATTGGGCCGCATTCGTAAAATGTATTAGCATTAGTTGTTTCTGTGCATGTCATTCTGATGAATCAAGGTGCGGTGCTGATGATTCAATGTTATGTGTGTCTGTGAGGGTCAAATCAAGGTAGGAGACTAGGAGAGTAAGAGCTATATGTTGTGATTACTCAGATTGGTGCGGGGGCACACTTAACTGTACTCCAGTATAGCTTTTAGACGAGCCCTCGCTATGGTTCAGACCATAACTGTTGCTGGTTAATAAATACTCCATGCGTAAGTGTAAGGACCCGGAAATTTAAACTAAGCTAATGAAACTAGCAAGCAACTAATCAAGAAGGTAACGGGCAATTAAATTTAATAACCAAGGTTATGCACAAGTTAATTAGAATGGCTAATATACCCCCATGGTAACAAGTAAAATACGTAGGGGTAAAATGGTAAAGAGAGCACAGTAAATGAGGATAAGACCCAAAGCACAGTCGGTTCACTCCCCTTCTCTTCACCAAAACTGAGAGACCGCCAAGCAGCACAGCCATTCATCTCCCCTAGCTCACTCCCAACCGAGAGCTTGCCAGTGCATTCCCCATTCCAAGCAAGAACCAGAGCTACCCTTCGCATTCACTCTCAAGAACGAGAGCAAGGAAGAAGAGGAGAGCCAGGAGTCTATCTGCTGAACTGAAAAGAAAAAGAAAAGAGGGAAGAAAAGAAAAAGAAAAGAAGAGAGGAGAGAAAAGAGAAAGGGAAAAATAGGGGAAATGTTTCTAGCTGTGGCGGACCGCGATTGGTTAGCTAATCCTTTAGCGGTACGTCTAAAAAATGAAAAAGATAGTAAATAGCCGCGTTAAGTAAATGTGCGGTTAGATATAACCTTTTTAATACATGAACAACTAAACATAGGAATTAACACCCTTCATCTATATAAGATTACAACTGTTGGAAATGGTTGGACACCATAAATGATATTAAAATTAATTGCCATAGATTTAATACTCTATGATTTCAGGAACTGAACTGAATCCAGTAGATGGCCACTTTCCAAATCCAAATGAGGCCGAATATATCAATCCTAATTTAGGCAAGCTTCCTTTGATCATATTTACTAATATGCTTTTAAACGTTTTCAGATATACAAGATATCATTAATGCATGGGAAAAGTATCTTCTAAGATGAAAATCTAAATTGGTTGCGGTTGAAAAATGGCTTGGTGTTGAATTGCGGAAATGGTATGTTGATGAAATGTTGATGAAATGTTGAAGCAATGTTGGGAATTGTTGATTTGTGAAGAGGGTAGTGGCGTATTTCTATGTATGGTGGGTAGGGGGCACCGATGAGAAGGGAATAGCCAGCAGTGTCCTCTACATAGGCTATAATATAAGGTTAAACAACTACACTCGGGCAATAAGCCGTATTCTAGTATGAACCATAGTGAGTGAAATCGATTAGAAAAGGTTGCCCTATGAAGGTGTTATGATCTCTACATTGGGAAATATGTAGATAACTAGGAGTGTGAAGCTAGGTATGCCGGAGTCTCAGTGACGGACACAAAAATCAGCTGCGGTTGACCAGGCGCTATATTTAACGCTTATGGTTGAGTATCAATGATGCTGCGGTAGCATAGTACAACTGGTACGTTGAGGATAGGTTGGGAACAGTCGAGCACAGCATTACTCGTTGGTTACCAGGGTTGGAGATCTAATGCTGGATTAGTGATAAACGTTCTGAGGCCTCACAGGATGGGGTCGCTATGGCTAAAAATGATACGAACCTGCACATAGTTAAAATCATGAATTCATGCTTATCTCCTGGATTAGAGGCTATGGAAGTTAAGTCTGTCTCATATACGAGTGCTAGTAACTGTGTTCATAATTAAAATTGATAGCCCTTAAAGAAAAACAAAAACCCAATTTCTATAAAAATGGATTTTGAATTAGTTGGACTTCGGCTAGATTGAGAGAAAATTCATCTATTACATTTTGCTAATAATGCTTGCTGAGTACTTTTGTACTCTTGCTAAATCTTCCCTTTCTAGAGAATGGCTCTGGTGCTCAAGCGTCTGGTTGGTTTGATAAGGTGGCTGAGTCTTACCGGGAGGGATAGAAGGGATGAGTAGTCGTGCATCGGCTTTGTCGCTTTTTTGTGTAATTAGTATATCTCATGTTATATTTTTGTTGTACTTGGATCGATGTATAATTATGGAATTGGACATATAGCCATGTGTGGCTTGGTTTTTAATATATTTATATCCAGTCTCTAATTATTGTTCTGCTGCAACATTCTGAACACGATGTACTAACTGATAAAATATCGAGGGCGCTCAATGTTTGATTAGCTAGTATGCCGAAATTCATGAAATTATCTCAGAGTAATGGCAGTGTTACTGTCGTTACCCTGGGCTAATTGCACGGGTCGCTATAGGTGGTATCAGAGCAATGGTTACGCGAACCATGCAATTAAATAACTAGGGACTGATAGGAAGCCTAAGTAAAAAGAGATCTCTCTGGCTATATGGCACTAAATATATTGTAATTCTCACCTTGTCAAATACTAAATGTTAAGTTTGATCTTAAACATTTTGCTAATCTGATCATTAATACTGCTTAGCTCCTTTTAAGTGGGGTAGCCAGAACGAAGAGGAGGATCCGGGGAATAAAGGGGTAAGGGTGAGGATTTAGTTTAGCAATGTTTGGTTTGGCATATATTGATGCTGTTGCATAAATGTCTTTCTCTATGTGAACTGGCTATGCATAATTGCATCCCTCGCATTGCATTTTAGTTCTGTCATTTTATTATGTTCATTTCTAATTGCATATGATGACATAGGGTAGATTGTGTGCTCTAGAGACCAGTATAGTATAAGGTTTTACATTCTGCAATGCATTATATGTCTGTGTATGTAAATAGCTGAGTACAGCAGGTAGTAATAGGAGCTAAGGCTACGAAATGGTCTTGGACCCATTGTCCGTTGCGTACGTGGATGCGTGGATCCATAGCGTACTCGAGCGTGGTCTCGAGGAGATCTTGGTGCTCGGATACCAAGTTTATTTTATCTTTATCTTCTGTAGATATAGTTGCGACTTGGGGAGCGACCTCGAGGAGTTTTTGGTGCTTGGACACGAAGGTTTTTGTCGTTTCCTTATTTGCATCTTAATCATTGTTTCATGGTTCTTCTTTAGAGATAGGGCGACTCGAGTGTGTTAATCTCGAGGAATTCTTGGTGCTTAGACATCAGGTTTATTTTTCGTTTCTCTTAATTCGTGATTTATGGTTCTTATTTTGAGATGATTAGGTAGATGGTGTATGTAATTCTGAAATGGAGTGGCGAAAGAGTGCGATACAATCCATCCTTCTTTCCTTTGCTGGATTAAAAATTTAAAACAAAAAAACTACACCTCTTTCTGTGAGCATTAATACTTCTCGTCTTATAAGTAACTGCTGATAATAATAACAGTCCAACCTATTCCCAAAATGAACTTTGGTTACCAAAGATGGAAATTCAACCCTGAACAATAACCCTGTTGTGAATGAGAAGAATTTCTAGTAAGAGAATAAAAAAGGGTGGCTTGCATAACCAACTTCATGTAGTAAAGTAGAATGTTAATTAAGCTGTACAAAATTTGATCTCTTTTGCAGGATGTCAGACCGTGAGGTTAGAGAGCAAGATTTGATCATTAGGTTAATATCTAATTTGCCAAATGTTGACAACCATCAAACAACACCTACCCAAGATCTAAACCCTCCCAATGTTCTTGAGACTAGGCAACCCACACCACCCGGAGGTAATACAAGCACAGCCAGAACCCCATAGGACCATGATCAGTTAGAAAGAATTCTAAGGTACTTGGAAAGTTCTAGGAAAGAGGCTCAAGAAAGTCAGAACCGGTTTATGAAAGCCTTGTCAACTTAGTTTCAGGAACTCCACGTCAAACCACAACCAAAGTCACCATAGGAGTGTTCATGCAAACTCGTCCACCTACCTTTGCCAAAGTCACAATGACTTGATGCTGACGATTGGCTCCAAGAAATAGAGAAGCTACACACTGTAGGTTGCTTCGAGGAAGGAAAAAAGTACAATATGCCACGTATCAATTGACAGGCCCAACTGCTAATTGGTGGACCAACTACTATCGTACTCGTTCGGGAGAACAACCTATCTCTTGGATCGAGTTCACCTCCTAGTTTTGTAATACCTATGTACCTCTAGGTGAGATGTGATAGAATAGCAGTTTGCACAATTGAATGGGCTAATGGACCAAAAATATACATGTACAGTAGAAGGTAAAATAGCAAATAACACCTTATACAAGTCTACTTTAACACCCCCCTTTAAACTCAAGGTGGATCCACAACATTGAGTTTGGAGAGATGAAGATCATGCTGCGCCTTAGTTTGTGCCTTGGTGAGGAAATCCGTGATCTGAACCTCGAGAGGCACATCTTGAAGGGTAACCACTTTCTTGCACCGAGATCGGACATAGGAAGCATCAACACCAATGTGCTTGGTGAGCTCGTGCTTCATCGGATCTCGAGCAATCTTGATCAGCCCAGTATTATTTGAGCAAACTGTCATCGGTGTAGAGATAGGGACACCAAAATCGCCAGAGCCACAGTAACCAAGTCACCTCGGTAACACAGAGGCAAGCGCCGTAACTCGGCCTCGAGATTGGGCGAGAGCTCGATCTGCTTTTGGTTTTCCAAGCAATTAGAGAAGAACCAAGGAAGACACAATAAGCAAAGAGAGACTTACGATCAGAGGAATCACTAGCCCAGGAAGCATTTGAATAAGCCTCGAGCTGCAAAGGGCTGGAGCAAGAGAAAAACAGACGGCGAGCAATGGTACCACGAAGATACCGCAAGACTCGAAGGAGGTGATGTAGTGTATCTCGAGTAGTAGTCTGCATAAAGCTGCTCAGATGTGAACAACATGGGAGATGTCGGAGACGAGTAATGCCAAGGTAAACAAGACTCCCAACTAGGTGGCGGAAGCGAGTAGGATCCTCGGGAGGAGTCTGAGAGTGCCGTCGATGGGACAGTGAAGATGAAGCTCCATAGGAGTGGCAGCGATCTGTTGATCGATGAGACAAGCCCGATCAAGGAGATCTGAATGTACTTCACCGGGAGAGGTAGTAGCCCTCAGCGTGGAAGTGACCTCAATCCCAAGAAAATACCGAAGAGGACCCAATCAAACATCTGAAACTGCTCACTGAGACGCGCCTTGACAAAGGCAACGTACTGAGGATCATCACCAGTGATGAGTATGTCATCCATGTAGAGAAGAAGAGTACGACCACGAGGAGAAGTGTGAACGAAGAGAGCAGGGTCGTGCTCACTAGCAACAAAACCAGCAGTGGTGATAACAGAGGTGAAACGTCAAACCAAGCCCGAGGGGCTTGCTTGAACCCATAGGTAGAACGACGAAGGCGACACATGTGGCCATGCGGCACAGAATAGGCAGGAGGTGGGTGCTTGTAGACCTCCTCATGTAGCTCACCGTGAAGAAAAGCATTCTTCACATCAAGCTGGGAGATGGTCCACCGGCGAACAGAAGCAACGGCCACAAGTGTGTGCACAGTGGTCTTGTGAGCAACAGGAGCGAAGGTCTCCTCATAGTCACGCCCATACTCCTGTTGAAAACCACGTACAACGAGACGCGCCTTATAGCGCTCAATAGAGCCATCGAGCGAGTCTTGATCTTATAGACCCACTTGCGTGATAAGAGTGATGAAGCGGGGAAGAGGGCAAGGTCCCAAGTGCCGGTCGCTCTAGAGACAAGCTCCTCGACTATAGCGAATCGCCACTCAGGATGAGTAACAGCATCGCGATAGGAAGTAGGCTTAGAGGAGACGGTAGCAGGAGCAACGAAACCGTAGCGATCGGGATGAGGAATCGTACTCCGATCACGAAAAGCGTACCACAGTGAGGGAGCAGGAGAGGTACGCTCTGAAGGAGTAGAGGGATAGGACTCTGAAGTGGGAGTAGGAGCTGGACTTAGAAGGGAGGAGGAACTGGGAGGAGGTGGACAACGAGTGTAGTGGAAACGGGCAGGAGGAGGCGTAAAGGCACAGGAAGGCTGTTGAGGTGGCGAGGGAGAGGGTGGAGCAGCGGACAAAGGGTCTGGAATGGAAGGTGAGGGTGATGGTGGCGAGGATGGAGGTAAAGGTAGGGACGGAGGAGAGGGTGGTGGTGGACAGAAGGAAGCATCAGGTAGAGTGAGGAAGGAGAGAGAAGCAGAGGTAGAGTGCGGGCTAGAGGACGGATCACAAGTGAAGAAGGATCGAGACTCATCAAAAGTGACATCTCGGGAGACCCGGATCCTGTGAGCCATGTGGTCCCAACAACGATAACCCTTGCGCCAAAGATCGTAGCCAAGAAAGACGCACTCAGCGGACCGAGCGAGTTAACCGTCGCTCACGAGATTGAAGAAGCACGCATAACGCACGAATGCACGAAGGTGATCAGTCTTGAGGAGTCCTACTAAAGAGACGCTCAACAGTGGTGGCACCTCGAAGAAGCGATAGAGAAGGTGAAAGTTCACAAGGTAGCGATGGTAAAGCGACCTTCACCTAGAAATGGGCGAAAACAGAGAAGACAACATCATCGGCTAGCCTCAAGAAGGTGTCGATGCTTGCGCTCGAGACACCATTCGAAGCGTGAGCACCAAGACAAAGTATCGAGGAAGGGTACCCGCTCAAGAAGATCTTGATGAAGAGAGGTGGATAGGTACTCGTCGATGAAATCGCATGGAAGACACGAATAGGCGAAGTCAAGCGTATGCGAACCATAGCAGCGAAGGCCTGGTAGGCAGACAACACCTGATGCCTGTCAGAAGATAGATCCAAGTGTAACGAGAGAAATCATCAATAAAGATTACATAGTAACGATGACCCCTTTTCGAAACGAAGGGAGCCGGACCCCATACATCAGAATGAACCAAATCAAACGGCTGAAGAGACACTGAGTCACTGGTGGGATAGGGTAGTCAGAGTCGCTTCCCAAGCTTACCCACCCATACAGACAGGAGGTATCACCAGAACCTTCCCAAGAACACCACGACTCATCGACAAAGAAAGACGAGACCCACACATATAACCTAAACAATGATGCCACTGAGCAAAACTGGCGGAAGTAGCGGTGGCGAGGACAGTGACATCAGAGACGGCAGTCGACTGGCTGCTGGAGGTGGACGTGATGGAAGCGGAGCGAAGGCGAAGCCAGTCATGCGCCCAAAGATGCTGAGAGTCACGGACCTGACGGCCAGTACTAACCAGGGTCCCGGTGAGACGATCCTGAATAGAACAAGAGTTAGCCTCAAGAATGATACGACAATCAAGGTCAGCGAGCTGGCCAGCAGAGATAAGTTGTAAATCGAGGCGAGGAACATGTGAAACAGAAGGAATATGAAAACAAGAAGTGTGAAGAGTGCCAGACCAAAGAATCGAGAGGAAGTGCCATCGGTGATTCGCAGACATAGGGATAGTGAAGAACTCAAATGGGCCAAGGTGAGTAGGATCAGATGTCATATGAAAAGATGCCCCAGAGTTAAGAATCCAGGGTAACTGTATACCTGAAGGAAGATTGGCAACTGACGGTCCTGGAGAAGGTGTCGCCCCCAGGCGGCGTTTCATGCGCTCAAGGCGCTGAGTCACATCCTGCATGGCTGTCAGCAGGGCATCAGGTGGACGAGAGGCACCAGCTCTACTACCTCCAGCTCCACCACCTCCACCCTTGCGGTTCTGAGGCCGCCTCCTGCACTACTCAATGGTGTGCCGTGTCTTCTTGCGATGAAGTTCTGACGAACCATCGCACCAACGGTACTCGCCATAACGAACGGAACCTCCTGCGCGGTCTTTGGAGAAAGCGATCCACAGGAGGTGTGGAAGTGATCAAGACCGACGAGGAGGACGAGAGAACGCCACGAAGATGAGTCTCCTCAGCACGGACTAGAGTGAGTGCCTCAACCAGGGACGATCGAGGCGAACGGGACAGCAGCTGAGCACGGAGTTGCTCAAACTCCGGTCGAAGTCGACGAAGGAACTCAAAGAGGTGAACAACACTCTTGTGGTCCCGATGAAGGCCACAATCGTCGAAGGTCGGACTGTAGGGAGGCTCCAAAGAGTCAAGTGACTCCACACATCGATGTCTATTTGGTAGAAGGCATCGACCAGAGAGTCCTGGCGATGAAGAGAGCTCGCCAACTCGGTGTAGAGGTGTAGAGAGCATCATTTGCTTCATTTGGAACCGAACTCGCTGCGCTCCCACATCGATTGAGAAGAAGGAAGAGTGGCGGATCCATGGCAAGCTCAACCTTCATCTTGCCTAAGATGATAGCAAGACGAGCCTCATCCTTTGCCGACCCTCGAGAGTCTGCGGATCGGCGACGTCTTGATTAGTGTTTCGCTTTCGTATCTGGCGAGGACATCTGCGAAGCCGGAGCACCATCTGCCCGACCACAGCCGAATCGACGAACCGGGCTGGCGGGTGAGGGCGAGCTCCGATGAGGTGATCGCAAAGATATTGGCCGTCAAGTGAGACGAAGCATTGTGGACCACTCCGGAAGTTGGTCCCATCAAACATAAATGGCGGGAGAGGCATCGATCCGAGAACGAGATCGATGGCCATCTCAAATGTCGGAAAAAACCGAGCGGCGAGTGCTGCGAGGTTAGTTTTTTTTTCTTGCCGTCTTGCTCTAGTTCTCTGCCGTCTTCTTCTATCTCTGCTTCTCCGGTGCGAAACGGAGGAGGCGGAAGAGGAGAAGCGAAAAGCGACGCCGACGCCGAGGCGACGCCAAGGAAGAGGCGTCTGGCAAGAGAGCGACGCGAGAAAGGCGAAAGGCAAGGTGGCGACTGGAGGAGGCGTCGCCTGCTGAGGCGAAGCAGCGGACGACGGCAGCGACGTCGCCGGCGAGGGCGGCCGTGGCGAGGATAGAGAAGCTCGCTCTACGGCGGAAGACTCTGGCGGAAGCTGGCGGAAGGAAGCAGAGGCTGGCGGAAGGAAGCAGAGGATAGGGAGAGTGAGAAGAGAGGAGGGCGCCGGCGGAGGGAGGTGTGGCGACGGCGGTGGCGGTGGCGTCGCCGGCTACTGCTACAGTGCCGGGCTGAGAAAACCCTAGCTAGGGCTAAAGCCTGGCTCTGATACCATGATAGAATAGCAGCTTGCACAATTGAATGGGCCAATGGGCCAAAAATATACATGTACAATAGAAGGTAAAATAGCAAATGACACCCTATACAAGTCTACTTTAACAAGATGGACATCAAGAGAAAGGAGTTCTGGGATTTAACTCAGAGGAGTAGAAAGGTGGGAGAATATCTGAATAAGTTCAATGAACTATGTCGCTATGCCCCAGAAGAGAGAGACTCGGATGCCAAGAAGATATATCGGTTCATGAAAGGGATAAACCCATACCTAAGATTGCACTTATCTACCTATTTGATCACTGAATTCCAAGACCTAGCAAATCGGGCCATTATCTTGGAAAGTGAGCAGGCCTAGCTAAATGAAGAGAGAAAAAGAAAGCGAGGTTACATTGGGACACCTACTCCTAACCTGCCAAGACTATTTAGACCATCCATGCCAAACAGAAATCCTCCACCTCAACCAGGGATAGAGGCATCCAACCCATATCCTAATGTCCCACCTCTAGGATTTGTGCCAAAGTGCTGCAAATGTGGAGGCCCCCATTTTTCTAGCAATTGCTTCTAGCATCCTGGCATTTGTTATCATTGTGGTCAGGAGGGACATAAGAGATATAACTGTCCACCTCTAATCGATCAGTCCGGATAGAATGCTTCAGGAAGATCGCCAAGTGGTGCACCATCAGCAAGACGCGATCAAGGAGGCCCCAATGCCGTATCTTCTAAAGGATCTAACAATGGAGCACCAACTGCAGGATCTGCTCGCTTAAGTTATATCTCGGCAGAGCAACTGGAAGGAGCCACCAACGCGGTTGTGGGTATGCCTCCCATCTCTTCATCCTATTGGCGCATGGATGTCGGGGATGAAATTGCTTTTAAGTGGGGTAGAATGTAAGGACCCAGAAATTTAAACTAAGCTAATAAAACTAGTAAGCAACTAATCAAGAAGATAATGAGCAATTAAATGTAATAACCAAGGTTATGCACAAGTTAATTAGAATGACCATATACCCCCATGGTAATAAGTAAAAGACCTAGAGGTAGAATGGTAAAGAGAGCATACTAAATGAAGGTAAGACCCAAAGCACATTCGGTTCACTCCCCTTCTTTTCACCACAACCAAGCGATAGCCAAGCAGCACAGCCATTCATCACCCCTAGCTCACTCCCGACCGAGAGCTTGTCAGTGCATTCCCAATTCCAAGCAAGAACTAGATCTATCCTTCCCATTCACTCTCAAGACTGAGAGCAAGGAAGAAGAGGAGAGCCAGGAGTCTGTCGGCCAAACTGAAAAGAAAAAGAAAAGAGGGAAGAAAAGAAAATGAAAAGAAGAGAGGAGAGAAAAAAAAGAGAAAAGAGAAGGGAAAAATAGGGAGAATGTTTCTAGCTGCGGTGGACCGCGATTGGTTAGCTAATCCTTTAGTGGTATGTCTAAAAATGTGCAGTAAGATATAACCTTTTTAATACATGAACAGCTAAACATAGGAATTAACACCCTTCATCTATATAAGATTACAACTGCTGGAAATGGTTGGACACCATAAATGATATTCAAATTAATTGCCATAGATTTAATACTCTATGATTTCAGGAACTAAACTGAATCCAGTAGAAGACCACTTTCCAAATCCGAGTGAGGCCGAGTATATCAATCCTAATTCAGGCAAGCTTCCTTTGATCATATTTACTAAACTGCTTTTAAATGTTTTCAGATATACGTGATATCATTAATGCATAGGAAAAGTATCTTCTAAGATGAAAATCTAAATCGGTTGCGGTTGGAAAATGGCTTGGTGTTGAATTGTGGAAATGGTTTGTTGATGAAATGTTGAAGCTATGTTGGGAATTGTTGATTTGTGAAGTGGGTAGTGGCGTATTTCTATGTTTGGTGGGTAGAGGGCACCGATAAGAAGGGAATAGCTGGTAGGGTCCACTAATAGGGTATAATATAAGGTCAAACAACTACACTCGAGTAATGAGCCGTATTCCAATATCAACCATAGTGAGTGAAATCAGTTAGAAAAGGTGATTATATGAAGGTGTTATGATCTCTACATTGGGAAATACTTAGATGACTAGGAGTATGAAGATGGATATGTCGGGAGTCCCAATAGCGGACACAAAAATCGATTCTTGTTGATCATCGTTGTATTTAAAGTCTATGGTTGAGTATCAGTTCTGCTGCGGTAGCATGGTACAACTGGTATGTTGAGGATAGGTGGGGAACAGTCGACGACACTACTACTCGTTTGCTACTAGGGTTGGAGACCTAATGCTGGATTAGTGATAAAGGTTCTGGGGCTTCACTGGATGGGGTTGCTGTGGCTAATAATGATACGAACTCACGCAGGGTTAAAATCATATACGAGTGCTAGTAGCTGTGTTCATAATTAAAATAGATAACCCTTAAAGAAAACCAAAAACTTAATTTCCGCAAAATTGTATTTTGAGGGAAGGTGATCATTAGTTGGACTTTGGCTGGATTGAGAGAAAATTCATCTATTGCATTTTGCTAATGATGCTTGTTGAGTACTTTTGTACTTACTCTTGCTAAATCTCCCACTTCTAAAGAATGGCTCCGGTGCTCAATCGTCTTGTTGGTTTGACGAAGCGGCTGAGTTCTACTAGGAGGGATAGTATGGATGAGTAGCCATGAATCAGTTTCATCAGTCTTTTGTATAATTAGTATATCTGTATTATATTTTTTTTTACTTGGATTTGATGTATAATTATGGAATTGGACATATAGCCCTGCATGGCTTGGTTTGAATATATTTACATTCACATATAGCCCTGTGTGGCTTGGTTTGTAATCTATTTACATTCAGTCGCTAATTATTGTTCTGCTGCAACACTCTGTACACGGTGTACTAATCGATAAAATATTGAGTGCGTTTGATGTTTTGATTAACTAGTATGCGATATTCGTGTAATTATCTCGGAGTAATAGTAGTGTTACTGTCGGTACCTTGGGCTAATTAGCGTGGGTGCCACAATAAGACATGTAGTTTTTCTATTATTGTCATAAAATAGGTGGCATGCATGGAATCTTAATGATGTTTTTCCTGCTTTGCCCTTATTTACTGTTCTTTCTCAGCATTTGTAACTTAACTCACGCAAGTCTAGTGCCTTTCCCTTTTCCAAGGCAATTCTGATGTATAGCATTGCCATTTTCTCATGTCATTTCCTTGAATTGACGACTTGCTTAATTGTACTCATGGTTAAAATGTCCTATATATTGCAATTGTGGTGGGGGTTGCATATTAGCTGGCATAAACGTTTTTCTATTGTTGTAGTTTTCAGTGTTTGTGAGAAATTGAAAATTGATGGCCTTGCATATTCAGCTCATACATGACATGAATTTTAGTTGCATGTTAGGAGGGTGAGATTATGTGTCATGTTGGTAGTTACCGAAATGTGCGTTCTGGCCTGCCTAGCTAATACTAAGTTGAGATCTTAAAGGAACTTTATTTGTAGTATTTATGAAGACAAGATCTACTGGGCGTTACAAATCATATACATTATCTTCCATATATCTACGTTGGTGATTGGTCGATTTGATGAATCTGAAATAAAAGTAGTTTTGGTAGTAATGAAAGGGCCACTGTGCATCATTTTTAAGTCACTGCAACTTCTTGATAGAGTAGTTATGGTGCATGTCTAAGATCATGGTTTTGGACTGTATCTTAGAGAGAGCTACATGAGAGGTTAACTTGGAGTTTTAATTGGTGATGACCAAAAACAAAAATGGCTTCCATGGATTGTCTTCACTCTTCACTGGCCAAAAAAAACTGCTTGGCTTGAATATATTTCCTTGGAAACGTGGAACTGATTTAACACACAGAAGTTAGGTGTGCCTTTGGTAGAATGGTGCTCAGTGTTAATCTGTTTAGATTTTAGATATGTGCCGACTACTGATGAGATGCAGAGCCATGTCACCAACCCTGCTTAGGAAACAAAAGAAGTTGCCATTAATTAATTTGATCTGTCACTCTGGCCTCTGGCTAGCTCTAGCTATGAAGTAGAGAACTTTCCAGATTCGATGAGGACAATTACCACGCATTTACAAGCCTTTGCCATTTAATTTAATTGCATGTAGTTGCTTGGATAACACGGTGTTGATCATATCATGCCTTTCATTGCACAATTGAATGCTATACATATAATCTTCTTTTGTGTAATTATTGTTAAAATGCATTTAGGTTTAGCACTGACCCAGAAACAACCATGGGACTGGTACAGCATGAAGGTGGCCCTTGTGGTGTCTTGGCTACAGTGCAGGTACATCTTCCTTTACCTTTATTGTGTTTGATCGAGTGTTGTTTTGGGCATCTTGAGGGACTAGAGACAATCTCCATTTTTTTCCTGCCTTCTGTCCAATATAAAATTTGCACTGTGACTTGACTATCCATTGTTACTTCTTTCTACTAATGCCATATGTTCTCATGTTGCAAAGTTTATATGTAGCACATAAGTTGCTACATGTGTTCTGAAAACCATTTTAATTTGCTTCAGCAACCTAACTTGCCATTCTGACAACTGGAATCTACAATAACTGGATTTTTTGGCTGGACTGCCCGAACATTTTCAGTAGTATGAACTGTACAACCCAAAACGACCTAATCATCCTGTCTAGTCATCCTGATGAAAGAAACCTACAGTAATCTTTGATTATCCAAAGTCTGAACTCCGTACAGACATACCTTAGTAAGAGATAGGTTGGAGCAATCTGCTGTTACACTAAATTTATTATAAAAATCTGAGCTGAGTAGCTTGTCGTATATATATACCTTTTGTTTGTATAAGGTCACTTTGGTCCGATTTTAAATCTTATGTCATGATTTTCCACACTAATGTATCTGATAGGCACAAAATCTAACTCTTTCTTTTGTTATCTACTGTGGATTTCATTCTCTCTGTAAGCTCAACATTTCTGAAGCTAATTTCCTTATTTTTGGTTTGCAGGCGTATGTCCTTAAATATCTTTTGTTTTTCTCTGATGATTTGGGTAATCCAGAGGTCAGTGATCCATTGTATCCTCTTGGACAAAGGCGCTTTTACCAGAGTTTTTTTGCTGCAAGGGATGATTTTTCTTCTCTGACTGATGACAGAAAGACGAGGTGGTTTCTTTTGCTCCTAAAAATGATGCTGATGTCTATTGTGTTGTGACTATTTATCTGTTCAATATAGTTCTTATGAACTATTATTCTTAATTACGAAAATGTAGAAACCAGCAGCTAATACGAGGGATCAACAATTTGAATTTAATTATGCTTATGTTCTTTCTTTGTTAGGTACTCTATTGAATGTTTGTGACAACTCCTTGATTTACCAACTAAACACTATTGCATTGGACTGTTAAAAATTCTAGACCTTTATTTATTGGAACAACAGCAATGCTCTAGCCATTTATTTTTTGGAGGCCCCAAATGCTTTCAGACCTATTGTTTCCCCTATTCTATTTGTTAATTGTTATGTTATAATAATTTAGTATTGATATTCTAAATGTACCATGAAACATTATACAGTACGCACAATATACAACAGTTTATATTCTCAATATTCTTTACATTAAAATGACTGTTATTGAATTCATTTCTTTTTTTTTTTGTTAGAGCATTGGTTCATGCTATGGTGGAGATTCTATTTTTATGCGGAACTGGGAAAAGAGCTGTTGTAGCATCCATTAGAGGTGTCAATTGTGGGGTAAGTGGATGAGATGACAATCAAGTGAAACTTTGTTCTTTCATGTACATCATGCCAATAATGCTCTTATAAAACTTATTGCAGAAAACCGATGCACTTTTGGAAGGCCTTGCTGTTGAATCAGCAATGGGTTTGCAGAAAGTTCTTAGAATAAGTACATTTACCTCAAGGAAGGATGCATTCAACATCCTTCTGGCAAACATTCCTCTGTTTGAAAGTCGATTGGGAGCCATGTTATTTCTTATATCTTCTCTACTCTCACGAGGATTGGTATGTCTTTTGTCCATGTTAAATTCTCTACTTTTTGCGCATTATGTTAAATTTCATTTGCATGATTTAACACATTGCTATTTTAAAGATGTGTTGGAAACTTCATGTATATGCTCTGGCATAATAATCAATGGCTTACATATGTTAATAGAATAAAATCATTGTTGCATATTATAATTAGAGTTGCAAATGGAGTAATATAACAACATGGAGAATAAAAGAGTTGTTCGGGCCAATGAATAGAATGTAATCATATTATAAAGTCCATATTGTTAAGGATATGATATTGTCATATAGACTCTCCATATATAGGTTTTCTTAATATAAGTTATCCCTGTATAAGTATTGCCTTATATAGGTTTTTCTTTTATACTCTCATGTACTCGATATATTTTGGCCTACTGGCCTCATATTGAATACAACTAGTGCTATTTATAATATGGTATCAGGGCTGCAAGGTTAGGGTTAGGGTTTACTGACGTTGCGCTTGCGTCATTCGTAGCCACATCCCCGTTCTTTTGCTGTTGCTGCCCCTGGGAGAAGAAATCTCCACTTTCGAGGGCGGCCACCTCTGCGACACGGCTCCTTCACCTGTTGTCGTCGGCCTTGTCACCGCCTACCCGCAACACCACCTCATCGGCCCTAGCCTTTCACGCTGACCTTGGCCCTTCTCGTTGGCTTCGCCTCCAAGTTTGGCGCTGCCGGTCGCGCCTCGGTGGCAAAACATGCTCGCCCGACGTGCCGCCTCCCATGATGTCGCTCCACCGGTCGTCGCTGTCTCCTCGGGGATGCTCCTCCAGGCCGCCTCTGTGCCAGCGTTCGTTCCCGTGCCCTCAGCCTAGGCTGTCGTCAATGCCTTCGTCGACACCGACGCGACGCCGCTTGCCGCGTCGCACTTGTGACTGAGACGAGACATGATCCCAATTGGACTTCAAGTGACTTCAATCGGTTTTAATCTGATCCAGCTCCCAACTTCAGAGCGGCTCCGGCTTTTCGGGTTTTTAGATCGGTTCGGCTTCTCTAAATCGACTCTAGCTTTTCCAGCTTTCAAATTGGCTCGGCTTCTCTAAATCGGCTTCGACTTCTCAGTCAGCTCTCAGCTTTTGACTTTGGCTTCTGGTTCTCGGCTCCAGCTTTTGGTTTTTGCTCTGGCTTTTGGCTCTTTGGATAGGCTCCATCTCTTCTGAATGGTTTTTCGACACTCGGCTCTTTTTTTTTCAGCATGGCTCTTTTTGCCCGCTTCAGCTCTCCGTTTTCGGCTCTTTGGCTCGGCTGCGGCTCTTCGGCTCTCCTTTGAGTCTTTTATTCTCAATGTCATTGCTTCTGTTGCGTTCATCCAAGTCCTTAGCATCTTGGTTCTTTCGTCTTCACATCTCTTTTATTAGGCTCGACTCATTCCGTCGACTCTGGTTTCTAACTCATTACCTCGGCTCGACTAATTCTGTTGATTCCAATTTTCGACTCATTACATCGACTCGGCTCATTTCTTGGCTTTCCTCTGTCGGTTTCGGCTCATTATGCCATCCAGTTTCAGCTCGGCTCATTCTGTCGGCTCTTCTTCGTTGACTCGGTTCCTTTGTTGGCTTTTGTTCGTTGACTCAACTCCACGTCGGCTCTTCTTCGTCAACCTGGCTCCTTCGTTGGCTTTCATTGGCTCGGTTTTGAAGAGTTGGATACTATGATGACTACTTCAAGACCTGGACTTTGGATTTTCCCTATTTTAGTGTCCATCCTTCCAAATGCAATTCTATTGCATACGCCTTGCATTTGTTGTGTGTGTGTTTTTTGTTTGGGGGGGGTGTGTGTTAAGGATATGATATTGTTATATATAGACTCCATATATAGGTTTTCCTTATATAAGTTTTTCTTGTATAAGTATTGTCTTATATAGGCTTTCCTTTTTGTCGGTGTTTCGTACAACCGGCAAGTAAATTTGTAGGTATAGGGGCCGCGCGTTCCCTCTTCTTGAATGGTTAGATTAAAGGAGTCCAAGGTGTATACTGGTTCGGGCCGAATATCCCTACGTTCAGTTCGTAGCGGTGGTTTTGTATTGCTAAAGTGCGATGGACTACCGGATTACAAACGGAGGCTAAGGATAGGCCCTTAGCGCTCGTCCGAGTGGAGGGGCTCAGGAATGTTCGTCTAGGTCGGATGAGCACGAGTGCGAGTTTGAATGTGAACTAAAATGCCCAATGCCCTTCCCTGAGGGCCCTGCCTCCCTTTATATAGGCGGAGGGGGCAGGTTACACGGGAGTTTTGGAGAAAAATGGTAGAAGTGCGCTATGCGGAGTCCGGTCTTGATCTGGTGATTGGCGATTGACGGTCCTGCTCATCCCACGCTGGGTTGGTAGACCAACGGCGTTGCTGCCGGGAAGAGGCGCCTGCCTCTGTGTGCTGTCGGATCTTGGCGTCGTCTATGTCGCACTCTGGCGCCTCGGGGCGAGAGCGCCTCTCCGCATGGGGGACGGTGAAGGATGGGCGCTTGACTTCTACCCCTTGGTCACCTTGGGAAGGAGCCACCGCCCAAACATGGGCGTCGTGTCCACGCAGGCGGTGGCGGTTGAGGTCGTGGCGGCGTGGCGGAGGTCGCCGAGTCGAGCTTCGTTAGGGTCCGAGCCTGCGGCGGTCGAGAGCTCTGAAGCGTCCGACTGAAGCAGTCGGAGCCTCACGGGCGTCTCGGACCGCCCCTGGTGGGCTTAATCGAGGCCGAGGATCCTTCGTGGCCCGATGAGGCCTAGAGCTGGGCCCAAGATGGATCATTTGGCCTTCCAGCCAATATTTAGTGATAATCCCATCTGTGAGGGACGGAGACTTTGGTAATACCCTCTTCAGCACTCTGCATTGCCGCCAGTCTTGCTGCCACGTCCGTACGACTGAGAGATATACGATCTTGAAATAGATGTATACCTTGCTGTGGGGTACCCCTCGTATAAGTATTCGTCACTTTTGTACCCTCATGTACTCTATATATCATAGCCTATTGGCCTCATTGAATACAACAAGTGCTATTCATAACACATATAACACCCTGGAATTTGGTCGTAAGTTCATTTAGCACCCTGAAATATGAAAGCAGGCATTTGACTCTCATAAATTTTGCAATCCAGTTCTAATAACACCTTGATCCGGTTTCACATAGTGGTATTGTCTGTGTGGTGCAATGAGTGGACGGTTTACTATGTAGGATGACACGCTAGCCAAGTTAGGCCAATGATAGGTGGGGCACACATGCACTTCTCCTTCGCTGAGCTCCCAATCATGCTTTCATCGCTGTCGGGCCCTGTTGTTCCCCCCGCTTTATTTCGATTTGGAAGAGAAGCCCTATGAGCCCCACCTGTCATTCACCTTACAGAACAAGAGTTTGAAGAGATTGTTGGTTACTTAGTGGGGGGACTTTTGGAATTATTTTGGTTGCTATACAATTCTGAGGAACTCTTGGACGACTAGTTATTAGTTGCTTTGGAAAGAAAGTTGCATGCAGTTCCATAGTTATGTTTTCCTTTTGCTCTGATCTTATTTATCAGAACAAAACAAGGTTTCTGTTTGACCTGTGGCCATCGACTTGTTTCTGTTATTCATAGATTGGGCATCTCAAAGCATGTCGATATTCTTTTCATTTTCTTACCATTTATATTGATCTTTGAATACAGGAATGTATCCAAGCAGACAGGGATGATCCAAGCCAACCATTGGTCACAGCTCCATTTGGGCATGCTTCACAGGTACAGATAGCATTGTCATATAGGTATTTATTTAGCAGAGCAGACATACCATAGCAGTTCATAACTTCATATTGTGCCTACTCTTGCAATACAGTGCTGAAATCACTTGGAAACTGTAATATCAAACCATCATTTTTTTAGTAGTACTAGCTGTGTCTTATTATGAGTAATTTTCCATTATTGTTGGGAATAGTCCCACATTGGTTGTGGAGAGGGCTTGAGCATGGTTTATAAGGGTGAGGGAGCACCCTCTCCTTGAGCTAGCTTTTTGGGGGGCGCTAGGTGTGGCGGTCCGGCTGACAATTGGTATCAGTGCCTAGGTGGCCCTAGGTGATTCTTAGATAATCTTGGCCCAATGTGTGAGGGGGAGATTGTTGGGAATAGTCCCACATTGGTTGTGGAGAGAGCTTGAGCATGGTTTATAAGGGTGAGGGAGCACCCCCTCATGGAGCTAGCTTTTTAGGGGAGATGGCCCAAGAGACCTTGGCCCATTGCTCTGGTTGGGCTGCGACCAATGACGTGTCGTCTTGTGCAAGTGGTGGCGTGGAGTCGTCGTGTCTTGATCTCTAGTTGGGCTTGCGACCCAGATGGCGTGTCGCGTCTTGTGCTTGTTGGTGGCGTGAGTCGTCATGTCTTGATCGTGTGATCGTGTGGCGTCGAGTTAACAATTGGTATCGAGCTCGGGTGGCCCCTGTGGTTCCTAGATAATCTCGGCCCAATGTGTGAGGGGAGATTGTTGGGAATAGTCCCACATTGGTTGTGGAGAGGGCTTGAGCATGGTTTATAAGGGTGAGAGCACCCCTCATTGAGCTAGCTTTTGGGGGAGATGGCCCAAGAGACCTTGGCAGTTGCTCTGGTTGGGCTGCGACCCAATGGCGTGTCGTCGCGTCTTGTGTTGGTGGCGTGAGTCGTCGTGTCTTGTCGTGTGGCGATCGGGTTAACAATTGGTATCGAGCCAGGTGGCCCTGGTGGTTCCTAGATAATCTCGGTCCAATGTGTGGGGAGATTGTTGGGAATAGTCCCACATTGGTTGTGGAGAGGGCTTGAGCATGGTTTATAAGGGTGAGGGAGCACCCTCTCATTGAGCTAGCTTTTTGGGGGGAGATAGCCCAAGAGACCTTGGCCCGCTGCTCTGGTTGGGCTTGCGACCAATGGCGTGTGCTTGCGCTGCAGTGGTGGCGTGAGTCGTCATGTCTTGTCGTGTGGCGATCAGGTTAACAATTGGTATCAGAGCCCAGGTGGCCCCAGGTGGTTCCTAGATAATCTCGGCCCAATGTGTGAGGGGGAGATTGTTGGGAATAGTCCCACATTGGTTGTGGAGAGGGCTTGAGCATGGTTTATAAGGGTGAAGAGCACCCCTCATTGAGCTAGCTTTTGGAGGAGATGGCCCAAGATACCTTGGCCCATTGCTCTGGTTAGCCTGCGACCCAGTGGCGTGTCGCGTCTGCAAGCAGGGTGGTGGCGTGAGTGCGTCGTGTGCTGATCGTGTGGCGATCAGGTTAACAATTATAACTTCTGTTTATTTTCACTGATAGTGAAATGCAGGTCAGCCCAAATATAACCAGTGTGATCTTTTGCAGGAAATTGTGAATTTATTGCTCTGTGGAGAGGCCGTTCCAAATGTATTTGATGGCAAGATGGACCTTGGTGGTGGCATGTCCCTGAAAGGCATACCAAATGGTGTAGAAGTTGGTTTTCTTACCCTTCTGGAATCACTAAATTTGTGCAAGGTTGGTCAGTACCTAAAGTGCCCGAAATGGCCTATATGGGTGGTGGGAAGTGAAAGTCACTACACTGTCCTTTTTGCCCTAAACCCCAATGTCCAAGAGGAGAATGAGCTGGAAGAGCGGGAGTCCAAAATAAGGAGGGCATTTGATGCACAAGATCAAAGTGGAGGTGGAGGCTTTATTAGCGTTGAGGGATTCCAACAAGTTCTCAGGGATACAGACATAAATTTCCTTCTGATAAGCTTGAGGACCTCTGTAATGCCGGCATTATAGTATGGAGTGAATTCTGGCAGGCACTACTACAGTTGGATAAAAGGGCCGGAGGCATGAAGGATCCAACTGGGCTTATGGGCAAGAAGCAATTCACTATTTACCACTTCAATGGAATTGCCAAGTCGGTGCTGAATGGCAATGCAAACACAGGAGGCTCAAGTCCAGTACAGAGACCTAGGCTATGCAAGTTAAATGTCAGTGTCCCACCTAGGTGGACTCAGGATGAGTATCTAGCTGATGTAGCAAGCGCATCAACCAGCGGCCGCAAGGATGACAGCATTCTTTCTCTTGCTCCTCCAGTTCAAACTTCTCAGCACGCACCATTAGTAGACTGCATCAGAACTCGATGGCCACGAGCGGTTTGCAGCTGGACTGGAGATGTGCCGAGCATTGTCTGATGTTTGGAGCTATCTGCCACTCATTCTAGCTATGTCGCTTGTTGGACTGATTTGAAGAGGCTATTTCAGAGCAGACCGCTTGAGCTTGCAGAATGTCAAGACCATGCTATGCGGAAAGGAGGAAGGCGCTGCTGGTGTATTAATTGTTCCAGCTGATGAGTATATGATTTTATACCCTTCAACATGAATGATCCTTTAATGTGTGATTTTATCAGGGACATGAACATTCTTTTTCCCTTTATTTACATTAGATGTATACTCGATTTATGGATATGTTTTCACTTTTCAGTCTTGGGCTACATTCATTTTTGTACACAGATAGTTTTGTTGCGGTTTTATTTTAAATCTGACAGAGTTGAGTGACCAGAAGTCCGGCGAGTAAACGTTGATTAAACCACTACGATTTTATCATGGTGTTTTCCTTTCCCACCCTTTTATTTGTTCCTTTTTTCTCTTATCTTGAGCCTGTTATTGTAGTTCCCTCTATGTATACTTAGGACTTGCTTGTGAGCGGTGCATTTTTTATGTTTCTATTTTGAAATAAACCTGAAAAATGTGAACAGTTGTGGAGTAGCTAATTTTGTTATGTTTCATTTTTGAAATAAACAGAATAATGCAGAACATAGGAATGAGTTTGGCTCTTGTATATGAAATTTGTAGAAGAAACTGAGCTTACAAATTCATATGGCCAATCTAAATAATGCATGCATTTGGATTCATATTTGTCAATAAAATTACTGGCATATGATCCTATTTTCAAAGTAATTTGTGACGTAATTAGAACAAAATAATGGTTAAAGATGTAGTTGAAAACCATGTCGGTCAAGTAAAAGAGAACAAAAAGTACACGGTGACATTTTTGTTGACCGGAGGGCGCAGCAGAATTTGAATTTTCTCTATGAAAAAGCACATGGAGGTGTTTCCATACATTTATTTTTAAAAGTTGTATGAATATTAAAGTATAAATAAAGATTACTTACCCTTTGTAATTGTTCATTTCAAAATTTATTTAGCTTTTAACAACGATGATTTATACCTTCTTTGAGGGAAGGCGCCTTTCCCATTGAACCGTCCCAGCGAGGGAGTCTCCACAAACAGCAAAACAACGCCTTCTTTTGTCGGGAGCCTGAGGCCACCGCTACTGCCCCGTCGAGAAATGCCTCGAGAGTCGAGAGTAGGGATGATAATCGGGTACGGCGGATATAGGTAGTGCTTGTTTATATTTATATCCGTGAACTAAAATCTTTCTTATGGTTATACCCTGAAGGATTACGGACGAAAAATCTCATTTATACCTATCGCCTGCCGGTATCCGATACTCACGGGTATACTCGTTTATCAGCTACTATTAATAATCCTTCCAATCAAGTAGCACTAGGAGCTAACGAATTATGGTAATACAATCCTTTGATGAAATTATAGAAATTAACTACATTATGTGGATTGAAGAATGATTATCAATGATTCAAAATTTTAAATGTACATGCGAATAAGAATTAAAATAACATATACAGATAATTAACACACAGGTACTCAAGTTCAACAATTACCGATATGAGTTACCACAAACTGGGGATCAGGAGGCCAATTGAGCACCTGTTCTAGCTTATATGTCAATAAAAGATATGGCGGATAATCGGATGAAATGAGTACAGGTGAAGCTCCCATACTCGTACCCATTTATCCGTCGGGTAAAATCTAAAAGTTTACCCCTTATAAATATATCTACAGATAATAAAAGAGATACATACTTACCTCTATTAAAATTTTTACCTATATATATATATATACAGGTAATCGAGTAAAGTTACCCTCCCATTCTCGGGAGCGACCGCCATTGCTGCGCCGTCGCGGAAACCCTCGAAGCGCCACCGCCGCTACAGCTGCGGCATCCCGAAACGCATCCGGAGACTACTAGCACCACTGCCGCTGTCCCGCAACCCCTCCGCGGCCACCGCCACCGCCACTGCGGTGTACCGAAATCCCAACGGGTGGAACCGTCGCCGCAGCGTCCCGAAACCCCTTGTGGGCCACCACCACAGCCACCTCCACCGCGGCTACTACGGGCAGCGGCGCTCCCCGGACCGCCCCCACCCGCCCGGAGGACTACACGTCGTGAACGAGGCTGGAGTTCGAGTCAGCACGAGGCGCACGAGTTCTGCCGCTACTACGGCTGGAAGGTTGGGTTCAACGTCCGGAAAAAGTACGCCAATGGGTGCAAGAAGACCGGGCAAACAAGACAGAACGACTCTTGAGGAGTCCCTATCAGTTAACAAAATGAACAAGCTAGGCGGGCGAGGGCAAGGAAACCACACCTGGCCCTCGCCGCCTTCACCAGCTACATCACTAGTCCCAGCATCTCCGCCGCTACGAGCCTAGCCAAGATCCTTCCCAAGATCGGCATCCTGCCCCAAAGCCTTGCGAAGAGAAAACTGGGCCGCTATGTGGCCAAAATGAGCCCATAGCCTGTCTCGGAAGTTGCAACTTCCGCGCTGCTTGCATAGACCTTCCTATGCTCCTAAAGTCTGGAGGGAGGTCAAGCTGAGGACGTCGAAGCAATGCGATATGGAACAGCCTTCAAGATGGAGAAGCCCCATGACCATCTGCGCCATCACCCGGGAGCATTGACTCGTAAGGCTTTGGCAACCACTCGAACCAATAAGGGCAGTCTCAACCCTTCATCTCAGCTGATGTTTATAGTATTAATTACGCTGTCAACTAAACAAAAATCTGATGTGGTATAGGAATTAAGGAAGGGAGAGAAGGAAAAACAAAGAAACCGTGTCTCATGCAAGAAACTGGGTCGGCACGAGCACCAAGACGAAAGAAACGAGCAAAATCGGGGTTGGACGTTTCTGCGCACTAACCAAGCTGTGTTTGTGGTGTATGCATTGGTTTGTTGCTCTCTCTCTCCTCTAGACACTGCTCATAGAAACCATGGGTTGGAAAACTATACATTGGTTTATTGCTCTCTCTCTTCTCTAGACAGTGCTCATAGAAACCATAGGTTGAGACTGTCCTAAGGTGGCATCGCGAAGCTGTTGGACTGAGGCAGGGGCGGATCTAGAAAAATAGATTATTAGGGTCGTTGGGGTCATTACAGTAACTTATAGCTTATATATGCTTATATACTAATATAATACAATTAGATTTATATATGATTTGAGCAAAATCATTGAGGTCATTTGACCTCACTAATTGTATAGTGGATCCGCCCCTCACTGAGGTCGCAATGTCATCTTCAGCATGCGTCCGCCCTGGGACTTCAACCTCTAATTCTTGCTGCGCACCTACTAACGAATCCATCGCCTCTCAGAGGGTCTACGCCAAGTCCTTACCCTCGCGCTCCGAAACCAAATTGCTCTCTAGGCGTGCCTTCTCCTCCGCTACGGCCCAGAGCAGAGCCTTGAACCTTGTCCTCTCTCACGAGGCCTCCTCGGCATCAACCTTCGCCGAGGCCTCAATCTTAGATACCTGCTCGAGGACGACGAGGAGACTCAAGCGCTCCATGAGCATAGCATAGAATTCGTTCTCGTCGAAGCCTCGCGTCGGCCCTCGCCGCCTTCGAACTCTCCCGAAGGCTTGTGGCCTCGGCATGCCTGCCCAGTTATTTCTTTATTGGCTTGTTTGGTCGGAGGAAATTGACATAAGGGAATGAGAATTGAGAGAGATATGTTATAAAATGTTTTGATTGGTTGGTGGGAATTGGAGAAGGGAATGAGAGTTTACAACTTAAATGTAGGGAATTTAATTCCCTACCTCCCCCTGGGAATTGAAGTCTTGCTTAATTCCGTTGCCTATTTCCATTTCCCAACGATGTCAAATAGGCCAATAAAGAAATAACTGGGCTCGACAAGGCATCTGGCTTCCGCGCTGAAGTAGTTAGACCTCTAATTTATTTTGATTTTAGTAATTAATGACAATAATGGTTTAAATAACTAATAATTTCTCTTAAGATAATGAAAATATGTTGGTTCTAAATATGCACATAGCGAGGCAAAAAAATGAAGCACAAAGAAAAATCAAATAGTCAAGCTCAATGCCAGTGTATAAAAATTTTAAAGACCTTTTTTTTTATAGCTTTTGCCGGTCTTACTGATTGGAGAAAAAATCGAATTGCTAGAATAAGTACCTCCTGTTTGGTAGAGCTTCAGATCCTAGTTTCACGAGATCTGAAACTTGTAGGCTAAAATAAAGTGAATTAAGTTTATATTTTTGTCTAAAATATAAACAAGATGATCTATCTAAATACTCTTAATGTACTTACAACTCTAGCTCCACTGATCTGGTAGAGCTAGGAATACTCACTCCACCAAATCCAGTGGAGTTGGAGCCCTACCAAACACACTCTAAGAGGGAAATTTGGGTAATAGCTTGAAAATGATAAAAAACCCCCATGGCTCAAATCATGCTCACATTTAATGATGTGCATTCCTCGGCAAATCCTTTGAAAATTCTGACAAAAACTATAAAACCAATATAACTGTCCATATAGAAGCGGTGGTATGGCTCCAAGGGACGGTAGTTATTTTATAGAATGATGCTTTTGGGGAAATCAGCATAGCAGGTGCTACCGACTATGTGGGAGCGGTACTACCGCAAGTGCGATAGCTATTTTCTAGAGATACATCTTTTTGGGTTTTTTTACCCTGATCGGTGCTACCACCCATATAAAAGCGGTACTACCGACTTCTGATAGTACTGGCTCCAAGGACCGGTAGTCCTTTTCCAAAAGAGCACTCAAAATGAACATTTGATTTTTGAGGCTGGTGCTACCGGACCTACATGGGCGGTAGTACTAGGGTATTGTAGCAATAGCTACAAACTATTGCATTTAATGCTACAGTTGATTGTTTGAACTGGGGGTCGACACTACTAGGTTTGCTGGAAATTCTAGTAATTTATCCCAAACGGCTAGAATTGTGGTTGGAGGCTATAAATACCCCCTTACTTGTAGCAAGCACACTCTCTTGATCATTCACTGTACATTTGTGAGCCCTAACAACTCTCCTTTCATCTCTAGAGTATTTAATTCATATTTTGTGAGTTGTTGAGAAAAATTCAAGTGTGAGTATTCAAATTCAGCCATCAGACACTTGATAAACCTCAAGCAAGCACCAAAGTTCTATTCTCTTGGAGGTTGTCGCCTCCTAAACGGTTTGTAGGTGTGGGACCGGTCATCTCTTCAAAGGAGATTGTAAAGAGATCTGGTATCGGTGTAAAGGTTGGAGCTCACCTACCCGGAGCAAAGAAGAACTAACACTAGTGATTGAGGGAGGCTCAATTGTGCAAGGAGCCTACTTGAGTCGTTCAAGCTTTCTCAATGTGGATTAGGGCATTGTGTCCATCTTCTTGTAGTTTACTTTTTTGTGATTCAAATTGTGAAATTTATATTCCTAATAATTTTAGTTATTGATTATCTCTCTAAGATTGTTACGCTTATCTTGACATAGGCTGTTAATGTACTTATCAAAATCTAGCTCATTTAGGCTTTAATTGTTATAGAATTGATAATTGTGTTATATTTGCTCAATTATTGAATTGGAGTCAATTTTTTTTAAAAACTTCCTATTCACCCTATCTAATTGGTTATCTTTGATCCTACATACACATAGCCTCAAAGTCCAAGCTCAATGGTGTGCACAGAAGTGTAATCCTCGTAGGTGACGTGCCAAGTTGCCCCCTACTGTTACGGTCGAAACCTCAGGAGAAGCCCCTATAGCACTTGCATCAAGGCCCCTATCTGGCACCGTTTCTTCGATGCCTGAAGGGGTAGCTGCTACGCGTGATGAAGTTAGCCAGACCCTCAAGGGCGATAGAAGGGAGACATTTATAAAGTCCCAAGATATAGCCCAAACCTGGTGCTTCTTAACCAGCGACTTGGGGGCAGCGTTTGCTCTGTTGTACCGATAGGGGAAGACCCTGGGGGTGAACTTCCAGAGCTCGAGCTACCATCTGAGGCAATGGCCGCAACCCTAAATCCCCCAGCATGAGCGAAAGAAGAACGCTCTGTCCTAGTCCTTTCCAGAGGAGGGAATGCAGCGACGACCTCATGAGGATGGAGTTCCTCCTCTCCCTCATCCTCGTCCTCTTCATCATCATCCTCATCCTTGTCATACGGCCATGGCATACGCGATGAAGTGGGCGACAAGGAAGGCAGACTCTACAGCGTACGCTGTGAGCATGGCGAGAGGAAGAGGAACGCGAGCTGGTAATATAAATTGCAAAAAGGGATAAAATGATTGATTGATTTTTGAGATTGGTAATATATATTGCTACATATAATATGTTTGGTTTTAATTCATACCGGAGAAGAAACCATAAAAATTTTTATAATCGGGAGAATTAGATGTTTGATCTTTTAGCACAATTTTCTTTTATTACTTGACCTTTTATGTTTCGTTACCAATTTTATTTTTCATAGCAACACACGAGCATTGATCTAGTCTAACTCAGTTGTGAGATTTTTTTCAAGGAGAAATATTCTGTGCAATCACCCATATGTGTGCAAGCGTGTAATCAAGCGATCTGGAGCACCCAATCTATATCCAACGCTGGCTGTTGTTTTTACGTTTAAACCCTCCTACCTCACTCTCCATCTCTTCTCTCCCTGCCCTTGAAATTTCTTTGAACACCCTTGCCGGTGATCGGCGTTAGATATAGATTGGATGCTCGGATCGTTTGATTGCAGCTGCACACATATGGGTGATTATGCGAGGATATGACCCTTGTTTCAAATACAGAGCTTCAACCGAAAACTGGAAACAAGAACTTCAACCATCACTGTGCTTCTTGGGGATATTTCTCGGGCGCACACGGGCAGGTCCTCTCGGGGGCAGGCGACCGGTGGTTGGGCGACGCAGATGCGAGTGGATCTGACGTCTTGACGAGAGACTGTGGCTGCTCCTAGACGGAGCCGAAGGAGGATCGTTAGCGCCACGGAAGCCGAGATGGTCGGACGGTCATGGCGGCGCTGAAGGCAACAGTAAATTGGAACCCAGTGCGTCTTTGGGATCGAGAGATTCAAATTCGTTTTAAATGAAATTTTGCGGTGATCAAAATCCAAAATTTCAGTGAAATCTCGTTGTTTTGGACGAAATCTGGTCGACATTTAGGACACAAAATTCAAATCCGAAATTTTTCGAATCAAAATTTCGGATTTCGGAAAAAAAATCTAAAATTTCGTCCGAAATTACCGAAGTTTTGATAAATTTCAATTGAACGAAAAATAGTTCAAACAATGTGTAAAATTTTGAATTTTTTTTGTGAAGGTTTCTGACATATCAGTAATGTTCTTATAAAAATTTCAGATGATTATTAAGTATAAGATATTTTTAAAATTTAAAAATTGCTATTGTTTTGATAAAACACTCACAATAAGTTTAAACCCAAGAAAAATAGTACATACCATATTATAAAATTTTATTTTTTTCAAAATTCTTATGTATTACTAATATTCTTATAAAATTTTCAGATGATAATTAAGTATTATAATTTTTGAAAATTAGGAGAGTATTCTTGTCTGTTAAAAAGTCTTACTAGTAAACTTGAATAAAATAAAAAATAGTTCAAACTACGTTATAAAATTTAGAAAACTTTTATCAATGGTACTGATATGTCATTAATATTTCTATAAAATTTTTAGATGGTAATCATGTTTAAATAAATTTTAAAAATTCGACAATGCGATGTCTTCAAAATAGCTTGATGATCAATATATAGATTTGTTTTAACAATAAAAAAGGTTTAAAATTTTTAAAAATTTTACAGAAGAGTAGTAAAAAACTTAAGATCTCAGAAAAATTTTAAATCATGATAACACCCAAGTAAATGTATAAAATTCTTACAAAGCACAATTACCATTTATGTTATTTCTATTTTTGGTTTTAAAATATAATAAATAAAGTTCAATGCTTACATAGATTTGATTGATCAAATAAAAAGTTTAAATTTTTTTAAAATGTTATATAATGATACTGAGACAATTCTTAATCTCGTAAAAATTTTAGGTCATGATTCCACTTGAAAAATTTTATGAACTTCTGACAATATTACTGTCCCAATTATGTTTATTCTATTTTTAATTTTTCAAAGATAACAACTAAAGTCAATTATTTTGAAAATTTTTCCTGTACGATCCTACACTACTAAAGATAGTACCATAAATATTTTAGATCATTATCAAGTTTGTACAATTTGATAAAAATCTGACAGTATTTCTACTAAAATTTTAAAATGTCTCAAAAACTCGGTTTATCAATATAGAAAGCACTTCGAACAAATGAACTGACAGCATATAGAAAGCACTGCTCATATTTTACTATCCATTTAGTGCATAATTACTGTCTTAGAACGAACGGTAGTAAATGATGCTGGTCTATATGGTACAATCATCATATAATGATAGTAAAGTTTACAACAAAACAATGATGCCGACGTCAAGACAGTGTCGCGACAGGGTGCCGCTCGAGCACATGTGGCAAGAAGAGAGTGATCATTAATGATAATAACGCACAACTTCCCATAAAAACTCTGGCATGTCGTTGGAACAAACGAAGCGAGAGCATACGGAACGCGCTGCTCATATTTTACTATTGATTTAATGCAGAATTATACTCTTGGCACGGTCGGTGGTAAACGGTGCTGGTCTAGATGGTAAAATCATCATAGAATGATGTAAAGTTTACTTCTAACACGTGGCAAAAAGACAGAAAAAGTGATCGTGGAGTTTAAGGGTAAGAGCAACTCCAACCCAAACCCTTATATTTTCCTCTTAAATCACTTATTTAGAGGTGGTGTAAAAATTAAGGGCACCCTATATCAAATTTGTCTCCAACCCACACTCCCTATTATTCACCCCTATTATTTATCTAAACATTATTATTACTTTGCACCCATGAATCATTTACTAAAAATAGAAATAACAAATAAAAAAAATGTTGAAGAAAATAATAGGGGGGAAGGAGAAAGCCCCTAGATGTAGGGGTGAGAAGGGGTCTCCTTAAAATAGGGGTTCCTTATAAGGGTTGAGTTGGAGTTCACATTTTTCTAATTCTCCTTATAATTTAGGATAGGAGGAGGTTTAGGGGGTGGGTTAGGCTTGCTCTAAGGTGATGGGATCTATCACCATCAGCACGTGGTGCGGCTAGGCTCATAGACATAGCCTTTGCCCTTACAAACATCACACATATTACTTTAATCGGGTAACCTATCCCAATTTGGGTATATTCAGTGGCGGAGCCAGAAATTTCTAAAGAAGGGGGCCTAAGAATCAAGTGAACCTGTACTAGTGATTGATATTCAAAGTTTAATATATAGTAAGTACAATATGTAAGTCTCACAATATATAGGGTATCTCGTGCGACGAAGGGTACGTATGCTTAGTATACAAGTATATAATATCATCTAGGTGGTATGTATATTTTTAGAGGTGATATGCATATTTTTGGACATACTCCTTTTATGTGTGCATATGAAGGTATAAAATACGCTAAATATCATGGACTCTCTTGCAATTATTTCATATGACTTATATTGAAGTATCTTATAATTAGTGTATGAGTGTACCCAAAGTGATAAATGAGTATTTTAAGTTTGTTTAGGTAGTATTTGAAGTGAGATTTTAGAGGTGAGAGTAACTACTTTCAAAAGTAAAATTTGGAAAAGATATTTTCATATATATTTTTCACACACACACACACACACACACACACACACACATATATATATATATATATATATATATATATATATATATATATATATATATTGCGCTTTGATGAGCAGCAGGGCCAGCCCCACCACGCCCAAGCAGCTCCGCCTCTGGGTATATTAACAGGTATGGATGAACCTCCACGAGCGATGTGAGATTAAAATCCCATCGACCATGCTATATATGACAATGTGTTTGATAAAATGGGCCTTATGCCAACCAGCCTTGTAGCATTCGGCAACATCCACATACACAGATATGGAGAGAACCACACTCCATTTTACTATTGAGAACAGGTTACATTACTATAACTGACAGTTAGAAATTCGCTCATCAAATGATAATAAAAATCGCTTGGTTGATAAAATACAAGTAGTGACGTGTAACAAAAACATATCGCTGCTCATGTTTTGGGACTGTTTGGTTGTTTGGTTCTACGTGGTCAGACTCGTGGGAGCCAAGGAACTAGCATTTGGTTGCTTGTTGTATCACGTGAGCTGTACCACGCATGCAAGATGGTTGTTTGGTTGCTGTCACGAGTGCGGGCGAGGTCGACCACGATGTATAAAGCACTCGCAGCCAGGCTCGTGGGAAACGAGCTCCATGACCGTTCCTAGAGCCAGATTAGAGCGGTGCAGACTCTCGCGACCAGGCTCATATGAGACAACAACCAAACAACCCCTTTATTGCTGAGATCATGAAGTATTACAAACATCCGTACATGTAAAACATATTGCTGATCAATTTTTACTACTATGTACATAAAATATTACTGTAATTGTAAATTCGGTTTGAATTTTGATTGAAAGCTCGAGAAACACATGTAAACTTCATTGTCCTACGTGCGACGAAACTTCAATGACCACTACCTACACGGCTAAAAATTCTTACAAAATATACTTCACATTACAAATAAGATTTTATTTTACTAATACGTTACTATTATTATTACGTACAGAAATTGCAAATTTGACTATTGTTAATAAGTACATAAAATATTTTTACCATAATATTCTGACACCTACATTTGTTATTTAACTTCATTCTCAGCAAACATTACGATTGTGCATAATTACTATTACCTCACAAATAAAATACTATCTAGCCTCATCGTGCAGCAAAACACAAAGCAGTAAGCTATTTTATATGAATTTATTTTCGATCGTGGAAACCGTCGGGTCTAATTGGGCTTTAGCCTGTCGAGTTCATCTGAGCCCATACGGCCCATATAGCTATCTGTCGAATTGGTCATACGTAGAATGTCCTATTCTACACGTACGTGTGTATATATATATATACACACACATCGCAAATAGGGTTGACATTATTTTTATATATTGAAATCATATTTTTTAAACAACATCTCTGTGTCACTTGAGGAAGCAATTTGGACTCATCCCGATTTGCTTTAGGCGTGTAGCCGTCTAAACATGTAAAAAGAAAAAAAGAAAAGAAGATGTCGGGTATCATGTGCAGCCTGGTGCAAGCCGATGCACCCAACTAGGGGTGGAAACGAGCTGAGAACCAGGTTCGGCTCAGCTTGGCTAACGGCTCGAGCTGGTTCGTTTTGGCTCGTGAGCCCAATAATAACAGAAACTTCAGAAGAAACAAGGAGAAAGATATTCACAGTTGCAAGGAAATAAAAAAGGGCACCAACTTCTTCACATGCAGAAAAATCAAAAGGTAGCGAGTTACGTTAAATCTCCGGAACGAATTTTCTTCTTTCTTCTTTGTGAGGGCACAGATACGAGCAAGAAAATTTAATCGGGATGAAAGCAAGCATCTCAAAACTTGCAAAGCAACCCAAAAAAAACAAACGACATACATGCCTAGATGCAACACAGAACAAAAATGTAAACCACCAGTCTCACAAAACAAAAGAAATCCATAAAACCAATGTCTGCAATTGCATCTACTGGAATAACGTGCAGAATTCAAGCCACCAACAAAGAGTCAACACACATGGCATGAATCACAAACCAAACGAGTGTCCTGTCATCTGCTATGAACAACTTAGCATCCAGAGATCACATAATTCATACCAGCACAAACCACCAAAGCTGTATTTAGATCTCCGACAAGAAAAGGAAGCATACAACACCAAGAGAACAGCTAACGAATGTCATGCCACAAACCATACACCGTAATGGGTAGCTGAAGCATACAACACCAAGAGGACAGCTAACAAATTTCATGCCATAGATCATACACCATAACCAACCACTCTACGCCTCTACGGTACCGCGAGGGACGCGTGGAGTAGGTCCAGTTTGCATCGCAAGACGCCACGACTGGTCACGTCGATGCGCAGCTGAGCGGTGAACCCGCTCTTTCTGAAATGTTTACTGTTCTATCCCTCTAAAATTTCAGTTTAAATGTCCTACAAGATTTTACAATTTTTATGTTGTCTTAAAAATCTAAATAGCTTACAAGATACATAAATATATTTCCAAACATCTAAGTTATATCATTTGATACTATAAATTTTGAAATAAATCTAGTTACACAAATTTGCCAGGCACCTGCTAGTTATATTATTAAAATATAGAAAAAAGTCAGCGCATTCACCATCAAGAGTTAAAAATTATCACGTTAGTAGGATGAAAAATAGAAAGACATACATGATCTATTTTGGTTGATCTAAATTATAATGGCACTAATTAATAGAGATACGAGAGTTGTGGCAGTTGTAAAAAGAAAAAGAAATATAACCATCACTTTATTATAAACATTAGAGTTATATAACATGTACAACTCTATTTCTACGTAAATACACATATTGTACATTATGTACTAGCACTGTGCGGGAAATTCGGCTAATTTAGGGGGTGTTTGGGATAGCTCCAGCTCCACCAAAATCTGTGGAGTTGGTGGAGCAGGGTATTTCTAGCTCCAGAAATTTGTAGAGCTGGAGCTGTGGGTACATTAAAAGTGTTTAGGTAGATCATCTTGTTTGCATTTTAGACTAAAAATATAAATTTAATTCACTTTATTTTAGCCTATAAATTTCAGCTCTGAGCTGGAGCTGGGATCTGGAGCTCTCCCAAACAAGGCCTTAGTACAAGAACATCCTTGTAGAAGTGGCAACTGATAAGGGACTCCTGTCGCGAAAACCACTTTACGCGGGCGGCAAACGACACGGCACCACTGCCTGCCTCACCTGCTCGCCGCCTGATATGGACGAATGAGCGGTGAGTTTATCAAAATTCAAAACCCTTTATTTTATATGATGTGGTTGGTGGTAACCTTTCACAATTTTCCACAAGTATCGCAAAGCTACTACTAGGGCTATAACCTTTTTCGCGGACGCAAGATTAGAAACCACCATTTTTGCTCGTTGATAACAAGAACGAACCGAGTAGATTAGTACTCCCTCCATTCTATAAAACAGGGCACATAAATATCTGATTAGAATCCTATTTTATAGGACGTCTTATGATTTGCCGTCTATTTCTTTTCCAATTGCCCCTGAGTATGCATGGTTCTAGTCAAACGGGCAGGTTTGTTCTTGATTGCATATGATTCGCTCGCTTTCCATCTTTATACGTGATCCACTTGCTTTCTATCTTTAATCAGGGGCAGTATCGGTAGAAAATCACTGCGTTGATAATCGTGTCCAGACTAATACGCCTTGTAAATTAGGATGGAGAGAGTATATCTTACAGTTTGTTTCTTGCCCGTTGCTCTAGAAAAAGCTTATAGTGGAGTTCATATGTCACTAGGGGCTGACAAAGAGTTCCTGGATGTGTTTCATGTGTACAAGGGCATAAGGTTGATTGAAGTATTTGTCGACGGAACGAAGGTACTCCATGGAGAATTTTTTTAGGCGCAATGTAGCAAGCCCCACATTTTTGCTTTTCTGACCAAATCATCGAACAGACACACCATATTTATTCATGAACAGAGACCAGATAAATTGTAGTTATTACATATTTTATCAACCAATTCAAATAATGAACCTTTTAGATACCAAAGCCCAAAATGAGGAGTGTGCACTAAATATCTCAAGATTCTTTTTACGGCCACCATGTGGCACTCTTTAGGAGCGGCTTGAAATCTTGCACACATGCACACACTAAGCATAATATCGGGCCTAGATGCACAAAGGTAAAGTAGAGAACCGACCATCGGACGATATACCTTTTGGACGACCGGTTTACCTTCTTTGTCGAGGTCTAGATGCCCGTTGGCCTGCATTGACGTCTTGATTGGCTTGGCGTTCTTCATACCAAACTTCTTGAGCATGTCCTTGATGTACTTGGTTTGGCATATAAAGGTTCCTTCCTTGAGTTGTTTGACTTGAAAACCGAGGAAGAACTTCAATTCGCCCATCATGGACATCTCGAATCTTTTGGTCATGATCCTACTAAACTCTTTGCACAAATATTCATTAGTAGACCCGAATATAATGTCATCAACATATATTTGACAAACGAATAAATCATTATCAATATGTTTAGTAAAGAGAGTGGGGTCGGCCTTTCCGACTACAAAAAGCTTGTTCGAGAAGAAAATCGTGAAGACACTCGAACCAAGCTCTTTGTGCTTACTTAAGGCCACAAAGAGCCTTGAGTAAGAAGTAAACATGGTCCGGGTGGTTTGGGTCTTCGAAGCCGGGTGGTTGCTCAACAAAGACCATCTCCGAGAGTGGTCCATTCAAGAACGCGCTTTTTACGTCCATTTGATACAACTTAAAATCATGGTGAGTAGCAAAGGCAAGTAATATTCTAATGGATTCAAGCCTAGCTACTGGAGCGTATGTTTCATCGAAATCCAAACCTTCGATTTGTGTGAAGCCTTAAGTGACCAACCGGGCTTTGTTTCTCGTCACAATCCCATGCTCATCTTGTTTGTTCCGAAATACCCATTTGGTTCCAATCACATTTTGCTTGGGTCTTCCGACAAGCTTCCACACTTGATTTCACTCAAAATTGTTTAGCTCTTCTTGCATGGCCATCACCCAATCCGGATCTTGGAGTGTTTCTTCTACCTTAAGGGGTTCAAGAGAAGAAACAAAAGAGTAAAATTCACAAAAATTGGCAACTCTAGATCTAGTGGATACTCCCTTGTTAATGTCTCTAAGGATGTTGTCGACGGGGTGATCTCATTGCACGTTTTGATGCACTCTTGGATGAGGAACTGTTGCATTTGATTTTTGAATTGGGTTCTCATCGTCTTGGGCGGTGTTCGAGCCATCTTGAGCTTGCATTGAAGAAGAGGGAGCATCATCCAAAGTTGCATCTTGAGTTGGAGTGCTCGGGATTTTTTCTTGCTCAAGAGGTCTCACTTCTTCAATTGCCAATTTCTTGATTGCTTCGCATGGAGGTTCTTCCCTGTCAATCACAGCACGATCAACTAGTTCTACTTGAGAACCATTAGTTTCATCAAAAGTTACGTCACGCGAGATTTCAACTACACCGATGGTGTTGTTGAAAACTCGGTATGCGTAAGCATTTGACCCATAACCAAGTAAAAATCCTTCATCTACTTTAGGAGCGAACTTGGAAGATTTAGCTTTCTTGTTGAGGATGTAGCATTTGCTTCCGAAGACTCGAAAGTAGGAGACATTTGGTTTCTTGCCGGTGAGGAGTTCGTACGCCGTCTTCTTTAAGATCTTGTGGAGGTATAGACGGTTGGTACTGTGACACGCGGTGTTGATGGCCTCCGCCCAGAATATGTCGGAGACCTTGTACTCGTCAAGCATCCTGCGCGCCATCTCAATAAGTGTACGATTCTTCCTTTCGGCTACACCATTTTGTTGTGGGGAATAAGGAGCTGAGAACTCATGCTTGATGCCTTCCTCATCAAGATACTCCTCCACACCAGTATTCTTGAATTCGGTGCCGTTGTCACTTCTAATCCTCTTGATTTTGACCTCAAACTCATTTTGAGCCATTCTCATGAATTTCTTTAAGCTTTCTTGGGCTTCACTCTTATCATGCAAGAAAAACACCCAAGTAAAACGAGAAAAATCATCAACAATAACTAGACCATACTTGTTTCCTCCGATGCTTATGTAGGCGATTGGACCGAATAAATCCATATGTAGCATCTCCAGAGGTCTTGTAATAGTCATTACATTCTTGGCGGGATGAGAGGCTCCAACTTGTTTCCCGGCTTGACACGCGCTACACACCCTATCTTTCTCAAAGACAATATTTGTTAGTCCAAGGATGTGATTGCCTTTAATGAGTTTGTGAAGGTTCCTCATACCAACATGAGCAAGCCAGCGATGCCATAGCCAACCCATGCTTGATTTAGCCATTAAGCACGTTTCAAGGTTAATTCTATCCGTAGTGAAGTCTATGAGATAGAGATTTCCCTTTAAACGACCCTTAACAGCTATTGAACCATCATTCCTCTTAATGACATCCACACCCTTATCACTAAACACACAATTGTAGCCCGCTTCACATAATTGAGCAACGAACAATAAATTGTAGATTAGTGATTCGACAAGTAAAACATTGTTTTTATGAAAATCATTGGTGATTAGAATCTTACCTAAACCTATCACTTCACCTTTTTCATTGTCCCCAAAGATGATGCTTTCACTATTTGCTCCATTTGCTTCCAAATATGCAAACATTGCCCTTTCTCCGGTCATGTGATGTGTACATCCGCTATCCAAAATCCAACTTGATCCACCGGAGATGTAGGCCTACAAAATGAAATTTAGTTTTTGCTCTTTGGTACCCAAACTTGTTTAGGTCCACGCACGTTAGAGACAAGTGACTTTGGGACCCAAATAGATCGCACGTAAGAAGCAATTTTGGGCTTACCCCCAATGTGACAAGCAACTACTCTACCAAGACTAGTCTTTTTAAGTACATAAGAAGCAAAGAAGGTAGAGTGAGTCTTATACTTAGAGTTTACTTCGGCCTTAACGAAGTGAATGGGCTTGTTCAAAGGAGCGACCACAATGTGGCTTCCTTTGCCCTTGGGTGGAACATACCCAAGCCCATGTTTCATGACGTTACCTTGGCGCTTACTGAGGAACTCCTCTAATCCTTTGCTAGCCTTATAGGACTTTTGAAGTCCATCTTCAAGCATTCCCTTCAGCTTCTCATTTTCATAAGCTAATACTTGCAAAGTCTCAAAGTTAGTGGCACAAGCATCAATATTAACGTTGTAACATCTAGCACATCCTTTGCTAGTAGAAGGTAGTGAGGAGTTGGAGTTAATTTTTGAGGCGAGAGGAGGGCTATTCGAGAGATCAACAAGCTTCAACTCGAGAGCCTTGCAAGCATCCTTTGCTTTTGCAAGTTACTCTATAAGTGAAGCATTGGTGATCTCAAGACTAGTCACCTCGGATTTAGTCAATTTTGAACTTTTGACTAATTCCTCGAATTTTCTCCTCTCGCTAGTTAGGCTTTTTTCTAGCTCAAGATTTCTTTCCTTTTCAAGGATAAGCAAATCCTCTTGAGCTTCGAGAGTTGCCTCCTTTTGCTCTACTATTTCCTCCAACCTCTCAATATCTTTCAATAGCAAATCTAACTTTTGCACATCAAAGTCCTTAATCGACTTGAGTACACAATCATCGTCACTATCGTCATCGCTATCATCAAGGCATGGATCTATAATAGAAGAAATTGATTCTTTAGTTGATACCTTGTGTCCTTTAGCCATAAGACACATTGGAGTGTCTCCGTCGTTGTCGCTCAAGTTGTCGAAGAGGTTCTTCGACGTTGTCCGAGTAGAGGGCACGGCGATGGCGACGGAGGCGATTCCTCCTTCGTCAAAGTCAGAGCTTGAATCGGAGTCGGAGTTCGAGTCCCACTCTTCTCCAATGTGAGCTTGCCCCTTGTGCTTGTGATACTTGTACTTCTTGCTCTTCTCTTTGTCTTTACCCCGGTGCTTGTCCTTTTTGTATGGTTTATCTTCTTTCTTCTCACGATGTGGACAATCGGTGATGAAGTGGCCGGGCTCCCCACACTCATAGCATTTCCTTGTTGAGTGCCGTCCTCTTGATTTGCTCCATTGGTTCTTGGAGTGGCTCCCCGGCTTGTAGCCCTTCGTCTTGAGAAATTTATTGAATCTTCTCATGAGCAATGCCATGTCATCATTGGTTAGGGGGCCATTTGATTCCTCATCTTCACTTGTGCCTTCTTGGCTTCCTTCATGGTCTTCTGCCTTCAAGGCAATGCCTTTTTCTTTCGGTTGAGCTCTTCAACAACCTCCGCCTCCTTGATCATCATTTCATCCATCACTAGCCGACCAATAACATCATGAGGCGTCAAGGTGTCGAAGTTTGGCTGGTCTCGGATTAATTGAACAAGGTTGCAGTTTGTGGGAGTGATCACACGGAGAATAATCTTCACCACGGCCTTGTCAGTAAGATCGGTGCACCCAAGACCTTTAGCTTGATTCACAAGCACCATCAAGCGGTCAAACATCTTTGTGTATGTTTCTCCTTCCTCCAAGGTGAAACGGCTTAGCTCACCAATAATGAGCTCAATCTTTGATTCACGGACACTTGAAACTCCTTCATGAGTAAACCATGAGTCTATCCCAAATAGCTTTAGCTTCTTCAAGTCCATCAACTCGGTTGAACTCGGAATCACTCAAAGCATTAAACAAGGCATTGACGGCCAAGTCATTGAAATGTTGAGCTTTGTCTTCTTCGGGAGTGAGATTGTTTGGATCAACGGGCTTAAAACCTGTTTCTACAATCTTCCAAATAGAGGGGTGAAGTGATCTCAAGTGCATCTTCATCTTGTGTTTCCATGCGGCATAATGAGTGCCACCGAAGTGAGGCGCTCTACCGGAAGAGACGGAAACATAAGATGAAGAGCTTGAGACTCCAAACAGAGGATATTGATAAGAAATCTCAACCCCTTTGCCGGAACCCGTGCCCTTGTCTTGGTCACGGCTTGCGTCATTCTTCTCTATTAGCGACATTTTAGATTCTCCAAGCGGTTAAGCCAAACTACGGAGATTTGGCTCTGATACCAATTGAAGGATCAAGGTAGTCGCCTAGAGGGGGGGTGAATAGGCGTTTATAAAATTAAATCTTAAATTACAGTGGACAAATATCGGATTATCCGGCTTGTATATCGGACTATCCGATATGCACAATCGGATTATCCGTCGAGGCGTGGCGAACAGATTTATCACGGTAAAGAAATTTGAGCAAGTGTAGGCGACTAATAAGTAGAAGGCTAGCTACTGATTAATTCAAGACAGGTTTGATCAAAGCAACAAGAAAAGACCAAACCAAAGATTTGATGCACGGTTGGTTTTTCCCGAAGTTCGGATCCTTGAGGGGATCCTACGTCTCCATTGAGGCAGCTCGGTCACACTTGAGCCGGGGTCTCTCTCAACCCTTTTCCTCCCGGTGTTGCACAAATGCACTCACCGGTTTCACTTCTTTGATTCCTTCCCTTGTGGAGGCGGAATCCGGCCTTCACAAACTTCCGAGGCGCACCACACAACGTCTTGGTGGCTCCCGGTGACTCCTAGCCGTCTAGGAGACCTCAATCTCTAAGAGTAACAAATGGAATGTAGATCCGCTCTTGAAAATCGCTCTAGTGCTCAATTGAACTGTCACGGTTTGAAATCTAAGCACTAGGAATCAACTTGCTTCAACTCTCAACAAATATCTCAAAGAAGACTCAAGAGAGAGCAAGAGAATAGCTACGAGGCAATAAATGTTCAGCACAAGGTCTATCCTCATAAATGAGGGAGGGGGTGGAGTATTTATAGCCAAGACACAAAAACTAGTCGTTATGCACTGTGTCAAACCCACATCGGACTATCCGATATAGAACATCGGACTATCCGATATGTGTAAATCTCCAGATCGACTCCACCTAAAATTCAAATTCTTTTGAACGAAAAACACAGATCGGACTATCCGATGATACACATCGGACATTCCGATAATTCCAGAGAGAATTCATTTTCAAAGAGTTATCAAAAACTTTCTAAGTCTATATCGGAATGTCCGATATAAAACATCGGACAATCCGATAATTCCAGAGAGTGCCCTTCTTAAATCCTTAGAAAAATTCTCAGTCCTCATCGGACTATCCGATGTCAACTATCGGACTGTCTGATAATTCTAGAGAGGACCCTTTGTAAAAAGCACATACTCACAACGGAAAATCCGATATCATCGGACTATCCGATTTTAACATCGGACAATCCGATAAAACCAGCAAGCTGAAAGACTGCGATGTGAGTGTTGTGCTTGGTGTCTTCCAATTCTAATTTTGTAAAAGCAGTTCATTTGAGCATAGAGACCATTTCTAAAGCACCTATATCCCATCCCTCTTGATAGAGCGGCAATCCTATCGACTCAAACAAATGAAAAAACTACACCGAGTCAATGCCGTTCTTCTTTTTCCTTTTTCAGAGACATCAACGTTCGTAGATGCGTTTCACTTGGGACTATTACCTGCTCATAAGCTCATTGAAGCTGTTAGTCCCTTAAACGTTTGTCATTAATCATCCAAAACACAATTAGGGGCCTAGATGCACTTTCAGATAGCTTGTACTTATCAAGAAGACCAACCAAAGCTCCCTTTAATGCATTAGATGTAATATCAGTGACATGTTTTAAAGCAAAAAATCATTCCACAACTTTCTCTTCATTATTCACATACCTACATAAAAATTGTTATATGGTTAAATGGAACAACAATAGAGTAATGGATTAATAAAAAAATGAATCAATAACTAGTCTACTAATCTCAACATTCTTGCCATTTGCTCTTTCAGCGATATATCACACCACTCATCGATAAGCACGAGGCTGTCTATCACCAATCTCTCCCACAATCACCTCGGTGATTTCTTGTGCCTAACATCTTGCAAGATCCTTTTGAATTTCAGAGGAAGTCATGTTGCAATTTAAACCACCACGGTCAAAAGAACTTCTCACTTTTCATTCTTATCTTTGTACCAATCTATCATCTCTAAAAAGTTTCCCTTATTTAAGGAAGTAAAAGATTCGTCATGGGCACGAAAAGCCATGCCTTGAGCTATGAGAAATCTTGAACACTGTAGAGAAGAATTTAATTAAATTTTATATAACTCTTGACTACGGTGGTCTTGGATAACTTACTTAACACACTTTGTCTTTGATCTTTGAAATCGTTATAATGTTTGACACACTTGTTATGAGCACTATTTACAGTACCAACATGCTCAGGCAATGATTTATATGCATGTTTCCAATTACTAAACCCTATTTTATTGAACACATCAAAACCAAAGTGTTTTGCCCTTCCTCGTTGCTTAAAGAGGAAGCAATAGAAGCAATATACCACATCCCGAGACTCGCTATATTCTATATAATCATACTTATGTTACCATGCTTGTGAAAAGGCTCTTGTACAATTCCAAATTGTTTGTGATGGAAATTCACAATAGGTTGTGTTGGTCCTTTCTGTATGTATGCCCTCCTAATTTGGTCCTAAATTTCAGGGACATACTCATCTATTTGTTTTCTAAGAACAGGATCACTTACGATTTCATCCAAATTAAACACACGGACAATGTTAGTATTACTTGGTCATGGTGGTGGATCTTGACCTTGTGGTTGTGTCACTTCAGCTTATGCTTACCGTTGCGGTTGAGCTAAAATTGTATTTCCATGACAAGTTTGGCCACAAAGATGGTTGAATATAAAAAAACATATGGTTTTCCCATTGGTTTACAAACTCGTTGAGTTAGCATTGTTATTGCCAGTGTCAACGGCATCTATCGAAAGTGCCTTTTCAGCAATGAAAATTATCAAGTTTAAATTGCGTAGCAAGATTAATGATGATTGGTTCAATAACTTGATAGTTTGCTATATCGAGCGGGACATATTTACATCACTTGATAATGTTACCATTATGCGATGGTTCCAAAACATGAAGACTCGAAAAATGAATTTGCCTCGTACTAGATGTGATTAGCACATTAGTGGTACATGCTGCACTAACTCAATACTTCAATATGAATATATTTTTTGTTACTTGATACACTAACCAATGTTTTTTTATCTTGCAGAGTCTCTTTGGTGTGTGATTGGATCTTTGTTAATGTGTCATTGAAGCGTTGATAGTGTCGCAATGAGGTACTTGTCACAACTTTCTTTGTTTTTATTCATAAATGTTCACATGTGTATTAGACTACGCTTTTAGTAAAAAAAACTTTTTGCAGTTCTTAATTTTGCTTGTATGATATATATATAGACTTGTTCGTTTTTATGGTCGTAGTCACGCCTGCCCAGGTGATGAGGACATCACTTCCATGGATACAACCACATCTACACATCAATTTGAACCCGCTGCGATTATACAAGGACTGGATACTCGAGCTCGCGTACGACAGTTTAATCATCAGGTGAATGCGTTCCTAAGCCTCCCCATTAGTGATAATATGAATGGGATGCTATTTAATTCTTGTGATGATCTTATTATCCTTAGGAACCAAGGAGAAGAACATCCAAATGCTAAGCATAAAGCACAATCATCATATGCGCAAGTTGGACTTGGAATCAGCAAATTCGCGGGTTCGGCCTCCGCGACAGCATCAACTTCAAACGACCATAACTTTTGATTCCTGAGGTTTCTAGAGGCCCATGAGTACACGTTTGAAAGATCTCGGAGTCTACTTTCCAATGGATCCAGCCCCAGTGCCAAATTCGTATTGAACCAATGGGAAATCTTAGAAGAGTGTCACGGGCCAGAAACTCGGTGCTGCACCACCTTTTCTTTTTCCTCCCACCTCCGGCCCATGAAGGCCCAAGTTGCATGGCTGCATGTTTAGTCCCATATTGCCTAGTGTTTAGTATCCACCTCCCTCCCTCCGCTATATAATAAAGGGAATAGGCCACCGTAGAGACTTGGGTTTTGTTTATTTGATAGTTTAGCTATTGCTACTATTTTGAGTCTTCCAAGCGTGCTCAACGACCGCCTAAAAGCTCCTTGTTTGAGAACCCCACTTTATCAATCCTTCATCTTTATTTGCAATTTCAGATTGCCTTTACCTTTGTTCTTGCTTGTTCTTGGTTGCATGCAGAATTGAACCTCGTATTCAGTTGATCGTGCCAGCAGCAAGATCAATAACCCTCTGAGTTGGTTTAGCGATTGCTAAGGCGCATCATCGTAAATGCGTTGTAGTCGGATCGTCAAAGTCAATTCCACCAAATCGAAGTTATCACTCTCATCGAAAGATCGGGACCCCAAAGTCACATCACCAGGCTCCTAAAATTTCCTGGCTCCACCACTGGATGAGGTCGTTCAGAATCTTGAGGGTCTGCGTGAACTCAATATGCCCCCATTGCCAAGATCGGGATCGCAGTCCCCTAACGACCGCAACTTAAGCCGTCTTCACAGACCATCCAATCCAAAATGAATGGCCCGGATCTCCCAAAAATACTATAGGGAAAATACTGTAGTTCATGGGCATCTAGTTGAACCAATACCCCGACCTCTAGCACGCCGAGGAAGTTCATGGGCTAAAATATCGGCAATTTCGTTGGTGCCTAAAAGTTTCTGCGTTCCCACTACTCCAAAATATGATAAGACTAGTAACATGCCCTTGCGTTGCAACGGAATTACAAAGGAGGGTGATATACATTATTAGGTGATCCTAAACCATATACTCTCACCTGTCACAAAAACACATCATTCTGGACATGGATAGTCTAATTTCTACAGTAACTAGTAGAGTGCCTGTGCGTTTCAACGGAATCCTGGAAAGGGTGATACATATTAGTAAAAAGGGAGATTTAGATATTTGCCACTCTTCAATTTCAAACTTCGACGCCATGTACAAATCATGCCACTAGAGTGGCATTTTTTGTACATGGCGTCAAATTTTCACGTTGAAGGGTGGCAAATATCCAATTAATTCTAGTAAAAAAGATTCTAAACCACACAATAAAGTACAATTTCTTTCATACACACATCAAACGGAGTATATCTCGACAAGCTAGTAAATAAATTAGATTATAAACAAATGTTTTATGTTGAGTCTCGTCCAACATGAATATAAATAAAACATCTTTTAGTTATATTATAAGATATCTATGATGTAAGAACTTTGTAGACGACATTCTTGATAAACGTCTCATCTAAATTGAAGCGTCCATCCTTTACAGCGTAGTAAATATTTTAAGATTGCTCGTAGAAGTAGCTTGTGAGAGTGCGATGTAGAGTTGTCCATGAGAGAACCGGATCAGGGAGATAGAGACATATATTTAGGATAGTTTGGTCATGTGCCTTGCAAATGATCACAACGATTTGTTTCTTCAAAATCCTAAAATATATCTTCCAAGCACATTTGCCAAGCACATTTGGCTACACAGATTCAGGTTCTCCATAGAAAAAGAAAGAAGGATCATCCACATGGTGACTATTACTTTGATTATCATTTTAAGCTTTATTAGTTTTTGAGCAAAAAAATCACTTTGAGGAATGTATTATTAACCATCAACCAATGTAATATATGTATTTTAAGAGGGCAATTAACTTCAAACTTCTTGAATAATGACACTCCTAATACTAAATATGTGTAAAAGATTGGAAATGAGTTTCAAGACAGATTAATTTTCACCCCCATTCAGCTCCACTGATTTAGCAATTCTCACAATCTCATACTACACATACATAAGCCTCTCCTCTACAGAAGATATATGATACATGCCAAAATCTCTATTTGTAACATCCCAATAAATTTAGAAATAGGAAAAATGAAATTTTAAAGTTTTGAAAAATGGAATTGAATAAAAAATTTCAACTCAAACCAAGATTTTCATTTTAAATATTACCTTTTACTTCATTTTCTACTATATCAACCAAAAAGGAAAGAACGAGTTGCTACATTAAAATTTTTCACAAGTAAACAAACTTTAAAAATAAATTGAAAATATAATCTTATTTTGAATTCTCATATTTTTCTCAAACATTTCCATTCTTATCAATTACTCTTGGATTTATGGCTTCAAAAGAAAATCAATTAATGAAATTACTAAAAGAGTAAAAGTAAAAAGGTGAAAAAGATAAAAGTAAAAAGCCAGCAAAAATGCCATTAAACTTTGGGAATTCTCCAATACATCTTTTTAGCTGTCCAAAGATTTTTAATGAATTAGGTAAAGAAGTAAATAATAAAGTGACATGTTTTAACTTTAAAATAGTGACATGACAAATTTTTTAAAAATAATCAAAGATTATATCTCAATAAAATTTTTACCATGCCTACCTCTTAACATTATTAACCACTGGTAAAAATATCAAAAATTAATAACTGCATCTAGTACCTTTTAAAATTCAAAAATAGAGAACATGAAAATCTAAAATCTGCAATATTAGAATTAATAGAAAAGAAATGCACATGATATGAATCTAAAAATTTTACACAAGAAATATAAGCCCACATAAGACTCTCCCAAAGATTTCCAAAATTTCTTGAATTAATTCATCTTCATCCCCAAATAAAGTAAAAACATCAATGAACAAATAAAGCCACAAGTAACATACTATAGAATTTTTTTAAAATACTAGAGCCCAAAATATGAATAAATATGAATTTTTCATAATTTTTGCACACAATTAGATAGCTAAAAAATTCAAAAATAGTATGAAAATCAGTCAACTTTGATGAATCACTGTTCTCAAGTCACAATAGGGAATTAAGTGAATCCAAAAAAAATGGAAACTAAATACCCTAATCTATCTACACAAAAATTTGCAATAATTTTCAATCATGCTATCACTCACAATTAGCCTGTCCAACCTCTACACTCAAAATAGGCTATAAATGGGTTCAACTGCATATGGCAGTTGATGCACTCAATGAAACCACTTGTTTTGTCACTATCAGAGGAACCTTACATTGGCCTATCCCCACTGGCCAAACACCACGACACTTTCAGGCCTCAGCCTCTCCCTCTCTCTCTCCATGCTCTGGACACCATGGCTTGGACACGCGGGGGCGCGGCAGAATGTGCGTGCCACGTGGCTCCCGGCCTGGCCGCGCCCATGCTGTGCCCTGTTGCCCCGAGCCCTCCACCTTGCCCACTCTGCCATGGCTACATTAGGGTGGACGAGTACCTGGTTAGCTCCTGCTCGCCACTTGAGCCTTGCTCCAGAACGCCTGCGTGAGCATAATCCCGGCGGGACCGAACAAGGACGGTGAGCCAGCTCCTCAGCCGCAGCAGCCCGGTGAGTCTCTGGCCAGTTTTCCTTTGTCTGGAGACAACCTCTAGCCGCCTAAATGGTGTGTGTTACTCTCTTGCAGATTTGGCCACCGAGTTGTCGCATCCTCCGTCCTGGGGCCCATCATTCCAGTAGACCGAGCTCCGTGCGCCACGCTTTGGCCGCCAACACCACCACGGCCAGCCTCTACCACCAGCGAGCTTAGGAGTGAGCAGTTCTGGATGAAGCATTGCTAGCCTTCAGCCTTCCCCGTGTGAGCCCCAGCTGAGTCCAGCCCCAACATTGCCCAGCGCCATTGCTAGTGGAGATTGTTGGAAAAGATGCGAGGATAAGAGCAAGATTTTATTCATTATTCCTTTTAAGTGTATATATGAGAATACATAATCCATAAACAACCAGGAAGACATAAACAGAATAATACTTAACAATGTTATGTCATCCATTATAAGAATTATGTCTGCTACCTCAAAGAGAGAAAATTTTGTATTGTACTCTCAGACTAGGGGGTTGAATGAAGATAAGAATCCTCACCACAATCACAAATCGGCTAGACCATGAACCCGTACTACCTTAGCATGCATAAGAATTGATTATTTAGCTCACTTGTTATATTCTCCTAACAACAGAACGAATTCAGGTCAATCAAAATTTTAACCCAACCGAACCATGTTTTGAACAACAGAGAAATAACAATCACAGTGACAACTAGAAATATTCAGTTCTGTTGATAGTAAGGTCTTAATCAAACCTGCTAACATTCTGATTAACAACAGAATATTTCTAGTATGCACAGGACAGATCAACAGATTAATTCAATCGCTAGTTAAACTCTAGAGATTCAGAACAATTAGCTAGCAATGGCACTAATCGAACAAGCACATAAATTCAAATCAGTAATCAGAACTACTAATTGAATCAGGTTTCAGAATTACTAGCAAGATGAAATGCTAACCAGCATAATACAGAGAAGTAACAAAACTATCGATCAGATTATGAGCACACCAGACAGGAATCAATTCTTTTTAATAAGTGATCTACCAGTTCAAGGCCTAGTTCATTTCATTAATTGTCAAATTCATCAATAAATCCAGTGTCATCAAAGAGCAACAAGGGGCAACCGAATCAGAAATCAGATAATCTGATATACTCACTAAAGAGTAGCACTCGAAGCTACTTAGAAGAACAAGGCAAGGCATGACTGGAGTCGTTGTCCCAGAAAACCGATCACCGCCTCAAGTGCCATGGAAGAGAATGGTCGGTCACAGAGATACAATGCCTCAATCGCAATTGTGACACCCCAACTACAAAGTTGAGCCTCACTAGCAGCAGCTCAAGAACGACCAAAATCAAACCGTCAGTCCTCACAAATTTTCGGTCACAGAGACCAAAGATTTCCAAGCAAAACCGCACACCCAAGCAACTAGAGCCAAATACCGAAACAAGAATCCGGCCAAGAACTCTAGAACACAGATCCGAGTTCGGATATCACAAGCCAGGATGCAAGCACTGAGAGGACCAGGATGGGGAGGAATTAAAACTCGAAGTTCTTACTTGTGTGTCTTCTGTGGTTAGAATCAGAGGCTCTAATATAGGGAATGGAAGCATAACTACCCTCCTTCAATTCTCGCACCGATCGGCAATCAGCCCGCGCTTACCAGTCGTCGCCTAGCCAGATCGGGAGAGAGGGAGATGAGGGCAGTTAGCGTCGCCAGCTAGAAGGAGAACAAATCGCTGCTGAGCCAAGACTCAAGCCACAAGCCAAAAGGTATCCTCGCCTCCTTCCATACTCAAAACCCTAGTGGGCCGACTCGGATGGCCCAAAGCATTATCGGGCCAGCCCAAGACACAGGGAAAAACATCAAGTTTTACAGCAAAGATAAGCCTCAAGTAATTTTTCAAGCCAGCTTGTCACAACCAACACCTTGGTCCATTGGTAGCGCTGACTGGTTCGGTCGATTCGAGGTTGAATCCCACCCTGACCTACTTTTTTCTTTTTGCTCCATTTAATCCAATCCCTCGTATATTTTGCTAGGAGCTTCCAAATGAAGCAAAGGCAGTTTCTAAATTTGAGTTAGGTAATAAGGATTTCAAATATGCAATAAAAAATTTATATGTTACTTGTAGTATAGTTGTTCAAATTGAGTTTGAACTAAAGTCTCTTTTTAGGTGTTATAAAGCAACTATGTAATCCAAGGTTCTAAAAAAGCATGGAATAAATCACACATGTTCCGAAAACCTTAGATGCTCTATTTTTGCAAAAATATTTAGATTTGAATGTAATTTGAATCAAAATTCGATTATAGAAAACCTCACTTGCATGGAAGAATCAAAAGGTTAAAATATGAATCAAATGAGCTCAAAATTTGGTGAAACCAGTTTAATTGCACTCTTGGGTTTGCAAAGATCATAAGTATAAAAAAACATTTAGATTTTACTTGGGTTTGCGCTAATTGCTCGATAGTCGAACATGCAATGAGAAAAATGTTCAAATGGTCATAACTTCTGAAACGAACCTCAAATTCGATGAAATTAATCCTATGACCTTGAAATATCATGCCCTAGCTTGTTATCGAAAAATAATATCAGTTTGAATAACTTTGAGTTAAGTTCATATTAAGTCTTAATGATCTTCTATATGAAAAAAAATCACGAATAAATGTGAAATATCACGGAACTAACTTTAAAACACTCTTAGGGATATCCCCAATTAATGCATAAAAATGGTAAAATTATCCTATAAGGTGCAGTCGCAAACTAGAAACAAAAAATAGGATGGAAAACGTGTAGAACTTAAATCATCGAAGCCTTTTCGGCAGTCTGTAAAATACCTCGGTCAAATTCAAAATGCAAAAATTAGAAAGAATGGCCCAGAAACATACTACATAATATGTACTACCATAATATGGAAAGATATTCTATTTAGGACTTACTCAGTATATAAATTTCGCCACTGCAAACACCCTTCGTGAGCTAGTCATGTAGAAAACTAAACTAACTAAGCCTTCTCAGCGGCCTATAGGATTACTCTTCTAAATGCAAATCTTGGTGGGACAAGCTTAGAACCACACTTTGGCATATAGACTACCATATTCTAGAAAAATATTATATTGATAATTTACTTTGCATTTGAATCCAATCACAACAAATACCCTAAATGATCACAAAGCTGCAGATTCAATATCACTTAAGCCCTTTCGGTGGCTCATAAAACAATTCGTCTGAACACAAATTTTGGGTAAATTGGTCTAAAAACATACTTTAGTATATGGACAACCAAAATATATAACAATATCCAAATTACAACTTGCTTATCATATAAAATCATTAGCATAAATACCCTAAGTGTTAAGATTGCCAAAGCCGTATTACATGAATAGTTGAGAGTAGAAGTCTTCATCCAAAGTTTTCGCAACGCAAGAACCATCCTATGACCATATAGTAATAGCCAATAACTTCAAACTTCAGATCTAACTTGTCGAAAGTGCTCCCACGCATGAACACTTAAAGTTAAGTACTATTCAAGCAAAACCTTTAGTGAATGTTTTACTTTTATCAATTCAAACAATTTTAGCATCAAGAATTCAAAGATATAGATACAAATAAATATGATAATAACCTTTTTAATTCATAAACCACCTCATGAAAGCTCTTTGAAATCAACAAGTGAAAGTAATATATTCAAGCAAAGAACCTTTCATGCATTGAATACTAATCAAAATGTTATACACCATGCTCTTATTGGTAAGTTTTAATTTGGTATTTGCATATGATTTCTTTTTACCCCATTTGATATGATGTTATTTGTTTTTGTCTCGGTTCTTATTATTCGACATGTAGACGACGATGTTTTGGAATCGATTGATAACGACCAGACGAAGAGCAACCAGGCAAGAACCCTCCTTTGATCATGTTGATCCCCTATTTTATAAAGTTATGTTATTTTATCAAACTATATGCATGCGTGTATGTTTCAAACTTGCTATATTGTGGGTGATGGCAGCTAAATCCAATTGTATGCATTTCCTTTACCTTGTTATTTGATTACCTGCCATTATAACCTAGTATTGGTGTAGACATTACTTAGTGTCACTTGGGTAATACTTGCGAAATACTTTACGCAATACTTGCGAAATACCTTATGCACCTGCTTAGATATGCTCATTTGAACAACTTTTAAATGATGGGACACATTTCAACTAGCTTGAGAAACTTTGCTTAAATGTATGGAACTGAGGTATAGTTTCTCTGTATTTTGGTAAAAATCCAACTAAAAACTTATGATTTAGACGAGGGCGAGTTATTATTAAAAACTTGGAGTGTGAAAAGACCTCACGCGTAGATAGGGGAGATTCTCGCCGGGGTTAGTTAAGGACCGAACTTGATGCTATCACCTAAGTGATTTCATACAACCATAAGTGCTGGTATGGAACGGTCTAAACCTATTAAGTTATGTAGATTTAGCTTTACACATTGGTAGGACGAAGTAGTAAGGGCACACTTGTAATGGTGTTGCTTGTAGGTGCTTCCCTCACCAAGGTGTTGGGGCCCAAAGCATTCCAATACAACAGTGTACGCCTTGTCATGGGGAGTGGACCCAATGGCGTACACCATCGTCTAACAGAGCACGTGTTGGTCTAGGTCTCCAGACTATGGCAAGGGTTTAACATCACTATCGCTAGTGCAAAGTTAGGTCTATGTAATATAACGGTTGCGTCATGACTCTATGCGCACAACAAAGGAAGTGTGCTAATATCGATTGCATAAAGAGTTAGTCATGTCTTGTGGGTAAAGCTGTATACTCTCTACAGAGATTAAAAATCTAATTAATTAGCCATGCTCGCAGTTATGAACAAGTGTCAAGTATAGTCTTGTTCTTTTTCAAAAAAATTTGGAAATGGTTTTGAAATGGGTTGGTAAACTTGTGAGCCAAGGGTAGCTGTTTTTATTCGATGCTTGCAGCCACAGAGGGCTATGAGATGATGTATATGAACTTTACTTACTGTCATGTAGTTTCATATTAAATGCTCCTAACAGTTCCATATCGTTTTATCAATGTTCATTTGTGAAACAAAACTTGCCTTATGCTGAAAATGAGACTAGTATAGAAACTTGATAGCCTTGATCTAGACTTGCTTTTAAATTATCTCCATACACTAAAGTTAAAAGCAGATAAAAAAAATATAGAACAGTAAATTAGTTAAAAGTAAGAAGCATGGACTCACTACAAGAGAAAGGGAGGAAGCAAATGTAACCAATTTTCCATCTAATAAATCACTGAAAGCAAACCCAACTCTTAATTGAACACCCATCCTCGCATGAATTGCCAACTGCTCCCATCATTATCATCACCACAAAGAGCCAATTCATGTAAGGGAAGGGGACAGAAGAAGGGAAGGCTCCTCTTCTGCCACACCACAATGTCGGTGTACTCCTCCTGCTGCAGCGCTAATGCTCATCTTCCCCATGACCAAGACGTAGTTTCTAATTCAGACTTTGTTCTCCAACAAGGGTCACCGCTGCCTCCTCCATTGCATCTGGCTCTAACCTTGAGAAGTACCTAGGCTTGTAGGCTGGCCTTGGAGGTAGGGGAGGTCGTCGACAAGCGGGGAGGTAAGTGCAGATGTAATCTCCTTTGTTGCGCTTCTTCACTACTTCGCATCCGAGCTTCACTGGTAGACGCTGCATAGATAAGATTTGGGACTTAGTTGCGAGTAATACACTTGCCTCCACGCCGATGCCGATCCTTCTCCTTACAGCTTGCAAAGGGCGGATGTTGGGGGTGGTGGTGGAGAAGGAGAATCAGGAGTGGGAGGCGACGAGATTTGAGAGGGAGAGTTGAGCACATTGGATCGAGGGAGGGGGAGGTAGTGCGGCGTCGAGGTGGTTTGAGATGGAACATGTCATAGCTAGAGTGGTTTGGGCCGTGTAAGCCCGTGTGAAGATGAGAAGAAGGGGCGGGATGATTGGGTTAAATCCCCATCTATCTCAGTCGTTTGTATAAGATCCAACGGATCAGGTGTTTTGAAAGAGAACGGACAATCACAACCAACTCTTAATTAGAAGTAGTAGAGATATATTTATAAAACCTAATAAAATAATATTATTATTAATCTAGCCAGCCAATTGGACAACGACTAGGAGCAGGTGCTCTGACATTGCAAGGTGGTCGTACTTGCCCTTGAGGTGCATGAAACGGGTCTTGTACTAGGGCAGTGTATTAATCATCTTCACTACCTTCGGTGGGAATCAGGTCCACATCTTCGAGCACCTTGGTTGAGTGGTTGGCTACCTCGCTAGCGTCACCATCGCCTCATCTTTTTTTGATGGTTCATACTTAGGATCATCATTCGAGCCACTCATCGATGTGAATAGCTGGGTTATAGGATCCTATTACATTGAGAGCAGATTGTTCAGGAATGGGATTCAGCAACTTGTTTTACACATTTCTTTCTCAAATTGCAGGATTAGAAACTGTCATGTTTGGAAAACGGGTTCCTCGCCAAGCTTACTTATTTATTGAGGGATCAACCATGCCCCTTTTTCGTGGAGGGTTTACGTCCGAAGAATGCCGTTGGGATGCTATGCGCGAAAGGACAGTGGACAAGAAATCTTTATACTGGTTCGGGCCTCTCACGATCGAGATAACAACCCTACGTCCAGTGAATCTTGATATTGTCTAAGTTTGTACAGGAATCTTGCGTGTATCTGTTGTGCGTCCCTCTCCTCTAATCTACAGCGGGGGTATTTATAGGCGACTACAGCAATTACAACCGAATAACACTCCATTATTGTGCCTAAACGTGGCCGTAACTGGCTCCCTTGATTTCCGCCATGCTGTGTCGTGGACGTTATGGGCTTAGATTGTGGCTTAACGGTCTTTTAAACCGCAGTGTAATTATCGCCACATCGTCTTTATGGACCGAGCATGACCTGCTGGTCATGCTCGGGATTTTCCTTCAACTCTGGCTGACCGCTACACACATCCGAGCAAGCACACTCGGGAAACTAAGGCGCATGCTCGGGGACGAGTTCGGACATGGTCGGGGCAGATCCACTAGCTAGTCCACCCGAGAATCTTCCTTGGGGATACCATCCAAGGGGAATTATGGTCGGCCGAAAACCTGCTGCCAGGGTATGATGGCCTTTATGGAAATTGTCCAATCCCCGACAGCTAGTCCCCGAGGCTCAAGTGGGAATCCACTTGGTGGGGCCTTCCCCTTGAGCCTACAGACTCACAGGAGGGATTGGCACCTTGCAGCGGAACACTACTGCAACATCCGAGCAACACCTGCTCGCAGACGAGCATGCCCTGGCGAGGACCGAGCATTTGGCTCGAGACCTGACCAGAGGGAAACTCGGGAAAAGAAACCAAAGGTCGCGACGGTTCCTTCTCCGCGAAGCCTTGCGGGAGTGGTTCGGACAATTTTTTGTGAACCGCGCCTTTATTGGACAGTTTTGAAGATCATGTCGCCGCGCGTCGGTTCATGAACAGGCGGGAGCAGTTTTTTGGCTTTCAAAGGGTTGCACCTATTTGACTTCTCCGCCTATATATACCAGTGGGAATAGCGACGAGAAAATCCTTCATCCGTACTCTGCGACCAAGCTCTCAAAAATCTTCCAAGTCCTAAACTCTTTCATTCCTACGCTCTCTTCTTCAACCTTCCCCATGGCGAAGTTTGGTCCGAGCAAGATCAGCAAGGAGAGGCTGCAGATACTCGAGGACCTTGGCTATCTTGATATGAGCACCTAGCGTGTTCCCGATGGCGAAGGAGCCCCAGTGTCGCGCAACGATGAGATCGTCTCCTGTGATCTCTATACCGTCAACAGGCTTAGAATGCCTGAGAGTGAGTTCCTTGAATCCGTACTCGCTCAATGCGAGTGCGAGATTACCAACCTTAACCCTAACTCCATTCTTGTTCTGGCCATCTTCTCGCATCTTTGCGAGGATCACGTGGAGTACCATGCCCACAGCGAGCCTCTTTCCATTTCTACTCCTTGTTACTGCACGGTGGGTCCTCTCCCACCGGCTCCATATTTCCACATGCGCCCAACCGACCATCTGAATACCCCATCTTCATGCTCAAGGACTCGGTATCGGGATGGGCCAACCACTGGTTCTACTTGAAGAAGGTGGAGGGAAGCACTCTCCACTACTCCGGAGCGACTATTCAGGCCGTCAAGACCCCGCGCCCACTCGTGCAAACCGTGGAGGAGTGGACGCTGATAACGATAAGCAAGCTCACCAACATGGGGCTCACTGGTCGCGACATCGCTCGGGATTAACTCAAGAACCAAGTGTCCCCATTGAGGAGGAGGGAACATCCTTTCTTCAAAATCTCCGGGTGGCAAGACCTCACCCGGGAAGCTGACTCTGGTAACCTTCATGAACTTAGGTAATTTCTTCCCCTTATGTGTGACTTCTGCTCATGCTAACGTTCACTCTTGGTCGATTTTAGCCCCGAGCAATGATTGGGTGGAGAAACGGGTTGCCGAAATGTTCGGTACCCCAAAGGGCAAAGAGCTCGAGCACGGGCGACAAGTCCCAAGAACGTGCTTGAGCGGGGCAAAGTGGTGAGTATCTTTGCGATTCATGCTCGAGGGAACACATCCCAAGCATCTTCTGATGTTTTCTCTGCTTTTGGTAGGAGAAAATTGCCTTTGAGGCGCGATGGCGAGCTTAAGCCAACATCACGTGACCAGGAGGAGCCATCCCGACTAAGACGAGCCCTCCGTGACATTTGGAATCGCCGATAGAATGGGGGTAGCGACTTGAAGACATGGATGAAGGAATACTCGAGAGAAAGCAGAACTGATATTTCGCTTGCGACATCTCGCCAGGCGAGCAAAATTTGGTGAGGAGGTGAAGGGCTGTCGTGCCGGTTTATGGATTCGGACACTCTGTGTATTCCGTACTAGTCCAGGATCACGCTAGTACACACAAGATAAACAGGTTGAAGTACCACAATCATACACAGCGGAAATAAATAATAAAGTACTTCAAGCATAGATAATAACGAGTTTCGTGACCTTATGGTCGCCTTACATCAATTCGCCGCGCAGGGCGATAAATAATAGAGTAGCACAAGTTTATCAGTGGAAGCAAAAGTAAAGCAAGGAACCCTTCATAACCACAGGCTACTGAGTGCGGCTCAACCCCTTAGTCCTCTTGGCCTTCGACGAACTCCTCCTCCCAAGGCCGCACGCTTCTTCTTCCGAGGTTTTTGTCGATGCAAGGGTGAGTATACAACATACTCAACAAGTCATGCACAATGAGTTCTATTACTACATACATGGCTTATTCAAGGGAAAGGCTTAATCGGTTATTTTGCTCAAAGCAACATTTCTTTAAGCAGTAATCCTATTAGATTAAAAGCGATAAATCCAATATTAATAATAATTAATTTCTCAATTCTTTTCAAGGGTTTGGCTTTGACCCTAATTTGATTCTTTGGCACCACACCACCCATTCCACATTTTTATTTTAAAAATCTAACCCTTATTTGTAATCAACGAGCAATGTCGATGCAGCGGACACGGCTATTCGAATAGTTTCAACACACACACTTTGCGAGAGTTGTACACTTAACCGTTGAACCCTCCGATACTTCCTTCTAACACTTCCCTCACCACGAGCGAAGTTTAGGCGAAGCAATACCGTTGAATGGGTACCAAGCCGTATGCAGTCACGCTTCCCTATAGTTACCTTGGTGTGCCTTTGTCACCCGAGGTTTCAAAGGAAAGAGGTTAGAAACCTACTTAACTAGGTCCGTCCCATACGGACAAGTGGTTGTACACGAACTCAGTTCAAAGGCTTGCAAGGTTAAGTCCTTAATTGTCCCGGGCAAGACATCCATTTTATACTTCTCGGCACAGCCTTCACAATCTTTCATACAACTTGGTGCCACCAGCCCACGGCGAAGCCATCCTTGCCACTTGCCGGTCCAAATCATTTCCCACCCAGGGTTTGCATTTATGCAACACATGCCAATGCCCACGTCATTGTATAAGTAGGACCACACAGGCCGCTACCCCCAATTCCATTTCATGACATCATCGTATTATTCCAAAATGCGTTCCATAATTATTTAGTCAACATTCGTTTGCAATTTGAAAGACATTCAGCATATAAGCGGGCTAGCGACTAATCACGGTCTAGCCTCCGTGTTGGCGTCATATTAGCATCCAACATTTTAAACATCTTAGGGTGGACAAGGATTTGGGCATATAAACATTATAATCAAGGTGGCATAAACAAGTTTGGCTTTTAACTACCATTTCCGTTTAAACCAACAGATATTTGTACTTAACATAGCATGCAATATGGAAATCAAAATATACTTTGAAAACTAGGCAAAATGGTCAAAGCATGACTTGCCTTCAAACAGCGATTGGTTACAGTCCGAGCTGCGATGGGTCTTGAATTCTCCTCGTGGTCGTGACTCGAGTCTAATCGGTACAAGCAAGCACACAATAAATATGCAATACAGACAGCAATATTAATACCAAAATAAAATAAAATCACCATTAAATAGCTTACATTTTACAAATTTTGGGCATTGGAATCACCCAAATCCGAGTTAAAATGCAAAAGTTATAGCATTTTCAAGTTTTCGAAATTCAAATAAATAATAATCGAATTACCCATTTTATTTTCATACTGAAAATCCGGATTATTTCTCACTTTCGGCGACACGTGTCGGCACGGAAACCTCCACGTCACCCACGGTCAGCGACAAGTGGGCCCCGGATGACGTCATCTTGGCGTCGGCCACCAAGGGTCATCGCCGACATGTGGGCCCCACGGAACGATGCACAGACCACTCGGCGGCACGCGGCGAGGAAGCATCAAGCCACAGCGGTGCATTTCTTCCCGCCGTCGGATTCAAATCAACGGTCGGTCGTTCTTAAGCGATGCCTTGCTACATAGCATCATGGCGCAACAAGAGCGGTTGGATTGGAGATCTCGGCTCGGATTACGCCGCGATTCACTATTCCGACCCTAACGTGGACTTACGGGCGGTCGGATGAGAATCAACGGTCATGGCTTACAAGGCTAATTCCTATTCACGAACCTCGTGGCCTAACGAGGACCCTCGATCACAATCTAACGGTCATTAACATCCAAAGCAACCCGAGCTAAGCGCTCACGGGGAAGAGCGTGCAATACCTCGGCGTCGCGATGGAAATCGGACGGTGGGCGGAACTCGAGTAATCGGCGGCGGTCAGAGCTCCGAGCTGAGGCGAGGAAAACGATGGCTTCGGCGCTTCTGAGACTCCTCCGGTGTGAAGAAGTGGCTCGGTGGATCGGCGTGTGCGCGAGAACTTCGGCAGGGTCACAAGTGAAGGAAGAAGCGGCGGGCGGTGGCGGTGTGCGAAAACCGAGCGGAGATGTTTGCCAACTTCGACGAAATTTCTTTGGGAGGGCTACGAGAATGGCGAGCTCGAGAGAAGTGGCAAATGAAGCGGGATGAAGCCTTGCGCGACGGAGTATATCACTTGCTCGGACCGTCTTGGAACTCGCGCAATATCTCGACACTATCTCCGGCACCCAGCGGCGGCGGTGCGATCGACGCGCTCCGAGATCGTTCGGTCACATCGGCCGTTCGATCGCGATCAACAGCGGATTTAATCCGCGGTTTGGCGAAAGCAGTATCGAGGCGCTATCGTCCGTCGAGATCCGGCGGAGAATGGGCGGCGATTAGGGTTTAAATCCGTCTTGAAACCACGATGTTGGACCGGCCCAACACTTTGTAGCTAAAGGATTTTCGGTTTTAGAATAAAAATAAAGACGAAATTCAAAGCAATTATTTAAGGCACTAAAAATACTAGAAAAATTCTAGAAAAATTCCAAAAATATTTCAAGGCATTTTGAACCTAAATAAAATATTTTCATTTATTTTTGATAAATGGTTTTCGATATTAATTAATCAAGTGAAGAATAACTCAAATAAATTTTATTTAAATCAATAAATCCTCAAAATCCAAATAACGCCAAAAATTAAAATCGGGCCAAATTTGGGGACGTTACAAGGACTTGAGCCAAAGGCGCCAAAGGAAGATCGCGCCTTGAGCCAAACTTGCTCGAGACAGCTCTTGGCTCTATGGCGAAAGAGTCCGAGGAGGAGGATGAAGACGCGACGCCTCTCACTTTGAAGCATCGGCACCCAAAAAAGACTCTGGAGGCTGTTGACATGGAAGAGGTCGACCCCTTGATGGTGAGGATCGACCGCGCTGCCGCGGAGAAATCCGAGGTCGTGGCCACGGCGGCGGCCAAAACCATCGAAGATGACAGTGAGGGACGCAACCAAGGTAATTTTTGCTCTTTGTTTTTTTGTTTCTTTTCTTCTCTTTGCTTTGCTTGTCCGAGCTAACCCCACTCTATTGATGTGGGCGTGATAACTCGTAGGGGCTTTTTGGATTTTGGGGCTATGGCTGATGAAATCCTCAATAGTGCCACAGAGAGGCAACTCGTCCTTACTACCGACCTTGTGATGGCGAAATGTCGATCTCATGACGGAGAAGACCCATAGCGGAACAAACCGGTAGGCCACGGAGCTTTAAGCTCTGGAGGGACCATCCCTCCAGGACGTGTACTTAGCACTCCCGAGCATATCGGATGCTCGGGAAGAGGAAGAAGACCACGTGCCTCCGAGCGAAGAGCCTGCTCGAGAAAGCAAGAAGCACCCGAGCAAACTACCTGCTCGGGAGGAAAGTGCAAAGCCCCTGAGCGAAATGCCTGCTCGGGAGGAAGGCACAAAACCCCCGAGCGAAATTCCTTCTCAGGAGGAAAATAAGAGGGCCCCGAGCGAAACACATGCTCGGGAAGAAGATGAAGTCCCCCAGCCGAAGTCCCCCGCTGGAGATCTCGCGGACCTTCGGGAGGAAGACGTCACCAAGGCCTTCCAGGAGAATCTCCGTGACCATCTCCGCTGGGTAAGGGTACCCCTTTTCTGAAACTTTCTTCTTTGGAAACGATCAAAAGCTTAAGACCTTCTTGCTCGCAGGTGCTCCAAGCAACCATGGTGGATTTCAAATCGGCGATCGTTCCCCTTGAGGTCATGGCCAAGCTCACTGTCGAGCAAAATGCCAAGATAGTGGAGCTCGAGCAAGAGCTGGCCGACCTTAAAGCTTGGGACCGGGAGATTCAGATAAAGCATCGCCAAGCTGAAGAAAATGCCACAAGGAACAGAGAGTGGATGTGCGAGCTCGAGCTAAAGCTAGAGCAAGAACAGCAACGATCTCGAGTATTGGAGGCGAAGGTGGATGAGCTGAACCAATCTGCTCGGGAGGCCACCGAACTCGCCAACCAAGATAAGGAGGAGATAAAGCGACTCCGCCAAGAGGCTCGCGAAGGACGCGAAGCTCGACGGCGAGTCCTCGACCTTGAAGCTGACCTTGATGAGGCGAAGGAAAAAACTTTCGGCGCTCAGAGAAGCGAAGCTCGAGAAATAGCTCCTTATCTAGGACTTTTGACTTTATGTAATTTTGTTGATGAAAAGATAACTTTTGCCCTACGACTCACCTTTTTCCTTGTATCTTTGGCGATTTGCCCTTCAATGAGTGCTTGCACAAAACAGACAAAACAAAGCGAGCAGACGAAAAGGATATGAACAAAAGTAGAACAAAACACGAGCACGCATTTTTAGAAAAACACGATAGTTCATCCCTACTAAGCCCCCACTGTGAATGACGGTCGTGCACCTAAGTTGCGAGCACAAGCTCTTTCATAGGAGAGTTAGAAAACTGCGCGCTTTTCCCTCAATGACCTAACTGCCAATTCTCCGAGTTACGAGCATGGGGTAGGTCGGGAGAAAGAAACGCGCACGGCCTTGACTTCCTGAATGTCTCGAACCCATGCCCCTAAGTTGCGAGCATAGTTTTGACGAGGAAGAACGTGTGGTTGCCCGACAAAGCACACGACGACCAAACATGCACAAATCGAGCTAAGATTCTGGACCATCCGAGAGGGTGTCTATATGTGATTGTGAACTTGTAGTGAAGGACTACTGCGGATAATAATCGGCTTATGAAGACTGCGACCTCTGGCGACGAGGTTAGTAATTCGGCGCTGGTCGTGGCACTTTGTGCGTTCTTGCGCACGCTAGCTGAACCTTAGAATAGGCCGATGGAAGCATATGTTCTTGCCTGCACGCGCTCATCCCATATTCAAGATCGTGAGGAGAGTGTGCCCTTGTGCGAGACTAGGTCAGCTTACCAACGGGCAGGGACTTCAAAGACATTCACAAAATCTTGGAAAGAACGGAAATCACGGGGGCGAAAGAACCGAATTTTATAGAAAGAGAATCGACTGAACTTACGTAAAACACGTAGTAGATAAAAGCTAGACAAAAAACTTATGAAGTTGATCGATGTTCCAAGAGCTAGTGAGCACCCGACCATCCTCCATCACCAAGCGGACAGCCCTTGGGCGTGCCATCGAGACGACCGTGAATGGACCTTCCCATCTGGGAGACAGCTTGTTGGCTTTTGACAAGTCCTGAACTCGCCGTAGGACTAGATCGCCAACTTGTAAGGTCCTTGGTCGGACCGATTTTGCCGCATGCCTACGAAGAGACTGTAGGTAAACTGCGGATCGTAGCAAAGCCCGTTCGCGTGTCTCCTTAGCGAGGTCTAGGTCCAGGAGAGGCTCGAGCTCCTGGTCAACGCTGTCGACCAAGTGCACTCTTGGAGAACCCAGCGCTATTTCAGCGGGCAATATGGCCTCTGCACCATAGACGAGCTGGAAAGGGGTTTCACCCATAGCCCGACTTCGTAGTCTTGAACCGACCAAAGGACGAAAGGGAGCCCGTCCACCCACGATTGACTGTGCTAACTAAGGTTTTCGAAAATCCTCTTTTCGATCCCTTGGACAATTTGCCCATTTGCTCGCTCGACCGCTCCATTGCTCTGCGGATGCGCTATAGAGGCGAAGCAGACCTTTGTCCCGATGTCCTCATAGTAGACCTGAAACAGTTCACTGGTGAATTGAGTGCCATTATCTGTGATGAGGCGATTGGGAATGCCAAAATGCGTCACCACATTACTGCGAAAGAACTTCCTGGCTGCTTGAATCGAAATGGTCGACACGGGCTCGGCTTCAATCTACTTAGTGAAAGTGTCAATAGCCACGAGCAAGAATTTGCGGCCGCCGACCTCGGGGAAAGGTCAAGTATATCAACTCCTAGGTCGAGAATGGCCATGATAGAGGATGGTTTGAAGCCGCGTCGCGGTGATGTGCCTTGCGAGCATGAAATTGGCATGCTCGGCAAGTAAATCACGATCGAATAGAGTATCGGCTATCTGGTTAGTCAATAATAACCCAATCGGAAGGTTTTGCTCACGAGCGTCCTGAAAGACGAGTGAGCTCTGCACACTCCTTCATGGATACCCCTAAGAAGGAATTTGCCCTCTTCTTGAGATATGCACTTGGAGAGGACTCCTAGTGCTCCTTTGCGGTACAAGTCGCCCTCGATCAACTTGTAGGGAGAGGATCGCCTTATAAGCCAGGAACGCTCAGCTTCTTCCTCGAGCAGTGTCCCATGTGCAAGGTATTGGATGAATGGCGTCATCCAATTTGCACCATGCTCAAGGAGGGAGACATTACTGCACGTCTCCGGTGCCTCCTCTACAGAGGGAACGGAGGGCTTGTATAAGTGCTCGACGAGCACTCCCACCAGAGCGGGCATTTGGGAGGAACCGACCTTTGAAAGATGGTCAGCCAGAAAATTGTCCTTCCTGGGGATGTAGAGTACTTCGAAATTCCTAAAGTACTTCTCCATCTTCCTTACTTCAACTAAGTAAAGCGCTATTGAGCTATCGGAACACTGATACTCCTTATTAACTTGGTTGACGACCAACTACGAATCGCCTCTTACAGTTAGTCGCTGGACTCCGAGCGCTTTGCATGCTCGTAGCCTGGCCAGGAGACCTTCATACTCTGCCACATTATTTGGTCGCGGCAAAGTGTAATTGAATGGCGTACTGGAGTTGATCTCCCTGGGGGGATACTAGCACGACTCTAGCGCTCGTAGGCTCGTGACCCATCGAAGTACATGGTCCAACGACCTTCTTCAGATCTGTCGAGTGTAGTAGCGAGTAGCGCTGGATTCATCCATTCCGCTACAAAGTCTGCCAAGATTTGGGATTTAATCGCTGTACGAGCTGAGAAGTGGATATCAAACTCGGTGAGCTCCATAGCCCATTTTGCTATTCAACCACTGGCGTCTTGATTTCTTAGGATCTCCCTAAGTGGAAAGTTGGTCGAGACTACGACCTTGTGGGCTTGAAAATAGTGGCGCAGCTTTTTGGAGGCCATGAACAGTGAGTACAAGAGCTTCTGGACCTTTGGGTATCGCTCCTTTGGTCCATGCAAAACCTCACTAACATAGTTAATTGGTCGCTGCACCCCATCTCTTTCGACCGTTAACACCGCGCTTCTGACCTCACGGGGTTCTTGCTAGATATAACGATGTTTCTCCCGACCTTGGTGTGGTTAAGGCAATTGGGTGGACGGAATCTTTTTTTGACTCTTGAAGAACAATTTGCCTATTCTGTCCATGTGAAACCATCATGCTTTGCGGAGCGCCTTGAAGAAAGGCAGCCCGCGCTGGCCTAATCGGGAAATGAAACGACTTAGAGCCGCCACACGTCCGGTCAAAGCTTGGACCTCCTTTATGGAGCTGGGTGGCCGCATTCTTTCGATGGCTTCAATCTTTTCCGGGTTTGCCCCGATACCTTGTGGGCCGATCATGTAGCCGAGCACCTTGCCCGCCCTTACCCCAAAGACACACTTTTCAGGATTAAGTTTTATTCGATGCCTGTTGAGGTTACAAAAGGTTTCCTCAAGAAGGTCGGATACATGACTTGAGGCGAGCTTACTTTTAACCACAATGTCGTCCGCATAGACCTCCAAATTTTGACCTATTTAATCTGGGAAAGTCTTCTGCATCAAGCGCTAGAAGGTTGCTTCAGCGTTCCTAAGACCGAAAGACATATTCGTATAGCAAAACGTGTCAAACGGGGTAATGAAGGCAGTCTTCTCTTCATCTTTAGGTGATATGCTGATCTGATGGTAACCCGAGTAGGCATCTAAAAAGCTCATCACTTGGGACTTCATTGTTGCATTGACCAGCTGGTCTATGCTCGGCAGCGAGAAGTTATCTTTGGGACAAGCGGCGTTCAAGCCAGTGTGGTCGACACACATGCGTCACTTGCCGCCTTTCTTTTTAGCGATGGCCAGGGTTACTTGACCATTCCGAATGCTCGACTTCCGGACGAAGGCGGCCTTGAGGAGCTTGTCGAGTTCATCGGATGATTGCTTGTTTCTCGAGGAAAAGCACACGAGCTTCTGCGCGGGTTTCTTATCGGTCGAGCAGCTAGCATGTGCTCGATTACTTCCTTGGGACTCGGGCATGTCGGACAACTCGAGGCGAACACGTCCAGCGTTCTTCGGAGAAAGTAATGAGCTCGAGTTCCTATTTGGGATCTAAGGAAGATCCCAAATGCACGACCTGGCCGGATCCATGGCTTGCTTAGGCAGTCGCCTTCGTTTCTCCTCCTGGCTGGTGGGCAACTTTTGGCCTGGAACTCTTCGACTCTTGGTCGGGACCACGCTGAGGCAATTGCCCGACCATGTCAAGTGACTTTTCATCACAATTCAAGGCTGCCTTTTGGTTCTCCCTTATGGTAATCATGCCATTTGAGCTGGGAACCTTCAAACATTGGTACGCATGATGCGTAGCGGCCATGAACTTGGCAAGAGCCAGCTTGCCGAGGATGGTATTGTAGGCTGACTCGAAGTCGACCACTTCAAAGGTGACCATCTCCATTTGAAAGTTGCTCGGACTCCCGAACGTGACGGGCAAGACGATCTGGCCAAGAGGCTTGACCGAGGTGCCCAGAAGGATCCCGAAGAATGGGACCGCTATCCTCTTGATCTTGGACCGAGGAACTTGCATCTCGTCCAGGACCTTGGCGGATATGAGATCCAAGGAACTCCCGCCATCAATGAGGGCTCGCCCCACCGTAGTATTGCTAATGGTCAGATTCACGACCAAGGGGAGCTTCTGAGGCTTGGTCATTCCAAGGGGACAATCATCCTTGAAGAAAGTAATGGGCAGCTCAGACCACCTGAGCTGTTGCACGGGGGGCTTGCCTTGAGTGATGTGGTGTACTTTCCGTGCTGCCTCCTTCAAATCCCTGCGGGATTTATAGGCCGAGGAGCCTCCGAATATAACCGCGATATGATTGTGGGGCTCCTGGTACTCTATGTCATCGTCGTCTTCATCTGCAGGTCCCTTGCCCTTACTCTTGCTGCTCTCTCCCTTCTTTGGGAGTGTGGGCATAGGGCATTTGCCATTGTAAAACTTCTCTAGGCGGAATGCCCAGGTTCGACAATTGTGAAGGTCGTGCTCGTATGCTTGATGAAGTGGAGAAAAGCGATCGTTTGACGGATTACCTTGGTCATTGCGATTTTGGACGTTGTGAACTTGGTCGTTGCGACTTTGGTCATTGCGCCGCTGAGGTGGCTGACCCCTTCCTCTCCCGCGCTGTTGTAACGGTGGAGCCGTGGTGGATGATGCTCGATGGCTGCCACCATGCTTGGTGTGGATGACCTCTTCTTCTTCTTAATCTTTTTCTCCACGGAGCCTGGATTCTTCTTACTCGTGGAGCCTTCTAAGCCCGGCTGAGGTGGCAGCTTACCTTCGTCCAGCATCTTCTTCCACTGGACTTCCTCGTCGGCATTTGCATATCAGTCGGCCATACGGAACAACTCATTGGCCGTCAGGTCTGGATGAATCCCCAGATCTTACGTGAAGCAGATATCCCGAACTCCAAACTTGAAGGCACGGACGACCGCTTAATCTGAAATGCTCGGAATGGAATTCCTTACCTTGATGAACCTTTGGGCGAAATGCCTTAGGACTCTCCCTCGATGCAGATCGGTAGCTCGAGGTCACGCTCCTTGCCCGAGCGAATATAGCGACTCACGAAAGTTTGCCCAGAGCGCCTCACTGAGTTGCCTCCAAGAGCGGATCGACCCCTCTTTTTGGTTGAAGAGCCACGTCCTGGCGGCTCCATCCAGGACCGTGGGGAGGAAGTTGGTCATAACTCTCTCATCCCCTCCAGCTGCCAGAATTGCAGTGGAGTAAATTGAGAGGAACTCATCTGGATTTTGAGTCCCATTGAATCTTTCGATATGACCGGGCTTGAATTTGCTCAGCCATGAGACGTCACGGAGGGATGCCGAGAAAGCTCGGCACCCGAAGGCCGAGCTGTCGTGATGATCCCTCCGAGCATGGTGACCGCGATGGTCACTGCCGCGATGACTCCCTACACGAGGACCAAGGCGAGAGAATACCTCTCCCGCTCCGAGGTCGAGTACTCGGTATGCCTGTGACTGGATCGAGCATACCTTTGACCCCGCGAGGTTGTCTGGGAATCACTCTGAACGTCCTCGTGGTACCGATCATGCTTCCTGCGGCCTTCCCGGGCGGGGCTTCGGGAGTCGCCATGTCGGGAGCGAATAGGAGAATGATGTCTACTATCCCGGGAAACACTCCAGGTTTCCTTGTTGCAAGGGGACCCTGAAAGCTTCATGTCGGCTGCGAGCTTCTCCAGATTTTCGGCTATGACCGCGCCCATTGCCTCGAGTCCACGGTAGGGAAAATTCAAAGGTCGCGCCGGCCAGTTGCCATAACACAACGTTCAACACTCTGCAGAACGGGAGGGGCTGATCTTGGTCGGCGGTCACGCACGTGCTCCGGAGAGTGGTGCCCGTGAGAACTCCCGTGAGCCGAGGATTTAGCCTAGCGCCTGTCTTTTCACGAGCTTGGCGATGGGTGCTCGCCAGGGTTCTGTTCAGAGACACCTCCAGATGGCTCTTGGCTGCCTCATAGCGACGATGACGTGCAGCCCCCGAGGATTCAACATCAAGATTTTCTTCCTCTCCCACCATGTTGACATCGCGGGAGTACTGGGACCGTGAAGGCGACATCATGATGTCTCCTTGCAACGCGGTCTCGTGATCGGGCTCGAAATGGTTGGGAATGTCCATACCGTCGTAGAGACCATCACACTCCTCATCATCCATGAGGGAATTGTGCTGTGAGCGAAGGAAACGCTCTCGCGCAGCAGCAGCCGAGGAAGGACTCCCGGGCTCAGTGTGACCCTTTGGGTCAGCCACACCATCTACGTCTTCGTCAGCGTAGTACATGTCATCATCTTCAACGTCATCGAAGACACAAAGGTCTTGACCATCCTGAGAATTCGGCATCTTCAGGGATTCTCCACGAAAGGACTCACCAGTCGATCCCCACGGACGTGTTATGTGTCGGATATGATACAGTGTGTGTTGCGGCGTGAGTAGCGAGTGCAGCCGTGGTGCGGTGTGAGTCCTGCGTGACTTGTGGCCAGGCCCACATGTAAGGGTCTAGGAAGGGGTTTAAATACCAGGTTGTCCGTATTGTAAATCATGGAAGAACAGAATCCTTAACTTTTTCCCCAAGTTCTTCTATCAACTATCCCTCCTGTTCTCTGTTTCCCTGATCCCCTTTCCAATATTCTTGCAAGTTCCTAACATTTGGTATCAGAGCCAGGTCGGATCGATCTGACTGAGTCGCAAAACTCCCAGGCGTGGGTTGGAGGATTTGGGGTATCGATCTTGATCCCTAGAACTTCCGCAAAAACCACGGTTACCACGCCTGGTAGACTTGGTTGGTGATCTGACGGAAATCAATCTGGCGCCCAAAAGGAAGCAAACCAAGTGGGAAACTTAGATGTCTGCTACCATGGCATCAGTAGAGAACCAATTTGAGGGGATCAACACGTTGTTGAAGCAGATTTTGGAGGATGTGCACGGTGTGAAATCCGAAGTGGGCGAAGTGCGAGCGGCACTGGAGGGAGTAAGAGGAAGGGTTGAGATTCTGGAAACGCTACCCGGAATCGCCGGATCGACCTTGCTTAGGGGTGATTCGTTGACCACTCTGGGACCCCAACAAGGCGTGCCGGGATCTGCGCTGCAGCCAGGTGAGGAGTTTGATTTGGCCCAGGGTAGGGGTGGACAGGATCCGGGGAGGGAATCGCTCAAAGGAATCTTGGGTCCTCCGCCTTTGGGTGCTGCAATTGAAAGGCAAGTTGGGTATCAGGTCGTTGATCCAAGGAGCATTGAGGATAAGTATTCAGGGGAAGGAAGGAATGGAAATCCGTTATGGCAGCCTCGCCAATCCTTGCCGAAACTGGAATTCCCAAACTTCGATGGGGAGAATCGAGGTTGTGGAGAAAAGTGTGAAAGCGTATTTTGAGGTGATGGGAATTCATCCGGTGCGTGCAGTGTTTGCCTGACCTGAATTTCGTCGAAGCGCTGCATTGTAACTTCGGATGGTAGAGGTTAAGGGGCGAATTGATGATTGGGAGGCCTTGTGCGAAATTGTGGAGAAGAGGTTTGGTAAAAATCAATTACAAGCGTCGGATGAATCGATTAATTCACAAAGCAAGCAGGTTGATGGTGATTATATTGAGGCATTTGGCGGTTCAACACCATCTCTGTGTACAACCCTCACGCAGATGAGGTATTCTTTGTGACTCACTTTTAAGCGGTTTAAAGGAAGAAATTCGGGCAGCTTTGATTTTGCATAATCCCAGCGATGTTGAAACGGCATCGTTGTTGGCCTTGATTCAAGAGGAAGAACTGGAGGGTAACAAGCGAAGGTCATCCCAAAAGTCTGATGCCAAAGAAAGTTATAAAGGAGGCAGTAAGTTTTTCGACAAGAATAAGATGAATAGTAAATACCTGGAGGAGGGCAAAAGGAGTGCTGAGCACAAGACACATACTAACACCAAGGTAGATGAGAAGTTGGAGGCTCTGCGTACTTATCGCCGGGCTAATGGCCTTTGCTTTACCTGTGGAGAGAAGTGGGGTAAAGCGCACAAGTGTCCAGACCATGTTCCCTTGCATATCATTGAGGAATTGGTTGAAGTCTTGCAGGCCTCTGCCTCTGTTGATGAGGAAAGTGCAGGGGTTGGCCAAGAATCTACAGAAGAATTACTAGTGGTGACAGAACAAGAGCAAAAGGGAGGGCCACGCCGTAGAACTCTGTGACTGTTGGGGCTCATTGGCAAACTGGAGGTGCTCATTTTGGTGGACTCGGGTAGCACTTACTCGTTTATAAGTGACGAAGTAGTGCATAAATTGAGGTGCTCAACTACGGAGTTAACTCCTATCCAGTTGACTGTGGCGGATGGGAGGTCAGTGGTGTGTGATAAAATGGTGCCAGCTTTGTCTTGGTGGGTTCAAGGGTATTCTTTCCAACAAGACATGAGAGTTTTGCAGTTGGGTTGTTACGACATGATTTTAGGGGCTGACTGGTTGGAGGAACACAGTCCCATGTGGGTGCATTGGGGCACCAAATGTTTACAATTCACGCATCAGAACCGCAGAGTTAAGCTGTAGGGTATTCAGGAAGGTGCTCTTCAGTCTAAGGGCATGGAAGCTAAAGAGCTGAAAGGGTTATCATGCGGAGGAAGCGGTGACTCATATAATTCATATCCGACCAAAACCCACGACTGACCTTGCTCAATTCGCAGAAACAAGCAGAGAGGTTATACGGACTCTATCCAACAGGTTATCTGAGAACTTTGCTCATCTGTTGAGCAGTCGTGGCATTACCTCCAAGGAGAAATTTTGATCACACGATTCCGTTCTTGCCAGAGCATGACCAGATGAATGTCGGGGTTAGGTGATTCGCCACAAGAAGAATACAATTGAGCAGATGGTGACGGATATATTCGTGAAAGGATCATCAACAGTAGTACTAGTTCCTTCGCATCCCCCGTGTTATTGGTCCGCAAGAAAGAGCGGCACTTGGCGCTTTACGTGTGGACTACTCCAAACTTAATCGACTTCTTGTTAGAACAAGCATCAATACCTGGTGTCGATGAACTTTTGGATGAGTTGGCGGGAGCTCAGTGGTTCACTAAATTAGATCTTCGTTCGGGCTACCATCAAATTCGTGTCGCAGCGGGAGAGGAACACAAAACAGCCTTTCGTACCCATCAAGGGCTGTATGAGTTCCTTGTCATGCCATTTGGGCTCACTAATGCTCCGGCCACGTTTCAAGGGGTGATGAACAGTATTTTTGAATTTGCTCTGAGGCGCTATGTCCTAGTTTTTGTAGATGACATACTTGTTTATAGTGCCTCCTTGGAAGATCACCTCCAACATCTCACAGCTGTGTTTCAGATCTTGGAACAGCATCACTTGTACATCAATCGCGACAAGTGCTCATTTGGCCAACAGCAACTTGCTTACCTGGGACACATTGTTTCAGCCTCAGGAGTATCTACTGATCATGCAAAGGTTCAAGCGAGGCTCGATTGGCCTCTTCAACAATGATTAAGGCTTTGCGGGGTTTTTTGGGGCTCACGGGCTATTACCGGAAATTTATTCAGCACTATGGGGTGATAGCTAAGCCTCTGACATCACTTCTGAAGAAAGGCGTGCCATTCTTGTGGTCACCAGTTGCTGACGAAGCTTTTCGGACCTTGCAGCAGGCACTTGTGCGGACACCTGTGTTGGCCTTGCCCAACTTCAACAAATAGTTTGTCTGGAGGTCCATGCAAGCAATGTAGTATCGCGGTCTTGTCTTAATCTGCAGGAGGGACACCCTGTAGCATATTTGAGTAAGCCCTTATGCAACAAGAATCAAGGTTTATCTGTGTACGAAAAGGAGTGTATGGCCATTTTATTGGCGATCTCAAAGTGGCGGTCCTATTTACAGCATCGGGAGTTCATCATCCGGACGGATCAAAAGGCACTCCAACACCTGACCGATCAGAAACTGACCACCGATATGCAGCAGAAGGCCTTTGTGAAGTTACTTGGGTTGCAATTCCAAATTCAGTACAAAAAAGGGGTTTTCAATGCAGCTGCCGATGCCTTGTCTAGGAAGTCTAGCGTCGGGGACTGTCTTTCTGTCTCCACCTGTTCTCCTGCGTGGTTGGAAAACCTTGTGGCAGGATACCACGATGACTCGGCTACTAAGCAGTTGTATGAAGAACTGTGCTTATCTGGTTCAAATGACAAGGGCTTTACCTTGTGTGATGGGGTCATCCGCTACAAAGGACGCATTTGGGTGGGCACCAATGGTTTGGCGCAGCAACATATCCTGCAAGCGTTACATAGTAGCGGCATCGGGGGGCATTCTGGTGTCCATGCGACCTACCACAAAATCAAAGCGTTGTTTGCTTGGCGGTTGAAAGGGTCATGCTGCAGCAATATGTTCAGACGTGTTCCATCTGTCAGCAGGCCAAGGTGGAACACATTAAGCTCCCAGGACTGTTACAACCTTTGCCTGTTCCCACTCAAGCATGGCATACTATCAACATGGATTTCATTGAGGGCTTGCCCAATTCCCGCTCGTACACAGTCATTCTGGTTGTTATTGACAAGTTCTCCAAGTATGGGCACTTTCTACCATTGACTCATCCTTTTTCGGCCTTACATGTTGCTCAGCTTTTCTTCAGTCAAGTATATAAACTGCATGGCTTACCGCACTCTATTATCTCCGACCGTGACAAAGTATTCACTAGTTCCTTCTGGCAAGAACTATTCGCTTTGTCCGATACTCAATTGAAGATGAGTTCGGGCGTACCATCCTCAAGCGGATGGGCGGTGAGAGGTTGAATCGATGCCTTGAAACTTACTGCGTTGCTTTGTGCATACTTGCCCCAAGAAATGGGCTGACTGGATACCCCTTGCCGAGTTCTGGTACAACACTACTCTGCAAACTGCATTGGGCGTTTCTCCATTTGAAGCCTTGTATGGGTATCCACCTCGTCATTTTGGCCTTTCTGATGTCAATGTTACCGCTGTGAAGGACGTTCAAGAGTGGATTGATGAACGGAAGCGTGTGACACAACTGCTGAAATTGCATCTGGACCGAGCCTGTGCCAGAATGAAATCACAGGCTGACAAAAACCGTTCAGATCGTATATTCCAAGTGGGGGAATTGGTTTACCTGAAACTACAGCCGTATGCTCAGACCTCTCTTGCTACACGAAGCAATCAGAAGTTGTGCTTCCGTTTCTTTGGGCCTTATAGGATTCTGGAGAAGGTCGGCTCCGTTGCTTATAAGTTGGACTTGCCTGCCGAGAGCAAAATTCATCCTATCATCCATGTCTCACAGCTGAAACGGCACCTGCCATCTTCCTCTTCAAGTGACAGATTACTTTCATTCTTTGCCTTGTTCCTGACACTCTTGTTCGCTGAAATCTGCGTTACCGTTTGATCAAGCAAGGTGATCATGTTATTGCATCCTGTCTGGTGAAATGGTCAGGTTTTTCCTCCAAGTTGGCTACTTAGGAACATGTGGGCGCTTCATCATCGATTTCAGCGGCCCGGCTTGGGGACAAGCCGGATTTTAAGGGAGGAGTGTTATGTGTCGGATATGATCTGAGTGTGTGTTGGCGTGAGTGCGAGTGCTCTGTTGTGGTGCGGTGTGAGTCTGCGTGACTTGTGGCGAGCCCACATGTAAGAGGTCTAGGAAGGGTTTAAATACCGGGTTGTCCAGTATTGTAAATCATGGAAGAACAGAATCCTTAACTTTTCCCCAAGTTCTTCTATCAACTATCCCTCCCGTTCTCTGTTTCCTGATCCCTTTCAATATTCTTGCAAGTTCCTAACAGGAATGGCGCCATTGTCGGCGTTTGGAAAGCGGGTTCGCCAGCTTACTTATTGATTGAGGATCAACAGGCCCCTTTTCTATAGAGGTTTCGTCCCAAGAATGCCGTTGGGATGCTATGCGCGAAAGGACAATGGACAAGGAATCTTTATACTGGTTCGGGTCTCTCACGATCGAGATAACAACCCTACATCCAGTGGATCTTGATTAGGGGTGGCAACGGGGCCATTCCCCGCCGGGGAGTGCCTCCCCGTCCCCGTCCCCGTCCCCACGATCCAAAATTTTCCCTGTCCCCATCCCCGTTCCTTGTCTCGGGGGAGAAAATCCCCCTGTCCCTATCCCAGTTAAGATATCGGGGCCCGTCGAGACCCATCCCCCGAAAAATTTTACACAAGAGAAGAGCTCTTATAGCCATTTTAACTCTAAAATCGTATCAACAGACAAGGAAAAAAAGAATGCATACATTCATTGAAGATTATGTTGTCCCGTTTATGAAAATGTGAATATGATAAGCTAGAGAATATGTTTGCAATCTAATAACTAAATTGGACTAAACTAAATTTGGATCCCCAAAGGTCCCAGAGAAAAAAATTCCCGTCCCCGCCCCCGCCATCTCGAACACGCAGAATAATTTCCGTTTCATCCCTTGGGGACAATTTCTTCCCATACTCGTCCCCTAATAGAGGAATTCCCCGCCGGGGATCGGGAAACGGGTCCCCATTGCCACCCCTAATCTTGATATTGTTTGAGTTTGTACAGGAATCTTGCGTGTATCTGTTGTGCGTCCCTCTCCCCTAATCTACAGTGGGGGTATTTATAGGTGACTACAGCAATTACCACCGAATAACACGCCATTACTGTGCCTAAACGTGGCCGTAACTGCCTCTCTTGATTTCCGCCATGCTGTATCATGGATGTTATGGGCTTAGATCGTAGCTTAACAGTATTTTAAACTGCAGTGTAATTATCAGCACGTCGTCTTTATGGACCAAGCACGACCTGCTGGTCATGCTCAGGATTTTCCTTCAACTCTGGCTGACCGGCACACATCCGAGCAAGCACACTCGGGAAACTAAAGCGTATGCAGCTGAGGGGACGAGCTTCGGACATGGTCGAGGCGGATCCACTAGCTAGTCCGTCAGAGGATCTTCCTTGGGGATACCATCCAAGGAAGTATAATTCGGCGAAAACCGAAACTGCGAGGGTATGATTGATGGGGGACGGGGTTGCCGAACTTCCGTCGGTGGAGGATAAGTCGATTAGGCGTAGCGAGACACACACGATCCGGCTTCTTGATCGCACGATCAAAACCCCTGTCGCAGCACCACGCGTCCTCTGGTTATCAACCGTGCCTTCGCCGGTTGACCTGCACCTGAGCTAATCCTGCCAATGAATCGAGAACACAAGCAAGAACAAGAAAGATGCAACTGAATTTGCAATTGAGGATGAAGCTCACGAGTTGGGGTCTCACAAACCGATGAGCAGCGACCACTGTTCAAAGACAGAATTAATCTAAGCAAAACCCAAATCAAACCCTAGCGGCTACTGGATATAAAGGCTAGGGACGTCCTAGAAACCCTAGGCGCGTCCGTGATGGACTCCAACACGATACATGGGCCAAGGGCCCAAATTGGTGACGCAGCACCCTGGGACAGATTCTGTCCGCCAACTTGCAACGTGAATTCCGTCGACTCCGAAGTCCAAATGACCTGAAACCGGTGCCATTGGAAAGGTTATCTCCTTAGCTTTCGAGGCATATGTGGATCATCAAAATCGGAGCCCGTTTGTGGCCTGGGCGACGATTTTAGTGAACGCTGCTCCTGGTGGCCGAGGTAGTCGACTCTGAGACGAATTAGACCTCCAACTTGAATTGGACTCCTCCTTGCCTCCCTCCTGGCCCTTGCTGGTTCCCAAGGCCTTCATGATCCTCTCCAAAGTTCCTAAGTACAATATAATCAATAATATCATTAGGTAGCATACCATTCTCACAAAGTATCGGCCACGGGCACTTAGGAGCGAGCTCACTGCTGATTCAATTGCCGTGCTCGTGCTCTTGTGATGGGTCCTTGCATCTGGCTGGAGGAGTCTCGGCGTATGCATTGGAGTGATGTCCTCATCATCCTCCCCTCTTGAAGTGGAGTCGTCCTCGACTCAAGCTCATCTTCTTCTCCCATGAGCGGTTTCAAATCTGCAATGTTAAATGTGGGACTAACCCCAAATTGAGGCGGCAACTCAAGTTTATATGCATTATCATTTATTTTCTCAAGTATCTTGAAAGGACCATCAGCTCTAGGCATTAATTTAGACTTTCTCAATTCGGAAAACGATCCTTTCGCAAATGTAACCATACTAAATCACGGTTCAAGTTTTACTTCCTTTCTACCTTTACTTCCCTTGAGTCCTATACCTTTCATTCATCATTTCAATATTTTCTCTAGTCTTTTCATGCAATTTCAGAATAAATTCAGCACGTTCCTTAGCATCATGATTAACCTCGTTCACTAGTAGGTAAAGGTAATAGATCAATAGAGCACGGGATTGAAGCCATACACTACGAAAAGGACTTACCTTGGTGGTGGAGTGTACCGCCCTATTATAAGCGAACTCAACATCACGGCAAACACTCTTCCCACATCTTCAAATTCTTCTTGAAACAGTCCTCAACATAGTAGATAATGTACGATTTACTACCTCGGTTTGGCCATCGGTTTGGGGATGACATGTTGTTGAAAACAAAGCAGCTTGGTCCCCAATTTATTCCATAGAGTTCTCCAAAAGTGGCTCAAAAACTTGGCATCACGATCTGAAACAATAGTAGAAGGCATACCATGCAAGCGAACGATTTCTTGAAAGAAAAGGTTAGCAACATTAACAGCATCGTCGCTCTTATGACAAGGAATAAAGTGAGCCATCTTAGAAAATCTATCAACCACCACAAAAATACTATCCCTCCCCCTCTTGGTCCTAGGCAGTCCTAAAACAAAGTCCATAGATATATCCTCCCATGGAGTGCTAGGAACAGGAAGAGGCATATATAAACCATGTGGATTCAATCGTGACTTAGCCTTTTGACATGTAGTGCAGCGGGATACAAACCTCTCAATGTCTCGCCTCATCTTCGGCCAAAAGAAGTGAGCGGACAGCACGGCCTCCGTCTTCTTGGCACCAAAATGACCCATCAAACCTCCTCCATGAGCCTCCTGTATCAAAAGAAAGCAAACGGATCCAAGCTGGAATGCATAGGCGGTTAGCTCTAAACACAAATCCATCATTTATCACATATTTGTCCCATGTTCTTCCCTCTTTGCAATGTAGCAAGACATCTTTAAAATCATCATCATTAGCATATTGTTCTTTAATTGATTCCAATCCAAATATCGACAATCAAGTTGGGACAACATGGTATATCTCCTAGACAAGGCATCGGCAATCACATTATCCTTCCCTTTCTTGTGTTTGATAACATAAGGAAAAGATTCAATAAATTCAACCCATTTAGCATGTCTACGATTCGGTTTCACCCATTTGCGAATATGTTTTAGCGACTCATGATCGGAATGAATAACAAATTCTTTGGGCCAAAGATAATGTTGCCACGTTTCTAAAGATCGCACAAGAGCATACAATTCTTTATCATCGTGGAATAATTCAAAACAGGACCACTCAATTTTTAAGCTAAAATAAGCAACGGGTTTTCTATCTTGCATCAAAACACCACCAATTCCAACCCCACTAGCATCACATTCAAGCTCAAAGGTCTTATTAAAATCGAAGTTGGAGTAAAGGTGCATCGATAGCTTATCTTTCAAAAGATTGAAGGCATTCTCCTGCTTGCCCCCAATGGAGCATAACTCCTTCTTCGTCAACTCGTTCAATGGGGCTGCAATGGTGCTGAAATCCTTCACAAAGCGGCGGTAAAATCCGGCAAGTCCGTGGAAGCTCCGCGACTTGTGAAATAAATCTGTGGGCGTTGGCCAACTCTTAATCGCGTGCACCTTGGCTTCATCAACCTCAATTCCTGCGAGTCACAACATAGCCAAGAAAGCGATACTCGTTCGATTGCAAAAGTGCACTTCTCGAGGTTACCAAATAAGCGTGCAAGACGCATAAAGCATCAAAAACAACACGTAGATGATCAAGATGTTCATGTAATGACTTGCTGTAAATCAATATATCATCAAAATAAACCACCACAAATTTCCCAATGAAAGCTCGTAAAACCTCGTTCATTAAGCGCATGAAGGTGCTCGGTGCATTAGTTAAACCAAAAGGCATGACTAACCACTCATACAATCAAACTTGGTTTTAAAAGCATTTTCCATTCATCTCCCAATTTCATTCTTATTTGGTGGTATCCACTCATAAGTCAACCTTAGAAAATTATAGAACCACTTAACTCATCAAGCATGTCGTCTAGCCTAGGAATAGGATAGCGGTACCTTATTGTGATATTGTTAATGGCTCTACAATCTCTTACATGCGCCAACCGCCATCTTTCTTAGGAACCAAAAAAACGGGGGCAGACAAGGACTAAGGCTCTCTCGTACATACCGCGGTCCAAAAGATCTTGGACTTGGCGCTGAATCTCCTTAGTCTCCTCGGGGTTGGTCCTATAAGCGGTAGCGGTTTGGCAAACTTCGCTCGGTATCAAATCAATTTGGTGCTCAATCCCTCGTATGGGTGGGAGTCTGGAGGTATCTCGGCGGGAAAAACATCCTCATACTCCTGCAAAAGGTTAGTGACAGCAAGGAGGCAAAGTCTTGGGCGATCATCCAATGAAAACAAAGCATCTTTGCATAGCACAGCATAGCACAAAGCATCATCACTAATTGCAGCAAGATCAGATTTTGTAGCAAGCAAGACGGGATTCCTCAATTTAATTTGGTTGGCTACATGCTGAATTTCAGATTTCTCATCAATGGGTTTCTTGTCATTAGCAATCCGCTCCCTATCAGATTTAACAATTTCAGCGGGGGTCAAAGGTAGAAGTGTAATTTTCTTTCCCTTATGCATAAAAGTGTATTTATTACTTCTACCGTGGTGAAGTGCATCAGTGTCATATTCCCATGGGCGACCCAATAAAGAGAGCAAGCTTGCATCGGAACCACATCACAATCAGCAAAATCAGAATAGGAACCAATGGAAAAATGAACCCGAACTGTTTGTGTTACCTTAGCTTTGCCGGAATCATTCAACCACTGAATGTGGTATGGATGTGGGTGCGAGCGTGTGGTCAAGCCAAGCTTCTTGACCAAATCTGTACTCACCAAGTTGTTGCAGCTGCCGGAGTCAATGATCACGCGCGCTCGTCGGTTGTTGATGACGAAGAAAATCTGGAACAAGTTGTGGCGCCGCCTTTTGCTCCGGCTTGCTCCATCATGCGCTTAAGGACACGTTGGACAATGATGGACTGTCTGACGCAGCGGTATCCTCGGCGCCAAAGGTGGCTTCATCATCAACCTCATCGTCGTCCACCACGGTGTCGTCGATCTCATCCTCAACATCGGAGGCATCGATGTAACCTCCGTCATCGGTGGCGATGTATGCCCGCCGGGTGGGGCATTCTCTTAGCGTGGCCAATCCTTGGCACTTATGGCAGCGAATTCCGTCGATGTACGGGCCGTGGAAGCGACGGAGGAGCTCTTGGCGGTGTTGGCGGGGCCGACTTGCTGCTGTCCGCGGCACGGGCGGGCGGTGCCGTCGGTGCGATCGTGTGCTTTCGTCGAAGGTGGCGGTGCAGTTGGTCGAAGGTGGAAGAAGGCATCGCTTCGCTTGTCCCGTAGTCGTTCGGGCGTGAAGGTCTTCTAAGCATTGCTCTCGCTCTTGGAATGGCGTCCTGCAATTCCTTCTCTGCTAACATAGCAAGTTGAAACAAGCGATTGACAGTTGTATATTCTTTATAATCAACAATATCCTGAATTTCTGGACGCAACCCACCGTAAAAACGCGCAATTTTATCCTCAGGTTCCTCTACTACCCCACAACGTAACATACCCTTTTGAAGCTCTTGGTAATATTCTGAACCGTCATACTACCTTGATCTAATCGTTGCAATCTCTTGCGATATCACGTTGGTAGGAAGGAGGAACAAATCTATTACGCATAGCATCTTTTAATCTCGCCAAGAATCAGGTTGTGGCGGGCATTTACTAGTTCATTCCACAGATTATAGCAAAATCTTTAAATTCACTAGTGGCTTGTCTAACTCTATGAATCTCGGGAACTAGATGGGAATTGAATTTCTGCTCGATCGTCATCTCCCAATCTAAGTAAGCATCAGCATCATAACCTCCAGAAAAGGATGGGATGGTGAATTTTACCTTAGCAAAAGGATCATCATTGCGATTCTGGTTATTACCTCCCATACCGTGATGGTTGCGGCGAAGACGGTCATGCAAGCGGGCGTCTCGTTGAGCAGCTCGGTCCCTGGCGGCACGTTGCTGCTCATCTTCGTCTCCCTCAAAATCACCATCCTCGTCATGGTCGTTGTTGCCGTGGTTGACGGATGCATCTCCATCAACAGTCGCGGGAGGACGTTTTTCGACGGCATCCATCCTCTCGGCAAGGGTGGAGACTTCGTCGTCGATGCTCTCAAGGGTCTGTTAAATCGTCATGGCATGCTCCTTGAACATCATTCTTATCTCATCGGCATGGTCGACAACTCGAATGAAGGACACGATCGCCGATGGTAACATCATCCTCGTTCTCGCCCTTCTTGCCTCTCGCCATGGTTAGCACAGAAAAAGGGCAGAGGGAAATACAAACACAAATATTATGAGCCCTATGAACTACTAGGTGGGATCTCTCGCTCTCAAGCAATCTTACCAAGTTCTTACCGGTTCTTACCAACACAATGAGGGGCGGTGCAACCGTGGTCGGTTCGTGACACCGTGAGGCGTGATGAAGCGATTGCAAGGGTCAATAACTGTGTTGATCGGAAGGATGTATATGTGGAGCTGTAGGAAGGTTATATGTATTGAGTGGCACACAATTGATAGAAGATAGTAATCTTGAATAAATGTCCAAAAGCACTTGCCCTAGTTCTTTGGTCTAAACGTGTCCTTATTCTAGTGACGAGAGAAAACAAGGAAGGTATAGAGAACAAGGCGACAGAATAATTGAACAGATATCAGCACAACAGCAAAACACTTTTATCAGGCACGGTAAAAACACCTACCTTTGCTCTTGCTTTTTTTTTTGCTCTCTGCTCCTCTCACAAAATTTTTTTTGCTCTATGCCTCTTTCACAATTTTTTTATTTTTCTTTGATTTTTTTGATATTTTTCCTAGGATCAGGAGCACAAAGGTAGATAGTACACAAATTTTCAGCCTGAACAGATGTAAGATGAAACCAATATAAAATAAGAAGTGTTTTTCCGGCGTGCTCAAACTTTGACATAGAGAACTCAATCTTCCGAGGGAATTTACGCAAAAATAAATTCGCAAACCCGACGATTTTAGTGAACCACTTGATGGGGACGGGTTGCCGAACTTCCGTCGTGTGGAGGATAAGTCGATTAGGCGCGCTGAGACACACACGATCCGGCTTCTTGATCGGCGACGATCAAACCCACGCAATCGCAGCACCACGCCCTCCTCCGGTTATCAACCGTACCTGCCGGTTGACCTCACCACGAAGGCTAATCCCTGCCAATGAATCGAGAACACAAGCAAGAACAAGAAAGATGCAACTGAATTTGCAATTGAGGATGAAGCTCACGAGTTGGGGTCTCACAAACCGATGAACAGCGACCTTTGTTCAAAGACAGAATTAATCTAAGCAAAACCCAAATCAAACCCTAGCGGAGGCTACTGGATATAAAGGCTGGGGACGTCCTAGAAACCCTAGGCGCGTCCGTGATGGACTCAACACGATACATGGGCCAAGGGCCCAAATTGAGTGACGCAGCACCCTGGGACAGATTCTGTCCGCCAACTTGCAACGTGAATTCCCGTCGACTCCGAAGTCCAAATGACCTGAAACTGATGCCATTGGAAAGGTTATCTCCTTATCTTTCGAGGCATATGTGGATCATCAAAATCGGAACCCGTTTGTGGCCTGGGCGACGATTTTAGTGAACGCTGCTCCTGGTGGCCGAGGTAGTCGACTCCGAGACGAATTAGACCTCCAACTTGAATTGGACTCCTCCTTGCCTCCCTCCTGGCCCTTGCTGGTTCCCAAGGCCTTCATGATCCTCTCCAAAGTTCCTAAGTACAATATAATCAATAATATCATTAGGTAGCATACCATTCTCACAAGTATCCAGACGGGCACTTAGGAGCGAGCTCACCTGTTGATTCAATTGCCGTGCTCGTGCTCTTGTGATGGGTCCTTGCATCACAACTGGAGGAGTCTCGGGCGTATGCATTGGAGTGATGTCCTCATCAATGATGATCTTTATGGAAATTGTCCAATCCCCGACAGAAACATAACCATTTGTTCCAATAGAAAAAAGGGGAGGCATGTAGTCAGATCATGACAAATCTGATTAATGCAAATCTAACTTGTAAACAGGATTAAATTACACTTTCTTTAGTTAGTTCATGACAAATCTGAAAACACGAGCAACACTTCTTTTTCATAAAAGTATTGATGACATGACTCATGCTCAGCCAAAAAAAAGTCATGACTCATGCTCAACCCAAAAAAAGTAAGTCTTAACAAAAAAAAAGGTCGGCAAAAAAAATTGAATCTTTCCTTTTCATGTCTCAAGCATAGTCAACAAAGACCAACAGGAAAAGCTACGAGCACTGAGTAGAATGTTATTCCAGGAAGAACAAATAACTAAATGATAACCGTAACATAACAATGTGAATGCACATAGTAATTAGTAAATGAAATTGGGAGATGCACGAGATGGTGCAAACGAAGAAAAGTGAGAACAAGAAAGAGATGTCTTGTATCTAGCATTAGGGAAGAGGAAGTATTTACCAGTGAAGAGCTTGAATGCGGTTGGGACACTCCTCTTCTTTGTAATCCAGAAAACGTCGAACTTCTACAAGATGTATAGCCCAGGGTCAATGATCACAGATAGTGACTCATGGAAGCACCTCCCAAGATTTGTTCATCCAGATTAGTGGCCAAGTATGAAACAGAGAATGATATGTCGATGTGTCTTACCCATGAGGACGATAGACTCCTACATGGCTATGAGAGCACCAACAGGCCTATCCTTCAACATGCTCTGGCGCAGTGCCATGTCCTTAGCTACGTAGCACTGGAGCCCGTAGCTGAGGCGATGGCCCTCAGCCTTGAGATACTTGCTCTTCGTCTCCAAGTCCTTTATATACATCTTCTTCCTCTCCCTCGATTTCGTGGTAGAATCCCTATTCCTCATTTGCGTAGTAAATTCACAACACATACCGTTATTGTGAGACCATATTGCCATGCTTAATAGCATAATAACCAACATGACAGAAAATTTGATAGCACAAGAACCAACATGGATGTGTATGCAAATGTAACCGTTAACCCCAACCCTAAAATCCTCACATAACTAGCAAAGAAAATCGACTGCTTTTGTGATTTACACCTATACAGAATAATGACTTTGAAATTTGAATCTCCTCTTCAAGATCAAGAATCATTATAGCAAATTTCTTCCATTATTAAGTTTTATTAACCCTATGCCATCACAACTGTAGTATGATATTGATCCTCTATGTACAACCATACTATTATTCAAGTAAAAAGCATCGTTCATAGCTAGCTCAAATGTAAAATCACAAGCTTCACAAACAAACAATATCAAACAAAATCCCCAATTTTTAGATGATTCACATGTCCTACGCACTAACATAACAAAATTGTCATACCTCCTCTTCTTCTTGCTGATGGGACCATCGCCATCCACCTCCACTTACTCCGCATCTGGCGCAACCTCGTTCTCCCTCCCAGAGTCCCCATCCATGCTTCCCCCACCTCACTCTCCTTCTCCTCCTCCCCGCCATCGAACAGAGCATCGAAGAACTCCTCCATGCTGACCCCCTTCGCCCCGTCTGCCTCTGTAGGCCCTTTCTCCATCAGGAACCTCTTGATCTCCGATAGCACCTCCTCCCCAGGAGGGTTCTCCTGAGAGGCCACTGAGTCCAGCGACCTCGCCTCCGCATCAGGCAGCGTTGATGGGGAAGGAGACAGGGGAGGAGGTCAAAGACGGCTGAGTCGTTGGAGAAGGGGCCTAGTAGGGGTCGAATCTAACCAAATTCTCAGGCTAGTGGAAGAAACTTGGCATAAATTAACCTAAACATCACTGCATACCCAAATTGGCAACTACAAGCATATAAAAATTGCATCTTTTCCCCTAACTCTTCAATGCAAGCACGAACCCCAGTTTGAAAATTCCAATCCCAGTAACCTCTAGTGACCCCAACTTTGAATCAATTTCACCCAAATCGACACCACATTGCACAAAGATCAAGTAGCTTTTGCGACCATCGAAACATGAAATTTGGATAGGAGTTCTTGTATTTGTGCAATCCAATCGCGAACTTGGGGTGGAGTAGATCGTATCTGTGCTTACCATCCTGGGTGATGAGGGGGTAGTCGGAGGCGGAGAAGTTGATGAACCAGTCCTAGTCACCGCCCTCATGCAGCAGAATAGCCGCAGCGTGTTGGCTAGGTTGGCGCGGGTGACTACCTTGACGTTGCGGAAGCGTAAGTAGATGGAGTCAGAGTGCAGGGCAGCGGCGACCTCAGCGACTGACGCCTCTAGGTCGAGATGCTCCACGTACATGTTGGCCAGGTGGTTCAGCGCCCCAAGCGTCCGGCGCAGGGATGCGCCATCGTTGACGGAGCTGGAGACGAGGTAGGCGACCCTCGGGACGGCATGATGTGGGCGATCGGGGTCAGGCTGCATCTACTGCTAGCGCAGCTTGGCCTCAACGAAGAGCAGCTCGACGAAGGTAGCGAAGGGGAGCGGCGAGAAAGAGTGGAGCAGGGCACGGGAGGGGAGAAGAAGAGGGAGGCGGAGATGAGGACCGTTTGGGGTGGAGTGGGAGGGGAGGGAGGGTGGAGGGGAAGTGGAGATCGCACGCAGGAGGTGGAGCTGCATGCAGGGTGGAGGGGGTGCTGGATGCGTGACGTATCGAGGTGGAGAATAGCCGTACCACCACCAACTCTTAATTAGAAGTAGTAGAAAAAAACTAATGAGTTACGTACGGCAACAAAATGTCAGTGTCAAATACGTGCGGCCAACTTCAATTTGGACCTGTCATGACCCTGTTTGAAACACCGGTTTGTTTTTTACAATTTTTTGCACAAATTAAACTGCTTTTTTTAATAAAATTCCTGTAAAACTCTAGTGAAATGTTTGCGTTTCAAATTGCTCCAAGACGTGTGATTCTGTGATCACATGGTCCATTTTCGGTATTTTTCACGTCTTATGCTCGTACCTCGCTCAAGTGGGTTGACCTTTCGTCTATGAGTTTAATGGGCCAAGATACCCCAGTTGGGCCCTGAATCCCGGTCGTTTTGGATAGGAACTGGTCCTAACAAGAACTGGTCTCTGGCCCTTCCCAGGCCCTGACAATGAAAGTAGCCATGCCCATGAGCTTTGCAGAAGTGAGAACGTGTGCGGCGAGCGACACGCCGCCGCCGCCGCCGCCGCCGCCCGCTTCACCGGCTCGCCGCCGGATATGGACGAATACACGGTGGAGCATTTCCCAGGTAACTTTTTTAGGGCGCAATGTAGCTCCCTCCTTTTTTTTCTCCATCCCTCATTAGGCCTCACAATCACACGCACCATATTTATTCATGAACAGAGACCAGATAAATTGTAGTTATTGCATACATTACCAAAAAGTTATGCTCACGTTGGCAATGTATTTCAAGGTTTAGACAAACACAGAAGGGAAGATCTGCTCTAGGATTGCAGCGACCTATCTTCATGTCAAGAGTGAGCTGCCCGGTGCTGTGCACTGCCTCCAGTATCATGCAGTTGCCCTGCCTCTTGTGAAGCTCGGTCCAGGTATGCCGGCGATGAATGTTCGTGTGCAATAGGCCTTTATAAATATTATACACAATGTAATCGTGACAGATCCTGATGTGCTTAGCAATAACATGTCTCTGCTTATATTATTGGATTACAACAAGTTGAGCTCAAATTAAGATCTTTGAAAAAAAAAACTTGCTTACATTTTGACTCTGCGTCCCCTGCAATAGCTTGAAGTAGTCTTGGCACTGGGGGTATGTCAACATCAAGAAGACCTTCAAGATATTGAACAACTTCACCCATTGTGGGTCTATCAAACTCGTCATCTTGAATACACCAACATGCAACCTTGAAAGCTCTTTCCACCTGCTCCAAATGGGCATCACCGTGTAAATTGTGGTCCACCAAACACCCCACATCCCCCTCCAATAGCTTATGTGCGACTTGTACAGGGAAATAAACAGAATTATCACCAGTAGTATATTCTCTACATGAGTTCCTCCTTCCTGATATGATTTCCATCAAAACCATGCCATAGCTGTAGACATCAACTTTTGACGTAATAACAGTTCCGCAGATCCATTCGGGTGCAAGATATCCTATAGTTCCCCTCATTGTGGTGAGAACTCGGCTAAAATCCCTTCCTATAAACTTTGCCATCCCAAAATCTGCAATTTTAGGGACAAATGTTGCATCAAGAAGTATGTTTTCTGGCTTAATATCACAATGTATAATGCAATCCCGGCAACTGTCATGCAAGTAGGCCAGTCCTTTGGCAACTCCAAGAGCTATTTGATACCTAATGCTCCATTTCAAGACTGTAGCATTAATATGAAACAAATGGGTATCAAGAGAACGATTTGGCATGTGTTCGTAGACAAGCAACCTCCTATCACTATCACAACAAAAACCAATTAGTTTAACTAAATTGATATGCTGGATGATTCCAATTGATCCCACTTCTGCTCTGAATTGCTTCTCTCCTTGATGAGCACCATCAAGCCTTTTAACTGCTATGGCACAAGAGTCATTTAGAAACCCCTTAAATACAGAACCAAAACCACCTGCCCCTAGCTTCTCTGAGAAGTTTTTTGTTGCACGTTGCAAATCAACGTGTCTAAATGCAATAATGCCACCACCACTTTGAAGGTTTTTTATGCTGTGAGCAGAAAACCTCCTCTTATTTCTCCGAATCATCAGTAGCAAGAAGAGTGACAATAAACCAAAGAAAGCAACACTTGCACCAATGGAAACGCCAACGATTATGGGTCTTCCTTTGTTTTCCCTACTTTGCATCTCTTTGGCAGCAAGGCGAAGGTAAAGAGTTACTCCATTCGTATTAGTAATATCACCACATTGTTGCTGCTTCACATTAATTAATTCATCATTCCAAATGATGCAGCCATTGTTACCATAGGAATATGCAGTGCAAGTGCAGCTGCCCAGACAAACTTGCTCACATCCAGCTGCAGTTGTCGCATCTTCCATGATGTGGCCATTATTGGGCAATCCAACACATGGCATAGGGTAGAACCTGTCTTGCATACTTGTGCTATTGTTGATGCCACAATCTAATGGAGTATTTCTCACACAGCCGCCGGTTCGATCACCTAGCTCCCAGTCATCGGTCGATCTTATGGAGAAGCCATTCATACAGTTGCAGAAAGGAAGCTTGTTCTCTTCGCAGATTGTGAAAGCCCCACAAATGCCGTACACATCACATTCAATCCACAAGAATATCTTGGATTGACCGGAGATGTCCACCGCAAAACGCATGATCGTTGTTTCATCTACTAAGGTGTATGTGAAGTATTCCTCTTCTTCATTTTTGACAAAAGTAAAATCAATCAAACACCGACCTGTCTGCTCCGGTATATTACCGAAGTAGTGGCCGTTCCATTCTCCACTGGACCAGTATGGTATGGACAAGTTCAGTGCTGCAAGGATGAACCGGGCAGCACCATTGGTGTCTATTAACTCGTAACTATACATGCCAGGAGCTGGGTCTATCAAGTTCTTTCTGGAAACAAGACGACGGTTCAGGCCGGTGACCTTGTTCCGGCCAAGCTTTGCACCGGCGAGATGAGTATCCGTTGGGTAGTCAAAGCTTTGCCACAATATATCAGAAGAGTTTGAGCTGTTCTGTAGGACAAAGTTACCAGTGTTCAATAGCATGGCTGTAGTTTTGTTTGTCGTGAGGTTAGTTTGGCTAGACCAGATGATGAACTTACTGGCCTGTTCTAGGATGACGAGGTTGCCATCACCGGAGATTGTGAGCTCCGGCGAAGTGGGGCCAGTGACAGGCTTGTCTCCATTGGCGACCCATACAGTAGTACACTTTGGGACTCTGTTGAACCATATGCCTAGGTACCAGTTCGAAGCATTGTGGGAGGACTTACTGGCTGTTGGCCGGAAGAAGCCAAGCGCGAACTTGCCATTGCTGGAGATGAGCTTGTCGTTGCCGGTGAGTGCCTGCCGAGCTGAGATGATGTCCATGGCCGCGCAACATGTAGGAGTGTGCAGGGAGAAGAGGAGGCTGAACCGCTGAAGACGATGAGGAGGAGAGGCATGGTGGATAAACGGAAGAGCTAACGGACGATTATGGACTGGATCAGGTAGTTCCCTGTGTGCAACGGCCCTATGATCCACAGATGACGCTTTGTAGTTCAGACGTCTTGAACGATCCAAATTTGTGATCAACGGCAGATTGCTTTCAGCCTTTCACTAGTGGAAACTGGTTTAAATTGCTATGTACAGTTACTATCTAGTACTTCTTGTAATCTTTTTCGACGACAACGCACCTTGGAATTTTATCTTCCGCGTTCCAAGATTTACGTATCACTGCCGAACTTGACTTTGGAAGCTAGCTACAGCCAATAGTTGGTCAAAATAGTCGTGAATGATTGACGTCCATTGCAGTGATGTTAATAAAGAAACTCGTGTGCAAACTTTAAAAGAGAAAAAAAAAAAGAACTCGGTCTGCTGTGGATTGCTGGAAGACATATTAAATGATATTGCCCAAGCGTTGAGCTTTGACGGATGATGATCGGAGATAAGCTTTACTATTTCTCCAGCTTTGAACATTGTGCTTATCTAGCTCACGATAGGTGACATCTGTTCTCTGCTATGCTCGGGGAGCGCAGAAGCTAATCGAAGCGCATGGTAGCCCGTGCGAGCATGCAGGGCAAGTGCCCGAGCAAGCGGGGCAGCGGCAGTGCGGGTGGGTGCTTGCGGTTCCAAACTTTCTCGTGGATGAGGCCGTCTGTTCACCGAATATTGATGGAATTCGCCCTCACTTCTATAGTAACTACATGCACAACAGGCCCACGAGTTGCTGCGGGTGGAAGGAATTTGCTGGGACAGACAGAGATTCTAACCGAGAAATAAAATCTTTTTCGGGAATATCTAAAAAAGAAATCAAATTGTCAGAATTTTCAAAATCACAAAAGTTTGATCTTGATCCATTTTTTAGGTAGCTTAGGCATGCTCCCAGGACCATTGTCACAAATTTTTAAGAATATACAAATTTAGTAGCTCAACTAAATTAGCGAAGTTGATTTAAGTGCGTTAGTAGCATTGTTAGATTTTCTAAAAATTGCAAAGTTTGATTATGATATGAAATTTTTACGGTAGCATAGGCATTCTCTCAGCACCTTTCTAAAAATTTTCAAGAATTTGTAAATTTAGTAGCTCAATTAAATCAGTGAAACTGTTTTAATGCATTAGTAGCGCTGCCAAAATTTATCAAAAAACTGCACAAGCTTGATCATATTCCATATTTTTTCTGGTAGGTTAGGCATGCTATGCGGACCCTGATAAAAAAGTTTCATAAATTTAAAATATGATTTTAATAGCTCAATTAAATCAGCAAAGTCGATACAAAAAATCCAAAAAACCGGCTTTCCACAGGATTCGAAGCAGAGGCATGACGCACACAGGGCAAGCCATTTGCTAACTGAGTTAAGCACTATTTACGAAGTATGATGGGTAATAAGTATATAAGTCTATGTAGCTCGGTACTGTAGAATCTTCAGTGAAAAGTGCGATATGGCGGGACAGCGGGCAGCGCGCCATACATCCTCAAGAATAGAGATTTACTAGAAGTGGACTGGACCCGCGGTTGCTGTGAGCGAAAAGAATCGTTGAGACAAACAGAGATTTTAACAGAAAGAGGGAATTTGTTTCGGGAATACCTCAGAAAAAAGGAAATAGAAAGTGCCCTCTTTCGGTTAAAATCTCTGTTTGTCTCAACGATTCTTTTTAACAGAGATTTTAACATATGTGTGTGTGTATGATTGACATTATTTAACCATATTTTTTAAACAACCCCTTTGTGTCACTTGAGGAAGAAATTTGGACTCATCCGGATTTGCCTTAGGCGTGTAGCCGTCTAAACATGTAAAGAAAAAAGAGAAGATGTCGGATATATGCAGCCTGGTGCAAGCTGATGCACTGACCCAACCAACCACAACCACTCAACTGATCATCACGTCGATGCGCAGCTGAGCCGTGAACCCGCTCTTTCCGAAACGTTCACTGTTCTAGCTACTTAATTTTTTTTTATAAAACTAACTCCCTAGATACCTTTTTTTTTTTACAAAACTGACCCTATTGCACGCCGGAGAGCCACTCATCAGTCGTCACCTCAAAAAATCCAAATCCCACTCCTCTGTTTCGCCAAAATTGCATTTTCCACACTTTTATTCTAGGCAATTGCATTTCTCGCGCGCCCTATTTCATGGCATTGCACTGGATTCGGCGCAACCAATTTCCTGTGTCCCCATTCCACGTCAATTCAAATTCGAAAAAAATTCCCGTGTTACAGTACCATTGTATTGTAGCAAATCCCGTGCTACAGTGCGATAGAATTCCCCCTCTGCAGTACTGAAGCACAGATAGAGTCTATTTTTTTAATTTTTTTTGAAACAAGAGTTATTTTTGCAAAAGAAAAGAATAAGGGCCAAATATGCTCTTTCTGGATGCCGCTACGCTGCATGAAGGCCGCAGTCGTGTAATGGTGTGAGTGCCGAAATTCAGGGCTTTTCTAGCCCCCAGCATCTTTTTTCTCTTTTTTATCAAATCTAGTCTCGTACAAGCATAACTGTAAAAATAGATCTTGCTCCCACCACAGAAGCACTGATAGGTGACACATTTCATCAGCCACACTCCTATATAACGGTGAGATGTTGGTAGTGTGGCAGCAGTGGGTCTACCAAGCTACCATTGCTCTGCACGAGTCCAAGTGATCAAATCCATTAATTAATCGTGTTCACTTAATTAATCACTTCCTTAATTAATCACTCAATTAAATAATTGCTAATTGTCTGATAGTGCAGCTTGCCGAGCAGCTGTTAATCGGCAAACTTTGCGGGGCCTTCTGAGCATCCTTTGCTTGGTAGGTGCCTACCGAGCTTAGAGTGCTTAGCAGCTTTGTTGCAAGCTGCAGTTGGCCAGCTGCCGAGGCACAGGTGACCTGCCGAGTTTAATGGGCGCGATAGGTGACATATGGTGATGTCGCAGTTAGAGAGGAGGTCAAATCTCTGAATGATTTCAAAGGAAGGCTATATTTTTTTCTAAAAAAAAAAAGCGCAGAACAGATATGCTAAGATTTCAGTTTGCCGGCCTGCTGCGTTGCTGTGGGACATGTACGGTACATCTCAATCACATTCTCATCTATCCCACCGTGCGACATCCAGATTCCAGAGTCATGCAAGTCCTTGTGTAGCCTTGAGTCCGAGCTGAGCTGATTCTTCTTTTGAAGAAAAGACGAGCTGGGCTTTATTTGCTATTAGTTCAGTCGAGAGTTATGTAACCAGATAAGCAGAACAGGATTTGATAAAATACTCTCAACTAGATTGTAATAGATGGAAAAAAAGAACCCCATTGGGGCGGCACCCTAGCCCTAACCGCCGCCACACCTCCTCCCCACCCTTTCTCTGCCACGTCGCTGCTGGAGCGAGCTCGCGGGAGGCCCGTACAGCTTCCGAGGAAGGCGGCGGTGGGGCCAATCACGTCCTATGGACTCGAGTGCCTAGATCCGCGAGAGGACGACGGGAGGGTGCCATGGCGTCCCCTCCATGCGACGGGCGCCCAGGAGAGGGGCCGCTCGGCAAATCACGGAGGAGACGTCCGCCGATTGAGTCAAGGCTCGGGATCCGTGCTGGCCGGGCGAGGGCCGGATCTGGTGCCCGCGCCGATACATCACCTCTCCCGGTGGTGGCCCAGACGGCCTAGGCGCTTGGTGGAGGGGGCTCCTTCCCCATCCTCAATCCTCTGCTTGCGCTCTCCTCTCCGGCGGGTGAAGCTCCGGTGGCCTAGCGGCCGGATCTTTGGTGCCCCTTTTCGGATCCGTGCTCTCGGCCCCTGGATTTAGCTGTTCTTGGTGGGTGCCTTGCCGGCCGGATGTCAGTCGCTGTTCCCGGTGTGGCGCCCCACCTATGCATCGGCTTGAGGGTCGGCGTCTGGTCCTTCACAAATGGCGACAATTTGGGTGTTCGGGCGGTGGCATTGCTGGCCCCTCGGTGCCTTATGGTGGTTTAGGTTGGATCCTCACTTGTTGTTGCCAACACCGTCTTTGGTGGTCGGCTTCGCAACTTGTGGATGATGGGCGATCTAGGTGATCGCTCTTCGCTTCAGTCTTCATCTCTTACTAGCGTTGTTCATACATTTCTTTTGACTTATGTCATCTTAGCATCGATTCGCGGATTTGCTTTTCTTAGGCGACACAACTCATTTTTTAGATGCACTCTATGGACTTGATGATCGTGTGCCTATTGGCTAGCTCGCGAATCTGTCATCGTAGAGTCGAATATTTAAAAATTGTTTGTCTGGCCTTGAGAAGGTGGCCATTGCTATTGGCTAAGATTAAGTGGTAAGGTGGCACTAGCTTGGAATGAGGGTGGTTGCAACACTGGGATCTCTGGTACTTCAACTTCAGGGAGAAATCCCTAGGTCTGACCTTAGTTGGTTGTGCCTGGCAATGGCCTTGTTGAAGGCATTGTTTTGTAGTTTGAGGATTTACTCTCCGAGGTGAAAACCTTTGGTCCGGCCTTCCTTTGGTTGGATCATGGCAATGGCGGTGCGTAGCGTGACGAGTCCTTCTTGGAGGCGTTGTCATTGGAGAGCTTTTATCACGGTCCAAGTGTTGCTATGATGGTGGATAGCCTTGAAGATAATATTGCGTGATATAGTTTGCCGCGACGGTTCCTTTGTCTTTTCTTGTGTGTGTGTGTGTTTGGCTGTGTACACCCTAACTGTGTAGAGGCCGGGAATCTTCTTAGTATAATTCTATCACCTTGATGTAATTTACTAAGATTAATAAAAGCTTCCTTTATAAAAAAAAAAAAAGATAAGCACAGCAGGTCCTAAAGAAACTATAAAGAGAACAACAGCGTACTACCCCTCAACGCAAGAAGTTAAATACATCGAACAGAGGTGGTAATTGGTAGACAACTTCATTGAACAAGAAAGAAGACGACAGGAATTACCAACACTACCTATAGTCAGTTATGGCAGAATCGGTGAAAGTAGTAGCACGCTCTGTCACTCATACATATACTAGATGTTAATTTTTTTTATAGATAGCAACTTTATTTGTAACACATGGAAAATACAAATATTTTCGTGGACTCTCGAACTGAAATATTTGCCTTAAAAAAACTAGTAGCATGCCGAATGCGAGCTTCCAGCTATAGCTTCAAGTAGTCTTGGCACCTTGGGTATGCTGATCTCAACTAAACCCTCCAGAATCTGAACCACCTCTCCCATCGTTGGTCGATCAAACTCATCATCTTGTATGCACCAACAAGCAATCTTACAAACAAGTTCAGCCTCATTGAGATTGACATCACCATGTAATCTGTGATCTACCAAACTCCCCACATCTCCTTCAACAAGTTTACGTGCGGCATAGGCCTTGTTTGTTTGGGCTTTTCCACTGATTTAAAAGCCAAAAAGCTAAAACCTAAACAAATAAGTAGTTTTTTTATCTAGGCTTTTCAAAAGTTATGAGCCTGCATATAACTAAAAGCCAAAAGCCACTGTAAAGAGGTTTTTTTTGGCTTATTGATGGTTGGTTTTAGACTAATAACACTAAAGTTAGATAAAATTACTCACCTCTATCACGTACAAAAGCCATTAGTTTTTAAGCTGTTTAAGCCAAAAGACTGACTTTAAATTATAAGCCAAAAAATCTAAGCCTAAATAAACAGGGCCATACACGGGGAAGTAAATATTATGGTCACCACCCGAAGGACATGGTGCGTATGAGTTCCTTCTTCCAGATATTATTTCCAACAACACCATCCCATAAGTGGTCATAGTTGCTTTATTACTGGAAAAATGGAATGCGTCAATGCAAGGCACAAAGAAAAATACAACCATGGTGAAGTAAAGCACAAGTGCGCAACCGCCAAATTAATAGAGTGAAAACACGTCCCAGTTATGATGCAAGATGTTTTGATTTTGTGATCAACTGCCCCAACATCCACGGGACGGCAATGACTTGTATCCTGAACCAACAACCCTCTTAACGTAAATTCCTCCGTCTATTTATTTTTTTATTCCGGTGCAGTGATACCTTGAGAATAGCTCTCATTTGTCAAAATTTTAAAACAAAAGGGAACAATCTCCTGTTGATTGCTACTAGCAGAGACGTGAACCAATTTTGGCTTTGTACATATTTGTCAACACAAGCAGCTCTAGAACGAGGTTTGACCGGTGACAATTGCGGTTGTGCTGAGCTTAAACAATCCCTGTCATTTGATGGTTGCTATGGACAGGCTGAATACCTAACACTTCAGTCTAGGGAAGGTCTAAGCAACTGGGACGTCTGTCCACACCTGACCTGGATAAGCGAGCTGGAGCGTGATGGTTCCTGAGCGGCGCAGCAGATCAAACCTTCGGTGCACAAAACATGACATCGGAACACCAACAGCCATCGATGGAACACCGCCGGCAGTGCCGTGAAGTCCTGCGCCGGTGACGACTTGGAGGGGTGAAGTTGTGACCGGGGACGACCTGGAGGACCGGAGGCGCGGACGGCCAGGCGCGCCACCGCGCCGCCACGACCTGGAGTTGGAGATGTGGACTGGATACTGGATAGGTTGGGGGCAGGGCAGGGAACTAAAGTGGCGGCTAGGGTTCCACTTCCAGGCTCCAGCTTGTATATTTATTATTCAACTCAAGTCTAGATGGGTCGGCCGAACATACGGGCCAAGCCGCCGGGCTAAGTTAAAAAGGCTGGAATTCGGATATTATCCGGCGGATAGTATCCGAAAAAATGCTCGGATACTATCCGACGGATATTATCCGAGATATCCATATATGTATCCGTATCCGGGACACTTTATTCATATCCGATCTGTATCCGCACAAAATATCCGGATATCCGAAAAATTATCCGAATTGCTATCCGAGACGCTTCGGTCGGTCGGAAATTATCCGTACCATTTTCGCCCCTAACGGCAAGAGCAATTTGCATTTTGGCAGCTTGGGGCCTGTGTTGGAACTTGGAAGCCACTATTGACTAGTGATATCTGCTTGGCCCAGCCTGTAGGATGTACATATGCGGCAGCCGGCCAGGCTGCTGCTTTACTGAAGTCTTAATTAAGCTGTGCATGCTAGATATGCTTAGCACATGCATGCTTAAGTACTTGGCCCATTAATTAATTTGGTATTTGCATATAAGCCATGGTATGTAACATGATGATTCAAATGTCACTAGATAGGTACAATTAACAGCGGACAACTCCTCAATGTCAAATCCCTTTCAAAAATATTTGCCAAAAATTACTGGCTAGGAGCATGTCGAATGTGTGCCTCCAGCAACAGCTTGAAGGAACATATATTTTGCCTCAAAATTGGTTAATCTGGATCCAGCACTAAAGTTCATGGCAGAGTGCAAGAAACGCTGAGATTGCGTCAAATGGCAATAAGCAATTGAGGCGGAATTGTACATGCTTAATAAAAGGAAAGTAGTTGATCTTGTTAACTGAACATCTCCTAAAGTGATATATGTAGGATCAAACTAGGTTTTCATCCGAAAGACAAATGAAAATAACTAGATAGTGAGATATAAAGTGAGGTTTGTAGCACAAGAGTTCATGCAGAAATCCGACATCCATTATGATAGAATTTACTCTCTTGTAATGAATAGAATAAAGTTTTGTTACTTGATATTAATGGCCGCTAGCTTAAACTATTTTATATGAGTCCTTGAAGAGTCAAAATTTCGGATCATAATAAAAGTACGCAATATGTGTAGCATCAAACTGCAAAGATCGATATACAGATTAAAACAATTCGGTAGATATGGTACAACCGACTTAGTGAGTTCCTACTAAAGAAGGGATACTCCAATAATGATGATTGTCCCTATGTGTTTATAAAAAATCTTGGAATAGATTCTATGTCATCTCAGTCTACGTCGATGTTCTCAATATTATCGAAACTACAAAGGAGTTAAAGGAAGCAAGTTCTTATCTTATGATAGAATTTGAGATGAAATATTTGGTTAAAACCAAATATTGCTTAGACTTACAGCTCAAGCATTTTCTATAAGGAATTTTTGTACACTAGTCTACCTATACCAAGAAGGTAATGGAAAATTTAATATAGATAATTCTCATCCCTTAAGGACCTCCATGGTCACAAGATCTCATGAAGTGGATAAATACCCTTTCAAACCAAGGATGGAAAATGAGAAAGTCTTAAGACATGAACTTCCATACTTAAATGCCATTTGAGCACTTATGTATCTTGTGAATTACAGAAGGCGTGAAATTGCATTCAGAGTAAATTTGCTAGCTAGACATAGTGCAACTCTAACCAGAAGACATTGGGTTGGTGTCAAGATTTTACTTAGATACCTCCAAGGTACTCTAGATCTTAGATTATTTTATCGGAAGGACCAAGAGTTGAACATAGTAGGATATACGGATGTTGGCTATCTGTGTGATCTCCACAGTGCTAAATCTCATACTGGATTTATGTTTCTCTTTGATGAACAACCATTTCTTGGCGGTCTTTTAAGCAAATCTTGTTAACTACTTCCACCAACCACTAAGAGATTATATCATTATATAAAGCATCAGTGAGTGTGTTTGGCTGAGATATGTGGTTAGCCATATCCAGAAGTCATGTGGTATTAACACCGTCGATACCCCCACAATTATCTATGAAGATAATGCTACCTGTTTGCATAAATCCAAATGGGTTATGTAACAAGCAATATCACGAAGCATATTACCCTTAAACTTTTCTATCCTCACGAACTCTAGAAGAATAATGAGGTAAAGATTCTACAAACCAAGTCATGTGAAAATCTTGCAATTTATTCACTAAGTCTTTGCCAACATTTAGTTTTCAAAGATATGTTTGTGGCATTGGAATAAGATGACTTAGAGATATGCAGAGTTCAAGAAGAGTAAATCCCTGAACTATGACCCTTGGCATGATCCTGAAGACACTTCTTTAAATTCAGAAGATTATAAGTTACACTCCTTTTCCCTTGGTGAGTTTTTCTGAAGTTTTTTTACATGAAGGCTTTTAATGAGGCAACTAGTATGACACAGTATGGGAGTACAATGTACTCTTTTTTCTATCACTGTTTTCTATTGGGTTTTTTAGAGGAGTTTTTGATAAGGCAAGTGCATTACGTGGTATTCGCCTAAGGAGAGTGTTGAGATATAGTTGGACTTTGAGTCCTAGTTGTTTATATATATTTAGACTTTATCTCATTGTGGGTGAATCCAAATCCATCTCTTGTTGGCATCCGCTATAAATATGACACCCCCTTATACAAGAGAATCAATTTAATTATCACGAGAGAGTTTTGCCTCCCTATTTTGTATATGCTCCCCGAGATTGTTCATACTATTCGATCTATGCATTATGTTTGATCTATGGTGGTCGTCATTGTTTTACATGTTCAATATAGGTTGCCTAAGATGCATCATTGTATACGTGAGCAAGATACTCTGGTACAGTGTAAATTAATAATATAATTTACTACTCACATAATAAACTATTACTTGTGATTAAATAGACATATATGTGCATGCATACATTTTTTGACAAGAGTGACTACGGATGAAAAATATGAGCATACGGCTATAGATCCATGTATGATAGAGAATGGTTGCATTTCTACAAACTAAGCAACTTATTATGCTCAATGATTTTTTTCCCATCAAAGCTCATATTTCAATTACGTTCTTCAAGTTGTGTTTTCGTTCAAGCTTCTATTATCATTTCTAATTTTTATGATGTATTAAAGTTTTAAATGTCCTACAAGATTTTACAATTCTTATGATGTCTTAAAAATCTAAATAGCTTACAAGGTACATAAATATATTTCCAAGCATGTAAGTTATATCATTTGATACTACAAATTTTGAAATAAATCTAGCTACACAAATTTACGAGGCACCCTGCTAGTTATATTATTAAAACATAGAAAAAAGTCAGCACATTCACTGTCGAGAGTTAAAAATTAGTCGGAGGAAAAATAGAAAGGCACACATGATCTATTTTGGTGGATCTAGATTATAACAACACTAATAAATAGAGATACGACAGTTGTTGCAGTTGTAAAAAGAAATACAACCATAACTTTATCATAAACATTAGAGTTATATAACATGTAAAACCATAACTTTATCATAAACATTAGAGTTTTAGTGCGTGTACGTGCTAAACATATTGAACTGATACCCGACCTCCTAGCACGTACGCTGAGGAAGTTCATGGGCTAAAATGTCGGCAAATTGGTTGGTGCCAAAAAGTTTCTGCGTTCCTACTACTACTACACCATGACACAATATTACCGTCAGATGGCTGTCGAAAATAATCAGTGATCACCAACAAACTATCTGTCGGCAAATTTACGTAACATACTATCTGTCGGTAATACTTCTTTCAGGGTCAGATTGTCTGTCGGCAATTATACATGTATTAAGGACTGATTATGTGTCGGTAAATCTCATATAGTGGATCAAACAGTCCGTTGGTAAAAATGTATGTGTCGGCAAATGTCTAGGAGCGAAAAAATTTATTAATTATTGACTGATCAGAGGAGCGCGCGACAAAATTCGGCGGGAGAACAAAAGACTGCTAGGGTTTGCACTGCACGCGCGGCTCCTTCCCCCGAAATTCCCAAATCCCACTTTATCACGCGCGGCTAGCTCCTTCTCCCCCGAAATCCCCAAATTCCATCTTGCATCACGCGTGTTCTTCCCCGCCGCCGACCGCGCCGCCTTCCCGCCGCCCCCAGCGACTTCTGCCTTGCCGCCCCTTGCGCCCCTCCTTGCGCCGCCCTTGCCACGCCCCACGGCGGCTTCCCTAACACCGCCCCAAGAGCGACTTCCGCCCGCCGCTGCCCCCAGCGCCATTGCCTTCCGCCCCCACTCCGCCCCCACGCACGGCCTCTCGCACCTCCCCGCCCCCGGCTGCGCCATCCCCTACCTGAGCTCCGCCTCCGAACCTCCAGAGATCCACCTCCGTCCCCCAGTGCTCCGCCTCCGTCCCTCCGGTGTTCGCATCAGGCCCTCCGGCGCTCAGCCTCAAGCCGATGTCATCCCTCCGGTGCTCAACCTCAAGCCGACGTCATCCCTCCGGTGTCCACCTCCGGCCCTCCGGTGCTCAGCCACGCGCGGTCACCCTACACCTGAGCTCCCTCGACTAATCAGTGCTTCCTCCGGCTGACGAGGTAACTTGACACTGGTTATAGTAGCCTCTTCATTGTAGACCTCTAACTGGGCTTTTCCAAATAATTGGTATTGACTTTGTGAAGCGTTGGCCACATCCCATTCATTTACCCACTCTCCTGAATAATGTAATAGCAGGGAGGAAAGAAATTAGTATAGAGCGTAGCAATGAAATGGAGTACAAGAGAAGAATGACTGATATCTGGTATATGAAAGTCTTTGTAAAGGGTTGGATGAATTGAGAAACCCCTATTATTCATGGTAGGCATGCATATTTCTAGTTGAATGAATTTGATTACGTGTTGAATGGATGTATTTTGAATGCAGTTGTTGTGTTGAATGGATGTATTAATTGAGTTATTTTCTACTGTGATGTGGTGAAAATATGAATTAATTATCAGTTGGATTTATAATATTCTGCACAATAATGTTTTATCATTGTTTTCTATCTAAGAAATGCATGGAATTCACACCAATTTGGCTTATCCTTAGACGATCTGTCGGCAAAAGTATACCCTCAGACGATCTGTCGGCAAAAGTATACCATCAGACGATCTGTCGGCAAAAGAATACCCTCAGACGATCTGTCGGCAAAAGTATATCTGTTGGAAAAGATATATCTGTCGGTAAATATACTATAATAATGTCGATCATCATCGGCAAAAATATATCGTCGGTAAATGTTTTTGCCGGCAGGACTTCTATCGACAGTTTTTTTACGTTGGAAAACTTTTGCCGACAGATAATACGTCGCAATATATGGTTTTTACCGACAGATAGGCTGTTGTTGAAATTGTGTCATGGTGTAGCCAACTTCAATTTGGACCTGTCATGACCCTGTTTGAAACATCGTTTTTTTAATACAATTTTTGCACAAATTAAACTGCTTTTTTAATAGAATTCCTGTAAAACTCTAGTGAAATGTTTGCGTTTCAAATTGCTCCGAGACGTGTGAATCTGTGATCACATGGTCCATTTTCGGTATTTTTCACGTCTTATGCTCATACCTCGCTCAAGTGGGTTAACCTTTCGACCACGAGTTCAATGCGCCAAGATAGCCCAGTTTCCTCACTCCCGCTCGTTTTGGATAGGAACTGGGCCTAACAAGAACTGGTCTCTGTGCCCTTCCCAGGCCCTGACAATGAAAGTAGCCACGAGCCTTGCAGAAGTGAGAACGCGCTCGGCGAACGACGCGTCGCCGCCGCCGCCGCCCGCCTCACCGGCTTGCCGCCGGATATGAACTTATACGCGGTGGAGCGTCTCCGAGGTAACTGCTTCACCCCACACTCTAGTTTAAAGTTTTGTTAGTTTAAAGTTTTGTTATATGATTGGTTGGTGGTAATTTTCCACAAGTATCGCAAAGCTACTACTAGGGCTACCACAAGTATCGCGAAGCTAATACTACGGATTAGAGGTGCACGAGCTCGGCCACCATTTTTGTTTGTTGATGACAAGAACAAACCGAGTAGATTAGTATATCGTTTAGTTTGTTTCCTGCTCGTTGCTCTAGAAAAACTTATAGTGTTCATATGCCACTTAGGGCTGAAAGAGTTCCTGGAAGTATTTGCTGACAGAACGAAGGTACTCCATGGAGAATTTTTTTAGGCCCAATGTAGCTAGCTCCCTCTTTTTCTGCATCCCTCTGTAGGCCCCACAATCACACGCACCATATTTAGTCATGAACAGTGACCAGATAAATTGAAGTTATTGCATACATTACCAAAAAGTTCTGCTCAAGTTTAAATTTTAAACACTCTACATAAAAAAAAAAGATTACATTGCTGTTGGATCTTAGCTCCCCGTGATAGCTTGAAGCAGTCTTGGCATTGGGGGCATGCCAGGTTCGACTAAACCCTCTAGAATCTGAACAACTTCACCCATTGTCGGTCGACGGAACTCGTCATCCTGAATGCACCAACAAGCAACCTTGCAAGCTCTTTCAACCTCAATTAAATTGAAGTCACCAAATAGTTTGTGATCCACCAAGCTGGCAACATCTCCCTCAAGGAGCTTATATGCGACTTGCACAGGGAAATAAGTAGTATGATCTCCAGCTGTAGTGCATTCTTCGTAAGAATTCATCCTTCCTGATATGATCTCAAAGAGCATCATCCCATAGCCATAAACATCAACTTTTGGTGTAATAGCCACTCCGCTGATCCATTCAGGTGCGAGATACCCTGTAGTTCCTCTGATTGTCGTCAGAACTCGACTAAAGTCCCTCCCTAAAATCTTTGCCATCCCAAAGTCAGCAATTTTTGGAACAAACATTGCGTCAAGAAGTATATTTTGCGGCTTTATATCACAATGTATAATGCAGTCTCGACATCCCTCATGCAAGTAGGCTAGACCTCTGGCTATTTCAAGAGCTATGCGATACCTTGTACTCCAATTCAGGATTGTAGCCTTGTTCTGAAACAGATGAACATCAAGAGAATGGTTTGCCATGTATTCATAAACAAGCAACCTCTGACCGCCCTCACAGCAAAAACCAAATAATTTAACTAAATTGATGTGCTGAATTATTCCAATTGAACTCACTTCAGCCCGAAATTGTTTCTCTCCTTGATAGACACCATCAAGCCTTTTAACTGCTATGGCGGTTGAGTCCCTCAGGAACCCCTTAAATACTGAACCAAAACCTCCTCCCCCCAACCTATCCGAAAAATTTTTAGTTGCACGTTGCAAATCAACATATCTGAATGCAACAATTCCACTACTACTTTGAACATTGTTCAATACACCACCAGACCAATTCCTTTTGTTTTTCCAGCGAGCGAGTAGTAGGACAAGTGCTACCAAACCCAAAGCAACAGTCGCACCTATGACAGCCCCAACGATAATTCGTTTTGTACCCTTTTCCCGACTTTGCACCTCACTGGCTGCAAGGCGAATATAAAGATTTTCTTTGTACGCATTTGCAGTGTCATCACACTGTTTCTGTTTAACATTAAGCAATACACCATGCCAGATAGAGCAACCACTGTTGCCATAAGAATATGCAGTGCAAGAGCAGTTACTCAAGCAAAGTCGTGCACATTCACTTTCAGTTGTTGCAGCTTCTATATTGTCAGCATTATGGGGCAATCTAACACATGGTATAGCGTAGAACTTGTCTATCACGCTTGATGTGCCTTTGTTGGTACCACAATTTAGTGGGGTATTTCTTCTGCATCCACTTCTTCTATCATCCAGCTTCCAATCCTCGTAAGATCTTATGGAGAAGCCCTTCATACAGTCGCAGATCAAAAATGGATTGTCATTGCAGATTGTGTAAGGACCACAAGTAGCATAGACATCGCATGGATCTTTGGGGTTGGTGTAGGCCATTATCCAATCCTGTGAGGTCTCCAGCCATACAAATGACTTCATTTGACCAGAGACGTCCAGGAAATGATGGAGAACTAAAGTTTCATCCAGTAATGTAAATGTGATGTACTCTTCTTGTTCATTGTTGACAAATGTATAATTAATCCTAGTGTGTGTTAACATCTCTGGTGTCAAGCTGAAGTATTGGCCATTCCACTCCCCGCTATACCAATATGGTGTGGATGAGTTCAGTTGTGTTTGTGTAAGGACGAGCTGACTTAATCCGTTCGGGTCTAATTCGTAATGGTATATGCCAGGAGCTGGGTCGACCAAACTCTTATTGGAAATAAGACGCCAGTTCATACCGGTGAGCTTGTTCCGACCAATCTTTGTACCGGGTAGAAAAGTATTCGTCAAGTGCTCAAAGCTCTGCCACAGATAATCAGACGAGTCAGAGTTCTTTAGGACAAGGTTTCCACTGTTCAAGAGCATAGCCGTGGTGCTATTGGTAATGTTGGCTTGGCTGGACCATACAATGGACTTGGTGATCTGGTTTAAGATGACGAGATTGCCATCAGAGGAGATTGTGAGCCCCCACAAGGTGGGATCAGTGACTGGGCTATCCCCGTTTGCTACCCATACAGGAGTTAGCTTGGGTTCCTTATTGAACCATATGCTTAAGTACCAGTTGAGGGTGTTCTGAGAGGACTTACTGCCTGTTTGGAAGAAACCGAGCACGAACCTGCCGTTGTGGGAGACTAGTCGTTCATGGCCGACAAGCGCTTGGCCAGCTGTGATACTGTCTTTGGCAGTAGAACATGAAGGGGTGAATAGGGCGAAGACTAGCCAGAAAATAATGGGGAGAGACATTAACAACAAAAGGGAAAGCTAGCTCAGGGTGGAAGCAAGGGATGAATGCTGAGTGCTGCTTCTTCAGCTTGGAAACGAGGTATAACATAAAACACATGGTAAGACTGAGCATGGCGGAAAAGTCAAAGCACTTCCCATGACTTTTGAGCACAGCTAGAGTGCTAGACTAGTGACCACAAGGACAGCTGGGGCCAGGAAAAGTGGAAACCCACATTTGGATGGTGATACGTGACCTTTAGGTAGCGTTTGGTTGAGTGGATAAGAGTGGATGAGGTATGATGATCTCTAGATTTGAAATTATCCTTTTGTTTGATTAGATGGATGGATGAGATATAGATATCCAGTTTTTTGAAATATTCCCTTAATATGCTGGATAGAGCCATCCCCTAAAAAAATACTGGACGAGCTCATCCAGTTTATTGTATTAAGAGGTGAAATTGTTCAGATTCAAATTTCGCCAAACTGTACTTAGTCAAATTCAATTTTCGGTCAAAATATGATCAAAATTTGTTTAAAGATTCAAATTTTGTCCAAAAAATTAAATTATGGTCAAATTTCATCTGAACATTTCAAAAAGTTCAAATTTTAGTTAAATTTTATCAAAAATTTCAAACCAAAATTCAAAACCTTAATTACAACCAGTGGCCCAGTGCAATGCGGCGGTAGGCGCGCGGCCGGATTTCTAGCGGCAACAACCTAGCTCTTACCGCGAGGCCCAATGAACGACGGGCACAAAGGTCGGCTTCCGGCGTGGCCGCAGAACCGAAGTTCCGGTGGCGAGGTGTCGTCAAGTAAGGCGCGACACGGCGATAGGACGCCGCGACGCCGTCATCCGTCCCGGCGGTGCGACATTCGCCGGGGCCATTATGCGGATGCCTCGGGCACAACATCACTGGCGAGGAAAATGGATGAACCACCGGCATGGCCGCCTCCGTTCGCGCGGACGCGGTGCATCGTAGCCAGGCGCGGGAAGGTTGGGTGGCGCGTCGTTGCTGCCGCCGCGGACGCTACGGGCGTCACGAGGGCGACGCCGCTTCTACTGGGCACACCGGTGCTGTTGGCGTAGGGCTCGATCGCCTTCGCCTGCTGGTCATGCAGTTCTGCATCCAGCATCAGCCATGTTGGCGAGGCCAAATTATTATTATTATTATTATTATTATTATGAGGACAGAAATCAAATCATGCATGATATAGATTGATGTGATGATCTACCTGATCAACATTCACATAGAAACGCTTTCGTAGGGTTTGATGTAGGTTGATCGTATGTAGCAGAATGAAATTTGATGCTGTGTAGATTGTCGCAGGCAGACGATCACTATCAGGCTTAGTAGAAGCTCGTGCTGATAACGTGTTGTAAAATATAGTCATACTCCTGCGATCGATCGATCAACACAACAACATAATCACAGCAATAAAGGAAGGAGCACACAAAATGTAGGGGTAGAATTCTCTCGCTTTATTAGATTGATTCATGTACAAGAAGAATGCTCAATATATAAGAAAAAGTGTAAGAGATGAGTTCAAATTCACTCACATATAAAAGATAAATTCTAACCAAAATAGTTACGAAAATCTTATATCATAGCAATCACGACAGGATTTCGCGCTGATATGCGTAACTGCTGCCAACCATGCTTGACTGGATCCCCTTAGCCTCCACGTGTCATGCTTAGATAGTGACTTTGTTATTCCCACTGCATTGCGCAGCAATCAGTTTGGCAATGTGTGGATAATCTCCAAATGAACATGCGAAGTAATGAACAGAAAGGCCTGTTTGGTTCTCTGCCTAAGTGAGTCATAACTGAAGTTAGGCAGGTTATATGTGCTTAGATAGGTGTTTTGCTTCCTTACCCAGGTGAGGCAGGCCACAAGTCTTAGGCGTGGCATGGTTTCTTTGCCATTGTTTTTTTTGCCAAATGTGAGGCGGACAAATTAAGCGTCAAAGTTGTCTAAAGTGCCTAAGCCAAGTCATGGCCACAATTCAAACGCGTGCCACAAAATTCTTAGACGTGCTAACCTTAGGCGTGGTAGGGAACCAAACAACAGCTAACCTCAGTCAACTTAGACGTACCACATCTGTGGCAGCCTACTAACCTTAGGCGTGACTCGTTTAGACAGGGAACCAAACAGACCCAAAATTTTCCATTTGATGGCCCTAATTCGGGCTTGGGGAATCAAAGCTGGATAGTACTCATTCCAGCCAGAAATATATGTTATTTTAGATATCGATATGGTCTCTAGAAAATAGTTTGTCAACTAATTTCTATTATAATATATTTATAAAACTTTATAACATTATTATATTATAAAATTTATTTTTTAAGACAAATATATACATATATTTTTTATGTATCGGTTTAAGAACTTTAAAAGATACCAGAGAAAGTATATATCGTGGAGCGAGGCCTTGAGGCCCCACAAGGTCAGGAGCCTCAGTTGTCAACATTCACTTATAGGCTTGTTTAGGAGAGTTCCAGATCTCGGCCAACTCAGATCTGAAATTTATAGGCTAAAATAAAGTAAATTAAGTTTATATTTTTAGTTTAAAATGTAAACAAAATGATCTACCTAAACACTCTTAGGGGGTGTTTGGAATAGCTCCAGCTCCGCTAAAATCTGTGGAGTTGGTGGAGCAAGGTATTTCTAGCTCTAGAAAATTGTGAAGTTGGAGTTGTGGATACATTAATAGTGTTTAGGTAGATCATCTTGTTTACATTTTAGACTAAAAATATAAACTTAATTCACTTTATTTTAGCCTATAAGTTTCAGATCTGAGCTGGAGTTGGGATCTAGAGCTCTGCTAAACAGGGCCTTAATGTACCACAAATTCATGACTCTATAAATTTTTAGAATTAGAAATAGTCTGCTCCACCAACTTCACAAATTTTAATGGAGCTGAAGCTGTCCGAAACACCACTATTTATTTTTTTATCCACTAGCGGCATGAAACCTTAAGACAACGTACTACCGCCGATTCCAACTTCCAAGTATGAAAAAGTAGTCTACGATTCCACCATTGCACGACTCGACGACTTGGACTACTTGCAATGCTGCAAACCCATCGCCTCACCGCGATCAATCTATTCGTTCATCCAGCGTACTCCCTCCGTTATAAATAGTTATAAATGTAAACATCAATATGGCGTCTAAAACACAACTTTAACTATTAATTTTATTATAATATAATTATAAAACCTAATAAAATTATAATATTATGACTATATTTTCGAGACAAATATATATGTGTGTGTGATTTTTATGTATCTAAATTAAATATTTAAAAGATATTGACAACCAAAGTTTTTAAAATATACTATACCTATGTCTAAAATAATAATTATTTGTGACTGAAATATGAGATTGAGTACATGTACATGAGTTTGATACCTGTACAACAAGTAAAAGAGATGGAAGTTCATAGCTCAACTACGGAAGAAAATATGAGTGATCTGTATCGCGGATTGTGCACTGGATTATGTAATTTCTTTTGGGAGAGGCATTTGAAGTTCACACCTCATACCGTTTGGTCATTAGTGATCCAAATCTGTGCTCAACATCATATTGCTTTTTTCAGAAGGAACATCGGGTTGCTTTCATCAGTGCCCAGTTGAAAATAGCTTAAATTACTATAGTGTCTTCACTAATTGGTATCTTTTGCGTTCCGACAGGACTTTGACTGTACATCTCTTTTGGAAAAGTTTACGAATGTTAAAGAAAAGTAGTTAATATTAAATGATGGTAAAAATGAATCAATATACAAAAATTAATTTATCATTAAATATTAGATATAGACTTGAATATTGGGCACGGAAACATCTTCGTTTTGATTTACTATTGACTTTGGAACTAAAATCATTGCTCCGTAACAAAAACTCTGAAATAACTGACACCCATTGCAGTGATGTTAAGAACCGCCAGTCCCGTGCAAAGTTTTCGAAGGTCTCTTTTTGTGTGTGTGTGTAGAAGGATTGGGTGATTACTGCTAGCCAACCGAAGTCTCAATGTGATGTGTATGCAATCTGCGGACCTTTCACAATTTGCAACGACAACACGCTTTCGTTTTGCAACTGTATGAAGGGCTTCTCCATCCGATCACTAAAGGATTGGGAGCTACAAGATCGAACAGGGGCTGCGTGAGAAATACTCCATAAGATTGCAGTAGTAACAAAAGTACAAGTTCAGCAGACAAGTTCTACTCTATGCCATGCTTCGGACTGCTTCCTAATTAATGGACAAGAAACAGTAGTTGCTACAAATGAAGATGAATGCACTAACTTCTGCCTAAGTGGTTGCTCCTGCACTGCATATTCTTATGGTGACAGCGGCTGCGATGTCTGGCATGACGAATGATATGGATCGAGTCTATTATAGAAAGGGCAGAGGAGGATCTGCGGCCTAAGGCCATGCTGCATGCGCAGTTGCCATGCAAGTCAGATCCCTAATTTACCGTTTCCTATTTTCCTACTTTCCAGTTTGGTAGTTTCAATCAATTGTTATTTTCTATCTGGGGTTGTTACTTTCCTTGTACCGGAAAATATAAGAGAGGGAAGAAATAAGAAAAGGGCATGCGGCATTTTGCCGAAATTACGATCTAAGGCGGTGGCTCAAAATACCAAGTTACTGCTCTCACGGCGAGAATCGTCGGCGAAGCAACCCCGTCCGGCTTCGGCGAACGCACGCGTCTTGTCTGAGAAGTCTCTCTCGAGCAAGCCCGTACCAATTTGGTATCAGAGCCTAGCGCTTCTGGTGCCATGGCCGCTCCGGGAGAAGATCGGGTCACAGTTCTGGAAACAAAGGTGAAGGCGATGAAGGGCATGATGGAGGAGATGATGAAGATGTTGAAAGGGAAGAGCCAGGCCGTGGAATCGGCGAAAGATGGCGGAAATTCAAATGCGCATCCGGTAGGCCCTGCCCGGATGGCTGGCCGGCAGGGAGACCTTCCGCCATGGAGGGGCGGACGGGACTGCCTGGAACGCGAAGAGCACATAGCCGGACGGAGAAGAGGCGCAGGACGAGGGGAAGACGAGGATTGCCGGTGGATACCGCGCCCCCCGCGGTTCGATCTTCCAGATTATGATGGGCGCGATGATCCGCTTGGATGGTTACGCCGTTGTGAGCGTTTCTTCCGGGTTCATCGGATTCCTGAGGATGAGTACGTCGAGATTGCAGGCCTTCATTTATCGGGGGAGGCTCAGGAGGTATTGGATAATTGGCAGAGGGAAGAACCATGGATTGCATGGGACGATTTTGCTGAGGCGTTCACGCAGCGCTTCACTCGGCATTCGAGTGTTGGCCCATTAGGTGACCTGGTGAACCTCAAGCAAGGCGGAAACACAGTGGAGGATTATGCTAGGGAGTTTCAAAGACTGCTCGCTCGCACCATGAGGATGAGCAAGTCCGACCAGATGGAAACCTTCATGGCGGGTCTTTCGGTGGCCTTGAGTGCAGAGGTTCGCCGAGAGAGACCCCGGGACCTGGCGGAGGCAATCGGAATCGCGCGTGAAGCTGAAGCAAGAAAGGCGGCATGGATTGCTGAGGCCATAGAGGGGATGTCAAGTCCGGCGCGGGGACGAGGTCAATTCCGCAACCAGATGTATAATTTCTCGGTGCCGCCAACCAATCCGGGAGGGTCGGCGAACGGGTACCAATCAAGCGGGCCGGTGCAGATGGGGCGATCATTCGGCGCGCAAGTGACCAAGACCGGCGGGCAATCTTCAGGAAGCGGCGGTTCGACGCCGCCGCTGAACCGCCTCCGGCGATCGGACGCAAAGTAGCGCGACATCGGTTCCTAGCCGGCTACGTTTGAGTGCGGATCAACTGGCGGAAAGACGCGCCAAGGGTTTGTGCTACAATTGTGACGAAGTGTATACCAGAGGGCATCGCTGTAAGCGCTTGTTTCATCTGGAGGTTGAAGACGTAGAGGATGAAGAAGAAGTCAGGGAAGAGGAAGCAGAGGAAGAAGTGTCTCTGTCCATGATTGTTGCCCTGGGTCCTAAGCATGGGAACACCATGCAAGTCGTGGTGCAAATGGCAATTCACAACTGACGGGGACTCAATGACAGTGGCAGTACTCATAATTTTGTGAGTGCTTATGCGGCAGGGCAGGAGAAGTGGAAGATCATTCCCAGGGAATCACCCAAGGACACTCTGCAACAAGTGCGAGTGGCTGGAGGAACTCAACTGCCATGTCTGGGAACGTTGGAAGCTGATTTCACTATCCAGCGGAGGCAGTTCATGGCGCCATTCATCATCCTTCCCATCGAAGGCTTTGATGTCATATTGGGAGTACAGTGGCTTCGCACTCTTGGGAACATTCACTGGAACTTTGCTACGCTTACAATGGAATTCCTTTGGGGAGGCAGCCGAGTCAGATTTCAAGGAGCCAGAAGACCGTCCCAGGATTCCCTGATGCAGTTAGGGGAAAAAGAAGCCACCGCCCTGCAAGACCTTCTACACAGTTATGAAGAGATGTTTGGGGAGATGCAGGGGCTTCCCCCGAGGCGGCAATGTGATCACCGCATCACACTGGCCGAGGGAACAAATCCTGTGGTGGTGCGTCCGTACAGATACCCCTATCGGCAAAAGGATGAAATAGAGCAGCAGTGTGCGGCCATGCTGAAGCAGGGCATCATTAGACCCAGCCACTGACCGTTCTCATCACCGGTGTTATTGGTCAAGAAAGCTGATGGAACTTGGCGATTTTGTGTTGATTATCGTGAGTTAAATGCCCGCACGATCAAAGACAAGTTTCCAATACCAGTGGTGGAGGAGTTACTGGATGAGCTGGGTGGCGCGCGGATATTCTCCAAACTGGACTTGTGCGCAGGCTATCATCAGGTTCGGATGTGGCCAGCGGATATCGCTAAAACAGCTTTCCGAACACATCATGGCCATTACGAGTTCCTCGTGATGCCCTTTGGGTTATCCAATGCACCATCGACATTCCAGGCGCTAATGAATGAGGTGTTACAGGAATTTTTGTGCCGGTTTGTGCTGGTATTCTTCGACGATATCTTGGTGTACAGTCGTTCGGAGGAGGAGCACTGGGAGCATTTACGCAATAATCGAAATAGCTCTGATTGCATGGGTTGTACCTCAAGCGATCAAAATGCGCATTTGCGCAAGATCGTGTGGGGTATTTGGGGCACATCATATCCCAAAATGGAGTGGCTGCCGATCCAGAAAAACTGCATGCTGTAACCAGATGGCCACATCCAACTTCGGTGACAGCTCTCCGAGGGTTTCTGGGCTTAACAGGATACTACCGGCGCTTTGTGCAAGACTATGCCATCATCGCCGAACCTCTCACGGCACTACTTCGCAGGAACTGTTTCCATTGGACGGAGGCAGCGGAGGAAGCTTTCCACCGCCTCAAACGGGCGCTGGTTACGACACCGGTGCTGCAGATGCTGGATTTCTCAGCGCCGTTCGTGGTTGAGTGTGATGCATCCGGAACAGGCATTGGTGCGGTTCTTCAACAACACGGCCACCCCATAGCATATTTCAGCAGGAAATTGGCGGATCGCCACACCAAATTGGCGGCATATGAGCGGGAACTCATTGGATTGTCTAAGGCCGTGCGACATTGGAGGCCCTACTTATGGGGGCAATCGTTTACCATCCGAACGGACCACAGAAGCCTCAAATTTTTACTGGAACAGGCTCTCATCACCCCTCCCCAGCAGCACTGGCTTAGCAAACTCATGGGATTTGATTTTAAGGTTGAATACAAGCCCGGGCATCAGAATGTGGCCGCCGATGCCCTCTCCCGACTGCACACTGACGAGCTACAGTGTACGACAATCTCCGAACCTCAGGAAGTGACTCGGGCGCAGTGGCAGGATGTGCTCCGCCAAGATCCGGAGGTCGTCCGCTTAGCTTCCAAGTTGGGCGGTAACCTAGGCCAGCATCTGGACATTTCACCATCGCCCGACTCGACGCCGCTCCGTCCGCAACGCCAAGAGGAGAAAAAGATCTTGTTGCCAGAGGAGACCGCCCAACAGATTGCAAAGACAGACCGTTGGGAGGTACGCGAGGGATTGGTCTACCGCAACAATCGTCTCTTCATACCCGTTTCGTCGCCCCTGGTAGAGCGGATCATTGCTTCCGTCCATGATCTCACTCATGAAGGGGTACAGAAGACACTGCATCGTCTCCGGGCCACTTATTTTTGGGACAAACAACGTGAGTCGGTAGCACGATTTGTGGGCCGTTGTGCGGTATGCCAGCAAAGCAAGTCCAGTACGTTATCACCGGCCGGGCTACTTCAACCGCTTCCTGTTCCACACCAAGTCTGGGCAGATATCTCCATGGACTTCATCACTGACTTGCCTAAATCTAACGGCAAGTCCATGCTCTTGGTGGTCGTGGATCGTTTGTCCAAGTATGCTCATTTCCTTCCACTTTCCGGACAAATGACAGCTCCAACGATGGCAAGTTATTTTCGACCGGTGGTTCGTAACAAGACGGCATTCTGAGTCTATCGTGTCCGACAGAGATCCGGTGTTCCTCAGTGCCTTTTGGCAAGACCTTTTCAAGCGCGGTGGAACTGCCCTCCTGATGTCGACTGCTTATCACCCACAAACAGACGGGCAAACGGAGGTGGTCAATCGAACAGTCGAAATGTATCTTCGTTGCTTCTGTGCGACAATGCCGGCCGCCTGGACATAATGGGTACCTTGGGCGGAATTTTGCTATAATTCGTCATACCACACCGCCCTCCGCATGACGCCTTTTGAGTTAGTTTATGGTCGACCGTCACCTTCCCTACTGCCATATCAACAAGGGACGACCGTGATCGATGCAGTTGATTGTGCTTTAGTTGACAGGGATGAACAACTGCAACAGGCTAGGCATCATTTGCTCCAAGCTCAAAACTATATGAAGCAACGCTATGACAAACACCACAGGGAGGTGGCATTTGAGGTGGGTTCCTGGGTCTGGCTCAAGCTTCAGCACCATCGACAAGCCTCAATTCGGAAGAGTCGACAGACCAAGCTGGCCCCCAAATTCTTCGGACCCTATCAGGTGGAGGCGCGCATTGGGGCTGTTGCTTATCGCCTGACACTACCCCCGGAGGCTCGGCTCCACAACGTCTTTCACATTTCCTTGTTGAAAGAGTTTAAAGGAGAGCCGCCCGGCCAATTAGCTCCTTTACCTGCCGATGTCACGCCGATGCGAACCAGCTCCTTGCTCCTCACAAAGATCTGGCTCAACGCTTCATCAAGGGCACGCGTCAGTTACTTGTGCATTGGGCTGGTGAACCACAAGAGGAAGCGACCTGGGTTGACGCCATCACCTTTTGTCGTTCCTATCTCGATTGTCGACTTGAGGACAAGCTGGTTTTTTTCGGGGAGTAATGATATGGATCGAGTCTATTATAGAAAGGCGGGGGAGGATCTGCGCCTAAGGCCATCTTTGCATCTTAGATTGCCATGCAAGTCGATCCCTAATTTACTGCTTTCCTATTTTCCTACTTTCGGTTTGGTAGTTTCAATCAATTGTTATTTTCTATCTGGGGTTGTTACTTTCCTTATATTAGGAAAATATAAGAGAGGGAAGAAATAAGAAAAGGGCATCTTGCATTTTGCCGAAATTACAGTCTAAGGCGGTGGCTCAAAACAGCCTAAGTTACGCTCCTCCAATGAATCGTCGGCGAAGCAACCCCGTCCAAGCTTCGGTAGGAACGCAGCGTGCGTCTGAGAAGGCTCTCTCGAGCAAGCCCGTACCAACGAACTACTCAACGTAAAACAATGACAATACAATGACCCTACTAATACAAAGGTAGAATTTCTTAACCTTCTCCTTGCGACCAAAGAGGTGCAAGGTGGGAAAACAATGAAGGGAATGATCGTTGGGGTTGTCACCGGTGCAACTTTGGGTTTGTTGGGACTTAGCTCAGTATATGATTAATCTGCATTGTTATAATCTGGTCCAACCAAAATAAGTGGTGGAGATCTTTTCTTTGATATATTAGCTACTTTCAATCATTAAAATACAATTGTATTTATTATATATGATTAATAATCTGGCCCACCAAAATAAGTGATGGAGATCATTCTCTTTTTCTTTTGATTAATATGAGAATTTCTAGAATTTAGGGTTATTATAGGGTTTGTTGGCCTTGAAACGAAGGTGCCTTGAATATCATCCGTTGGTTATGTGTGTGTATATATAGGAAGCCTTTTCCGTACTCGGTATATACTCCCATCACTAATATGCCACTTAAATAAACGCTTTTATACTCATTTATCACTTTCGGTATACTTCAATAATAATTCTAAGATACTCCAATACGACATGATTGAAAAAATTTCATCAAAGTCCTTTATTTTTTGCTACATACCTTTTTCCATATGTATAAAGAATATGTAAACAAATTATGCTATAAAGGGTGGATTTTAATGAAATTTTTATGAAACTCATATATATATATATATATATATATATATATATATATATATATATATATATATATGAAAATGATTCTATATACTGGTGTATGTACTCACACCTCCAATATACCGTTTAAATGATGTTGTTATACCTCTTTATCCTTTTGAGTATACTCTATCTTGATATAAGATACTCCAAAGTGAGTTCCATGAAAAATTTCATCAAAGTCCACCCTTTATAGTATAATTTGTTTATATATTCCTTTTACATATGGAAAAAGGTATGTAGCAAAAAAAATAAAGGACTTTAATGAAATTTTTTCAATCATGTCGCATTGGAATATTTTAGAATTATTATTAAAGTATACCGAAAGTGATAAAGAAATATAAAGCATTACTTTAAGTGGTATATTAGAGATGCAAGTATGTCACTTCTATAGTAATTTTCTTGGAGTTTTGGACGTGTTCGTGTGACTTGTCGGGCCTATATCGTTCTTGTGAGGCACGGTACATATCATCTCTCCCATCATGCCACAGTCGGTTGCTAGTTCAAGGCAGCGTTAGTATCGAAAGCTTCTACTGTTCTTGGTTTGGCCCAACCCGTAGGATGTACATACGCGGGCTGCTTTACTTATGCCTTATTATACTTTGCAGACTTCGTATGATTTTTTTTTCTTTTGCAAGGAGACTTGATATGCTTAGAAGTTAGCGCATGTAGATGCGTAAGTGCTGTGACCTATTAATCAATTTGATATATCTAATTAGTTAATTCTATTTTCATGTATAGTTAAACATGCAATCCTAAGTATATTAAGGGGCTGTTTGGCAGTGCTCCAGATCCTGATTCTCTAACTCTAACTCCGGATTCTCTATGGAATCGATTATCTGGTAGAAGTAATTCCTATCTGAGAAATAGTTATGAACTTGGTGGAGAGGTTCATAACTAGGAGGTTGTGAATCAGGTGGGGAGCGGATTTTTTGGCTCCTAGACTGCAAGTCAAAAAATATGAATCACTTCCTCGAATTTCTATGTGAAGCTGGTTGATTTTTTCTTATTTGATAGAGTTTCTCAGCTTCTTATAGAGAAACTGAAGCTGGGACCTCTGCTAAATTTACCCTAAACGGGTTCTTGCTTGTATAGTTGGTAGTCTAGGTACAAGTTCATTTACCACTCCAAACGCTCTAGCGTTAGAAACGGGGCGAAGCAAAGTGGTGGTCTGTGCTTTGAGGTGGCGGTCCGCGCAGGCACTTCGGAGTTAAGCCATGGTGAAAAGCACTGTCATGGCAGGAGATGGTCGAGCTTTGTCCACATACGGCGCGACTCAAGTCGGTTCTCTCGTCCCAATGCTGGCGTGGCAAAGATTTCACTGGAGGGCTTCTGTCGCGGCAACAATTGGGCGCAGCGGCAACTGAACTGGAGCAGGAGGAGGAACGCCAGAGGCGCCAGCCAGGTGAAAACGCGAAGAAGTCTTGACGCCGTGACTATGGCGGTGAAATGCATGCCGTGGCAGTGATTTGGCAGCCAAACGTCAGCCGTGGCAGCGATTTGGTAGCGCGAGCTGAGGAAGAAACAGGGCGAGAAGAAGAGGAGGATTGGGTGGCTGACTTGTGGGCCAGTGATGTCGGCTGCGCTTGGCTTTGTGTCACTGAAGGTTGGGTCCCACATGGCAGAGGTACAAAGTGAAGGACCGACTTACTCTCTATCCTGTACAGACCACACTCTTTACATTCAATGAGGGGTCCAATCATTTCTAGACTTTTTGAAAAAAAATTTGCACGATATGGAGACAGATTTTACCATTCTGTACAAATTTCAGCTCTTAACCCGCCTCATGTAATTTAAAAAAAAATTCTGACAATGTGACTGTTACATTATTCATCTTCTGTTTTTGATTTTTATGATGGTTTAAATTAAGTCTATTTTATTTAAAAAATTTATGGATGATCCCATGTATATATTAAGGTTTCCATAAAATTTTCAGAAGATGATCAGTTCTACAAATTTTTATAAAATTCTGACATTGATTTGGTCAGATTTCTCCTTTTTCTGATTTTGATTTTTCCAACCGAGCAATTTTGCTTTTATTTTTGTGAAATTTTTTTGGTTGATTCCCAAGTAACTGAGGATTATTACATAAAAATTTAAAGTGATTATCACATTCAAATATTTTTATTTAATTCTAACATGGATACTATTTCTAGTCTCCATGTATTATTTTAAATCTCTTTTCATAATTAATTGGACTCATACAGCTTTGAGACTGGCCCAGCAGTATCTGGAAGTGACCTACGATTCAGATAATTTTTTCTCTGAATTTTACCCTTCTGGGTTTTGGTCTTCATAAATTAAAAGATTAGTTTTGGATTTAAATTTTGATTTTTCTTAAGAGCAAAAATTCCAAGAAAATCACAGAAATACAAAAAATCAGAATGAAATCAAAATTCATATTTATATTTCACATTTTATTTAATTTACATTTTTCGGGATGTTACAATGTAGCTCCCTCTTTTTCTGCATCCCTCTTTAGGCCCCACAATCACACGCACCAAATTTATTCATGAACAGAGACCAGGTAAATTGTATTTATTGCATACATTACCAAAAATATCTGCTCAAGTTTAAACTTTAAACACTCTACATAGAAAAAAAAAAGATTACATGCATGTTGGATCTTAGCTCTCCGTGATAGCTTGAAGCAGTCTTGGCATTGGGGGCATGCGAGGTTCGACTAAATCCTCCAGAATCTGAACAACTTCACCCATTGTCGGTCGATGGAACTCGGCATCCTGAATGCACCAGCAAGCAACCTTGCAAGCTCTTTCAACCTCAATTAGATTGAAATCACCAAATAGTTTGTGATCCACAAGCTGGCAACATCTCCTCAAGGAGCTTATATGCGACTTGCACAGGAAATAAGTAGTATGATCTCCAGATGTACTGCAAGCATTCTTCGTAAGAATTCATCCTTCCTGATATGATCTCAAAGAGCATCATCCCATAGCCATAAACATCAACTTTTGGTGTAATAGCCACTCCGCTGATCCATTCAGGTGCGAGATACCCTGTAGTTCCTCTGATTGTCGTCAGAACTCGGCTAAAGTCCCTCCTAAAATTTTTGCCATCCCAAAGTCAGCAATTTTGGAACAAACATTGCGTCGAGAAGTATATTTTGCGGCTTTATATCACAATGTATAATGCAGTCTCGACATCCCTCATGCAAGTAGGCTAGGCCTCTCGCTATTTCAAGAGCTATGCGATACCTTGTACTCAATTCAGGATTGTAGCCTTGTTCTGAAACAGATGAAAATCAAGAGAATGGTTTGCCATGTATTCGTAAACAAGCAACCTCTGACCGCCCTCACAGCAAAAACCAAATAATTTAACTAAATTGATGTGCTGAATTATTCCAATTGAACTCACTTCAGCCCGAAATTGTTTCTCTCCTTGATAGACACCATCAAGCCTTTTTACTGCTATGGCGGTTGAGTCCCTCAGGAACCCCTTAAATACTGAACCAAAACCTCCTCCCCCCAACCTATCCGAAAAATTTTTAGTTGCACGTTGCAAATCAACATATCTGAATGCAACAATTCCACATTTCCACTACTACTTTGAACATTGTTCAATACACCACCAGACCAATTCCTTTTGTTTTTCCAGCGAGCGAGTAGTAGGACAAGGGCTACCAAACCCAAAGCAACAGTGGCACCTATGACAGCCCTAACGATAATTCGTTTTGTACCCTTTTCCCGACTTTGCACCTCACTGGCTGCAAGGCGAATATAAAGATTTTCTTTGTACATATTTGCAGTGTCATCACACTGTTTCTGTTTAACATTAAGCAATTCACCATGCCAGATAGAGCAACCACTGTTGCCATAAGAATATGCAGTGCAAGAGCAGTTACTTAAGCAAAGTCGTGCACATTCACTTTCGGTTGTTGCAGCTTCTATATTGTTAGCGCTATGGGGCAATCTAACACATGGTATAGCGTAGAACTTGTCTATCACGCTTGATGTGCCCTTGTTGGTAACACAATTTAGTGGAGTATTTCTTATGCATCCACTTCTTCTATCATCCAGCTTCCAATCCTCGTAAGATCTTATGGAGAAGCCCTTCATACAGTTGCAGATCGAAAATGCATTGTCATTGCAGACTGTGAAAGGACCACAAGTAGCATAGACATCGCATGGATCTTTGGGGTTGGTGTAGGACAATATCCAATCCTGTGAGGTCTCCAGCCACACAAATGTCTTCATTTGACCAGAGACGTCCAGGAAATGATGGACAACTAAAGTTTCATCCAGTAAGGTAAATGTGAAGTACTCTTCTTGTTCATTGTTGACAAATGTATAATTACTCCTAGTGTGTGTTAACATCTCTGGTACCAAGCTGAAGTATTGGCCATTCCACTCCCCGGTATACCAATATGATGTGGACGAGTTCAGTTGTGTTTGTGTAAGGACGAACTGACTTAATCCGTTCGGGTCTAACTCAAAATGGTATATGCCAGGAGCTGGGTCGACCAAATTCTTATTGGAAACAAGACGCCAGTTCATACCGGTGAGCTTGTTCCGACCAATCTTTGTACCAGGTAGAAAAGTATCTGTCAAGTGCTCAAAGCTCTGCCACAGATAATCAGACGAGTCAGAGTTCTTTAGGACAAGGTTTCCACTGTTCAAGAGCATAGCCGTGGTGCTATTGGTAATGTTGGCTTGGCTGGACCATACAATGGACTTGGTGATCTGGTTTAAGATCACGAGATTGCCATCAGAGGAGATTGTGAGCCCCCACAAGGTGGGATCAGTGACTGGGCTATCCCCGTTTGCTACCCATACAGGAGTTAGCTTGGGTTCCTTATTGAACCATATGCTTAAGTACCAGTTGAGGGTGTTCTGAGAGGACTTACTGCCTGTTTGGAAGAAGCCGAGCACGAACCTGCCGTTGCGGAGAGTAGTCGTTCATGGCCGACAAGTGCTTGGCCAGCTGTAATACTGTCTTTGGCAGTAGAACATGAAGGATGAATAGGAGAAGACTAGCCAGAAAATAATGGGGTGAGACATTAACAACAAAAAGGAAAGCTTGCTCAGGGTGGAAGCAAGGGATGAATGCTGGGTGCCGCTTCTTCAGTTTGGAAACGAGGTATAACATAAAACACATGGCAAGACTGAGCATGGCGGAAAAGTCCAAGCACTTCCCATGACTTTTGAGCACAGGCACAGCTAGACTAGTGACCACAAGGACAGCTGGGGCCAGGAAAAGTGGAAACCCACATTTGGATGGTGATACGCGACGTTAAGTAGCGTTTGGTTGAGTGGATAAGGGTAAATGGGATATGGCGATTTCTGGATTTAAAGTTATTTTTTTGTTTGGTTGGATGGATGAGATATAAATATCCAGTTTCTTGAAATATTCCCTCAATATGCTTGATAGAGCCATCCCCTAAAAAATACTGGACGAGCTCATCCAGTTTATTGTATTAAGAGGTGAATTTGTTCAAATTCAAATTTCGCTAAAGTGTACTCAGTCAAATTCAATTTTCGGTCAAAATGTGATCAAATTCTATTCAAAAATTCAAATTTTGGTCAAAATTTGTAAAAAAAATAAAATTTGTCCGAAAATTCAATTTTCAATGATATTTTGTCCGAAATTCAAATTTTGTTCAAAGATTCAAATTTTGTCCAAAAAATTAAATTGTGGTCAAATTTTATCTGAACATTTCAAAAAGTTCAAATTTTGTCTAAAAATTCAAATTTTAGTTAAATTTTATCTAAAAATTTCAAATCGAAATTCGAAACCTTGATTACAACTAGTGGCCCAGTGCAACACGGCGGTAGGCGCGCGGCCGGATTTCTAGCGATAACAACCTAGCTCTCATTGCGAGACCAGCAAGACCAATGACGAGCGGGCACAAAGGCGGCTTCAAGCAACCGATTGCGAAGCGAAGTTTGGTGGCGAGGTGTCGTCAAGTAAGGCGCGACACGGCGATAGGACACGCGCCGTCGTCATCCGTCTTGGGTGAGACATTCTTTGGGGCCATGCCGGATCGCCACAACATCATCTGGCGAGGAAAATGGATGAACCACGGCATGGCGCCTCAGTTCAGGCGGACGGTGCATCGTAGCGGTGCGAGGAAGGTTGGGTGGCGTCGTTCTTTGCCGAGGGGCCTTCTGAGGCGCCACGAGGCGACGCCGCTTCTCTTGGGCACACCGGTTCTTTGGGAGAGATTTTGAAATTTGACACCCTTTAAACACGAATTTTTCAATATTTAACACCTGCCCCTCATCATTGACTCAGATGGACCCACATGTCATACACAGAGCTTAAAGGCATGCGAATTGGGTGTCAAATATCGAAATACCCCTGCTGCTGGTGTAGGGCTCGGTCGCCTTCGCCTGCTGGTCATGCAGTTCTACGTCCAGCATCGGCCATGTTGGGCGAGGCCAAATTATTATTATTATTATTATTATTATTATTATCATCATCATCATCATCATCATCATGCATTAAGATGATGAGGACAGAAATCAAATCATGCATGATATAAATTGATGTGATGATCTACCTGATCAACATTCACATAAAAACGCTTTCATAGGGTTTGATGTAGGTTGATCGTGTGTAGCAGGATGAAATTTGATGTTGTGTAGATTGTCGCAGGCAGACGATCACTATCAGCCTTAGTAGAAGCTCATGCTGATAACGTGTTGTAAAATATAGTCATACTCCCACGATCGATCAATCAACACAACAACATAATCACAGCAATAAAGAAAGGAGCACACAGAATGTAGGGTAGAATTCTCTCGCTTTATTAGATTGATTCATATACAAGAAGGATGCTCAATATATAACGAAAAGCGTAAAAGATGAGTTCAAATTCACTCACATATAAAAGATAAATTCTAATCAAAATAGTTACGAAAATCTTATATCATAGCAATCACGACGGGATTTCGCGCTGATATGCGTAACTGCTGCCCACCATGCTTGACTGGATCCTTAGCCTCCACGTGTCATGCTTAGATAGTGACTTTGTTATTCCCACTGCATTGCGCAGCAATCAGTTTGGCAATGTGGATAATCTCCAAATGAACATGCGAAGTAATGAACAGAAAATTTTCCATTCCTGATTCGGGCTTGGGGAATCAAAGCTGGATAGTACTCATTCCAGTCAGAAATATATGTTATTTTAGATATTGATATAGTCTCTAGAAAATAGTTTGTCAACTAATTTCTATTATAATATATTTATAAAACTTTATAACATTATAATATTATAAAATTTATTTTTTATGACAAATGTATACATATAATTTTTATGTATCAAGATAAGAATTTTAAAAGATACCAGAGAAAGTATATATCGTGGAACGAGGCCTTGAGGCCCCACAAGGTCAGGAGCCTCAGTTGTCAACGTTCACTTATAGGCCTGTTTAGAAGAACTCCAGATTTCAGTTCTAGCTCAGATCTGAAATTTATAGGCTAAAATAAAGTAAATTAAGTTTATATTTTTAGTTTAAAATGTAAATAAGATGATATACCTAAACACTCTTAATGTACCCATAACTACAGCTCCATAAATTTCTAGAACTAGAAATACCTTGCTTCACTAGTTCCACATATTTTAGTGAAGTTCGTTCGTCTCAAACACGCCTATTTGTTTTCTGATCCACTAGCGTCTAGCGGCATGAAACCTTAAGACAACGTACTACCGCCGATTCCAACTCCCAAGTATGAAAAAGTAGTCTACGATTCCACCATTGCACGACTCGACGACTTGCACTACTTGCAATGCTGCAAACCCATCGCCTCACCGCGATCAATCTATTCGTTCATCCAGCGTACTCCTCCGTTATAAATAGTTATAAATTTAAACATCGATATGACGTCTAAAAACACAACTTTAACTATTAATTTTTATTATAATATAATTATAAAACTTAATAAAATTATAATATTATGAATATATTTTGAGACAAATATATATGTGTGTGTGATTTTTATGTATCTAATTTAAATATTTAAAAAGATATTAACAACCAAAGTTTTAAAAATATACTATACCTATGTCTAAAATAATAATTATTTGTGACTGAAATATGAGATTGAGTACATGTACATGAGTTTGATACCTGTACAACAAGTAAAAGAGATGGAAGTTCATAGCTCAACTACGGAAGAAAATATGAGTGATCTGTATCGCGGATTGTGCACTGGATTATGTAATTTCCTTTGAGAGAGGCATTTGAAGTTCGCACCTAATACCGCTTGGTCATTAGTGATCCAAATCTGTGCTCAACATCATATTGCTTTTTCGGAAGGAACATCAGGTTGCTTTCATCAGTGCCCAGTTGAAAATAGCTTAAATTACTATAGTTAGTCCTAGTAGCTGGCACGTGTCTTCACTAATTGGTATCTTCTGCGTTCCGACCGGACTTTGACTGTACATCTCTTTTCGAAAAGTTTACGAATGTTAAACAAAAGTAGTTAATATTAAATGATGGTAAATATGAATCAATCTACCAAAATTAATTTAAAATTAAATATTAGATATAGATATAGACTTGAATATTGGGCACGGAAACATCTTCGTTTTGATTTACTATTGACTTTGGAACTAAAATCATTGCTCGGTAACAAAAACTCTCGAATAACTGACAACCCATTGCAGTGATGTTAAGAAAGAACCGCCAGTCCTGTGCAAAGTTTTCGAAGGTTTCTTTTTGTGTGTGTGTAGAAGAATACTTGCATGTGCATTGCTGAAAGAGATGTAAAACAACGTACTTTCTTCCGTAGTTGGTACCTGCCATCTCCAATAGTCCAATCCTCCAAACTTCCTCTTCTCTTCCTCATTCACGATTCGTTTCGTCATGCCTCTCCTTCACATCCTTCTTGGACTATGTGCCAAGTTTACTCTTGAGAAATATTTAAAAATTACTTATTATTTTTATTAATTTTACTGTTATTTCAATCTTTTATTATATTCATCTGTAAATGTTGTTTTGTTGCAAAATTACCATATTGACCAACCATTGGAATAAGTTTTGTATGTAGTTATGTTAAATTTATAGTCTGTAAACAACATGTTGAGTGTTTTATATACTCACTCTTACCGCAATAAAATCATCTGAAGAAGATTCTATGCTAGTTTTGGAGGAATAGTAATAGGAGAAAGCAAACATCTAAGATGTGAATCTTGTTGGTTGCATGTGCATCGCTGGAAGCCTGGAAGACATCTAAAACAACCTTTCTCGGGTAGTTACTAGTTAGTACTTGCCATCTCCAATCCTCCGTACTTCACCTTTCACGATTCGTTTCCTCATGCCTCTCCTCCACATCCTTCTCGGACTCCTCTCCCTGCACACTCCTCCGTGCTCTGCTGCCACGGATACCATCTCACCTGGCCAAGCGCTCGCCGGCAACGACAAGCTCGTCTCCAGCAACGGGATGTACGCGCTCGGCTTCTTCCAAACCGGCAGTAAGTCCTCTTGCAACACTTCGAAATGGTACCTGGGTATATGGCTGAACAGAGTCCCCGGCATAACTCCGGTGTGGGTAGCAAATGGGGATAGCCCGATTGCTCATCCCACTACAGCAGTGCTCGAGATCCTCCCCGATGGCAACCTTGCCATCTCAAATCAGATAACCAAATTCGTCGTCTGGTCCACCCCTGCCAACATCACAACCAAAACCACCGCGACCATTGCTACTCTCTCAAATGGTGGGAACCTCATTCTACGGGGCTCCTCGAACTCTTCAGATATTTTTTGGCAAAGCTTCGACCACCCGACGAGTAGTCTTCTCCCTGGCGCAAAGATTGGCCGGGACAAGGTCAACGGTCTAAACCGCCGTCTCGTTTCCAGGAAGAACTCAATTGACCAAGCTCCTGGTTCATACTCTCTCGAGATAGATCCCACCGGTGCTGCGCAGTTTGTCCTCGTCGAGTTGAACTCAGCTGTAGCGTATTGGTCTAGTGGCGAATGGAATGGCAGGTTCTTCAACTCAATACCAGACATGGGTAGCTACTCTGAATTTATCAACAACAGCAGAGAGGAGTACCTCACATCTCCCTTACCGAATGAAACGACGGTCATGCATATTTCGATGGAAGTCTCTGGTCAAGTGAAGGCCTTCATCTGGTACGAGGGCTTGCAGGATTGGGTGATTACTGCTAGCCAACCGAAGTCTCAATGTGATGTGTATGCAGTCTGCGGACCTTTCACAATTTGCAACGATAACACGCTTTCGTTTTGCAACTGTATGAAGGGCTTCTCCATCCGATCACTCAAGGATTGGGAGCTACAAGATCGAACAGGGGGCTGCGTGAGAAATACTCCATTAGATTGCAGTAGTAACAAAAGTACAAGCTCAGCAGACAAGTTCTACTCTATGCCATGCTTCAGACTGCTCCTAATGGACAAAAAACAGTAGTTGCTACAAATGAAGATGAATGCGCTAACTTTTGCCTAAGTGGTTGCTCCTGCACTGCATATTCTTATGGTGACAGCGGCTGCTATGTCTGGCATGATGAACTACTCAACGTAAAACAGCAGCAATACAATGACCCTACTAATACAAAGGTAGAATTTCTTAACCTTCGCCTTGCCGCCAAAGAGGTGCAAAGCTGGGAAAACAACAGAAGGGGAATGATCATTGGGGTTGTCAGTGGTGCAACTTTGGGTTTGTTGGGACTTGGCCTGCTACTGATGATTTGTGGGAACCGAAACAGTGTTGTTCAGGGCGGCAACGGACTTGTTGCATTTAGATACATTGACTTGCAGCGTGCAACTAAAAATTTCTCACAGAAGCTAGGGAGTGGTGGTTTTGGCTCTGTTTACAAGGGCTATCTATCTGACAAAACTACCATAGCAGTGAAAATGCTGGACGCTTTTCGCCAAGGAGAGAAGCAATTCAGAGCTGAAGTGAGTTCAATTGGCATCATCCAACACATCAATTTAGCTAAACTGATTGGTTTTTGTTGCGAGAGCAGGAGGAGGTTGCTTGTTTACGAATACATGCCAAACCATTCTCTTGATGTCCATTTATTTCAGAGCAACACTGCACTGCTGAATTGGAGCACTCGGTATCAAATAGCTCTAGGGGTTGCCAGAGGACTGGCTTACTTGCACGAAAGCTGTCTGGACTGTATCATACACTGCGATATTAAGCCACAAAACATACTTCTAGATACAACGTTCACTCCTAAAATTGCAGATTTTGGGATGGCAAAATTCATGCGAAGGGATTTAAGCCAGGTTCTGACTACGGTGAGAGGAACTATAGGTTATCTTGCACCTGAATGGATCAGTGGAGTGGCTATTACAACAAAAATCGATGTTTATAGCTACGGGATGGTGTTGTTTGAGATCATATCAGGAAGGCGCAATTCATGTGAAGAATACACTGGTCGTGGTGACAATGCTGTTTATTTTCCTCTGCAAGTTGCCCGTAACCTTCTCAAGGGGGATGTGCGTAGTTTGGTGGATCACCGATTATGTGGAGATGCCAATTTGCAAGAGGTTGAAAGAGTTTGCAAGGTTGCTTGTTGGTGCATTCAAGATGAGGATTTTAATCGACCAACAATGGGTGAGGTCGTTCAGATTCTTGAAGGTCTGCGTGAACTCAATATGCCCCCATTACCGAGGCTACTCCAAGCTGTCGCAGGAAGCTCGCCTTCAGTTTGTACGGAAATATTTTTCGATGCAGACATTTAGGGTCCGTTCAGCAGGGCTTCAGCTCCTATATGATTCTGCTCTGACTCCTTCTGATTCTTTTAAAGAATCAGGAGCAGTTTTTGAAAGTATTCGACTAGCTGGTTGGCTCCAGCTTCTTGAAAGAGGGGATTCTAGAGGAATTGTCCAGTTTGCTCATGTCTGTGATACCTGACTTGTATTTGTAACTTGATCATTTATATTTGTGTGGATTATTTGTGAGATATAACAAAATAAAAACCATAATCATGCTATATATTGAACATTCGAGTAATTAGCACGGTAATAAAGTCCAAAAATTATGTAGAAGGCTTATCATGTTATATTAGTGATTACACTAATATAACATGATAAGCCTTCTATAATTTTTAGTGATTACAAAAGACAACCAAATCCCTCCGCTCCGCAGCTTCCAGAGCCAACTACTCGAGCTTAGGATGTCGTCGTCCTCCCCTCGCGGCGCGCACTCTCAACCAATAGATTGGTCCCAGATTTTGGTAATCGCCTGTTCCCAGGTGCTTCGGGTGGCTTGCTCTTCGGTACACCATGCTTCTTCCTCCCCCCTCGGTTCCTTCTTTCTGTTGGCGGTTTTCAGGAGGTTCTCTTTCCGCTTGATGCACGTTCTGTTGCTCAATCGCTTCACTTGATTCTTGGGGGTGCTCCAGCCGGTTTTCATGTTCATCAAGCTTCAAACACACATTTCCGGTTTTCGGTAGCCTCTAAGAAAGTTGCCTTTTTGGTTCTTAATCTCAAAAGAGTTGTTTCCAGTTCCTTTGACGTCTCCTTCTTTCTTTGGAGAGATGGAGGTCCAAACTGGATGAAGGACTTTCAATCCTGGCTTGCTGAGGAGGACAGCAAATGGACCATATGCCAGCATAGAATTACCGGGAAGGGGCACCTCTAGCGATTTTCAATCCAATCTCTACCATGCCAGGAAAAGTTCTCTTTGGATTCTGACACTGCTGACCTCCGCCCTCTCATTGGGGATCTTCCGTTGGATTTTAATCCTGGTAAGATCTTTCAGGATGACATCAGAAGGAAATTCAATTCCCCGGTTAACCATGCTGGTTCTTGGCCAAAAGGATCTTTTTATCTTCTAGCCTATTTCAGAAGGCACTCTTTTAAGCTAAATGATTTCTCTGTTGGAATGGCCTTAAGCTCTATTTTTGGTGGAATTCCTTCCAGTTTTCATGCGTACAAGATTGTCAACAAACATTTCCGGTTTTCAGTGGCTAACAAATTGGTGGGTCTTCATATCTGCTCTCTCAAGAGAATCACCTCTCAGTTCTTCGATGTTTATTTTTTTCCCTGGAGAGATTATGATCAGAACTGGAGATTGGATAAAGATCAATTTATTCATTCTTCTCAGATTCTTATGGATCAAATGATGCATGGGCCCTATCATCTGCAGCGGAAAGCCTCTGTCAAGAAAAAAGTTTCATTTCTGGATGATCAAATCTCTTCTGATCCTCATCATAATATGGATAGTGTTCCAGCTAATGGGTCTTCCCAGAAATTTCTCCCATTTCCCTCGTTCAAAGTTGGGGAAATTAATTGTCCTTTTCCAGGGTTGATCGCTCAGTCACCGAATCAGCTTGCCCCAAATACCAGATTGGAGTTCAATCAATTTTCAAAAGATTAAGAAGTTATTTTGCCTACACTAATCCTAACCGCAAGCTCCCATCAATTTTGAATTCAACGACTGGTGAAGATATCCGTAGCCAGAACACTCCTAAGATATTGTCGATTCCCAAGAACCACTCAGGAGGTGAGGGGATGTGTTGGATGCTTTTAGCAAGAAAAATCCCATTGGGAGTTCGCGCGGCGGCTCTGTCTCCCGCCAATCGCTGGAAGATTATCTGAGATTTTCTGATAGAAGTGCAAGCTGCCTTGGATGGGCTCACAAGGCTCCTTTTTGTTCCAGGCCCATCAGATGTTCCTTTTGTTTTAATTACGGCCACTCGATGGAGCGTTGTTTTAAAAAGAAAATATTCCAACGGCAGAGATGGAGGAAGAGAGTTCAATCTATGGTTTCTAAGGAAGAATTCGTATCCCGGGTTTCTAGGGCCCGCATATTGGTGTCTAATCGCTGCTCTGAGCTGCACTCTTCTCAAGGACCTCGCTCCGCTTCTTCCCGGCAATTAGACCCTTCCGCTTCGCTCTTGCCCTACTCCAAACCGAAGTTTCCGCCCTTGGATCTATGGCGAATTTCCCCATTGATCCGGCCAGGTTTCTCCCCCATGGTGTCCCTGTGGACAATGGCGGGCCGCTGCGTGTTCCCAGAAGAGTCGTTCATATCTGTGGCAATCCTTCCAGGGAACATGACGAATGGGTGATCGCGGTGGATCGTGATGGTGATCTGGATGCTGCAAACCTTGATGCATTCTTAATCCAGGTCAGAGATTATATTGAAACTGAATTCCATATTCCGGTTCTTCGCTGCTGTCGTAGTGTGCATGGTATTGGTCTTTTGCAAATTAACTGCCTGTTCAACCGAGACCGCCTGATCAATATTGGAGACCACTTTATTGAAGGGATTAGGGTTCATTTCGTAGTTCATGATCAAGCTATTAATGCTAGAAATGCCCCCTATCCTAGGTTGGGTTGGTTTTTGCTTCTTGGGTTCCCTCTTGACTTAAGGTCTACAAATTTCTTGGACCAAATCTGTTCCTCCTTTGGGAGGCTCATAAGATGGAGAATGGATGATAGAACCTTTTCCCACGTCCGGTGCAATGCTTGTTCGACTCCCCTGAAGATGTTCCCAGGAGCTTGGTTGTTAGGGTTGGTTCAGGGCCGAATGGAGCAGCCTCTTCTTGGTCTGTGCCAGTCGTCATTCTTTTTCATGAACTCACTGATGGCAACCTATTACCTGATGAAGATGCCCTTGCTCCGGAGGATGATAATCCGCATCCACTCCTTCATGAAGTTCAACTCCCACATGATGTAGCTCAGCCTGCGCCTAACCAGTTTCCTCCAGCACAAGGACATCCCATCTGGGACATAGTTGCTAACAATGAAGTGGATCAGAATCAAGGCTGGCAACCATGGGACAATGCTCATAATAATGAAGCTGCCAATCCTCCCAATCCAGAGATGGTTCTAGCAATTCCGGCCCAACAATTGCAGGAAGAACTGAATGACCTTGATTTCCCCGATGATGAGGTCTTGGATTGGAGTTACACTCCTGCGATCATCAGATTTTACACCGGGATTCTGAAATTTATGATAAACCGGCTTCAAGTCAGCCAGTGCCAAACCTTATTGACAATCGGGTCTACCCTCAGACTGTGGCTATATCAAGGATGACTGAGTTTTCTATATGTCAGATATCCAAAACAAGTTTTCTTTTCAAAATGTATGGATATGCTGGGGATTTTAAATCATGTGTCAGGGTGTCTGTTTCTAATAATTTCTCTCTTAGCCAGTTTGTGAGATCATTTGACCTGACCAAGATATTTAACATATCTCTCATATCTCCAAGAATCTACAGTCCGAGCATCAAAAGGAGTATAGGTCTTAATCAGCAGAAACAGTTGGCCTTAGAATATCCTCATGAGCTTTTGCCTAACAGTGAAGGCACACCTCCCCTCCAGTCAAGGCATTTTCATTTTCCTGCCATGCATGACAGAATCAAAGTAGTTTATGAAAGGAAAAGGAAGCTAGACAAGGTTTTCAATTCTCGCCTTCTTAACAAACAAACTGAACCTTGGGTTGATATTCCGCTTGAAAAGATAGCTTCTTCTAGTTTCAGGAGAAGCAAACGACTGGAGGAAAAGTACAAGGGTCTCAGGCAGCCAAGCGTCTCTTCCTTGCTCAACAGAAGGAAGGAAATTCAGTACAAGGAGACTTTTTTAAAGCAAAATTCTGGTGATATTTCTCAACAACCCAATGATCAGCCTTTACAATACTTTCCAACTATGTCTGAAGTTAATTCGTTGAAGAGTAATACCCCTATAATCTCTATAATTGCTATCCAGAATTTCGGAGTGGAGAAGTGCGAGGCTTACCCCTGAGGAGATGGCCCAGGAGAAACTTTTGAGCTTGGATGAGGGACAATGAAGATTCCAGGTCCTGAGGGTTGCATTGAGGACTCTGTCCTCTCCAAGTTGTTCTTTTGTAATAGGTTGTTCACCTCTTGTAGAGGAACTTTGTATGGCAACCTGGATTCCTGTTTTGTAATGCGTCGGTTAAAACGTCTGGATTTGTCACTCTGCGTCTGGATCTGTCTATCCCTTCTAGTTTTTGGACTTGGATAGTAAAGACGCCTCTGGTGCATTATTGCCTTGATGTTCTATACTCCTTCTTAGTTCTATTGCCTGGAGTTTCTCTCAGAGTCAAATGAACTATTACAGAGTCTCTATTGCTATATTCTGGCCAGAAGTTGACCTGCGGCCTTCTTGGCTTCTGTGGTTTCGTCCCACTTCTTTTCCCTCTTACAATCTTTATAATGGGATCTAAAAATAATTTCAGAAACTGGGTAATTCTCAATTGGAATGTCAGAGGGTTACATGACCAGCACAAATGCAATCTCCTTAGAGCTAAGATTCAAGAATCTGGTTGTTCTATTGTTTGCATCCAAGAAACTAAAAGACCTACGTTCAACCACTCCATCATCAAAAGTTTCGCACCGAAAAGATTTAATCAGTTTGCGTTTTCTCCCTCTAATGGTGCTTCTGGGGGGATTCTTATTGCTTGGATGGGTAATATTCACTCTGGTGAAGTAACTTTCAACTCTTCCTATGCCCTCTCTGTTAAGTTCACATCTCAACACAATGGCAAAGAGTGGACCCTTACTTCTGTCTATGGCCCTTGCTCTGGGCAGGGAAAATTTGATTTCCTCAATTGGCTTTCGAACTTAAGTATCTCTGAGGAGGAAGATTTGATTATTATGGGAGATTTTAACCTTTATAGGTCCTCTTCGGACAGGAACAAATATGGTGGCAGACTCAATGATGCCCATTTATTTGATGATACCATAAACTCCCTTGGGCTTATTGAGATCCCTCTCAAAGGAAGAAAATTCACTTGGAGCAACATGCAAAGTAATCCTTTGTTAGAACAGATCGACTGGTGCTTCACCTCTGTTCACTGGACTTCCTCTTTCCCGGGACGCTCTGGCTCCCTCTCGTCAGGTCCATGTCTGATCACACACCATGTGTGGCTCAAATTCGAACTAATATTCCGAAAGCTTCAATTTTTAGATTTGAAAACCTTTGGCTTAAACGTCCTGATTTTCTTAAGATAGTGGAAGACTCCTGGCGTCTTCCCTCCAACAATTCTCCCTGTGCTGCCAGTAATGTTATTCAAAAACTTAATAATCTCCAGCTCAAGTTTCGACATTGGAAATTCAGTGAGTCTACAACCAAAAGTCAGATTAGTCACTGCAATGCTTCTATTGAGATTCTTGATAAAATTGAGGAATTCAGGCAGCTTCATACTCAAGAAAGAAATTTTAGGAAGATTCTTAAAAGTCACCTGGCTCATCTTTTAGAGATTCAAAATATCTATTGGAGGAATCGTTGTGCTATCCAATGGGTTAAGCTTGGTGACGAAAACACCAAGTTTTTTCATGCTAAAGCCACTGAGCGTTTTAGACTTAACCTCATTACTTCTTTATCTTCTGAAAAGGGTGATATCCTTTATGATCACGATGCCAAGGCCAGCCTGCTCTTCAACACTTTCTTTGATAGAATGGGAATCTCGGAATGTCCTACTATGATTTTCAACTTGCATAATCTTGTCCATCATGTTGATAATCTGGATTGGCTTATCTCTCCTTTTTCTACCCAAGAAATTGACAATGTTGTTGCTCATTTGCACTCGGATAGTGCCCCGGGGCCTGATGGGTTCAATGGCCACTTTTATAAGAAATGCTGGCAGGTTATCAAGGAGGACTTTTACAGGCTTTGCTTGAATTTTCAGGATGGTTTGGCTTCCATTTCTCCCATCAATCATTCCTTCATAGTCCTGATTCCCAAGCATGACAATCCTGAATATCCAAGTGACTACAGGCCCATATCTTTACTCAACCTGAGTGTTAAAATTATCACGAAACTCTTGGCATCTAGGCTTAATTCTATCATCAATTCTGTGGTTCACAAAAACCAATATGGTTTTATCAAAGGAAGAACAATTCAAGATTGTCTGGCTTGGTCCTTTGAATATCTCCACTTATGCCACAGCTCCAAGGAAAAAATGGTTCTTATTAAACTTGACTTTGCCAAAGCCTTTGACATGATTGAGCACAATGCTATCATTAATATGTTTCGCGCCTTGGGCTTTCCGCATCAATGGCTCCAGTGGATTAGACAAATTCTGGATTCGGCGTCTACTTCCATTTTGTTGAATGGGGTTCCTGGCATGTCCTTCAAGTCTAAGAGAGGGGTTAGGCAAGGGGACCCCATCTCTCCCCTCTTATTTGCTGTCACGGTTGATCTACTTCAGCATATTCTTAATAAGGCAATGCACTTGGGTGTCATCTCTATTCCTTTGAATTTGGACCCTGACGCTGATTTTCCTGTGATACAATATCTTGATGATACCATTATTTTCATCAAAGGTTCTCAAAAGGAGCTATTCAATCTCAAATGCTTCTTGCAAGCTTTGCGGTACTCTTGGCCTTAAGATCAATTATAACAAATCGGCCATGTTTCCTATTAATATCTTGGACAATGATTTGGACATTCTCATTGCTACCTTTGGTCAGTAAAAGGAGAATTTCCTTTCACTTACTTGGGTTTACACATGGGCCTCTCGGACCTCACATAAAAGATTTTGAAGCCATGGTGAACAGGATTAACAGAAGGATTTCATCTTTCTCTTCCCTGCTTTCTTATGGTGGTCGGCTTCAGCTTGTCAATTCGGTTCTTTCCTCAATGCCTACCTTCACTATGTCTACCTTGAAGATTCCTGCAGCGGTTATCAATAGAATTGACAAAGCTAGGAAAGCTTGTCTTTGGGGGAAAAATGACATAAATGGAAGAAGTAAATCGTTGGTCAATTGGCAAAAGGTGTGCAGGCCTAAAAACAAAGGCGGATTAGGTGTGATTGACTTAAGAACTCATAATATTGCCCTCATGCTCAAATTCTTACACAAATTCTACAATAAAGAAGACATCCCTTGGGTTCATCTGATCTGGTCCTCTTATTATCCAAACCAAGTCCCCCTTCCATCTTCTCGGAAGGGATCTTTTTGGTGGAGAGACGTCTCAGCTCTTATTGAGACGTTCAAAGGGATTGCTATCTGCCGTATTGGGAGAGGTGACACTGCCCTCTTCTGGAATGATGCTTGGAATGACGTCCTCAGGAGATCCAAATACCAACATCTTGTCTCCTTTGCCAAACACGAGAATATAAGTGTTGCCTCCTTCTTTCATCATCCGGGGATTTCAAGGCATTTCCACTTGCCCTTATCTGATCAAGCTTTCCACGAACTTCAACTTTTACTTGCGGATATCACAGTTTATACTTTGTTTGATGATATCAAAGATTGCTGGAGCTACAATTGGAATTCATCTGCTTATTCCCCAAGTAAATTTTACAAATTGATGTTTAGTAGCTACACTGTCCCGAATCCTATTCGTTGGATATGGGAAGCGAAGTGCTCGCTTAAGATCAAGATTTTCTCATGGTTATTGTGCTTGGATCGCCTTAACACTAAGAATTTGCTCAAAAGGAAGAATTGTGTTATTCAAGGAGACAATTTTCTTTGTGTCTGTGTGATCAAGGCGTTGAAGAGACTAGAGATCATCTTTTTTCATTTGTTCTTTCAGCTCTTCTTCTTTGAAGCATACTGAGCATCTCACAGGATCAAGAAGCGGGTTTCCTTCAGAAAATCAAGAATGCTTGTCATGCTAATAGAGTGCCTCTCTTTCTTGATGCTTTCATGATCGCGTCTTGGGGCATTTGGAAAATCAGAAATGATCTCATCTTCCGGTCCAAACCAGCTAGTTTTCGTGTTTGGAGAGAGTGGTTTCTTGATGAAATTCACTTGCAATCTTTTAGGCTTAATTCTTCCTGTTCCTTAGACTTGAAAGCTTGGGGTAATCGGCTTGTCTAACTTTGTTTTTCCTGGCTGGCCCCTCACCAGCCTTTTTCTTTCCTTCTTTCTTGGTCTTGTAATGTTTTGCTCTCGTTAATAAAATTCTAGGCAGGGGCTTCCTCTGTCTTTTTCCCTTTCAAAAAAAAAGACAACCAAATAAGTAAAGATATGCTCATTAGACCATCCTAGATTGCGGTTGTTTGGATACTTGCCGGTAGGTTAGAACTTGAACAAATTCAAGGGCTAGTCACATTGAGCAGTGAAAAGCCTGAAAATCTAGACAACAACACTCATCAGTCGGCACTAACCTGACCTCTACACTGGTCGTGGTGACAATGCTGTTTATTTTCCTCTGCAAGTTGCCCATAGCCTTCTAAGGGGGATGTGCATAGTTTGGTGGATCACAGATTATGTAGAGATGTCAATTTGCAAGAGACTGAAAGAGTTTACAAGGCTGCTTGTTGGTGCATTCAAGATGAGGATTTTAATCGACCAACGATGGAAGAGGTTCAGAATCTTGAGGTTCTGCGTGAACTCAATATGCCCTCATTACCAGGATCGTGAAGATTGCAACTTAAGTAGTCTCTGCAGGATCATCCGATCCAAAATGATTGACCCGGATCTCTCAAAATACTGCAGGGAAAATGCATCTAGTTGAATCGATAACCCGATCTCTTAGCACGCTGAGGAAGTTCATGGGCTAAAATATCAGTAATTTCGTTGGTGCCTAAAAGTTTGTGCATTCGCACTTCTCCAAAATTTGATAAGAGAACTAATGAATGTCGTACACCTGAGATACGTGCAGCAACAAAATGTCAATGTCAAATACGTGCAGCCAACTTCAATTTGGACCTGTCATGACCGTGTTTGAAGCACCGGTTTGTTTGTTTTTTTTTACAATTTTTGCACAAATTAAACTGCTTGTTTTAATAAAAATCCTGTAAAACTTTAGTGAAATGTTTGCATTTCAAATTGCTCCAAGACGTGTGAATATGTGATCACATGGTCCGTTTTTGGTATTTTTCACGTCGTAGGGCATGTACAATGGAATATTTATGCTGTCTATAAAAGTATGCTATATAGGATTTTTAATGATGTGATGGAGAGGATTTTGGATGATGTGACGGGGAGAGAAAGGTACTGTCTACTATTTAATGGAGGGTCTTATAGATAGCTTTATACTGTATATACCATTGTACAGACAGTATGTTAATTATATAAGGGCATGTCTGATAGTATAGACGACAATTTGCCTATAATATATCTCCACATCATCTATAGACAAAGACTAAAAATAACTCATACAATGGATCGTCTATATAGTTATGCAGTAATGGTCTCTCATCCAAATAGCAGACTGTCCATACAATGGTAGATAAAATAGAAAGCTGTCTATAAGACCGTCTGTTAAATAGTAGACATCAGCTTTCTCTCTCCTCTTTCTCTCTCTTCCACATCACCTAAAATCCTAGGTGGCATGATCTTACAGACAGTTGATATGTACCATTGTGCATGCCCTAAGAGATCATTGCAAACAGCTATATAAATAGTCTATTGTATGAATTATCTTTAATACTTTTTATAGATAACACTGTCTATATCACTGTGATCGTACCTCGCTCAAGTGGGTTGACCTTTTGTCTACGAGTTCAATGGACAAAGATAACCCGCCCTGAATCCGGCTCGTTTTTTGATAGTAACTGGGCCTAACAAGAACTGGTCTCTGCCCTTCCCAGGCCCGGACAATGAAAGTAGTCACGAGCCTTGCAGAAGTGAGAACGCGCGCGACGAACGACACGCCGCCGCCCGCCTCACCGGCTCCCCGCCGGATATGGACGAAAACGCGGTGGAGCGTCTCCCAGGTAACTGCTTCACCCCCACGCTCTAGTTTTGTTATATGATGTGGTTGGTGCAAACCTTTTTCGCGGACGCAAGATTAGAAATAGCAACTTGACCTGACGGGTTAGAGGTGCATGCAAGAGCTCGGCCACCATTTTTGTTTGTCGATAACAAGAACAAACCGAGTAGATTGGTATATTGTTTACTTTGTTTCCTGCTCTTTGCTCTAGAAAAAGTTAACAGTGGAGATATCTACCACTTAGGACTGACAAAGAGTTCCTCGATGTGTTTCCTGTCTACGAGGGCATAAGGTTGATCGAAGTATTTGTTGACAGAACAAAGGTATTCCAAATAGAGAACATTTTTAGGGCGCAATGTAGCTCCTTCCTTTTTTTTCTCCATCCCTCTTTAGGCCTCACAATTACACGCAGCATATTTATTCATGAACAAAGACAAGATAAATTGTAGTTATGGCACACATTACCAAAAAGTTATGCTCAAGTTGGCAATGTATTTCAGGGTTTAGACAACCACAGAAGGGAAGCTCTGCTCCAGGATTGCAGAGACCTATCTTCATGTCAAGAGTGAGCTGCCCGGTGCGTTGCACTGCCTTCAGTGTCTTGAAGCCGCCCTGCCTCTTGTGAAGCTCCGTCCAGGTACCCATGAACTGCATGCATATTTAAATAATAATGCAGTTAGGCGTGCTGGCGATAAATGTTCATGCGCAATAGGCTTTTATAAGTATGATACAAAATCTAGTTGTGACAGAACCTGATGTGCTTAGCAATAGTGATACGGATGTTCCTTTTCGAACAATCGCGTACCGGGTCTCAAGCCAGAACGAGTATCAGTGGAGGACGGCGCCGGGAATCGACGTCGACCTATGGTAGCAGTAATGGCTGTACGGAGCCACCGCCGATTGTCGATGGCGGCGCTGCTATTAGGGTTTTTCTTCGCAAACAAAAGCATGACCTTTTCTTATTGCCTTGTCCCTCTTATAGATTGAGGTACCAGGAAAGTAACAGACTAGAGATAGAAATACAATTCTCATTGAAACTAACAAGCGGAAAGGAAACAACTACTAATCACGAAAGGATACGGAAGGAAAGTAATTAACTAGTAATCCTGGAAGGATACGGGAAGACTGCCTTGCATGGCGCCTGCGCATGCAGCATGGCCTTATGCGGCAGATCCTTCCGTGCCTTTTCTATAATAGACTCTATCCGCAGCCCTAACAGTACTCCCCTCCTCGACACCCAGCTTGTCCTCAAGCTGAAAATCAGGGTAAGCTCGCCGGAAAACAAGGGCGTCCATCCAAGTGGCCTCTTCCTCAGGTTCACCCATCCAATGAACCAGAATCTGCCGATGGCCCCGAGCAAAACGCTGCTGAAGAAGGCGATAGGGCTGGGGCTGCGAGTCTTCAGGTGCTGAAGATAAATCCACCGGTAATGGGGGCGGTGCATTAGGAGGAGTGCCCTGGTATGGTTTCAGAAGTGAAACATGAAATACATTGTGGAGGCGGGCTGTCACAGGAAGATCCAACCGATACGCCACTGCCCCTATCCGATTGAGCACCTGGTATGGTCCAAAATAGCGAGGAGAGAGCTTGTGCGGGGCTTGCGGACGCAAGGATAATTGACGATGTTTCTGAAGCCGAAGCCATACCCAAGAGCCAACTGAAAATTCCAAATCCCGGTGATGACCATCATGGGTCTGTTTCATCCGATTCTGAGCATGCAATAGGTGTTGACGGGCTTGAGCTAGCAGAGCATCCCTATCCACAAGCTGGCAGTCCACTGCATCAATGGAAGTCGAACCCTCTGAATAAGGAAGTAGGCTGGGGGCCCGGCGACCATAAACCAACTCGAACGGAGTAATGCGCAGTGTTGAGTGATAGGATGAATTATAGCAGAATTCCGCCCAAGGAAGCCATTTCACCCAAGTTGTTGGATTATCAGCGGCCAAACAACGCAAATACATTTCAATTGTTCTGTTAACCACCTCTGTTTGGCCATCGGATTGTGGATGATATGTGGAGGAAGTGAGAAGGCGGTGCCTGGCAGCAAGAGACTACGCCACAATTTGGTGAATATGGGATCCCGGTCGGAGACAATTGATTCCGGCATTCCATGAAGACGAACGATTTGATCAAAGAAAATATCAGCAATCACTGTGGCAGATGTTGGTCTTTTGATGGCTATGAAATGACTGTACTTTGAAAGTCTATCGACGACGCTTAAAATTGCAGTTTTGCCCTCGGATTTCGGCAAGGCCACAATGAAATCCATAGATACATCCGCCCAGACCTGTTGCGGGATAGGAAGAGGTTGAAGGAGACCCGCTGGTGCTAGTGTACTGACCTTGTGAGCTTGGCAAGTCTTGCAAGAACGAATGTATTCCTCCACGGAATGACGTAAGCCCTCCCAATAAAATTGTTGCTTGACTCTGTGAACGGTTTTGTGGACTCCTTCGTGAGTGACATCATGGAAAGCAGCAACCACCGTCTCGCATAATGGAGAGTTAACCGGAATCACCAATCGACCATCATAGTAAAGCAGTCCCTCTTTTGCTGTCCACCGGGAACCTGTAGGCTGCCCGGCTGCTGCTACCTCTTCAAGCTGCCGTTGTATTGCCGGATGTGCCCGCAGGGCAGCATGCCATTCTTCCCAGATTGATGCTGATGGTGCAGAGATTGCGCAGCAGCTAGCTGCTCCTTCAAAGGCGCGGGACAGCGCATCGGCTGCCTTATTAGAGCGGCCCGGCTTATATTCAACAGTGAAATCAAACCCCATGAGTTTACTTAGCCAATGCTGTTGTGGGGGTGTTACCAAGGCCTGTTCCAATAGATACTTGAGGCTAGCATGATCGGTCCGCACAACAAATGGCCGACCCCAAAGATAAGGACGCCAGTGCCTAATAGCCTTGGACAAGCCAATAAGCTCCCTCTCATATGCCGCCAACCGAACATGACGATCCGCCAAGCGACGACTATAGAAGGCGACAGGATGTCCTTCCTGTTGTAGAACCGCGCCAATACCCAAACTGGAGGCGTCGCACTCCACGACAAATGGCAAGTCGAAATCTGGAAGGCGGAGCACAGGCGCCGATTGGAGAGCCTCTTTCAGCCGAATAAAGGCCCGGTCAGCCTCCTCTGACCATACAAAGGTTTGACGGCGTAGCAGGGCTGTTAGAGGTTCGGCAATGGCAGCATACTGGCTGATAAAACGGCGATAATATCCAGTAAGTCCCAAGAAACCGTGAATTGCTGAAACTGAGGTTGGAGTCCTCCAATTCGCCACATCCTGGACTTTAGCTGGGTTAGCCGACACTCCTGTTTCCGAAATAATGTGCCCCAAGTACTTTACTTCCTGACTGGCAAAGACACACTTCTTTTATTTCAAGAACAACTGATGTTGGCGTAGGCGGTCCAGCACCATCCGCACATGAATAAGGTGCTCTTCCCGGGTTGAACTGTAAATGAGTATGTCGTCGAAGAAAACCAGCACAAATTTGCGAAGGAAGTCTGCAAGTACCTCATTCATGAGAGCTTGGAACGTGGAAGGAGCATTACATAATCCGAAAGCCATGACTACAAATTCATAATGGCCATGATGTGTGCGAAAAGCCGTCTTCTCAATATCTTCTTCTCTCATGCGAATCTGATGGTACCCGGAACGTAAGTCGAGCTTGGAGAAAAATCTGGCGCCATGTAGCTCGTCAAGAAGTTCCTCAACTACTGGAATTGGGAATTTGTCCTTGATGGTCTTGGAGTTAAGGGCTCTGTAGTCCACGCAAAATCTCCACGAGCCATCTTCTTTCTTGACCAAGAGTACTGGGGAGGAGAATGGTGACCTACTGGGCCGGATCAACCCCTGCTCGAGCATCTCGGTGCATTGTCTTTCGATCTCATCCTTCTGGCGGAATGGATAGCGGTAAGGTCTAACCACCACTGGGTCTGTGCCTTCAGCCAAGACAATGCGATGATCACAGTTCCGTGACGGAGGCAATCCCTTCGGCTCCTGGAAAAGATCTCCATACTCAATTAAGAGAGCTTCCACCTCCCTGTCCCTCGAGGCCTCTAACTGGTGAACCCTAGCCTCAGAGGTAGAAACGTGGCCCTGAAGGATGATCTGCTGTCCCTTCCTGTCAAAAACCATACGGAGCCTGTCGAAATTCCACTGTATGTCTCCCAAAGTTTGCAACCATTGTACTCCTAGGACCAAATCATACCCCTGCAGAGGAATTACTAAGAAGGGTGCACAAAACTGATGTGAATCCACTGTGAAAATTCCCTGGGTAATGCGTCCCAGGCATGGCAGTTCAGCTCCATTGGCCACCCGGACTCGCTGGGAGCCACCCGAGCTCTGTTCTTCCCCGATGAGAGCTGCGGCATGACTGCTTACAAAGTTATGGGTGCTGCCGCTGTCGATCAGACCGACAAGTCGATGTCCTTTCATGTCCACCAAGACCTGCATCGTGCTGCCCCCACAAGTGCCTCTCACGGCCATGGCTGACAAGGCTGCCGGTTCTTCCTCAATTTCGCTGTCTGGCTCCTCCTCATTCACCACCTCACAGAGAAAAAGACGCTTGCACTGATGGCCCCTTGAAAACGCCTCATCACAGTTAAAATAGAGGCCCCTAGCCCTCGATTCGCCATCTCGTGCGAGTCGACCTCGCCGATATGGTGAGAAGCTGGCGACGACGCTCGAATTCACATCGAGCCGCGCCTCCCGTCGCGTGCTGCACCGATGCTGGCGCCATGGCCATCGGAGTTTCCGCCGGAGGAAGCGGAAGACGTCCCGCACTCCCTGCCGGGATACTTGCGTGCGTTGCAGTCAGCGTGGTTGAGCTCCGGCTAAACGGTGGTCTTGCTCGGTGCTGGCAACTCTGGGCGGCCTTAGCGAGCCACACATCTTCTTGGCGTTCAGCTTCCCGCGCCAGGCCTATCGCATCCGCCAAGTCCCGAGGTCTATCGCGACGCACCTCCGCCATCAGCGTCGATGATAACCCCGCCAAGAACAACTCCACCTGCTCCCCCTTCTGCACCCCTGATGTGCGCGCCAGCAGCCGCTGGAACTCCCTGACATACTCCCCGACCCGACCTTCCCCTTGCTTGAGGTTGGATAGGTCTCCGAGAGGACCCGCCGAAGAGTATTGCGAGAATCGCTGCAGGAAGACCTCGTAGAACTCCTCCCAGCGGATCTCGTTGTCCTCCTTCTCCCAGTTGTCCAGCACTTCTTGCGCCTCTCCTCTTAAGAAGAAGCCCGCCATCTGGACATACTCTGTTTTTGGTACCTGGTACAACTTCCCGAATCGTTCGCATTGCTTCAGCCATAACAGAGGATCCTCCGAGCCGTCGTAGACCGGAAGCTCATACCGTGGCGCCCGCGGTACCCAGCGACGATCTTGGCGATCGTGCTGGAACCTAGCCATGTCTCGGTCCTCCTCCTCCCCTTCGCTGTTTCTTTCCGTGCGGAAATTGGATCGGAGGCTTCGGTTTTGCGCGCCGCTTCCTTCCGTTCCCACGGGTCCTTCCTCCATGGTTCTCTTTCCCAATGCCTTGATCAGATCGTCAATCTTCTTCTCCAGCCCGACATGTCCTGCGCGCAATTCCTCCAGGCTCGTCTCTATTGCCGTGAGGCGTCCCTCGGCTTGCGACATGTTGGAATCGCCTTGCTCTGATACCAATTGATACGGATGTTCCTTTTCGAACAATCGCGTACCGGGTCTCAAGCGAGCAGTATCGATGGAGGACGGCGCCGAATCGGCGTCGACCTATGGTAGCGATAATGGCTATACTGAACCACCGGCCGATTGTCGATGGCGGCCTTTGCTATTAGGGTTTTTCTTCGCAAACAAAAGCATGACCTTTTCTTATTGCCTTGTCCCTCTTATAGATTGAGGTACCAGGAAAGTAACAGACTAGAGATAGAAATACAATTCTCATTGGAAACTAACAAACGGAAAGGGAAACAACTACTAATCCTGAAAGGATACGGAAGGAAAGTAATTAACTAGTAATCCTGGAAGGATACGGGAAGACTGCCTTGCATGGCGCCTGCGCATGCAGCATGGCCTTATGCGGCAGATCCTTCCGTGCCTTTTCTATAATAGACTCTATCCGCAGCCCTAACAAATAGCATATCTCTGCTTATATTATTGAATTACAACAAGTTGCGCTCCAATTAAGACCATTGAACAAAAAAAAACTTGCTTACATTTTGAGTGTGGCTTCCCTGCAATAGCTTGAAGTAGTCTTGGCACTGGGGGTATGTGAACTTCAAGAAAACCTTCAAGATACTGAACAACTTCACCCATTATTGGTAGATCAAACTCGTCATCTTGAATACACCAACATGCAACCTTGAAAGCTCTTTCCACCTGCTCCAAATGAACATCACCGTGTAAATTGTGGTCCACCAAACTCCCCACATCCCCCTCCAGTGTAGTTTATGTGCGACTTGTACAGGGAAATAAACAGAATTATCACCAGTAGTAAATTCTCTACATGAGTTCCTCCTTCCTGATATGATTTCCATCAAAACCATGCCATAGCTGTAGACATCAACTTTTGATGTAATAACAGTTCCGCTGATCCATTCGGGTGCAAGATATCCTATAGTTCCCCTCATTGTGGTGAGAACTCGGCTAAAATCCCTTCCTATAAACTTTGCCATCCCAAAATCTGCAATTTCAGGGATAAATGTTGCGTCAAGAAGTATGTTTTCTGGCTTTATATCACAATGTATAATGCAATCCCGGCAACTATCATGCAAGTAGGCCAGTCCTCTGGCAACTCCAAGAGCTATTTGATACCTAATGCTCCATTTCAAGACTGTAGCATTACTATGAAACAAGTGGGTATCAAGAGAACGATTTGGCATGTGTTCGTAGACAACCAACCTCCTATCACTCTCACAACAAAAACCAATTAGTTTAACTAAATTGATATGCTGGATGATTCCAATTGATCCCACTTCTGCTCTGAATTGTTTCTCTCCTTGACGAGCACCATCAAGCCTTTTAACTGCTATGGCACAAGAGTCATTTAGAAACCCCTTAAATACAGAACCAAAACCACCTGCCCCTAGCTTCTCTGAGAAGTTTTTTGTTGCACGTTGCAAATCAACGTGTCTAAATGCAATAATGCCGCCCCCACTTTGAAGGTTTTTTATGCTGTGAGCAGAAAACCTCCTCTTATTTCTCTGAATCATCAGTAGCAAGAAGAGTGACAATAAACCAAAGAAAGCAACACTTGCACCAATGGAAACGCCAACGATTATGGGTCTTCCTTTGTTTTCCCTACTTTGCATCTCTTTGGCAGCAAGGCGAAGGTAAAGAGTTACTCCATTCGTATTAGTAATATCACCACATTGTTGCTGCTTCACATTAGTTAATTCATTATACCAAATGATACATCCATTGTTATCATAGGAATATGCAGTGCAAGTGCAATTGCCCAGACAAACTTGCGAACATCCACCCGCACTTGTCGCACCTTCCATGATGTAGCCATTATTGGGCAACCCAACACATGGCATAGGGTAGAACTTGTCTTGCGTACTTGTGCTATTGTTGATACCACAATCTAATGGAATATTTCTCACACAGCCGCCTGTTCGATCATCTAGCTCCCAGTCATCGGGCGATCTTATGGAGAAGCCCTTCATACAGTTGCAGAAAGGAAGCTTGTTCTCTTCGCAGATTGTGAAAGCTCCACAAATGCCGTATACATCACATTGCTTGGGCGGGTTGGTGTAGATTGCTACCCAATCTTGTGCGCTCTCAACCCACAGGAATATCTTGGATTGACCAGAGATGTCCAACGCAAAACGGATGATCATTGCTTCATCTAGTAAGGTGTATGTTATGTATTCCTCTTCTTCATTGTTGACAAAAGTAAAACTACCAAATAAACGGGGCCGACCTGTCTGCTCCGGTATATTACCGAAGTAGTGGCCGTTCCATTCTCCACTGGACCAGTATGGTATGGACGAGTTCAGTGCTGCAAGGATGAACCGGGCAGAACCATTGCTGTCTATTAACTCGTAACTATACATGCCAGGAGCTGGGTCTATCGAGTTCTTTCTGGAAACAAGACGACGGTTCAGGCCGGTGACCTTGTTCCGGCCAAGCTTTGCACCGGCGAGATAAGTATCCGTTGGGTAGTCAAAGCTTTGCCACAATAAGTCAGAAGAGTTTGCGCTGTTTTGTAGGACAAGGTTACCAGTGTTCAATAGCATGGCTGTAGTTCTGTTTGTCGTGAGGTTAGCTTGGCTAGACCAGATGATGAACTTAGTGGCCTGATCTAGGATGACTAGGTTGCCATCACCGGAGATTGTGAGCTCCGGCGAAGCGGGGCCAGTGACAGGCTTATCTCCATTGGCGACCCATATAGTAGTTAACTTTGGGACTCTGTTGAACCATATGCCTAGGTACCAGTTCGAAGCATTGTGGGAGGACTTACTGGCTGTTGGCCGGAAGAAGCCAAGCGCGAACTTGCCATTGCTGGAGATGAGCTTGTCGTTGCCGGTGAGTGCCTGCCGAGCTGCGATGATGTCCATCGCCGCGCGACATGTAGGAGTGTGCAGGGAGAAGAGGAGGCTGAAGACGATGAGGAGGAGAGGCATGGTGGACAAACGGAAGAGCTAGCCAGCGCAGGTACTTGGGAAGTAGAGGATAGATGATGTCAAGTGCGACTTTAGCGCCAGGATACGAGGAATGCACGGTAAAATACTCCACCACAAAACAGCCGAGTGGCAATTCATCACAGACAGAGGTATGCACGCGACTCTTATGGCACACTGACTAGACGGGCGGCTTAAAGAATCCAACAATACGAGTAGTAATTTTTATCGACGATTATGGACTGGATCAGGTAGTTCCCTATGTGCAAGGGCCCACTGATAGCGGCCCAGATGACGCTTGAAGTTCACACGTCGTGAATGATCCAAATTTGTGGTCAACGGCTAGATTGCTTTCAGCCTTCACTAGTGGAAACCTGTCTTCTTGGAATTTCTTTCGAGAACTGATCTCGGAATCACTGAACGTGATCAACCAATATAACAAGAATATGATCCACTGGTCAAGAAAGCTAGCCATGATATTATACTCTCACTACTACAGAAATGGCCATTTGAGTCAGTCCTTTTTTGTCATTTGGGTTAGTTTTGATGGCGATACAAAATTCTTAAACAGTGATGACAAGCAGCTATCACAGTCGGTTTTCGCCCGATAGAGATATAGTGTTATCTGTGTCGGTTTCAAGGTTAGAACCGACCCAGATGAATAATTATTTATATCGGTTTCGAGCTAGAAACCGATAGAGATAATTAAGGATTTGGATTGATTTCAAGATCAGAGCCGATAGAGAAATCCTTATGATATCTATTGGTTCTTAGTGTGGAATCGATATAGATTAGTGAATTATCTCTATCGGTTTTATGTTCAGAACCAATAGAGATTACACGTCTCTATCGGTTCACCTTCACAATATATTCAAATTCAAAGTATATTCACACTCACAGATTGACAAATTTATAGTATATTCACATATTGGCAGTATATGCATAACAAATTTACAATATATTCACATTCACTGCATTGTTGATAGTATATATACTCAATGCAGAAATCAGTAGCACAATTCTAACAACTCAATGCAGAAATATTTGCCCCAAGCAATTTCATCTGGAGTACCACAGAGGTTGTCTACTGAACATACTCAATGTATAAATCAGTGGTACAATCTTCTTGGCACAAGAGCAGTCTTTCGTATCATTACTATAGCAGTCATATCAATTTTATTAAGTTTTTTAGTTATCCCTTTGGGATATCGTTTTGTTTTAGCCGATCTTAGTATTGATGTTTTTTTATGGATTGCCATTTCAAGTATTGCTCCTACCCCAACTGAAGATGCCCACCCCTGATTGTTACAGAACGAGCGGCAATGACAAGCGGCTTAATCATCTGGGAGGGAACAAAAAGGAGTTTGAATCTGGTTTCAAATGGGAAGGAAAGAATAGCTCGACCGAGGAAAACCCTCGAATTAGAAGGAAGGGACAGGAAAAATCACGAAAATACATGACTTTTTTCTCAAAGGATTGACTTTTTTATAGCCAAATTTTGTCTGAAATATTTCCTGTTATGTTACAAAGATGCAATAAACTAGTTAAAATATTAACAAGCATACATTGAGAAACAACATTATTTGATAAACGTAACGTAACAATGTGAATGCACACAATAATTAGTAAATGAAATTGGGAGATGCACGAGATGGTGCAAATGAAGAAAAGTGGGAACACGAAAGAGATGTCTTGTATCTAGCATTAGGGAAGAGGAAGTATTTACCAGTGAAGAGCTTGAATGCGGTTGGGACACTCCTCTTCTTTGTAATCTAGAAAGCATCAAACTTCTGCAAGATGTATAGCCCAGGGTCGATGATCACAGATAGTGACTCATGGAAGCACCTCCCAAGATTTGTTCATCCAAATTAATGGCCAAGTATGAAATAGAGAGTGCTATGTCGATGTGTCTGACCCGTGAGTATGATAGACTCTGGCATGGCTATGCGAACACCAACATGCCTATCCTTCAACATGCTCTGGCGTTGTGCCATGTCCTTAGCTACGTAGCATTGGAGTGCGTAGCTGAGGCGGTGGCACTCAGCCTCGAGATACTTGCTCTTCGTCTCCAAGTGCTTTATATACATCTTCTTCCTCTCCCTCGATTTCATGGCAGAATCCCTATTCCTTATTTGCATAGTAAATTCACAACACATACTGCTATTGTGAGACCATATTGCAATGCTTAATAGCATAATAACCAACATGACAGAAAATTTGATAGCATAAGAACCAACATGGATGTGTATGCAAATGTAACCGTTAACCCCAACCTGAAATCCTCACATAACCAGCAAAGAAAATTGATTGCTTTTGTGATTTACACCTATACATAATAATGACTTTGAAATTTGAATCTCCTCTTTAAGATCAAGAATCAGTATAGCAAATTTCTTCCATTATTAAGTTTTATTAACCCTATGTTGTCACAACTGTAGTATGATATTGATCCTCTATGTACAACCATACTATTATTCAAGTAAAAAAGCATCATTTATAGCTAGCTCAAATGTAAAATCACAAGTTTCACAAACAAGCAAGATTAAACAAAATCCCCAATTTTTAGATGATTTACATGTCATACGCACTAACATAACAAAATTGTCATACCTCCTCTTCTTCTTGCTGATGGGACCATCGCCCTCCACCTCCACTTTCTCTGCATTTGGCGCAACCACGTTCTCCCTCCCAGAGTCCCCATTCGTGCTTCCCCCGCCTCGCTCTCCTTCTCCTCCCCGCCATCGAACAGAGCATCGAAGAACTCCTCCATGCTGACCCCCTTCGCCCCGTCCGCCTCTGTAGGCCCTTCCTCCATCAGGAACCTCTCGATCTCTGATAGCACCTCCTCCTCAGGAGGGCTCTCCCGTGAGGCCACCGAGTCCGGCAACCCCGCCTTTGCATCAGGCTGCGTTGATAGGGAAGGAGACAGGGGAAGAGGTCAGAGACGGCTGAGTCGCCAGAGAAGGGGGCTAGTAGGGGTCAAATCTAACCAAATTCCCAGGCCAGTGGAAGAAACTTGGTATAAATTAACCTAAACATCACTACATACCCAAATTGGCAACTACAAGTGTATAAAAATTGCATCTTTTCCCCCAACTCTTCAATGCAAGCATGAACCCCAGTTTGAAAATTCCAATCCCAGTAACCTCTAGTGACCCCAACTTCAAATCAATTTCGCCAAAATCGACAATACGTTGCACAAAGATCGAGTAGCTTTTGTGACCATCGAAACGTGAAATTTGGATTGGAGTTCTTGTATTTGTGCAATCCAATCGCGGATTCGGGTTGGAGTAGATTGTTTCTGTGCTTATCGTCTTGGGTGACGAGGGGGTAGTCGGAGGTGGAGAAGTTGATGAACCAGTCCCAGTCACCGCCCTCACGCAGCAGAATGGCTGCAACATGCATCGTGTTGGCTAGGTTGGTGCGGGTGATGTCGACGTTTGTTGTCGGCAATAATGAAAACGTGGCTAGGCGTTGGACCCAAACTTGATGGTAGAAAAAGACGCAGGAATTATACAGGTTTGGGCTCTTGCGAAGGAGATAATACCCTAGTCCTATGCTCTAGGATTATGTGTGTCTAGCTTATTGCTGATGATCTTATGATGATGATGATGTTACCATACCCCCCTATATAGTAGAGGGGTGCGGTTACAAAGGAAGTCCTGATCGGTTACAAGATGGAGATTGTATCTTTTTCCTTATCCGCTGAACATGATAACGGTCAGGATTAGGTTGGTTGCTTTCTTTAGAATCCTCTTATCGCGCACATGGGAAGCGGCCCAGGTGGTATCCATCTTCATGTTGCCAGCCCGGCCCATCCTCCCCTGGATGATCCATTCAGCCTGCCTTGTAAATACCTAGGGTTCATGTACTCCACAATAGCCCCTGAGTGTTCTGCGATCGAGTTGCCGTCCTCCTAGTTGCACTTTGGCTGAGTCATGCTCTACGCCGAGTGCTCCCGGTTCTTGTCATGGTTTCCCGACTGGTTCTTTCTTCATGCCAAGTGCCATACTATAGGCAAAGATATTGCAGAGGACTCAATTAACATTCCATGATCAACTTTTCCAAGTGGTACCCTAGCCCAATTATCGGGACATTGGCAGTCGGCTTAGCTCGGAGCATACCCTTGTTCATATTGGCTTTAGCCGAGTGGTACCTGTGTCCCATTGCCATGGCGCACGGCTTTTGGCCTATCATGAGGTGTACCATGGATTATCCGAGTGGTACCTGCACTCAATTTTCACGGTACACAACTGGTGGTCCATCATGGGACGTACCCCCGGAATTCTTGTTCTGAAACATCTTGCAATATCTTATTCCATCTTGTGTGGTAACCAACAGTCAACCTAAAGTGAGGCACATCACAAGATGATAGTTCAACTTGGTTTGGAAGGTACCCAAATCCCATTAACACGGTAATTGGCATTCGGCCCATCGTGGGGCGTACTATATCCCAACTAAATTTGGCCTAAGAGTATTTGTGCACGACGGTTGTGACGCACAACTGGCGGCCCATCATGAGGCATACCCTAGGTCAGGTCCAGACAAAACATGGAAGGCGAAACGACTTTTTCCCGCTCAAGGCGAAATTCAGTGTCCCCAACTCGCTTCACCTTTCTTCACATTTGTAGTGCCTTCGGTGACGATCTGACTTGTTTGCAGAATAACGGAGGAAGACACAGGCTCAATTCTGCGTCCTTGGCGAGAGGATCAAGACTGCAGAGGCATCATGTGCCAGGCACCGAGAAGCTTCCGAGGCGATGGTGAAGTTCCTGAACCCTGAAGAGGTAGGACCGAGCAATGAGGATGAAATCATCCTTCGGCTAATAGAGGGGCCCGAGAAGCTCCAGTCCCACGTTCGAGAAACAGCGACCACGAGCGCTAGTCAGGCTTTGGCAATCGTGAAGTCCTTGTATCCCTGAGTGGATCTCGAAGCTGTTAAGGAGGGCTTTGATGGCACCATTGATGATGATCAAGTTGGTGCTCTCTTCAAGGAAGTCAAGGACACGTTCGCCTCTTTAGTGGAAAATCTGGATTTGAGTTTTGAGTGATGTATGTGTGGAATTTTGGTTGTAATTACTCCACCTTATCATCTGGAATTAACTCTTGTCTCCTGGAATTAACTCTTAACCATAATGGCTTTGTTGTTTCCCAAGAGATCTTCGAATTAATGCTTGCGTGCTCATTCACGTTTGGTTCAGCTTCTTATGCTAACACGGAACCGCTTCGGCTTCCCGCGCTAGCATTTATTCGAAGCTATTCGACTTCTGCACTCCGGGTATATAAGGATGTCACTGCTACGAGAGCGATCATCCATTTCCCAATCTTTATCTGCCTGGCAGCCTTCAACCTCTTCCGCAAATCTTCGATGGCTTTCTCGTCTCGTTCTTCTTCACTGGCCAACGAGGTCTCGCCATCTCCTCCTTCGGTGGAGGAGCTGGTTTTTGACTTTGAAGACGAGGCGCCACCGGCGCCTAACGACGAGGAGGCCTTCCTCGCTGAGTTTTGGGCCAACTACGAGCTTGCCTTGGCCGAGCTCGCAGAACAGGAGGCCACTGCCCGCGACACCACCGACGTCGACGTGTTGATCGAGGTCGTCCCACAGCTTGCCGAGGTGAGGGACGCCCTCATCGAAGCAGTAGGCCACGTGCGCCGTGCTTAGGTTTAGCTGCCTGTAAAATTTATGCAGTGTAATAATACATTCGAACCTAATGTTCGATTTTATGAAATTTTAATGTCGTTTACTCTTTCTTCCCTACTGATCTTTGAGTTTGCCCGAGTGGTTTTATCCTCTTTCGTTTAAGCGCTCTGCCTGACTAGTCTAGCCCCTAGGCGTCGGGAGTCGGCTCATGGCTCTTTCTCCCAGGCACGCGTTTTGAGTGACTAGAGTTCACCGTTCATGGGGTTAAAGTTTCACTACTTGTAGTTGGCGCACTTCGCAATTGTTAGGAAGGAGAACTAAAAAATGACTCATAAGAAGGGTTGCGCATATACAACATTATTAGGTGTAGCCCCCCGACTTACTGCTTAATTGAGTATCAATTGAGTAGCAAGTCAAGAAAAAACTTTATTCATAATAATCATGATTAATGTACAAAATTCAAGAGGAAAAGCGACGTAGCTGCTCTATGTTCCATGTATTGCTGATAACCCCTGGGCGCGTCACCTCATCAACGATGTAGGGGCCTTCCCAGCTTGGGGAGAGCTTATGCTTACTTTTCTGATTCCTTCTTAGGACCCGATCTCCTTTGGAGAAAGCGCGGCCTCGAATATTCCGATCGTGATAGCGACGCAGGCCCTGGAGATACCTGACTGACTAGATTGTTGCGATGTCCCTGGCCTCCTCCAATCGGTCAAGATCTTCCATTCGGTTTTCCTCCGACTCGGCTTCCTTGTAGCTCCGAACTCGCGGGGATTCGAATGCCAACTTGGTCGGTAAGACCGCTTCTGAACCATAGACCAGGAAAAAAAGGTGATTGCCCGGTAGCCCTGCTGGGGGTAGTTCTGCCTCCAGAGTACTGAAGGCAATTCTTTTGCCCATTGTGCAGCGTATGGTTTGAAACGATCGAAGATCCTTGCTTTTAGCCCTTGCAACACCATGCCATTGGCTCGCTCAACCTGCCCATTACTCTGGGGATGTCCCATGGAAGCAAAGCAGATTTTGATGCCGAGCTCGTCGCACCAATCTTGAAACTCTTCGCCATGGAACTGCGTGCCATTATCAGTGATAATTCTATTCGGTACGCAAAATCTGATCACAATTTCCTGGAAGAATTCTTTGGCCTTGGCTGCCGTGATCGTGGAGACAGACTTAGCCTCAATCCATTTCGAAAATTTGTCGATGGCGACGAAGAGATGAGTGAAACCACCCTGGGCCTTCTTCAGGGGTCCAACCATGTCGAGCCCCCAAACTGCAAACGGCCAGGTGATCGAGATAGTCTGCAACTCCTGCGCTGGCATGTGTATCTGCCAAGCGAAGAACTGACAACCTTCACAGGTGCGAACGATGTCTTCCGCATCTGATACAGCAGTCGGCCAGAAGATGCCTTGACTATAAGCCTTGCCTACCAGGGTGCTTAACGCTGTATGATGTCCGCGAATTTCCAAGTGGATTTCTTTGAGAAGATTCCTCCCTTCTTACTCTGATATACAGCGCCTCAGGACTCTGGAGACACTCTTCCCAAAGAGTTCCTCACCAACCACCACGTAGCTTTTGCTTCGGCACGTGACACGCTCTGCTTGCACGCGATCTTCGGGGAGCTCGTCGTCTTTCAATAGATAATTCAAAAATGGGGTTGTCCAGCCAGGGTTGATGACCAAAACTTCCACCTCACCTAGCTTTTCCTCTGGCTTGCACAATTCCTGTTGTCGGCTTATCGTGGGTTTGTGGAGCTCTTTGACAAATACGCTAGCCAGGATTGTCGCCCAACTGGAGCCTAATTTTGCAAGCTCGTCTATTGCCTCATTGTCTCGGCGAAGCACATGGATAAGCTCCAGCCCATCGAAGTTGCCTTTTAGCTTGCGCACTTCCTGGCAATATGCCACCATATTATCACCGACGCACGACCAATCCTTCTGCACTTGATTAATCATGAGCTGGGAGTCTCCGCGAATCGTCAATCATCGGATACAGAGTGATATGGCGATACGGAGCCCATGGATGAGTGCCTCTTACTCGGTGGCGTTGTTTGATGCCGAAAAGTGGATTTGAAGGATGTACTTAAGCTGATTCCCTATCGGGGAGATGAGCACTACGTCAGCCTCCGCGCCGCTGAGCATGAGGGAACCATCGAAGTACATTATCCAGTACTCGAGCTTCTCAATGGTTATGGGATTCTGTAGCTCTACCCACTCGGCGGTGAAGTCAGCAAGTACTTGGGACTCAATGGCGGTTCGTGGCTTGAAACAGATCTCGAAAGCTCCGAGCTCGATTGCCCACTTCGCGATTCTCCTAGTGGCTTCCCGATTGTAGAGTATGTCCCCAATCGGAATGGAAGTAACCACCTAAATTGAATATTCTTGGAAATAATGCTTAAGCTTGCGAGAGGTAAGTAGTACGACATACAATAGCTTCTGCACTTGTGGGTATCGTACCTTAGACTCGCCCAGCACCTCGCTGATGAAATAAACTGGGCGCTAAACCTTCTGCAGGTGTCCTGCCTCCTTTCACTCCACAATAATTGCAACATTGACTACATTAGTCGTTGCCGCTATTTAGAGCAAAAGGGGTTCTTCGGACATCGGTGAGACCAATATCGGTGGCGTGGTCAGGAATGCCTTAAGATCCTCGAAAGCCTACTGCACCTCGGGAGTCTACTGGAAGTTGCCCTGCTTCTTCAAGAGCTTGAAAAACAGCATCCCCCGCGATCTCAGGCGGGAAATGAATCTGCCGAGTGCCACCATGCATCCTGTGAGTTTCTGGACATCCTTTTGGCAAGTCGGGGGTTTCATCTTCAGGATGGCATTGATCTTCTCTGGGTTTGCCTCGATACCGCAATGTGACACGATAAATCTGAGTAGCTTTCCCGAAGGACTCCGAAGACACACTTCTCGGGGTTGAGCTTCATCTTAATGCCCTCAGGCTTTCAAATGTCTCGGCCAAATCAAATATGAGGTCCTCCTTTACACGAGATTTGACGATGACATCATCTACGTATGCTTCCACGTTGCGTCCGAGTTGAGTGTGAAAACACCGTTGTATCGCACGTTAATAGGTTGTGCTAGCGTTTTTTAACCCGAATGGCATTGTGACATAGCAGAAAGCGCCGAACGGGGTGATGAACGAGGCCTTGATGCAGTCTTCCTCTTTCAACCTGATCTGGTGATATCCTGAGTAGGCATCTAGAAAACTCAGGAGCTCACACCCAGCGGTCGAATCCACCACCTGGTCAATGCGAGATAATCTGAATGGATCTTTTGGACATGCTTTATTGAGATCGGTATAATCAACATATATGCGCCAGCTTTTATTCTTTTTGCAAACAAGAACACCTTCTGCTTGGAGGGGTCGTGACCCTTTTTGTCCCTCTGCCATGGATGATCCTCTTGGCGCTCGGCTAGGGCATCCGAAGCCGTGGCATAGCGATCCGCTAGGGCGAACATCTCCTTTACTGTGGATGGCGGCTTCCGGGACATCTCCTTGATCAAGTCAGCATCACAGATGCCCTTGTGGAACGCCGCTATGACAACCGCTTCAGAGGCATCCCGAATGGTGTTTTTTTCTGCATGAAGCTCCTGATGAACTCCCGAAGAGACTCATCCTTCTTCTGATGTAGCTGGTACAAGTCCCACGGGGTCCCAGGCCTCTCATAAGTGCCCTGGAAGTTAGCGATGAACTAGTCACAAAGATCTCCCCAGGAATGTATCGAGTTCTCTGGAAGTCCTATGAGCCAAGCTTGAGCCGATGGGGTGAGCGTGACCGGCAAATAGTTCGTCATCATATTGTGGTCACCTCTGGCTGCCTTGATAGCGAGAGAATAGACCTGTAGCCAAGCTTCTAGGTCCCTCTCCCGATCGAATTTGGTGATGCCCTTAGGATTGAAACTTTCGGGCCAGACCACACAGCGGAGCCGGGGAGTGAAAGCGTGGACAACATCAATGGGTCCATCGCTATGCCGGTGCGGAGATCGTTGAGGTGGCGTTCTAACTCAGCGGCCCTCGTTGTCACTCTAGCTGCGGCGGTGTAGATACCTGCGGTCGTCCCGGCCATCACGGTCGATGCCGAAACGCTCATAGTCGTCTTCGCGCTAGCGGCGTTCATCATCTTCCCGCTTACGTCGCCTGGCATTAAGGTCCAAGAGGAGATCACGGCTGATGCTCCAGCGGGCGTCCTCGGCTCGATGAAGCTCTTGCCAGCCGTGCATGGATCGACTGTGGGCAGTATTGCTGCTTGCAGTCTGAGTGGCCGCGCGGGCGTGAGAGCATGCCTTCTCCACTGGTTCTTCCTGATTGTGTTGAATCACTGCCGCTGTCACCATGGCCTTAACTTGGGCCACGATCGTAAGGGTTAATTTGTCGGGGCGAGCATTGGTCCGTGGTGTCGATGGCGTCTTTGAGGTGACGATATTCTGCTGAGGGGTATGAAAAATTGATTGGTTCCCCATCTTCATTTGCAGGATGTTCTCATTGACATTGCGGCCCCTGGTTTGGAGAGACTTCGCTCGCGCCTCCTGGGCTTCGCGACGAAGGCGCTCTACCTCTGCGGCATCCTTCTGTTGCTGGGACTCAGTTCGATGGTCTTCAATCACGAAGATGTCGCGAAAGCCTTGATAGCTTCCTGCACTGCTTTTTGAGTTAGAAGAACAAGGTGACAAATTAAACTGATCTCCGTATCCGAGTGATTTGCTGTTGATGTTGCCCACCACTCTGGACTCATCCTTGACCGGACCTTTTTCGCGTCCGAGTCGAGAAGTAGACCCCGACTTACTGCCCGAGAGCTGATAGCCGTGGCATTCCTCGATCCGAGCAATCGTTCGAACGAAGGAGCACTGGCACCTCTTCCAGATTGGATCTGGTCTAAATCCGAAAGGGTGAGCCTACTGAGATTACCAGCGATGAAGTCCAGGCTCCCAAAGCGGAAGGCCTGGGAGGGCGCGAAGGTGACAACAACTCCGCTGAGGATCACCATCGAGCTCGACGAGATTGATCCTGACGCACCCCCTACTTGGCGCGCCAACTGTCAACGTTTGTTGTCGACAATAATGAAAATGGGGCTAGGCGTTGGACCCAAACTCGATGGTAGCACAAGACGCAGGAATTATACAGGTTCGGGCTATCGCGGAGGAGATAATACCCTAGTCCTGTGCTCTGGGATTATGTGTGTCTAGCTTATTGCTGATGATGTTACCCTACCCCAATTTATATAGTAGAGGGGTGCGGTTACAAAGGAGAGTTTTGATCAGTTACAAGATGGAGATTGTATCTTTTTTCTTATCCGCTGAACATGATAACGGTCAGGATTATAATCATATCCTACCTAAATAAGGTTGGTTGCAATCTTTAGAATCCTCTTGTCGCACACGTTGGAAGTGGCCTAGGTGGTATCCATCTTCATGTTGCCGGCCCAGCCCATCCTTCCTGGATGATCCGTTCGGCCTGCCTTGTAGATACACAGGGTTCATGTACTCCATAGATGACTACCTTGACATTGCGAAAGCGCAAGTAGACAGAGTCGGTGTGCACGGCGGTGGCAACCTCAGCGACCAATGCCTCCAGGTCAAGGTGCACCACGTATATGTTGGCCAGGTGGTTGAGCGCCCCAAACGTCCAGCGCAGGGACGCGTCGTTGCCGACGGAGCTGGAGACGAGGTAGGCGACCCTCGGGATGGCGTGACGTGATGTGGAGCCATGTGCGGGGTGGACGGGGTACTGGATGCATGACGTATCGAGGTGGAGAACAGACGTACCACCACCAACTCTTCATTAGAAGTAGTAGAAAAAACTAATGAGTTACGCACAACAACAAAATGTCAGTGTCAAATACGTGCAACCAACTTCAATTTGGACTAGGGATGGCAACGGGTCCGAGTACCTCCTGGTCCAGCCTCCGTGGACGCGGACCCGAGACCCGAAATTTGGACCCGGACCCAAGTCAGTCATGGGTCCAAACTCGGACCCGGACCCGGACCCGATACCAATGCTATTCGGTGCTCCTTCTGTCCTTCACGTGAGTTCTTCACAAGACTTCTCGAGCAAAAGAAAAATTCGGGATCGTGCCATGACGGCCGCTGACGCACAAAAACACTCCACGTTTTTGGCGGCTATCTCATGACGATGCCGATCGTCATCGTAGTAACTCACGACGACTTGGGCGAAATTTGGCGGGCAGCGGAACAAGCTGCGGTGGGCCGAGGGTCCACGGCCCGCTGAGCACGCCCTCATGCTCTACTTCTCCAACGGCCCACCTCTTCGCGCCTCATCTGTGCTTGATCACGTGGCTTTGGAGTTCGCGATGCTTCTCCACGCGCAAGATCAGGCTTAAGGTGTGTAACGGGTCCAGGTCTGGGTACCCACAAGTCCAAAATGAGACCCGGACCCGAAATAATATACCCGTGGATCCAAATTTAGACTCGGACCCGGACCCATCCGGTCGGGTACTCGCGGATACCCGGACCCACGGGTATTTTCACTACTACAGAACGAGACATCACTATCACTGTATCTGTGTCGGTTCTTAAGTTTTTCGAAAAAAACGATTGTGATAAGTAACTTCGGAGGGGTGTTAGTAATAATCACTATCGGTTACGAGATTATAAGTGATTGTGATGTAGCCTTGGACACATCGAATCGGTTCTCTACTAAAAGTGATAGTGATGTACACGGTCATCACTATCGGTTCTTTCATAGAAGTGATAGTGATGTGCGTGATCATCACTATCACTTCTATGAAAAGAACCGATCTTGATGACCTACACATCACTATCACTTTTTAGTAGAGAACCGATTTCGATGTGCACATGGTTATCACTATCGGTTCTTTTTATAGAAGTGATAGTGATGGCTGCACATCACTATCGCTTGTTGAAAAGAACCGATTACGATGTGCTCGTGCTCATTACTAAAGGATGGCCGTGCACATCACTATCGCTTTCGAAAAGAACCGATTCGATGTGCCTCGCTAAGTTATATATACCTCGCCTTTGAACTCTTCTCTGTTGTTGCTCGGAGGAGATTTCTCCGCCGCCACCCAGAAAATAGCTCATATTGTGTGGTTGGAAGCAATACTTGAGTGAGAAAATTTGAAGTCCTCATGGGTGGGTATTAAGAGGGCAAAATTGAAACCCTATCTTGAGGAGATTCCCTCTTTTGCCCTCTTTTGCGGTTTCTTCAAAATGTGTACGTGCTTTGATTTCATACTCTTTATTTGACAAGCACATATCTATTTAATTTTGTAGTGCGATCTCTGTTTATATGGAATTATTATTGCTATCATGTAGTAGCTTGTTATTAGAGTTTAGGCGGCGTAACCTCGTCTCCGTTCGAGGTGCTTATTTATAAATATCTTTGAGCGAAGGGCATATTTATAAGCGGCGATCTCGAATTGTCCACGTTTTTGGACGATTCGAGGAGATACCTTCATTTGCGATGGGGCTTGTCTTAGCGGGGATGAGCGACACACATGGAGCCAATTACATGCGAGTAGATCATCATGAAGGCGATGTGTAAATAAATGAACTATTGTAATGTATGTAAAATAGTATTGTAAATCCAAGGTGATTAATTCTTTGTTTGGAGGTTTCGATGGAAATGCATGCAATTTCTCTTTATGCTGCACTTTGTGCCATAATTTGTGAAAGAAAATTCTATTTGACGAAATTATTGTTGGGAAAGCTTGTAAATAGTCGAAAGTTCATTTAAAATTTTCGTACAATTCAGATTAATTTGAAAAAGTTTTGACTTTTCTCGCTACGCTACAAATCATGTCTCTGAAATGAATTTTGGCATATTTCTTGAATGAGGTCGCTTTTTCCAAAAATTATTTTATGAAAAGTTTTGCAATATCTGAAATATGTTTCGCAAAATTTCTAATAATTTCAACAATGTATGACAAAGTTATGGCATTTTCTCTCTTTGATGAAATGCGAAAATTCAGAACTTGCGAGATGTGCGAAAAGGAATAGTGCAATAAACTACATCGATGTCGGTTTTATTAAAAAAGTGATATTGATGACTAACATCGATGTTCTATTAGAAAAGTGATGATAAAGCATCGATGTCGATTTTATTAAAAAGTAATCGATGATGAAGCTATCGATGTCGGTTTTCTTAAAAGAGTGATACTAATGATGAAGCATCGATGTCGGTTTTCTTAAAGAGTGATACTAATGATAAAGCATCGAGATCGGTTTTATTAAAAGTGATACTAATGACTAACATCGTGTTCTATTAGAAAAGTGATGATAAAGCATCGATATCGGTTTTATTAAAAAGTGATACTAATGATGAAGTATCACTATCGGTTTTCTTAAAAGAGTGATACTAATGATGAAGCATCGATGTCGGTTTTCTTAAAAAGTGATACTAATGACTAACATCGGTGTTCTATTAGAAAAGTGATGATAAAGCATCGATGTCGGTTTTATTAAAAAGTGATACTAATGATGAAGCATCGATGTCGGTTTTCTTAAAAAGCGATACTAATGATGAAGCATCGATGTCGGTTTTCTTAAAAGAGTGATACTAATGATAAAGCATCGATATCGGTTTTATTAAAAAGTGATACTAATGACTAACATCGATGTTCTATTAGAAAAGTGATGATAAAGCATCGATATCGGTTTTATTAAAAAGTGATACTAATGATGAAATATCGATGTCGATTTTCTTAAAAGAGTGACACTAATGATGAAGCATCGATGTCGGTTTTCTTAAAAGAGTGATACTAATGATAAAGCATCGATGTCGGTTTTATTAAAAAGTGATACTAATGACTAACATCGGTGTTCTATTAGAAAAGTGATGATAAAGCATCGATGTCGGTTTTATTAAAAGAGTGATACTAATGATGAAGCATCGATGTCGGTTTTCTTAAAGAGTGATACTAATGATGAAGCATCGATGTCGGTTTTCTTAAAAGAGTGATACTAATGATAAAGCATCGATTATCGGTTTTATTAAAAAAGTGATACTAATGACTAACATCGGTGTTCTATTAGAAAAGTGATGATAAAGCATCGATGTCGGTTTTATTAAAAAGTGATACTAATGATGAAGCATCGATGTCGGTTTTCTTAAAAGAGTTATACTAATGATGAAGCATCGATATCGGTTTTCTTAAAAGAGTGATACTAATGATAAAGCATCGATGTCGGTTTTATTAAAAAGTGATACTAATGACTAACATCGGTGTTCTATTAGAAAAGTGATGATAAAGCATCGATATCGGTTTTATTAAAAAGTGATACTAATGATGAAATATCGATGTCGGTTTTCTTAAAAGAGTGATACTAATGATGAAGCATCGATGTCGGTTTTCTTAAAAGAGTGATACTAATGATAAAGCATCGATATCGGTTTTATTAAAAAGTGATACTAATGACTAACATCGGTGTTCTATTAGAAAAGTGATGATAAAGCATCGATCGGTTTTATTAAAAGAGTGATACTAATGATGAAGCATCAGTATCGGTTTTCTTAAAAGAGTGATACTAATGATGAAGCATCAGTATCGGTTTTCTTAAAAGAGTGATACTAATGATAAAGCAATTCTTAAAACTTTTGGAAAATAGTACAAACGACGTTAGAAACTTTTAAAATTTTTTGTGCAGATTCCTGAAATACTTGTGATATTTCTGTAAAAATTTCAGATGATTATAAAATTTGAGGAATTTTTAAAAATTCAAAAACAGAGAGAGTTGAAAACTAGTACTTTGAATGTCAGAATTTTTATAAATTTCTGGAGAAATATTTTGAGTTGAAATTTTACATAAGAATCCTTATCTCAAACAAATTTGAAAAACAAAATTTCAAAAAGTTATAAAAATATTTGAATTGCACGAGAAATCCTTAGCTCAAATGAATTGATTTTTGAAATATAATACAACAAATTAAGTTTAGTGCTTCTTGCATTGATAGATTTTATTGAGCAAACCAAGAAAGTTTAAATTTTTGAAAATTTTATATAATGGTACTGAGGAAGTTATTAATCTTTCATAAAAATTTTAGATAATTATCACACTCGAGAAAATTTAGCAAAATCTAACAAGTTCTTGTCCCAATTATGTCCATTCTGTTTTTGATTTTTTGAACATAACAAATGATGTTAAATTATTTTGAATTTTTTTTCTATGATCCCAAACAACAAAGGATTGTCCCATAATTTTTCAGATGATTATCAGGCTTTTCAATTTTTTTAAAATCGGCGGTTTTCATACCCAAGTTTTAAAATCTCAAAAATTTGTTTTTCACCAAATTTTCTTGTAACAAGACTTTGTTAAGGGTTATTGGACCCATTTTGTTCAAATCCGGCCAAAAATTTGAAAATCCGGATTAAAAGCGAAATTCGGAAATTTGCTAATTTCATTGAAAATCGAAAATCTTGTAGTAATTCTTGTAACAAATTCAATTTTTTAAAATTTTGAATTAGTAGGTAGATATAAATTAGAAGTCAAAACCGAAATTTTGAAATTTCACCAAAATTCGGCGGTTTTGGATCCTGGCGGATCTTGATAATCCTTCGGTCTAACCTAGCTTATTCATCCATTCAGCACTGGCACCGACGCCCGCCGCCACGCTTGCCCGCCGACATCACAGACGGTTTTAATTTGAAACCGTCACAAATAATAAAAATAGAAAATTTTAAATATTGATAATTACCTCTCCGACCTTCTAATTTGAAAGAATTGAAATTAGATAATATTATATTTGAAATAATTGGAACTAATATTCCATTTGCAATAATTAAAAGAACGGCGTAAACAGATTCAAAACTTGAAGGCCGCTTTTGAGGCCCTAAACGACCTTTTTTTTTAATTAGTTGTCGCAAGACGCTCACAAACCAGCAGGATCCGACCATCTGATTTTGGCACACGAGCCAAAGAACGCCCCGATCGGAGTTACGAGTCAAAAGTTATGACTATTTTAACAAAAGTGCTTGTATTTCTTATTTGCAAAGTAGAATCGGTACCCAAAAGAATATAATTGGAGAGGTCATGATGTGATGATTCCGGAAAGCTCAAGAACACCAAAATCGAAGGTACGAGTCAAAAGTTATGGTGTTTTTACAAGTACCGTGAATAGTAATTACACATATATTGCAAGCATCATTAATAGTCAAAAGTATGAAAAATAAATTTGAAAGCTTTATCGGTGTTCGGGGTGCTTCACGGGGTTAAGCGAGGAGGAGACATAATATGTCGGATGTTATCATACCATAGTTAAAATCTTGGATCTTATAAGAACTACGAAGTTAAGCGTGCTTGAGCGAGAGTAGTAATAGGATGGGTGACCTCTGGGAAGACCACACGTGTGGTGTTAAAAATGTCTAGGAAGATCACACGAGTGGTAATTAGACGCGAGTAGTATTAGTGGTATTAGGATGAATGACATCTTAGGAAATCTCTCTTAATTTAGTGTTTTTAAATCACCGGCTAGAACGGTGTTTTACTCTGTGCTTTTTTTGGAGAATTTGCAAAAATGGCACACCCCAATGGGTCATCAGAATCGTTCTTTAAGGAAAGTGATTCTGATGACCCCCTCATCAGAATCGATTCTTTAAGAAAAGTGATTCTGATGACACCCTCATCAGAATCGGTTCTTTTGTGGAACCGATTCGATGAGGTGTCATCGAAATCACTTTTTAAAGAACCGATTCGATGAAAGGTCATCGAATCACTTCCTTAAAGAACCGATTCGATGAGGGTCATCACAATCACTTCCTTAAAGAACGGATTCGATGGCGTTTTATCACAATCGGGTCAAAACCGATTCGATAGCTCCACCTCATCACTATCTAAAGACATCGTATCGCCACTAAAACCGATTCTAATGCTAAAAAAGAACCGATTCTGATGTGCCGTTCTATAGTAGTGTTTTGCCATCCCTAATTTGGACCTGTCATGACCCTGTTTGAAACACCGGTTTATTTTTTTTACAATTTTTGCACAAATCAAAATGTTTTTTTAATAAATTCCTGTAAAACTCTAGTGAAATGTTTGCGTTTCAAATTGCTCCAAGACGTGTGAATTTGCGATCACATGGTCCATTTTCGGTATTTTTCACGTCTAATGCTCCTACCTCGCTCAAGTGGGTTGACCTTTCGTCTACGAGTTCAATTGGCCAAGATACCCCAGTTGGGCCCTAAATCCCGCTCGTTTTGGATAGCAACTGGGCCTAACAAGAACTGGTCGCTGGCCCTTCCCAGGCCCTTACAATGAAAGTAGCCATGCCCATGAGCCTTGCAGAAGTGAGAACGCGCGCGGCGAACGACGCGCCGCCGCCGCCGCCGCCCGCCTCACCAGCTCGCCGCTGGATATGGACGAATACGGGGTGGAGTGTTTCCCAGGTAACTGCTTCACCCCTACACTCTAGTTTTGTTATATGATGTGGTTGGTGGTAACCTTTCACAATTTTCCGCAAGTATCGCAAAGCTACTACTAGGGCTATAACCTTTTTCGCGGATGCAAGATTAGAAACAGCAACTTGACCTGACGGGTTAGAGGTGCACGAGCTCGGCCACCATTTTTGTTTGTTGATAACAACAACAAACCAAGTAGATTAGTTTATTGATTACTTTGTTTCCTGCTCTTTGCTCTAGAAAAAGCTAACAGTGGAGTTCATCTACCACCTAGGACTGACAGAGTTCCTCGATGTGTTTCCTGTCTACGAGGGCATAAGGTTGATCGAAGTATTGTTGACAGAACAAAGGTACTCCAAATAGAGAACTTTATTAGGGCAGCTACCTCCTTATTTTTTTCTCCATCCCTCATTAGGCCTCACAATCACACGCACCATATTTATTCATGAACGGAGACCAAATAAATTGTAGTTATTGCATACATTACCAAAAGTTATGCTCACGTTGGCAATGTATTTCAAGGTTTAGACAAACACAGAAGGGAAGATCTGCTCTAGGATTGCAGCAACCTATCTTCATGTCAAGAGTGAGCTGCCCGGTGCGGTGCACTGCCTCTTGTGAAGCTCTGTCCAGGTACCCATCAACTACTTGCACATTTAAAACATAATGAGGTTAGGCATGCTGGCGATAAATGTTTATGCGCAATAGGCTTTTATAGGTATTATACAAAATGTAATCGTGACAGAACCCGATGTGCTTAGCAATAGCTTGTCTCTGCTTATATTATTGTATTACAACAAGTTTAGCTCAAATTAAGAACTTTGTATAACAAAAAAAAACTTGCTTACATTTTGACTATGGGTTCCCTGTAATATCTTGAAGTAGTCTTGGCACTGGGGGTATGTCAACTTCAAGAAAACCTTCAAGTCAGGGCCTGTTTGGTAGAGCTCCAGATCTCAACTTCATCTGAAATCTAAAACTTGTAGGCTAAAATAAAGTGAATTAAGTTTATATTTTTGGTCTAAAATGTAAATAAGATAATCTATCTAAACACTCTTAATGTAATCACAGCTCCAGCTCCACGGATCTAGTGGAGTTAGGAATACCCAGCTCCACTAGATCCACGAATCTAGTGGAGCTGGAGCCCTACTAAACACACCCTCAATATTCACCCCGTCCAACCTAATATTCACTAAGCCACTACCACGCCGTGCCGCCCTCCGGTGCCGCCCACTGCCCTCTATCGCCTGCTGCCACCTTCTATCGCTAGGCTACCATCACGCCGGCCTACATCTACACCCGGTGGGCACGGTGAACCCATCCAGGAGGTGACCCCCTCGCAAGAGCTCAAGAACAAGAGAGATGGATCACCGAAGCTTGTAGGAGAGAGGAAAGAGCTGCAGGAGATGGAGCTTTACTGTTGAATCGCAAGAAAATGGTATACCCGTTTCTATTTTTTTTTTTCGAAAGAGCAGCAAGAGGATTGCTGCAAATTTTATTTAGAAGGAAAAGGAGTTTTTGGAGCCTAGTTTTTCAGGGGAAACCAGGAAAAAACCCTCACAGCGCAACCACTAAAGGATTAGATCCTGTAACAGGACTAAGAAAAGGAAAAACACACACCCCCTGTGAGAGACCTGTAACAACCAAGCAGAGGGACGCAACGAGGAAAAAGAAAAACCAGAAGCAGGAAAACTTGTTACAAGACTACCGGGAAAAGGCAAAATCTCGGGTGAGCACCGCATCCTTGATTCTTTGAAGCCACGATCCGTGTTCTGTTTACCCCTGAAAAATCTGTTGGTTTCTCTCTTGCCAAAGGTTCCACCAGAAGTAGATGAGCAGCCCATCCAACCATCTCCGTGTCTCTTTGTCATATTGAGCTCTCAATCGTCGCCACCATTTGTACACCGAGCCGTTTTGGTTCAAATTTCGCCATCTCTGCAAATTTCCCCAGTGAACAATGTGGTCCCATACTTTTTTAGCGAAAGGACAGTCCTTGCAAAGATGACTTGCAGTCTCCGCAGATGCATTACAAAGGCTACAGGTGGTATTGCAGGGCCATCCCTTCTTTTGCATGTTGTCAGCAGTTAAAATTTTATTGTGAAGCAAAGTCCATGCAAAGAAACGACATTTATGTTCCGCTTGCGCTCTCCATATCGGGCTGATCTCGATCTTGCAGTAAACAGAGTGGAATTGTACTAGGTAGGCCGACTTTGTTGAGTATTGTCCATCAGTAGTCCACCGCCAAGTTATTTGGTCTTCCCTCGTTTCATCTCTGTTGATTCTTCGGATCGCTTCAAATAGAACAATAAGTTCCCTGATTTCATCTTCCGAGTTTACCGGTGTGCAAAAACGGATCCAATAGTTATTAGACAAGGCCTGATGGACAGAGATATTTTTTCTTCGAGCGATCTGAAACAGGTTCGGTGCTAAGTTTTTCGGTGCCCGGCCCTCCACCCAACTTGATCGCCAGAAGTCTGCCAATTTACCATTTCCTATCGTGACAATCGTTGACGCATTGAAAAGGGTAATATCTGTTTTGTCACACGGAAGGTCAAGACCTGTCCAGGCTCGATCATTATTTTTCCATCTGAACCAAAGCCACCGAAGTCTAAGAGCCCTGGCGAAATGCTCCAGTTCCATAATCCCGAGACCTCCTTTGTTCTTTGGCAGGCAAGTCACAGTCCATCTGATCAAGCAGTGCCCTCCACTACAGGTTTCAGGTTCATTTCCTCTCCAAAGAAAGCTTCTTCTTAGTCTGTCGATGCATCGGATTAGCCACTTTTGTGCCGGGAAAACCGTAAGGTGATATATAGGCTGAGATGTTAACACGGACTTAACCAGGGTCTCTCTCCCGGCCTTGGACAGCATCTTGCCTTTCCAGCCAGCCAATCTGTTGCCTATTTTGTCAATCAAAGGTTGAATTTCGATTCTCCTTAATTTTCTAACATGTAGAGGGAGGCCGAGATACTTCCCCGGGAAGGTTGAAATTTTTCCCGGGAAAACATGCAACAAATCTTGTAAGAGGTTTTGTTGGTATCTTATTGGGAAAATTTCTGTTTTGGAAATGTTAATTTTAAGTCCTGAGCATCTTCCAAAAATATCGACTCGCTAAGGCGGTGAGCTCATGTGTCCGCCTTTATGAAAATCTGGCATCAGCGTACAATGAACATCTGAGCTTTGCTGCTGCCGGTAACACTGGTTTGAGGATACCACGGCTTGCCGCCAGCTCCAGCAAATTTTGCAGGGGATCAATTGCAAGGATGAAGAGGAGTGGTGATAAGGGGTCTCCCTGCCGAACCCCGCGCGCATGTGTGATGGCCCTCGTCTTCTGGCCGTTGATCAATACCTTTGAGGAGGATGTCCTGAGAATGGCAGCCATCCATTCCCGCCACCTTCGACCAAAGCCCAGGTTCTGAAGGACCTCCAGAATATAGGACCAATTCAGAGAGTCGAAAGCTTTTGAGATATCCAGTTTTATGAAGAGGGCCGGTGTTCTTTCTTTGTGGAGTTTACTGATTACTCTTTGAACATACAGGAAATTATCGTGAATACATCTCTTTTTTATGAAAGCGTTCTGCGATGCCGAAACCAATTCATCAAGTTTGGGCGCAAGCCTGTTTGCTAATATTTTGGTGACGATTTTCATGAAGCTATTTATTAAGCTGATCGGCCTGAAGCGCTCGAGTCTTTCGGCGTTCTCCACTTTCGGTAGCAGAACAATGTTGGCCTCATTTAACTTGTGCAGGTTTCTATGATGAAAGCTGAAGAAGGCTCTAATTGCTTCAAATAGGTCTGTTTTAATAATGGGGAGGCATGTTTTGTAGAAGAGGCCAATAAAACCATCCGGTCCTGGCGCTTTTTGATTGGGAAGCTCCTGAATGGTGTTATTCATCTCTTCCTCCGTGATGTCGATCTCTAAATCGCTTAGATCTGTCCCAACGTGACCTAAAGTATCCCACCGGAGAACTTTGTCCCTTATGCCCCGCTCGCCCAGAATCTTTGTGAAATATAGGAAGGTTTCATTTAGCTTCTCGTGCTGTCTGAACATGATACCTTCGTCATTTTGAAGGACCCTAATTAAATTTCTTTTGCGTCTCGAGCTGGCCATCAAGTGGAAGAACCGCGTGTTGGAGTCTCCCAGCCGGATTTTTGTTAGTCTCGAATGCTGCCTTGCTCTGGATTTTTGTATAACTGCAAGGCCAAGCAGTTTGGCTTTAAGAATTCTCCGAAGCTCTAACTCTTCTTGTGATAGCGGGCGCTTTTCTTGTGCACCTTCTAACATGGTCAGCGTGACCTGTGCCACCGCAGTCTGAAGCTCTATGATTGCAAATGTTTTTCTCCTCCATATTTTCAATGCCTGAGCTGTTCTGATCATCTTGACATGCAACCGAAGGATCGGGTCTGATGTGAGGACAGGCTGATTCCAGGATTGAGCCACGGTCTCCTGAAAACCCGGCATCAAAGTCCAGCACGCTTCGAAACGAAAGCCCCTAAAGAATTCGAATGATGCATTTCCGTGCATGAGTAGCGGGCAATGGTCTGATGTCATGGATGCCATTGCGCAAAGGTCCGCGTTTGGGAAGGTCGCATGCCATTCTGTAGTTGCTAAGAAACGGTCAATTCTCGTCATGATGGGTTGATCTTGCTCATTTGTCCATGTGAAGCGACGGCCTTGCAGCTCCAGCTCTAAGAGTTGCATTCTGTTTATAAGCTGATTGAATCGTTGCATCATCCTCCTGTTTATCGTGCCTCTGTTCTTCTCATCTGCTCTTCTGATTAGATTGAAGTCACCCACGATAAGCCATGCAGGCAGCATCGTTCCCTGTAGCGCTTCTAATTCAGTAAGAAAGTTTCTCTTATCATCTTCTGATTGTGGCCCATACACGCCGGTGATGTCCCAAACCGTCGCATCGCACCGAGAAGACAAAGTCACACTTATCGAGTTGGTTGTGGGTCTAGGATTTTGGAGGTTATAGAGATCGTCCATGGCCGCAAGAAGGATTCCACCTGCCGTCCCGATGGCTGGAATATAGGCCGTCTGCTTTGCTAGTCTCGGTCCCAAAGTTTCATGCAACAAGGCTGTCGTCCAATTTGAAATTTTCGTTTCCTGCAGACACACCACCGTCGCACCAGTTGAAAGAATGAAACGCTTGGTGCTTTCCCTTTTCACAGGATTGTTTAGGCCTCTAACATTCCATGAGAGGATGGTGCAGTTTGTTGACATTATCACTTGGTGTCTCCACTTGCATCGGCACAAGGTGCCACTCACTTAAGGAAAATAGAATAGTTGATAAGACCTGACAGATTCTGCACCCGAGAGTTGATACAACATCACATAATATAGCATAACTGATACAGCTGATACAGCAACAGAAGAACAGCATCCATGGTCCCACCTCATCGAAAACAGTCTCGTCGGTTGTTGACTGGACACGAAACATAAAGTAGCAGCAACAGCACAGAGGCCTAATGGCCACTAAACAGACATAGACCACCTCGGCAGTGACGGGTAAACCTAACACAAGACGAAGCAGAACCTGGCCAAACCGGCAGCAGGGCCAATTGACAACTAAACATACATAAGCTAACACGGTACACTGGGTAGCGACATATGCTAGCAACTTGCAGGGATCCTGGACAGGAGAAGAAACCTCCAGGTCTTCAGGAACTTGCGATAACATGAAGTGGGACATAAGCACCAAAAAGCAACTTCCTGAACCAGCATGGCGCCCCTGATCAGTCCTCCAGGCTAATCCCCCCATTCGTCAGCAAAGTCCCCTTTGCCGCTTTTTTCTTGCTTCCCTTCTTGATTGTGGCCTGGTTGACCAGCTCAATGATTGCTTCGACCTTTTCTTTGGCTAATGGTCGCTCGAAGTGCTTTGCAAGCTGTTCAAAAAGATCATCTTTTGAGTTAGTGTGATGAGCTGGTGGAGAGAGTTCTTTTAGTTTTGATTCTAATAGCTCTTGCGCTAGCTGCATTGTGGTCTTGTTATTTCCTAGCCTGGTTTTTGCCTTTTTTGCTAGCCTGGAGCTTTTTCTTGGAGTGACTAGTTTTACTTCATGACTTAGCCCCTGGTTTTCAGTATGAACTATTTCACTATTACTTAGGCGTGGAAACGTTTGAATCAGAGGGCTTTGGGGATCGCTGGAAATCTCATTGATGAAGGCTTCTAAACTGAACTGGTCATTTGTAGTACTTTGCTCTATGGGCGGCTGAGATTGTGGAGTCGATGGTTCAGACCTGTTTCCTGGTGGTATGGTTTGGGGTAATTCCTCTGCCGGTGTCGGTGTTTGTAAAGGTGTTGATATTATCTGCTGACTGAGTGGGGGGGTGTTTGTGGTAGCACAGCTGGTGGTTTGTTTAGTTGTAATGTGTGTTGATTCATCTGAGACTGGAGTGTGTCGCATCTCATCTGTTTCTTGTAGCACTTTTGGTGAGGCTTGTGGGATTTCAACTGACTCAGTTTGCGATGGCAGACTTTGTGTTGGGATTGCAGGTGTTGGATTTTCCAGTGCTAAGGATTCTTTTGAGTGGTCAGGGATAGTTAATATAGCAGAAGTCTCCCCTTGGACTGCAATGTTTTGAATGTTTTTTCCGTACTGAAAAGTTTGGAGATCTTCAGTAACCCCTTCATCAATTATTTCTATTCGGCTTTCAGGAACTACTTCATTAGTCTGTGAGTGATCTGGAGGCTGAACTATAGGATTGCTCGATTGTGTGTAAAGTGCAGGAGGGCTCAAAGAATTAGTTTGACATGTATCAAGGAGTGCTATTGTTGGATCATCTAGCGAGTCTTCTGTTTGAATATTCAGAGCATCTTGCGAGCTATTAAAAGCAACCAAGTTTTTGCATACCTGCAGTCCTAGCTGAGCGCAGGTGTACGCAGATGGTTTCTTCCTGCTGACTTCCAGAGACCCTGACGACCTGCACTCCTGTTTTGTACCTTTTGTGAACCTTTTTTGTGACTTTTTTGTACTCCTGTCGACCTGCACTCCTGTTTTGTACCTGCACTCCTGACGACCTACTGGTTCAGCAAAGGTGACTTTTTTGTGAACCTTGACTTGCACAGTCTTCTTTGATGAGCTATTGGACTTGGGCTGTTGAGATGAAGAGGATTCCTGTCTGTATCGCCGTGACGCTGATCCCCTGGGGCCGCGCCAAGATGAGCTGTGACAGTCCTCTACTCCTCCTCTGCATCTGGAATCACGTGCCCAGGTGGACAGGCTGCGATGTCTGCGGGTGCTGCGTCGGTGATCCTCGCGATTGCGGTCGTTATCATCATGGTCATCATAGCGGCGGTGTTGATCTCTTCCTCTATCTCTGTCCTGCACCACTCCCTCCCGTCTCTCCCCTACTTCGTCCGGAGCCCCATAGGTCCAAACAAAATCCCGGCGGTGTTTGCGGTTTGGAAGACCGCCTAGGCTGCCACGGCCACGGAGGAATGAGAGATCTTCCACCGTCTCCAAGTGGTTGCGCAGATTGAATACTTGTCCACGCTTCAAATCAGTAGGGTCGTCATAATGCAAAACCACTTGAGGGAGAGGGATATTGGTGGGAGGTAACTCTCTGTCTGGCTCCATCACAGTGAGGGTGACCTCCTTGGGGATCTTGCAAGGGTCTGAGCACCAAGCCCAGAGGTCAAAAGATCTTGTCCTCTCCCTACGCCTAGTGCGTTCCTGCACATAGTGGACTGCGCAGCTGCTTCCAAGTGCTCTTGCCACGACATCTTCAGACCAACAATGAATTGGGACGCCTTCCACTCTAACCTTAACATGAAACTCAAAGTTGGTGTTGGTTGCATACCGTTGTTCAGACCAAGCCGCGAAATTGAAGGCGTGGCCCCGGTATGGAACCACCGCAGCATTGATCACCCTCCTCCTCATCGCTGATTCTGAGAAGATTACCAGAAACTGCTCCGGAAAGTGCTTGATCAGTTGGAAGTCGCCGTGGCCGAGGTTAAAACGGTCTCGGAGGAGATCGCCAACCACGAAGGTCTCCACATCATGACTGTTGCCGTCAAACCAGCAAACCGCCGCCCGGTCGATGAGCTCGTCGCGTCGACGCTTGATAGCACCAGTTGCCGAGATGGCGCAGTATGCCCTGGCCGGCCTAGCCCTGGGGTCTCCTGGATACCTTGGCTCCATTTTGCAACCTTCCTTGACCGCCTGACAGAATGTTTTGGTGGTGGCACTTGGTGGTGGCAAGTATGAGGGTTGATGTGTCTGAGGTGTTCGGGGGGACGATTCTGGAGAGTGTTGTGTTTGGGGAGAGGTTCTGTTGCTCTGAGGGACTTTATCTTCGGAGCTGCTTCGTCTGCTTCTTCTGCTCATGCATTGATACGCCCTGTGTCCAGAACGGAGACAGCGCCAGCATTTAACCGGAGCCGTGCAGAATCCAGCAAAATGATCCGGAGCAAGACAGTTGAAACATTTTCCTTTCAGTTTGTTTTTGAAGAAAGCAGACCCGCTGTGAGTAGGAAAGCGCTGTGCCGAGAGGCCTTGAGGTGATGAATGACCTTTGCGCCACCAGTGCTGCGGCCTTACCTGAGTCCATCCACTAGCCTCTTCATCTGGAGCAATTGATATGAATGCGCTCCGGTTGTGTAGATGAGGTTTCTGTCTTCGGCTTGATTCACCCAGAGAGATTCGAGGCTTTGACAAAAGATGTTGTATTTCATTCCAACTCCATCTGGGTCCGTGCTGAGGTGAGTTGCATTGGTGGCTGCTGCAGTGCACGTCTTGAATCCATTTCTCTTTTTGAGAGGCTGAGAACCTAGGTCTGAGGTTCTTCCCTCCGGTCTCATCCCATGAATGATGCCCTGCGCAATGGTCTTGAAAGTTTTCATGCTGCATTTGATGAAGATGGTCTAGGCCATTCCTCCCTTCCTCTTTCGTCGAGCTCAGCTGAAGCGTCTTAACGCCCCCTAGGACTTGCTGCCCAGTCGCCCCTGATGGGCAGCCATGGGAGCGCTCTAACTCCTCCTGGATCCTGACGCGCCGTTGATGCCGAGACGACTCTTTGCCCTGCAGCTCCAGATCTGTAGCAGGCGGACATGGTGATTTAACAGGCTGCTCTTTGGAATCAGACGCTCCTCCTCTCGGACCGGTCTTCTTCTGTCCTTGCTCTTCCTGCGCCACTTGGGTCGATTTTAGCCCCGGAGACGATAGATCCGGATGCGGGGGATTCGGATCTGGGAAAGGATTAGGCGATTTGGTGAGGGGGTGGGCAAGATCTTGGCTAGATCTGTGGGTGGAGGGTGAATGGAGCGGAGGGGAGACGGTTTGGGGAGGCCTCATTCTGTTTGAACGGCTTTTTCAATCCCGTTTCTATTTTTTCCCCTGCTATCTTGTAATGCAATTATAGCACTCATTTTGCTCCTCTTATATTTTTACTAGCTGATGGCCACAACTTCTGGTGGCTTATTGGGCACAAGAATCCCAGTTTTTGAAAATTGCATATATCCCTTGCTGCATGGCATTGGAAGTTACATCATATCTTGACGAATAACATCAAAATAAGCATGAGACATAAAATATACTAGAAAACATGAGACTTGAAATCAACTAGAAAATAATTAATACAAGGGAAGATGCAACCTCCTTTTATCACTTCACAGACGTGCAGAAAAATTCAGTTCGAACAAAACATATGCTAAATTGGCATTGTATTTCAGGGTTTTGACAACGACAGAAGGGAAGCTCTGCTCCAGAATTGCAGCGACCTATCTTCATGTCAACAGTGAGCTGCCCGGTGCGGTGCACTGCCTCCAGTATCATGCAGTTGCCCTGCCTCTTATGAAGCTCGGTCCAGGTACGCATCAACTACTAGCACATTTTAAACATAATGCGGTTAGGTATGCCGGCGATAAATGTTCATGTGCAATAGGCCTTTATAAATATTATACAGAATGTAATCATGACAGATCCTGATGTGCTTAGCAATAGCATGTCTCTGCTTATATTATTGGATTACAACAAGTTGAGCTCAAATTAAGATCTTTGAAAAAAAAACTTGCTTACATTTTGACTCTGCGTCCCCTGCAATAGCTTGAAGTAGTCTTGGCACTGGGGGTGTGTCAACATCAAGAAGACCTTCAAGATATTGAACAACTTCACCCATTGTGGGTCTATCAAACTCGTCATCTTGAATACACCAACATGCAACCTTGAAAGCTCTTTCCACCTGCTCCAAATGGACATCACCGTGTAAATTGTGGTCCACCAAACTCCCCACATCCCCCTCCAATAGCTTATGTGCGACTTGTACAGGGAAATAAACAGAATTATCACCAGTAGTATATTCTCTACATGAGTTCCTCCTTCCTGATACGATTTCCATCAAAACCATGCCATAGCTGTAGACATCAACTTTTGATGTAATAACAGTTCCGCTAATCCATTCGGGTGCAAGATATCCTATAGTTCCCCTCATTGTGGTGAGAACTCGGCTAAAATCCCTTCCTATAAACTTTGCCATCCCAAAATCTGCAATTTTAGGGACAAATGTTGCATCAAGAAGTATGTTTTCTGGCTTAATATCACAATGTATAATGCAATCCCGGCAACTGTCATGCAAGTAGGCCAGTCCTTTGGCAACTCCAAGAGCTATTTGATACCTAATGCTCCATTTCAAGACTGTAGCATTAATATGAAACAAATGGGTATCAAGAGAACGATTTGGCATGTGTTCGTAGACAAGCAACCTCCTATCACTCTCGCAACAAAAACCAATTAGTTTAACTAAATTGATATGCTGGATGATTCCAATTGATCCCACTTCTGCTCTGAATTGCTTGTCTCCTTGACGAGCACCATCAAGCCTTTTAACTGCTATGGCACAAGAGTCATTTAGAAACCCCTTAAATACAGAACCAAAACCACCTGCCCCTAGCTTTTCTGAGAAGTTTTTTGTTGCACGTTGCAAATCAACGTGTCTAAATGCAATAATGCCACCACCACTTTGAAGGTTTTTTATGCTGTGAGCAGAAAACCTCCTCTTATTTCTCTGAATCATCAGTAGCAAGAAGAGTGACAATAAACCAAAGAAAGCAACACTTGCACCAATGGAAACGCCAACGATTATGGGTCTTCCTTTGTTTTCCCTACTTTGCATCTCTTTGGCAGCAAGGCGAAGGTAAAGAGTTACTGCATTCGTATTAGTAATGTCACCACATTGTTGCTGTTTCACATTAGTTAATTCATTATTCCAAATGATGCATGCATTATTGCCATAGGAATATGCAGTGCAAGTGCAGTTGCCCAGACAAACTTGCGCACATCCACCCGCACTTGTCGCACCTTCCATGATGTGGCCATTATTGGGCAACCCAACACATGGCATTGGGTAGAATCTGTCTTGCGTACTTGTGCTATTGTTGATACCACAATCTAATGGAATATTTCTCACACAGCCGCCTGTTCGATCATCTAGCTCCCAGCCATCGGGCGATCTTATGGAGAAGCCCTTCATACAGTTGCAGAAAGGAAGCTTGTTCTCTTCGCAGATTGTGAAAGCTCCACAAATGCCGTATACATCACATTGCTTGGGCGGGTTGGTGTAGATTGCTACCCAATCTTGTGCGCGCTCAACCCACAGGAATATCTTGGATTGACCGGAGATGTCCAACGCAAAACGCATGATCGTTGTTTCATCTGGTAAGGTGTATGTTATGTATTCCTCTTCTTCATTGTTGACAAAAGTAAAATCAACCAAACTCCCACTTGACATCTCCGGTATAGAACCGAAGTAGTGGCCGTTCCATTCTCCACTAGACCAGTATGGTATGGACGAGTTCAGTGCTGCAAGGATGAGCCGGGCAGAACCATTGCTGTCTATTAACTCGTGACTATACATGCCAGGAGCTGGGTCTATCGAGTTCTTTCTGGAAACAAGACGACGGTTCAGGCCGGTGACCTTGTTCCGGCCAAGCTTTGCACCGGCGAGATAAGTATCCGTTGGGTAGTCAAAGCTTTTCCACAATATGTCAGAAGAGTTTGCGCTGTTTTGTAGGACAAGGTTACCAGTGTTCAATAGCATGGCTGTAGTTCTGTTTGTCGTGAGGTTAGCTTGGCTAGACCAGATGATGAACTTAGTGGCCTGATCTAGGATGACTAGGTTGCCATCACCGGAGATTGTGAGCTCCGGCGAAGCGGGGCCAGTGACAGGCTTATCTCCATTGGCGACCCATACAGTAGTTAACTTTGGGACTCTGTTGAACCATATGCCTAGGTACCAATTCGAAGCATTGTGGGAGGACTTACTGGCTGTTGGCCGGAAGAAGCCAAGCGCGAACTTGCCATTGCTGGAGATGAGCTTGTCGTTGCCGGTGAGTGCCTGCCGAGCTGAGATGATGTCCATTGCCGCGCAACATGTAGGAGTGTGCAGGGAGAAGAGGAGGCTGAAGACGATGAGGAGGAGAGGCATGGTGGACAAACGGAAGAGCTTGCCAGCGCAGGTACTTGGGAAGTAGAGGATAGATTATGTCAAGTGCGACTTTAGCGCCAGGATACAAGGAATGCACATGTACACTGGACCACAAAACAGCCGAGTATTCATCACAGACAGAGGTATGCAGGCGACTCTTATGGCACACTGACCAACTAACTAGACGGGCGGCTTAAAGAATCCAAAAATACGAGTAATTTTTATCGACGATTATGGACTGGATCAGGTAGTTCCCTATGTGCAAGGGCCCACTGATGGCGGCCCAGATGATGCTTGAAGTTCACACGTCTTGAATGATCCAAATTTGTGGTCAACGGCAGATTGCTTTCAGCCTTCACTAGTGGAAACTGGTTTAAATTGCTATGTACAGTTACTATCTAGTACCTGCCTTCTTGTAATCTTTTTCGACAACGCACCATGGAATTTTATCTTCCGAGTTTCAAGATTTTCGTATCACTGCCAAATTTGACATTGGAGCTACAACCATTACTTGGTCAAAATAGTCGTGAATGATTGACTTCGATTGCAGTGGTGTTAAGTTAAATTGTTAGAATCAAAACATACTTTGTCACTAATTCAATTCCATTAATTAGACTTTGCAACAGTACAGTAATTGAATCAAGTACTTCTAAGGAGTTGCAAAACACAGAGCAGCAGATGCATTAAAACTGCTACGATCCAAATTAGTAATTCGCATGAATTAGTTTCACATACATCAAAGATATTGCCTATCATGCTTATGGCAGAATCACCGAACGTGATCAACCAATATAAATAACAAGAATATGATCCACTAGTCAAGAAAGCTAGCCATGATATTATACTCTCACTACCACAGAAATGGCCATCTGAGTCGGTTCTTTTTTGTCATCTGGGTCTGTTTTAGTGACGATATAAAGTCCTTAGACAGTGATGACGAGCGGCTATCACAGTCGGTTTTTCGCCCGATAGAGATATAGTGTTATCTGTGTCGGTTTCGAGGTCAGAACCGACCAAGACGAACAGTTCTCTATATCGGTTTCGAGCTAGAAACCGAAAGAGATAATTAAGAATCTGTATCGATTTCAAGATTAGAACCGATAGAGAAATCCTTATGATATCTATCGATTCTTAGCGTGGAATTGATATAGATTATTGAATTATCTCTATCGGTTTTATGCTCAGAACCAATAGAGATTACACATCTCTATCGGTTCACCTTCACAATATATTCAAATTCACAGTACATTCACACTCACAGATTGACAAATTTACAGTATATTCACATATTGGCAGTATATGCATAATTAACAAATTCACAGTATATTCACATTCACTGTATTGTTGATAGTATACATACTCAATGCAGAAATCAGAAGCACAATTCTAACAACTCAATGCAGAAATATATGCCCCAAGCAATTTCACCTGAAGTACCACATAGGGATGGCAGTTTTACCCATGGGTTTGGGTACCCGTGGGTACCCGACCCGATAAGAATGGGTATGGGTAGCACTTTAGACCTATGGGTTTATGGGTTTAGGTACCCGATAAGCTCATAGGATGGTGTGTGGGTGTCAATTTGTACCCATAGGTACCCAATGGGTATCCTATGATATGTGGGCCCACTTTTTAGATGTATATTAGAAAAACAAACTCATTGACTGCTCGGTTGAGTCGGCCCCTCCCTAATTCTCCTCGCCCCCATCGCCTCCCTCCCATTGCCCCCATCGCCCGATTGCTTCGGCCTCCCTCCCCTCGCCTTTGCCTCCCTTGGCGGCCGACGCCTGCTCCTCCCCTCGCCGCTAACTCTCTCATCGGCTCCCTTCGGCCCGGCGCGCATAATGCCCAAAAAAAGAGAGAGAAAGGAGATGTGACAAGGAGACAGAAGGAGAGGTGATCCCTACTCACCCGAAACGCACTGCTCCCCGCGTGTACCCCGAGGTCTAGTGTTCCGGCGGACCAAGCCATGGCCTCCGGCATCTGCGAGGGGGGAGGAGCATGCGGCAGCCGTGGCGCCCCCCACCTCTCTGCCTTCGCCCTTCGGCGCTCGCGCACAGATCTGTGCCCATGGGTACCCATTGGGTTTGGGTATGGGCACAGATCTGTACCCGCAAAGTTTAGTGGGTTTGGGTAGACGGGGCATTGTTCGTTCTGATGAACAGGAACCTCCATGTGATTACTGTGCTATTCCCTGGATCAGTAGCTAGCACTCACATGTTTACAACAATTGGAAATCATAACCATACAAAACAATAATTAAGCGGAAACGATTATACAAATAATTATTACAAGTCAGAGAATAAAGCAGCAAAAGAAGCTATAACTTGCAGTTTGCCCATCCAATCCCGCAGGCAACTGACCAGGCATAACTCCTTAGAAATAATACCACGGCAAAAGGATCCCGCAACCTGCGACGGAAAGAGACTCGAAGCTCGCTAGCACACACCTACAATATAATTAGGCAAGGGTGAGTACTTTACATACTCAGCAAGACTTGAGCAAAACCTACAATACATGCAGGCCATTTCAAAGGAGGCTATTACAGTTAATTTGCATAAAGCGAATTTGAATTTGGAAACCAAGTTATTTGCAATCGGAATTTAAAAGAGCAAGATTAATTGATAGCAATTAAGTAAAGCATAAATAACACTCACCGTCCTCCATGACGTGAGCGACGAATCAAACCTTGCCATCGCGTGGCATATATCCAATTCTTTGTCCACACAGGGCACAACAGCTGACACCAACACTTGCCAACACATGGTATAGTATTAGGTCATCTGTGGGGTAAGCTAACTTGTAAAATAAACCTTTTTGAAAATGCCAAAGCTAACATTGGAATGACTTCACCAAGTGCTCATGACCGCGAGCGCGGCTAATTAATTAGATTTAAACTCTGCAGAGGTGTACAACTTTACCCATAAGGAATGATCAACCTTTTTGCTCGACGCACTTCCATAGGTGGCCAGCCAGGAGATCATACATAGCTGTTACATTACCTAGACATGGCTTTGGTCCAGCCCGGGACGTTAACCCCCGCCGTAGAACTAGAAACACACACCCAAGCCGTGGATCCACATTCACACCCAACACAACATTTCTAAACACGGCAGGGCGTACACCGTTGCATGGGTGGAAACCCCACCCAAGCAGACCAAACGGGAATGCTTGGGGACCCGTCCAAGCAGACCAAACGGGAATGCTTGTGCTAGCTCCCGCCTACCAATGAACAAAGCCACATCTAAATAACTTAATAGGCTAAGGCTAACCCATCCTCACCCTTGTGGTTGCACGGAAATCTCGGATCAATAGCGTCCCATTGCTCGGTCCTTAATTGTGACACGGGCGACACTTCACCCTACACTACGTGCAATTCCTTTCTGCACATCCGGCTATTGCCAATAATCGCCCGCATCAAAGCATAGTTTCATTTTGGGTTTTTAATCAAAGTACCCACAACCAACAGTGCCATTTTCAATATTTTCAGGAAACCAATATTGATTTGATCATCAACTATTTTGATTCTAAAGCATGGCTAAGCATGAATAAAATAAACGCATATACCCATGATGACATTAAGTAATGCCCAACCTTAATCTATGGTTGTCAAGGTTCACATTTTCATTATCATCAAGGAGTTTCATGTGACAACAGGTATAACTACCAATCCATAAAATAGCAATTTACATAAAGTAAACGCATGCATAAAACAATTTGATGCACAAAAGGAATATAAAATACTGGGATCAATATGGTCAAAGGAAGCTTGCCTTGCTTAATTATTGCTTACGGCGAAGACGAGGATTGCGGTGACAACGACGAAGACGAAGCTAGAGACGTCGGGTCTACACGTCGAACAACGGAAATAAAGCAAAGCAATAAACTTCAATAAGAGCGAAAGAAATAGATAGCAAAACAAATGAACTCTTTACAAGAACCGGGATTGCTCTTTAATGAATTTATTAATCTTATTTCACGAATTCAAGATGCTAAAATTGGTTAGATTAATAGAATTAAGCATTAGTTGCAAGCTTCATTGATTTACTATTCATAATATGAGTTCCTGCAATTTCTTATTACTTAAGGGTTTTGCTTTATTAGGATTCAGAGACAAAGCAAGATGAAATAAGAATATTTTCTTAGATTACAGTAGATTATATCCTAAAGATCATTTCTAAGCTATTCTTCACATTATTCGGATTTAGATGAGTTGCTTTGCGAGTTAATGAAAAAGCTTAATTGACCACATTGGACTTTGAAGGATTAGTTCTTTACCTTTAATTGAATGTGCTTAGAATTAGCTTCATGCAAGTTAAATCTATTGATTTGGGCTACAGAGATTACCTCAAGATGTTTAAGAAGGTTCTGGTGATAAAATTATCTATTATACAGGTTTCTACATTCTTACCGATTCATATTATAAAGTTCAGAAAACTTAACACTTATGGTTATTTGGCTATTAGAATTTGTATGCAAAACATGATGAAATATGGTTATTTCTTCATACTAAGATGATTTATACTTTCTATAACAATCCTAAGTTGATTCCATAAATTTTAGGCTTTAGCTGATACATTATAATCATTGCCGAAAAGGCTTAAGTGGCATTGTAAAGTTGACACTAATCGGAATCGGCCAAAAAGTGAAATGACAGGTTAGCACTTAAGGGTTTTGGGCTAACAATAATGATATGAAAACTTTAATGGAATAAGATTCTTTTTATAGATCATGGTAGTATAAACTTGGTACAATGTTTTTATACTAGTTTTACTGATTTTGGTATTTAAACGGGTTATTTTATCCATCGCTGAAATAGCCTAAATGATCATATTTGCAAACCTTAAATCGGCCAAGTTTAAATCTTAATTTCCAACTAACCTATACATGATTTTGGATTCATTTTTCAGGCATCAACAGAATATCATCCTAGAAATGTTATAAAGTTGGTTTGACATTATTTTAACTTAAATTGCAAAAGATTATCTATTTACTGATTGTTATCATTAACATTTTCTTTCATTAAGAACATGCAATTCGAATCTTACTTTATATATATTTTCACATACATGGGTCCTTGCTGTTTCCAGGTATTTCATACAGTTTATTTCATCCTTTTATGAGTTATTATGCACTTACTCTTATATATGGTCATATAAGGGCTTACCAATGTTTGCAAGATAAGTAACTTAAGCACAGATCAACAGCTATATGTTTTTGCATGTCTGAGTTTCTCATAATTCCAGAAGTACATAATCATTTGTTTTATGATCTTGTAAGTTATATTCTTCATGTGAGCAATATTGTCCATACTAGTGTGTTCATCCCACTTTAAGTTTAAATGATTGTTCAGAACTCAAGAATTGAATATTTTGTATATTTGAATTCATCCTGATCTTAGCATCATATAAAAATTCATTTTATTGTTTTATGACTTATTGACCATAGGTTTAATATGGAGAGCATATTAAGGCTATAAATCAAAGTTTAATCCAACTAATTGTTTTGCAGTTCAAACTTTTAATATCTTTGCATATCTATAATCTTCCGATATTAGATAAATATACAAATTTATTTCATCGTTCGTGACTACAAATGCACAAGTTATTAATATCGAATGTATTTCGCCAACAATTTGATTGCAAATCAAGAATGTGCTTTACTAACAGAGGAAACACCTTCGGCTGCTCTTCTTCAACCACACAGCGCTGGCTCTTGGCCCTTGCGCAGAAAGGAGAACAGAGAAGCTTCTAGGAAATTTGAGCAATGAAGGCACACCGCGAAGCTCCGCGAAAGCGACCACACCAGAGGATCAAGACGGCAAGGAGCATCGAATCGCAATCAACCCGCCGAGGAGCCACCAGGAGGTCGCCCACGAGGTGGGGTGACGGCCATGGCGGATGCTCATCTGGAGAAGAAGAAAGACAAAGGCCTCGATTCGAATCGATGGAATCTTGAGCATCGATGAGCTCATCAGTCCCGATTTACCAATCAATTGAAGTGGAGACGGCTGTGGAAGCGCCGCCACCGTGACCGCCATGAGGAAGAAGGGTGCGGCGTGGCGGCACTACCGATCGGCGAGAAAGAACTAAAATTAAGAAGCTAGATGGGCTCGATGATACTCAGAGATGCTACGGTTGCGAGGAATTTGAGAATGGCTCACCGATTTGCTTGATCTTCTACCTCCCCTTTCTCACTTGCGCAAAGAATGGAGGGAAGAAGCTTGATCTTCCAAAGGAAAACAAGAAGGAGCCTTGGCTGAGCTATCTGGTTCGAGGATGGGCAAATGGCCAAGCTCCACACTTGCTCCTCTGAAGAAATTGGCATGAGAGTGCTTGAGCTCCAGGAGGTTCGGCACAAGGTGAGGATGGGGATGAAGTTCAGGCGTTTTGGCGTGGCGTGACCTCCAGAGGCATACGATTTCTTCTTTGGTGAGGAGGAAAGAGAGGTAGTGGAGGGAGGAAGTGGAGCACTACCTCTGTGATTCCCAAGGTGCAATGTGTCAGTTGAAGTGGCGTGTGGGACACAGGGCTTCTTGCTGCACCGGCAGAAGATCTTTGGAGAAAAGAAGTGGCTGCAATCTGGGACCCGCAAGGCGGTGAGGAGAAAGAGAGGCAAGAATTCACAAGGATGGACTCGGGCAAAGGCATTGAACTTGCATTAATTTCGCACTGCTAATCCTTGTCGACAATTTTTCATACTTTTGTGTAGTCTCTTCGGAAGTAGATGATCTCCAAGAAAAGTTTAGATCGAAATAATTGGTAGATTATTTACTAAAATTCTGATCTTGTACAATGCACAGGATTTCAAATTCGCTTTTGATTTATCGAGACAATTGAATATTTTATAAATTTTGAAACTTTGTTTTTCAAATTATTTGGAGCTATTTGTTCGTATGTAAAATTTCCACTCAAGATATTGCTCCAAGATTTTATAAAAATTCGACATTGCAATTTCCTATTGTCGAGTCTTTGTTTTTAAATTTTGGAAAAGTATTAAATGACATTATAAATTTATAATATCTTTGCCAAAGGTAGATATTGCATTGAGGTTCTCATGATAACTTTTTCACCCTATTTGAGATTCCAACATTTTATGTAAATTCGCAATACATTATTTCGATTTAAAAGTTATCTTTCCATTTTATCTCTTCATTATTTTATGCATAAAATTTCAATTCTTGGCTAAAATGATTTAATTGAATGATCAGGGTTCTCATGGCAATTTTCTAAATTTTCACTTTTGCATTTTTGCCTTTTACCATTATCCATTCATTAATTCTCTTTATTTGATTTTTCATGCAATGCAAAACTCCAAAGAAATCCAAATTAAACCAATAATGTCAAGAAACTCAGAAATAAATATTTTCAAATTTAAAATATTTATTTTTACTTTATTAAATTTTTGGGATGTTACAGTTTAAGGCAATGATACCCGAAGGTACCCACCCGATTGCCATCCCTAGTACCACAGAGGTTGTCTACTGAACATACTCAATGCAGAAATCAGTGGTACAATTTTCTTGGCACAAGAGCAGTGTTTCGTATCATTTTTATGGCCAACTTTTATCCAAAATATTTCTTGTTATGTTACAAAGATGCAATAAACTAGTTAAAATATTAACAAGCATACATTGAGAAACAACATTATTTGATAAATCAAGACAACGAGATAAAATTAGGGCTTTTCATCTCTGGCATCATATATGCCATAGCTTCCACAACAAAGGTTTTCTGGTTCTCCTTGTAGTTCTGCAACTCCGGCACTAATAACTGATTGACTTTTATTCATATCTCTTATTCCCTACAAAAATGATTATTTTATTGTAAAAATAGGCTATCTTGTTATATTGTTAGTTACCACGTCGAATTAAATACTACAAACCTTTATATTACCTCTACAATCTCAACTTTATCTTCTTTGAGCTGTGCATTATCCTTGCGCTCCTTAATGATGAGTGCATTGTTAAGAGATTCAATATCTTTCAGTTTTTGTTTCATGTCATAAATCTTTTTTGTTAACTCATCCTTTCCCTTCAATTGTTCTATCTCCACATCTAGTTTTTGTTTAGCATTCAACAGCTTTTTCATGTTGTCTATCTTGGTTGTATGCTCTATGTTATATATGTGTGCAATTTGTAGTCACTAGAATATAATGTGCACAATGCAAAGCTTGCAAAAACAATATAAATAATTAACTAAGCAAATTAGGCCTTGAATAGAGCAAGCTACATGCTGAATATCTAAATACATACTAAATAACTAAGCAAGACAGTGAAATAACTAATCAAATGAGTATCTAAGCAAATAACTAATCAAACGAGTATCTAACTACATACTGAATAAGATGATCAAGCTTAAAGACAGTAAAATAAAAGCAATATGGCGAAGGGCAGCCGAAGGTAGGGGCTGTGTAGTGGTCGAATATGACGACATCAACGTTGATGGCCGGATCTGGTGCTACACCATCGCTCCGACATCTTCCTTGTTGCCGGAGCATTCGAGGGTGAACTGTTGATTCAAGAGTAAGGTCCAAAGTAGGAACAAAATTTTTCCTAAAGCAAGTTATGTTTTGATCATGTTGAACCCAGATTTACAAATGCTATGTTATTTTAAATTATTACATGATATTTTATGCTTAGAACTATTTTCAAATAGTTTGAGATCTAGTTATTTTACCCAATTGGATTACATCTACTTTGTCATTTGTATACCATGATTATTTGTCATCCTAGAATGATTCATTTTTAGTTTGTTGCTAATACATATCAACGTTGGTTGATGATCATGAATAGTTGCTTAGCTATGCCACATATAATGGATGTCTTTTTGACGAATACTTATACCAGGGGGTACCCCACAGCAAGGTATACATCTATTTTAAGGTCGTTTCTCTCTCAATCGTGCGAACACGGCGGCAAGATTAACAGCGATGCGGAGTGCTGGAGAGGGTATTACCAATGTCTTCGTCCCTCACAGATGGGATTATCACTGAATATTGGCTGGAACACCAATGGGCTATCTTGGGCCCAGCTTTGGCCCAATGCCTCATTAGGCCCCGAAGGACCCTTGGCCTCGATCAAGCCCACTAGGGGCGGTCTGACCTGGCCTCAGGTCGGGCACCCCTGTAGGCTCCGACCTGGCCACGGGTCGGGCGCCCCCGCGGGCTCCGACCTGGCCTCAGGTCGGATCCCCAACGAGCTCCGGCTCGGCGACCTCCGCCACGTCGTTGGTCGACCTCAAGCTGGTCACCTGTCCCATGGACACGACGGCCATGCTGGGGCAGGTGGCTCCTTCCCAAGGTAGCCGGGGGGCCGCCAAAGTCAAGCGCCCATCCCTTCACTCCGTCCTGCGCAGTGGAGAGACGCGCTCCGTCCCGAGGTAGCACCAGAGCACAACAGTAACGAGCGTCAAGACTCGACAAGCGCCAGAGGCAAAGCGCACCTTCCCGATGGAATGCCGCCCGTTGTGTCTACCAACCCGGCGTGGGATAAGCAGGAACCTGTCAGTCATCAAGACCGAAGACCGGGACTCTCGGGCGTAGCAAACCCCTACTTTTTCTTTTTCATACTCCCGTGTAACCGGCTCCCTCTGCCTATATAAAGGGAGCCAGGACCCTCCGGGAGGGGGATCGGATCCAATCGGTCAAACATACAGACGAACACCCTTAGCCTCTCCAAGCACCCGAGCTCTCCCACTCGGACGAGGCGTTCAAGACCGGCCCTTGGCCATCTCTTGTAACCCCGTGTAGTCCACTGCACCCTGAGCAATAAAAACCACCACCACGAACTGGAAGTAGGGATATTTAGCCTGAACCAGTATACACCTTGGGCTCCCTGAGTCTAACCATTCAAGGAGAGGGAACGCGCGGCCCCTATACTTACAAATTTACTTGTCGGTTGTACGAAACACCGACACTTTTGAATGTTCAAATCAATCCTGACTAATAGAATATGGAACATGTTTGTGAAAAGGTGTGTCATATGTTGTCACACAATGATGTTGAGTTGTTGATAGTATCTGTTGCACGATAATCAATTGGGATCGTATATGATTTAGATTGGGGCATGTGGCAAGGGCTATAAGTTATGGTGGGCCTATGTGGCATTGGGTTGATATGTTGACATGTCAATATATGAGTGAATGTGAGGTGGTTCTATGAGTGATTGTTGGAAGTTTTGCCTCGGTCAATTAAGGACTTAACCTTACAAGCCATTGAACTGGGCGAGTCATGCAACCACATGTCTGGAATGGGACAGACCTGACTAAGTATTTGATGCCTTAGGAGAATAACCAAACTGAGTGTGCTGTTATGGAAAATTTGTGTGTGCTGTATAGTGGCCTCACATTTGTCCAATGGCATGTCCCTTCTATTCTTCTACTCTGAGTGAGGGAAGGAATAGCGAGTTCGGACTTATTGGGAGGGTAAGTGTTATGATAGAGTCTTCAAAAGGTTCTGTTATGGTCTACTAGTCGCACGTTGATGGGTACGTGATTTGACCAATAGTATAGTTTGATCATACCATGTGGGTAAAGAATGTAGCATCTTTAGAGTATAAATCTATTCGGATAGTCATGTCCTTGGTATTGGACAATACTCAGAAATTTCAGTCAATGATTAGATTTTGTAAATAAAACTTGAAAAGGGAAACTATGTACCATTGGAAACATTGAAATTGGTTTAAGACTGTGTGCCAAGTTTAACCTTGAGAAATACTTAAAAGTTACTTATTATTATTATTTGTTTTACCATCATTTCATCATTTATTGTATTCATTTGTAAATGGTGCTTTGTTACAAAATTACCATATCTGCCAACCATTGGAATAAGTTTTGCATATAGTTATGTTAAACTTGCATTCTATGAACAATCTGTTGAGTGCTTTATGTACTCATCTTTGTTGCAACAAAATTATTAGTTGAAGAAGAGTCTATACTAGTTTTAAAAGAGTAGTAATAGGAGGAAATGAACGTCTAGGACGTGAATCTTTTCAGTTGCTTGTGCATTGCAAGAAGCCTATAAGAGATCTAAAATAGACTTTCTTGTGTAGTTGGTACTTGACATCTCCAATCCTCCATACTTCTTTCACGATTCGTTTCCTCATGCTCTCCTCGACATCCTTCTTGGACTCCTCTCCCTACGCACTCCTTTGTGCTCTATTGCTATGGACACCATCTCACTTGATCGAACACTCACCATCAACGACAAGCTCCTCTCCAGCATTGGGATGTTCACGCTCGGCTTCTTCAAAACAGGTAGTTAAGCCCTCCCACCAGTGGTGGAGCCAAAAAATTTTAGGAGCCTGGGCAAGCTTGACTATGGCCATAAACGTGAACAAGTCTATATATATATATCACACAAGCAAAATCAAGAACTACAACAAGTTTTTTTACTAAAAGCATAATCCAATACACATGTGAACATTCATGAATAAAAACAAAGAAAGATATAACAAGTACCTCATTGCGACACTATCAACACTTCGATGATTCATTAATAAAGATCCAACCACACATCAAAGAGACTCTGCAAGATAAAAAAATGTTGTTAAGTGCATCAAGTAACGTAAAAAACATATTCATATTGAATTAGTGCAGCACGTACCACTAATGTGCTAATCACATCTAGTATGAGGCAAATTCATTTTTGAGTCTTCATGCTTTAGAACCGTCGCATAATGGTAACATCAAATGATTTAAATATGTCCCGCTCAATAGATGTTGTTGACACTGGCAATAACAATGCCAACTCAATGAGTTTGTAAACCAATAGGAAAGCCATATGTTTTTCAACTTCAACCATCTTTATAAACAAACTGGCAAGATCTTTATAAGTAGCAAAGGCACCATGACTTCTCACATGAAGAATAAAAGTTTCAAGTTGGTCTCTTATTATTACTCGCCCACCAGAAATCTGAATTATAAATTTCAGCAAGTTGGGAAAGCTTGTCAGTGTCAAACTTGGAGAAAGAATTCTTTGGATCAAGACATGAGAAGCATACTAGTATCTTTGTAGTTGCTTCTCCAAATCGATGATTTATCTCGGCACATATTTGGTCAATAACCACATAGAAAAGGTCGGCACGGTAATGATGAAGGTTAGCGATAGTATACTCTTCACGTCTTGAACAACCTCTAATTGATATTTCATCATGCATTTTTGGCATTAGAATAGCTTTAACAACACAAAATTGTTGGACCACATCAAAGAATTCATCCCAACCACTATCTCTCATGATGGCCAACCGAGCTTTGACATCATGAATTAATTCCATGGCATGAACAATATTTATATCTTTTCTTTGCAATACATGTGAAAGCTCATTTGTGATAGCAAACAGCCTTAACATAAGCTTTAAAATAAAAGTAAATTTAAAGCACTCCATTTTTTCAATTAAACCTGTCGCTTGAGATGGTCCACGGCCATCTTCATGGACTATACCAAGCAATTTTATCACCAAGTCCCACATTTGATCTAAACGAATCAAAGTTGTATGATGTGAACCCCATCTAGTATCCCCGGACCTAGCAAGATTGGTTTCTTGATGCAAGCCTCTTCCCATAAGTATCTCACCACCCTCAAGCCTATCCAAAATACTTTTATGATAGCTTTCTTTCAGTGCATCCCTTCTCTTGCAAGATGCACTTGTTGTGGTCACAATCAAGGAGACATACTAAAAAAATTATGAATAGATGAAAAACAACTAGTGACGGAAACAACCACTAATTACAATTGGTGGGCAAATCAGTGGACATAGAAAGCATATGGGTTTTGCTCTAAAATCTATTTAAACAAGCTATTAAATTTACCTCTCATATTTGATGCTCCATCATATCCTTGCCCTCTTAGCCTAGAAATGGATAGCTTGTACTTATCAAGAAGACCAACCAAAGCTCCCTTTAATGCATTAGATGTAATATCAGTGACATGTTTTAAAGCAAAAAATCGTTCCACAACTTTCTCTTCATTATTCACATACCTACATAAAAATTGTTATAAGGTTAAATGGAACAACACTAGAGTAATGGATAAATTACAAAATGAATTAATAACTAGTCTACTAATCTCAACATTACCGCCATTTTCTCTTACACTGATATATCACACCACTCATTGATAAGCACGGAGAACTGTCTATCACCAATCTCTCCCACAATCACCTCGGTGATTTCTTGTGCACAACATCTTGCAAGATCATTTTGAATTTCAGAGGAAGTCATGTTGCAATTTAAACCACCACGGTCAAAAGAACTTCTCACTTTTTCATTCTTATCTTTGTACCAATCTATCATCTCTAAAAACTTTCCCTTATTTAAGAAAGTAGAAGATTCGTCATGGGCACGAAAAATCATGCCTTGAGCTATGAGAAATCTTGAACTTTGTAGAGAAGAATTTAATTGAATTTTATATAACTCTTCGGCTTCCTAAGTGGTACTGGATAACTTACTTAACACACTTTGTCTTTGATCTTTGAAATCGTTATAATGTTTGACACACTTGTTATGAGCACTATTTACGATAACAACATGCTCAGGCAATGATTTCAAAGATCAAAGACAAAGTGTGCATGTTTCCAATTACTAAACCCTATTTTATTGAATACATCAAAACCAAAGTGTTCTACCCTTCCTGGCTACTTAAAGAGGAAGCAATAGAAGCAATATACCGCATCCCGAGACTCGCTATATTCTATATAATCGTACTTATGTTACCATGCTTGTGAAAAGGCTCTTGTACAATTCCAAATTGTTTGTGAGGAAAATTCACAATAGATTGTGTTGGTCCTTTCTGTATGTATGCCCTCCTAATTTGGTCCTAAATTTCAGGGACATACTCATCTATTTGTTTTCTAAGAGCAGGATAACTTATCAGAGGGAAAATATCGAGTTCATGGGCATCTAGTTGAACCAATACCCCGACCTCTTGCACGCTGAGGAAGTTCATGGTCTAAAATATCGGCAATTTCGTTGGTGCCTAAAAGTTTCTGCTCCCACTACTCCAAAATATGATAAGACTAGTAACATGCCCGCAATGCGTTAAAATGAATTACAAAGGAGGGTGATATACATTATCAGGTGATCCTAAACCATATACTCTCACCTGTCACAAAAACACATCAAACATCATTCTGGACATGGATGGTCTAATTTCTACAGTAACTAGTAGAGTGCCCGTGCGTTGCAACGGAATCCTGGAAAGGGTGATACATATAAGTAAAAAAGATCCTAAGCCACACAATAAAGTACAATTTCTTTCATAGACACATCAAACGGAGTATATCTCAACAAGCTAGTAAATAAATCAAATTATAAACAAATGTTTTATGTTGAGTCTCGTCCAACATGAATATAAATAAAACATCTTTTAGTTATATTATAAGATATCTATGATGTAAGAACTTTGTAGACAACATTCTTGATAAACATCTCATCTAAATTGAAACGTCCATCCTTTACAGCGTAGCAAATATTTTAAGATTGCTCGTAGAAGTAGCTTGTGAGAATGCGATGTAGAGTTGTCCATGAGAGAACCGGATCAAGGAGATAGAGACATATATTTAGGATAGTTTGGTCATGTGCCTTGCAAATGATTACAACGATTTGTTTCTTCAAAATCCTAAAATATATCTTCCAAGCACATTTGCAAAGCACGTTTGGCTACACAGATTCAGGTTCCCCATAGAAAAAGAAAGAAGGATCATCCACATGGTGACTATTACTTTGATTATCATTTTAAGCTTTATTAGTTTTTAGGCAAAAAAAATCACTTTGAGGAATGTATTATTAACCATCAACCAAAGTAATATATGTATTTTAAGAGGGCAATTAACTTCAAACTCCTTGAATAACGACACTCCTAACACTAAATATGTGTAAATGATTGGAAATGAGTTTCAAGACAGATTAATTTTTACCCCCATTCAGCTCCACTGATTTAGCAATTCTCAGAATCTCATACCACACATACATAAGCCTCTTCTCTACAGAAGATATATGAGACATGCAAAAATCTCTATTTGTAACATCCCAATAATTTTAGAAATAGGAAAAATGAAAATTTAAAGTTTAAAAAAATGGAATTGGATAAAAAATTTCAACTCAAACCAAGATTTTCATTTTAAATATTACCTTTTACTTCATTTTCTAGTATAAAAGGTAAGAACGAGTTGCTACATTAAAACTTTTCACAAGTAAACAAACTTTAAAAATAAGTTGAAAATATAATTTTATTTTGAATTCTCATATTTTCTCAAACATTTCCAACCTTATTAATTACTCTTGGATTTATGGCTTCAAAAGAAAATCAATTAATGAAATTAGTAAAAGAGTAAAAGTAACAAGGTGAAAAGATAAAAGTAAAAATCCAGCAAAAAATGCCATTAAACTTTGGGAATTCTCCAATACATCTTTTTACCTGTCCAAAGATTTTTAATGAATTAGGTAAAGAAGTAAATAATAAAGTGGCATGTTTTAACTTCAAAATAGTGACATTACAGAATTTTTCAAAAATAATCAAAGTTTATATCTCATTAAAAATTTTACCATGCCTACCTCTTAACACTATTAACCATTGGTAAAAATATCAAAAATTAATAACCACATCTAGTACCTTTTAAAATTCCAAAATAGAGAACATGAAAATCTAAAATCTGCAATAGTAGAATTAATAGAAAATAAATGCACATGATATGGATCTAAAAATTTTACACAAGAAATATAAGCCCACATAAGACTCTCCCAAAGATTTCCAAAATTTCTTGAATTCATCTTCATCCCCAAATAAAGTAAAAACATAAATGAACAAATAAAGCCACAAGTAACATACTATAGAATTTTTTTAAAATACTAGAGCCCAAAATATGAATAAATATATTTTTTTTGAATTTTTGCACACAATTATATAGCTAAAAAATTCAAAAACATTATGAAAATCAGTCAACTTTGATGAATCACTGTTCTCAAATCACAATAGGGAATTAAGTGAAACCAAAGAAAATGAAAACTAAATACCCTAATCTATCTACACAAAAGTTTGTAATAATTTTCAATCATGCTATCACTCTCAATTAGCCTGGCCAACCTCTATACTCAAAATAGGCTATAAATGGGTTCAACTGCATATGGCAGCTGATGCACTTGATGAAACCACTTGTTTTGTCACTGTTAGAGGAACCTTACGCTGGCTTGTCCCCACTAGCCAGACACCACGACACCCTCAGCCTCTCCCTCTCTCTCCATGCTCTAGACACCATGGCTTGGACACGCACGGGAGCAGCAGAATGTGCGCGCCACGCGGCTCCCGGCCTGGCCGCGCCCATGTCGTGCCCTGCTGCCCCGAGCCCTCCGCCCTGCCCACTCTACCATGGCTACATTAGGGTGGACGAGTACCTGGTTAGCTCCTGCTCGCCACTTGAGCCTTGCTCCAGAACGCCTACGCGAGCACAATCCCGACGGGACCGAACAAGGCCGGCGAGCTAGCTCCTCACCACTTGTGCCCGGTGAGTCTCGGCGCTTTCCTTTGTCCGAGACAACCTCTAGCCGCCTAAATGGTGCATGTTACTCCCTTGCAGATTTGGCCACCGAGTTGTCGCATCCTCCGTCCTAGGGCCCGCCATTCCAGCAGACCGAGCTCAGTACACCACAATTCGGCCGCCAGCACCACCACGGCCAGCCTCCGCCACCAGTAAGCTTAGGAGTGAGCAGTTCTGGATGAAGCATTGCTAGCCTTCAGCCTCCCCGTGTGAGCCCCAGCCGAGTCCAGCCCCAGCATTGCCCAGCGCCATTGCCAACTGAGGTGAGCTCTAGGGTAAGTGGAGGTAAGCCTCAAGTAACTTTGCAAGCCAGCTTGTTACAAGCAACATCTTGGTCCAGTGGTAATGCCTGATAGCCTGATTTAGTCGGCCTGGGGTTCGAATCTCGCTCCAGCCTCATATCTTTTGCTTTTTTTTGCTAGGAGATTCCAAATGAAGTAAACTCGGTTTCTAAATTTGAGTTTAGGTAATAAGTTCAATTCTCATATCTTTTGCTAGGAGCTTCCAAATGAAGTAAACTCAGTTTCTAAATTTGAGTTAGGCAATAAGGATTTCAAATATGCAATAAAAAAATCCATATGTTACTTGCAGTATAGTTGTTCAAATTGAGTTTGAACTAAAGTCTATTTTAGAACAGCGTCTGCTTGGTGCAATCATGAGTTTGGTGCAAAAACCGTGCAATCCTACTAAAAAAAGTTTCAAAAAATTCTGAAAAAAATTATGGATGTACATCTCAACTTACCCCATCTACATATAAAATTTCATGATCAAATTCGTCATATGTTAAGAGTAATAAAAAGACAAATTTCTGACAGACTTGAATAGTTCAAATGCACCCCAAATTTGTCTTTTTGTAACTTCTAGCATAGGACGAATTTAATTTGATCATGAAATTTTATATGTAGATGGGATAAGTTGAGATGTACATCCATGATTTTTTTCAGAATTTTTGAAACTTTTTTAGTAGGATTACATGGTGTTTGCACCAAACTCATGATTGACCGCAGACGCTGTTCTTTTAGGTATCATAAAGCAACTATGTAATCCAAGGTTCCAAAAATTATGGAATAAATCACACATGTTCTTGAAACCTTAGATGCTCCATTTTTGTAAAAATATTTAGATTTGAATGTAATTTGAATTAAAAATCGATTGTAGAAAACCTCACTTGCATGCAAGAATCAAAGGGTTAAAATATGAATCAAATGAGCCCAAAATTTGCTGAAACTAGTTTAGTTGCACTCTTGGGGTTGCAAAGATCATAAGTATAAAATCATTTAGATTTTATTTGGGTTTGCACTAATTGCTCAATAGTCGAACATGCAATGAGAAAAATGTTCAAATGGTCATAACTTCTGCGAACGAACCTCAAATTTGACAAAATTAAATCCTATGCAGTTTGAATAACTTTAAGTTCATATTAAGCCTTAATGATCATCTGTATGAAAAACATCTCAAATAAATGTGAAATATCACGGAACTAACTTTAAAACACTCTTAGTGATATCTCCAATTAATGCTTGAAAAATAGTCAAATTATCCTGTAAGGTGCAGTCGCAAACTAGAAACAAAACAGGATGTAAAACGCGTAGAACTTAAATCACTAAAGCCTTTTCGGCAGTCTGTAAAATACCTCTGCCAAATGTAAAAATTAGAAAGAATGGCTCAAAAACATACTACATAATATGTACTACCATAATATGTAAAGATATTTAATTTAGGATTTGCTCTGTATATAAATATGCTACTGCAAACACCCTTCGTGAACTAGTCACGCAGAAAACTAAACTAACTAAGCCTTTTCAGTGGCCTGTAGAATTACCCTTCTAAATGAAAATCTTGGTGGGACTAGCTTATAAACATACTTTGGAATATATGCTATCATATTCTAGAAAAATATTGTATTTATAACTTGCTTTGCATCTGAATCCAATCACAATAAATACCCTAAATGATCACAAACTACACAGATTCGATATCACTTAAGCCCTTTCGGTGGCTCATAAAACAATTCGTCTGAACACAAATTCTAGGGTAATTGGTCCAGAAACACACTTTAGTATATGGAAAATCAAAATATATAAAAATATCCAAATTACAACTTGCTTATCATATAAAATCTATTAACGCGAATACCCTAAGTGTTAAGATTGCCAGAGCGGTATTACATGAATAGTTGAGAGTAGAAGTCTTCAACCAAAGTTTTCGCAACGCAAGAACCATCCTATGACTATATAGTAACAGCCAATAACTTCAAACTTCAGATCTAACTCATCGAAAGTGCTCCCATGCATGAACACTTAAAGTTAAGTACTATTCAAGCAAAGTTAGTGGCGTGGAGTGAATTACTTTCACGCATCGTTAGCATTAATTTAATGCAGATTGATGATGAGTTCCGTTGGAATCTGTGCCAGAATGGCCAATTCTCGGTGAAATCCCATTATCGAGCCTTGATTAAACGGGACGTGCCAAATTTAAATAAACGATTATGAAAACTTAAAGCTCCACTAAAAATCAATGTGTTCTTGTGGTACCTTAGGAGAGGAGTGATTTTGACCAAAGACAATTTAGCAAAGCGAAATTGGCAAGGAAGCAGAATATGTTGTTTTGTCACGAACCTAAGACAATTAAGCATCTTTTCTTTGATTGTTGTTTTGCGCACACAGTTTGGACCATAATATATGTGGCGTTTGGGATATCTAGTCCAACGAGCGTCGCTAATATGTTTGGAAGTTGGCTAGGTGGTTTTGATAGAAACGTTAGAAATCTTGTTCTTCTTGGTGCTGCAGCTACGTGTTGGTCTATATGGCTACATAGGAATGATAGAGTGTTTCAAAAGAAACCCAATTCTTCTCCTTTGCAGGTTATTTTTGTTATTACCCAATGGCTGCGTACATGGGCTGTGTTGCAGAAGGTGGAGATGCGCGCTACTTTGGTGGAGGCTACTCATTGTTTGGTGCGGGTGACCAAGGACTTCTATTCCTAGGCACATGGGTGGCGGTCTAGTCTTCGGATTGCTAGTTACTAGATTGTGCATGTTCCCTTTTATTCATGTAAGGCTGTGTGCTTCAGGTTAAGCAGAGGCCAGAAGCAATTTCAAGAACTTGTGTCATCTCGATGTAATGTTCTTGAAATTAATAAAAATATTCCGTTATCCAAAAAAAATTCAAGCAAAACCTTTAGTGAATGTTTTACTTTTATCAATGCAAACAATTTTAGCATCAAGAATTCAAAGATATAGATAGAAAGAAATATGATAATGACCTTTTTAATTCATAAACCACCTCATGTAAGCTCATAACTATGGCTCCTTGAAATCAACAAGTGAAAGTAACCTATTCAAGCAAAGAACCTTTCATGCATTGAATACTAATGAAAATGTTATACAAGTGATGATTTGGGAACTCAAATCACCATGCTCTTATTGGTAAGTTTTAATTTGGTATTTTCATATGATTTATTTTTGCCCCATTTGATATGATGTTATTTGCTTTTGTCTCGGTTCTTATTATTCGACACGTAGACGACGACGTTTTGGAATTGATTGATAACGACCTTGACTACGATCCCGATTATACACCAGAAGAAGAGCAACCATGCAAGCACCCTCCTTTGATCATGTTTATCCCATATTTTACAAAGTTATGTTATTTTATCAAACTATATGCATGCGTGTATGTTTCAAACTTGCTATATTGTGGGTGATGGTAGCTAAATCGAATTGTATGTATTTCCTTTACCTTGTCATTTGATTACCTGCCATTGTAACCTAGTATTGGTGTAAACATTACTTAGTGTCACTTGGGTTACGAAATACCTTACGCACCTGCTTAGATATGCTTATTAGAACAACTTTTAAATGATGGGACACATTTCAACTACCTTGAGCAACTTAGCTTAAATGTACGGAACCGAGGTATGGTTTCCATGTATTTTGGTAAAAATCCAACTCAAAACTTATGATTTAGATGCGGGCGAGTTATTATTAAAAACTTGGAGCGTGAAAAGGACCTCACAGTAAATAGGGGAGATTCTCACCTAGGTCAATTAAGGACCGAACTTGATGCTATCACCTAAGTGATTTCGTACAACCATAAGTGCTAGTATGGGACAGTCTTAACCTATTAAGTTATGTAGATTTAGCTTTGCACATTGGTAGGTTGAAGTAGTAAGGACACACCCGTAACCTTGTTGCTCGTAGGTGCTTCCCTCACCGAGGTGTTGGGGCCTAAAGCATTCCAATACAGTGGTGCACGCCTTGTCATGGGGAGCGAACCCAACGGAGTACACCATCATCTAACACAGCACGTGTTGTTCCAGGTCTCCAGACTGTGGCAAGGGTTTAGCATCACTGTCACTAGTGCAAAGTTAGGTCTATGTAATAAACGGTTGCGTCATGACTCTCTACGACGCACCAAAGGAAGTGTGCTAATATCGATTGCATAAAGAGTCAGTCATGTTTTGTGGGTAAAGCTGTACACTCTGCAGAGATTAAAAATCTAATTGATTAGCTGTGCTCGCAGTCATGAGCAAGAGTCAAGTATAGTCTTGTTCTTTTTCGAAAAATTTTAGAAATGGTTTTGAAATGGGTTGGTAAACTTGTGAGCCAAAGGTGGCTGTTTTTATTCGATGCTTGCAGCCATGGAGGGCCGCGAGATGATTTATATGAACTGTACTTACCATTATTTAGTTTCTTATTAAATGATCCTTACAATTCCATATCATTTTATGCAATGTTCATTTGTGAAACAAAACTTGCCTTATGCTAAAAATGAGACTAGTATAGAAACTTGATAGCCTTGATCTAGCCTTGCATTTAAATTATCTCCATACACTAAAATTTTGTGAGTACATACATGTACTCATGGTTTCTTAATCTGAAATAATATAGACGATGGTATGGAGGAATGCCCCGACGATACGTACTTTACTCTGTGGTCCGACGATTATGTTAACGGATGAACTTGGGCTTTTCCAAGTCGGTTGCCTTTGGGTTTTATGGATAGGCATACCGCTGTCCTACTTTTAGTATATGTTTAAATTCCGCTGCAATTTATTTTTGGCATGTAATATTTGGTTGATCGGCCGCTAGTTGTAATTTTAAGGAGTTGTACTAATTCTAGTATATGTTCATGCCATGTTAAACTGTTAGATCTATGTGTATGTGTTGCGATATATCTCGAATACGAGATATGTGGGTGCTAGGCATTGATCTTCGGAACTAGCACTAGACACATATCCAGGTACCTGGAATTGTCATTAATAATCAAATGCATAAACTCGTGCGATCGTCGTTCTTTGGCTATTGCTCGCACTCCCCTCGAAGAATGTGGGCTATACCAAGGTCCTGAGACAGACGACGAGTGCTATGCTTGGATGAGTTGGTCTCAATCCCGGTATGGTTGTTCGGAATGGAATCGAAACTCTCATGGACGCGTTGGTGTGTACGGTGCAACTGTGTGGCTCATATTTGTTTGGGTGAGGGCCATCTGGTTAATAATCCATGCACGAGACTTTTGGGTGACAATGAGCATACACTTAAGAGGAGTATGGGTGTCACCTCTGAGTACAACGCACGTGTGGGGATCGATTCATATTTCCGGGTGCCCACACCATTGCAAACATAACTTCTAAGGATAGAACCATGTGTAGAACCTTTTTTTTCATTGTTTGCCATGTATAGAACTGATCTGGGTTAGCAAATTTTGGAACTGATCTAAGATACGTTATAAATATAGTATAAATCAGAAAGCTTGATCTTGTAGGTGGGGAAGAAGATTTCATCACAATGCTAGTTTCTCCTAGAGATACTCTACCTACCACTGTAGACTCACCTTCAACCACGCCAAACAAAGATCAAAATAACACAAACCCAAGAGGACAAGAAATGCAGAGCAGATTGGACAACAGAAAACAATCAATTTTCATGCAGAACATATCAACTCAGGCTCAATTGGGCTTTTTAGTTGATGTGAAGCACACCTAGTGGTGGTTGTTTTGATCTATTAAAATGTTCTCTATGTATACACAAAATGCAAGAGGGAAGAAAATCCATATGTATTTCAATAATAAAAAATGGCAGTATGTTTGAAGCTCTTCATATTAACAATGATGTTATATTAATCCTACAACACATTTATATTACCATATACTGAATAAATATGGAAAGTCTTGCCATAGTAAAAAAAAGTGAAAAGACGCAGATAATTGGATCGAACTTTAGCAATACATCACCAGCTCAGCCAACCATTCATGTTCCCTTTTCAGTAGGTAATGTGGACTTCAATTAATGAGAAAATTATCTAATTTTTGCACATTTTTATTATAAGAAAATTGTAATGGCAAAATAATGTTCTTTATCAAATCAATTGTAGTTTGCTTCCTATGTTTGCTTTGTGCTTTCTAATAACTAATCAGGTAATTATGCAAATATAACATGGAAGCCATGTTCCCCTTGATAAACAACAGTAAAGTTTAGTTCCTATAGACTGCAGTACTATGACAGTTATTTCCTAGTTTTCATCTAGATATTAACGTAATCAGCTAGTAAACAACAAAGTAATGGTTCTTATAAATGGCAATTTCTAGTCTCCCAAATTGATCACAGTTTCAAATTGTTGGCTACCAAATCATAGAAAAAATAGATAAAAAAATGTAGAACAGTAAATTAGTTAAAAGTAATAAGCATGGAATCACTACAAGAGAAAGGGAGGAAGCAAATATAACCAATTTTCCATCTAACAAATCACTGAAAGCAAACCCAACTCCTAATTGAACACTCATCCTCGAATGAACTGCCAACTGCTCCCATCATAGTCATCACCACAGAGAGCCAATTCATGTAAGGGAAGGCCCCTCTTCTGCCACACCACAATGCCGGTGTACTCCCGCTGCAGCACGAATGCTCATCTTCCACATGACCAAGGCGTAGTTTCTAATTCAAACTTTGTTCTCCAACAAGGGTCGCCACCACCTCCTCCATTGCATCTGGCTCTGACCTTGAGAAGTACCTAGGCTTGTAGGCTGGCCTTGGAGGTGGGGGAGGTGTCGGCAAGCGGGGAGGCAAGTGCGGATGTAACCTCCTTTGTTACGCTTCTTCACTACTCCACATCTGAGCTTCGCTGGTAGCCGCCATATAGATAAGATTTGGGACTTAGTTGTGAGTAATCCACTTGCCTCCACACCGATGCCGATCCTTCTCCTCACAGCTCGCAAAGGGTGGATGTTGGGGGTGGTGGTGGAGAAGGAGAATCAGAAGTGGGAGGTGGCGAGATTTGAGAGGGAGAGTTGAGCACACCGGATCGAGGGAGGGGGAGGTAGTGAGGTGTCGAGGTGGTTTGAGATGGAAGACGTCGTAGCTAGAGCGGTTCAGGCCGTGTAAAGCCGTGCGAAGATGAGAAGAAGGGCGGGATGATTAGGTTAAATCTCCTTCTATCTCAGCTGTTTGTATCAGATCCAACGAATCAGGTGTTCTGAAGGAGAACGGACGATCGCCACCAACTCCTAATTAGAAGTAGTAGAGATATATTTATAAAACCTAATAAAATAATAATATTATTAATCCAGCCAGCCAATTAGACAGCAACCAGGAGCAGGAGCTCTGACATTGTGTAACATCCTGAAAATTTTAAACAGTGAAATGCTATAAGGTGAAATTGCATTTTAAGTGTTTTTGAGTTTTATGGAATTTGTGATTTTTCCTGAATTGATTTCTTGGATTTTGTGCTGCAAAGACAATTAAAGGAAATGGGAGAAATTAAAAGAACCAAAGAAGAGTTGGGAATAATTTATTTTCTGAATCCAATTCGGTGGAGAAATCAATTTGCGCACTGATAAAAAGATACAAATATCAATTCAAATATTAAAAATGCAAAAGGAGGTCAGTTTGACTAGAAACAGTGCACCTTTAGAATTTGTGAAAAGTATTCGGAGCTTGTCTCCAGCTGAAAAATTTACCAAGTCACCTTTGATACAGTATTTACCATTGGTAAAAATCTCAGAAAGTTATCAAATGGGATAAGTCTTCAAATAATTCGAAACCAGAAAGCAACAAAAGCAGAAAGCAACAAAAGCTAAAAAATAGAATGTCAGAATTTTTATAAATTACTGGAGCAATATTTTGAGCTGAAAATTTTATCTAAGAATCCTTGTCTCAAATCCATTTGAAAAAAAAAGTTTCAAAAATTTTACAAAAGACTTGAATCGTCTGGTAATTCAAACACAGAAATAGAAATCCAGTGCACTGTACCATATCAGAATTTTAATAAATTTTATACTAAATATGTTAACCCCAATTTTCGTCTGGAGCTTATCGCCTGCCAGGAGAGAGTATGCAAAAAGTATGAAAAATTGCTGACGAAGTTTAGTGGGCGAAATTAATGCAAGTTCAGTGCATTTGACCGAATCCATCCTTAAGCTGAATTCTTGCCCTCACTGCCATGTGGGTCCAGTCCCACCGGTCAGGCTCTTCTTCATTCGCTCTTCTCCGTTCTCCTCCTTCCTCGAGCGAGCTGCTCTCACTCGCTCTCTCTCTTATCTCTGTATCGTCCGCCTGCTAACCGTACCGGGGCACCTCCCAAGCCACTCAGCGACGTCTTGGCTCGCACAAGCGGCGTACGCTGCTTCGCCACGGCCCGAGGCTCCCAGATGCAGCGCACTCGCCCGTGACTTCCAAGAGAGACCGCGCAGGCGTTGCACTCGGGTGCTCTCCTTTTGGCTCGCTACAAAAAGCCATAGTTGCATCGCCTGGAGACTTCTGAGCCACTATCAACTCCCCACTGAGCCAGCACTGCCTTTTCTTCTCCCTTTTCGCCATTCCTCGCCAAAGAACAGAAGAAGGGGGAGAGAATGGAATTCCTGTGATTGGGTGAGAGATACCACGAATCGGTTGGTCTAGAATATCCTCAAGCACTCCTGAGTTCATTCCTTTGGTTTGTTTCAGCCCATTCCACGCGGATCGACGTCGTCGGGGGACCTTTCTTCTTCGGCTCTAGCGCACCGACGTCAGCCCATTCCAGCTCAATTCCAACCCGAACCCAAGGTGAAATAGCATCCCCTACCATCACTGATGCTTGCCGAGTGTCCATTTTGTGGAATGGATCGCCGACGGTGAGTTGCTCGTGCTCGCCCGTGGCTCCGCCGCCCCTCACCGGTGACGACCACTTTCCCGGCCATCCCAGGTTGAATCGGTACCACCCCTGTGTTTGTCTCGTCGCACTGATGCTGTAGGCGTTACCCATTCCGCCGTTCCGGTGACGATTCGCCGGCGGTGAGGTAGAAACCGTAGCACCCTATTTTGAGTCACTGACGTCTGGGTCCGGTCTGTCAGTCTCAGGGGGGTTTTTGAACTTAGCTCTGCGCGCGTGAGAGGAGGCGTCTTCTGGTCAGTAAAGCGTATTTTGATTTAACTGGAATCTAAAGCCCAAGTCAAATCCAAACAGTCCTAATGTTTGGAACTACTGTTCAAAAGTTAGTAAAATAAATTCCCAAAATCATATAAAATCCAATAGTTACAGAATATGCGAAAATATTCTTGAAAGAGTTTCGGTGAGAATATTTAAAATGAAAATACCGAAATAAGTAATTGTGTGCTAAGAAAAAGATTAATTTGGATTTCACCAAAATAAATAAAATCAATTATCTTTGGAATACTTGTTCTGGAATGAGTTTAAATTTGCAAAAACATTTATACTTAAAGTTAGTTTACTGGTCAAATAAATCCATGTTTAATTCGACTAAAAAGAGAATGAGTATAAAATAAAATGCTACCAGAGAAATAAATGGATTTCAGTAATTATAAATACTATACATTTCTAGAATTTAGTATGTGTTGAAGATGAATCAAGAATCATGCACAGTATAGTTGGAAACTAAGTTGAATCTTGGCCGATTTTGATGTTAACAATATGATCATTTAGGCTGCTTCAGTGGTAGATAAAATAGCTTGTCCAAATACTAAAATCAGTAAAACCAGTCTAGAAGCATTGTGCAAAGTTTACACTATCATATTCTGTAAAAAGAGTTTTATTTGGTTAAGGTTTGCATATTAATCTTATTAACCTGAAACCCTTAAGTGTTAACCGTTCACTTCGCGTTCTTGCCGATTTTGTAAACGTAAACTTTACAATACCACATAAGCCTTTTCAGCGATGAATATAAGGTCTCGTCTAAACTGTAAAACTTATGAAATTAGATCAGTGGTGCTCTCCAAGTATAGACCACCCAAATAGGAAAAGATAATCTCATTCCATTATGTATTGTCTGTTAATTTCGATAGCTTAATAACCCTAAGCATTCACGTGTTTGAAGGCCATAATAAGAATGAACGAACTGTAGTTGCAAATGAAGAAAACTATAGTTAAATCATTTGTATCACCAGAACCTTCTCAAAAATCATGTAAACTAACCCAGTAGCCTAAATTGGAAGATCTAGCTTGTGCAAAACACATTCTAAGTGAAATCCATTTAAAGTAAAAGAACTAATCACTCATGAACTTATATGATCACTTAAGACTTTTCATTAACTCGCAAAACAACTCATCTAAACCTGAATTTAGTGAAGAATAGCCTAGAATTGATCCCTGAGATATGCTCTGCAAGAATCTAAGGAAATGATCTTACTTTGTCTTGCTTTGGCTCTAAATCCTACTAAAGCAAAATCCATAAGTAATAAGGTTTCAGGAAGCATGCTAGGAGCAGTAAGATCAATGCACTTTGCAACTAATGAATAATTGTATTAAGCTAAATAATTTTAGCATCTTGAATTCGAAAAGGGTAATTAAAGGATCCATAAGAAGGCAACCCTGGTTCTTGTGCAAAGGTTTTATTCGCTTTTCTATTTATTTTCTTTCGTTCTTTCTTTGCCAGTTTGTAATTGCAATTGGTTCTTTCGAATTCGACGTGTAGACGCGGATACCCTCGAGGAGGAGGAGGCAGTTGCCGATCCAGAAGTGGATATTGCTGAAGAAGAGCAAGGCAAGCATTCCATTGACCATGTTGAACCTACTAATTCACCTACTCTATGTTGTTTTTGCAACTGTATAGTGCATCCGGATAATTCTCCATAAAAAAACTGCTATTCTGGTTAAGGTTAGTAACTATCCTTGGAATTTATGGTTTTCCTTAATCTGATTGATCCTGTGAACCTTGAGAACCTTAGTATGCTTAGACATAGCTAATGTCATTTTGGGTATAATCGTTAAAATATTGCAACTGCTTAGTTTTGCCTTAGATCATCATGATGTTTCTAAAATGATTTCACAACTGGTTATTACTCTACTAAAGGTTGTTGATATGTTGGTTAAAAACCTGAAAACCCAAAAACTATGGTTACGGTGCGGGCGACTAATTGGCAATAGCCGGTTGTGCAATAAGGGCTTTGCACGTAGTATAGGGTGGAGTGTCGCCCGTGTCGGATTAAGGACCGAGCAATGGAACGCTATCGATCCAAGAATTTCCGTGCAACCACGAGGGCTATTTATGGGGTAGCCTTAGCCTATTATGTTGTTTGGACATGGCTTTGTTCATTGGTAGGCGGGAGCTAGCACAGGCATTCCGGTCAGGTTTGCTTGACGGTGGTTTCTACTTGCTAATGCAACGGTGTACGCCCTGCCATGTTTAGAAACGTTGTGTTGTGTATGAAAGTGGATCCACGGCTTGGGTGTGTGTTTCTAGTTCTATGGCAGGGGTTAACGTCCCGGGCTGGATCAAAGTCATGTCTGAATAATGTAACGGCTATGTATGAACGCCTTGTCAGCACACCAAAGGAAGTGTGTCGTACGGCCTAGCAAAAAGGTGATTCATTCCTTGTGGGTAAAGCTGTACAACTCTGCAGAGTGTAAATCTAATCGATTAGCCACGCCCGCGGTTATGGGCACTTGGTGAAGTCATTCCAATGTTAGAGTTTTACATTTTTATAAAATGGGTTGGTTCTGTTTTGACAACCACTTGTTTAAGTCAAAGGATCGACTTATGTGGATTTTCGCCATTTGGGATGCTAAGTCATAGAACATATTTATCTTCTGGTGGTTATACAAATCTCATGCTGTTTCATAAAAATGCGAATCGCAATCTATTATGTCATATGTTTAAATTCTTTCTGCTAAATGCAAAATAACTTAGAGCATGTTCCTTTGAAATAGCCTGCATGACTATTATTTGCATTTGCTATAAAGTCTTGCTGAATACAAATGTACTCATCCTTGCTATCTGCATTGTTCAGAAGGGAATCCCTGCGATGTGCCAGAAGATGCGTTCTTTCAAGTAGGTCTCGGGGAGTTCGACGAAGGTTTCTCCAAGGGCTTTTGCCTAGTCAGATGCATGTGGGGTTTCGGTTGGGCATGCTACCATGCTTTTGGATCTTAAGCTATCTAGTGTTTTCCGCTGTTTTATTTCGCTTGTAACTATTGCTTTGTATAATTAGCATCTATGGTAAGCTGTGTAATTTAAGCTTGGCGTTTGGTTGTGGTATGAATGTTGTAAACATGTGAGTGCTAGCTACTGATCCAGGGACTAGTACGATAATCACATGGAGTTTCCTGTTCCTCGGAACGGGGTCTCACACATTGCGAGGTGGTCGTACTTGCCCTTGAGGCGCATGAAGCGGGTCTTGCACTGGGGCAGTGTATTAATCCTCTGCACTGCCCTCAGTGGGAATCAGGTCCACATCTTCGAGTGCCTTGGCTGCCTCGCTAGCATCACCATCACCATCCCTCATCTTTTTTTGATGGTTCATACTTAGGATCATCATTCGAGCCACTCATCGATGTGAATAGTTGGGTTATAGGATCCTGCAATGTTGAGAGTAGATTGTTCAGGAATGGGATTCAGCAACTTGTTTTACACATTTTTTTCTCAAATTACAGGATTAGAAACATAACCATTTGTTCCAATAGAAAAAAGGGGAGGCATGCAGTCAGACCATGACAAATCTGATTAATGCAAATCTAACTTGTAGACAGGATTAGATTACACTTTCTATAGTTAGTTCATGACAAATCTGAAAACATGAGCAACACTTCTTATCATAAAAGTATTGATAACATGACTCATGCTCAACCAAAAAAAAGTCATGAATCATGCTCAACCAAAAAAAAGTAAGGCTTAACAAAAAAAAGTTTGGGAAAAATTGAATTGTTCCTTTTTCATGGCTCAAGCATAGTCAACAAAGACCAACAAGAAAAGCTATGAGTACCGAGTAGAACGTAATTCCGGGAAGAACAAATAACTAAACGATAAACGTAACATAACAATGTGAATGCACACAATAATTAGTAAATGAAATTGGGAGATGCACGAGATGGTGCAAATGAAGAAAAGTGGGAACACGAAAGAGATGTCTTGTATCTAGCATTAGGGAAGAGGATGTATTTACCAGTGAAGAGCTTGAATGCGGTTGGGACACTCCTCTTCTTTGTAATCCTAAAAACATCGAACTTTTGCAAGATGTATAGCCCAGGGTCGATGATCACAGATAGTGACTCATGGAAGCACCTCCCAAGATTTGTTCATCCAGATTAATGGCCAAGTATGAAATAGAGAATGATTTGTCGATGTGTCTGACCCGTGAGTACGATAGACTCTGGCATGGCTATGGGAGCACCAACAGGCCTATCCTTCAACATGCTCTGGCATTGTGCCATGTCCTTAGCTACGTAGCACTAGAGCGTGTAGCAGAGGCGGGCACACTCAGCCTCGAGATACTTGCTCTTCGTCTCCAAGTCCTTTATATACATCTTCTTCCTCTCCCTCGATTTCATGGCAGAATCCCTATTCCTCATTTGCATAGTAAATTCACAACACATACCGCTATTGTGAGACCATATTGCCGTGCTTAATAGCATAACAACCAACATGACAGAAAATTTGATAGCATAAGAACCAACATGGATGTGTATGCAAATGTAACCGTTAACCCCAACCTGAAATCCTCCCATAACCAGCAAAGAAAATTGACTGCTTTTGTGATTTACACCTATACAGAATAATGACTTTGAAATTTGAATCTCCTCTTCAAGATCAAGAATCAGTATAGAAAATTTTTTCCATTATTAAGTTTTATTAACCCTATACCATCACAACTGTAGTATGATATTGATCCTCTATGTACAGCCATACTATTATTCAAGCAAAAAGCATCGTTCATAGCTAGCTCAAATGTAAAATCACAAGTTTCACAAACAAGCAAGATCAAACACAATCCCCAATTTTTGGATGATTCACATGTCCTACGCACTAACATAACAAAATTGTCATACCTCCTCTTCTTCTTGCTGATGGGACCGTCGCCCTCCACCTCCACTTTCTCCGCATCTGGCGCAACCTCGTTCTCCCTCCCGGAGTCCCCATCAGTGCTTCCCCCGCCTCGCTCTCCTTCTCCTCCTCCGCACCATCGAACAGAGCATCGAAGAACTCCTCCATGCTGACCCCCTTCGCCCCGTCCACCTCTGTAGGCCCTTCCTCCATCAGGAACCTCTCGATCTCCAATAGCACCTCCTCCTCAGGAGGGCTCTCCCGGGAGGCCACCGAGTCCGGCGACCCCGCCTCCACATTAGGCTGCATCGATGGGGAAGGAGATGGGGAGGAGGTCAGAGACGGTTGAGTTGCTAGAGAAGGGGGCTAATAGGGGTCAAATCTAACCAAATTCCCAGACCAGTGGAAGAAACTTGGCATTAATTAACCTAAACATCACTGCATACCCAAATTGGCAACTGCAAGCGTATAAAAATTGCATCTTTTCCCCCAACTCTTCAATGCAAGCATGAACCCCAGTTTGAAAATTCCATTCCCAATAACCTCTAGTGACCCCAACTTTGAATCAATTTCGCCCAAATCGACACCACGTTGCACAAAGATTGAGTAGCTTTTGTGACCATCGAAACGTGAAATTTGGATTGGAGTTCTTGTATTTGTGCAATCCAATCGCGGACTTGGGGTGGAGTAGATCGTTTCTGTGCTTACTGTCTTGGGTGACGAGGGGGTAGTCAGAGGCGGAGAAGTTGATGAACTAGTCCTAGTCACCGCCCTCACGCAGTAGAATGGCCGCAACATGTAGCGTGTTGGCTAGGTTGGTGCGAGTGACTACCTTGACGTTGCAAAAGCAAGAGTAGACGGAGTCGGTGTGCATGGCGGTGGCAACCTCAGTGGCCGATGCCTCTAGGTCGAGGTGCACCACATATATGTTGACGAGGTGGTTGAGCGCCCCAAGCATCCATCGCAGGGACGCGCCGTTGCCGACGGAGCCGAAGATGAGGTAGGCGACCCTCGAGACAGCGTGATGTGGGCGATCGGGGTTGGGCCGCATCTGCTGCTAGCGCAGCTTGGCCTTGACGAAGAGCAGCTCGACGAAGGTAGCGGAGGGGAGCGGCGAGAAAGAGAGGAGGAAAGAGAGGAGCAGGGTGCAGGAGGAGAAGAAGAGGGGGGCGGAGATGAGGACCGCGAGGGGTGGAGTGGGAGGGGAGGGGAGGGGTGGAGGGGGAAGTGGAGATCGCAGGCAGGAGGTGGAGCTGCGTGCGGGGTGGAGGGGGTACTGGATGCATGACGTATCGAGGTGGAGAACAGACGTACCACCACCAACTCTTAATTAGAAGTAGTAGAAAAAACTAATGAGTTTCGTACGGCAACAAAATGTCAGTGTCAAATACGTGCAACCAACTTCAATTTGGACCTATCATGACCCTGTTTGAAACACCGGTTTGTTTTTTTTACAATTTTTGCACAAATTAAACTGCTTTTTTTTAATAAAATTCTTGTAAAACTCTAGTGAAATGTTTGCGTTTCAAATTGCTCCAAGACGTGTGAATCTGTGATCACATGGTCCATTTTCGGTATTTTTCACGTCTTATGCTCGTACCTCGCTCAAGTGGGTCGACCTTTCTTCTATGAGTTTAATGGGCCAAGATACCTCAGTTGGGCCCTGAATCCCGGTCGTTTTGGATAGGAACTGGTCCTAACAAGAACTGGTCTCTGGCCCTTCCCAGGCCCTGACAATGAAAGTAGCCAAGCCTGTGAGCTTTGCATAAGTGAGAACGTGCGCGGCGAGCGACGCGTCTCCGCCGCCGCCCGCTTCACCGGCTCGCCGCCGGATATGGACGAATACACGATGGAGCATTTTCCAGGTAACTTTTTTAGGGCGCAATGTAGCTCCCTCCTTTTTTTTCTCCATCCCTCTTTAGGCCTCACAATCACACGCACCATATTTATTCATGAACAGAGACCAGATAAATTGTAGTTATTGCATACATTACCAAAAAGTTATGCTCACGTTGGCAATGTATTTCAAGGTTTAGACAAACACAGAAGGGAAGATCTGCTCTAGGATTGCAGCAACCTATCTTCATGTCAAGAGTGAGCTGCCCGGTGCGGTGCGGTGCAATACCTCAGTTGGGCCTACATCTACACCCGGTGGGCACGGTGAACCCGTCCAGGAGGTGACCCCCTCGCAGGAGCTCAAGAACAAGAGATATGGATCACCGAAGCTTGCAGGAGACAGGAGAGAGCTGCGGGAGATGGAGCTTTACTGTTGAATGCAAGAAAATGGTATACCCGTTTCTATTTTTTCCCCTGCTATCTTGTGACTCTGCAATTATAGCACTCATTTTGCTTCTCTTATATTTTTACTAGCTGATGGCCACAACTTCTGGTGGCTTATTGGGCACAAGAATCCCAGTTTTTTAAATTTGCATATATACCTTGCTGCATGGCATTGGAAGTTACATCATATCTTGACGAACAACATCAAAATAAGCACGAGACATAAAATATACTAGAAAACACGAGACTTCAAATCAACTAGAAAATAATTAATACTAGGGAAGATGCAACCTCCTTTTATCACTTCACAGACGTGCAGAAAAATTCAGTTCGAACAAAACATATGCTAAATTGGCATTGTATTTCAGGGTTTTGACAACCACAGAAGGGAAGCTCTGCTCCAGAATTGCAGCGACCTATCTTCATGTCAACAGTGAGCTGCCCGGTGCGGTGCACTGCCTCCAGTATCATGCAGTTGCCCTGCCTCTTATGAAGCTCGGTCCAGGTACGCATCAACTACTTGCACATTTAAAAAATAATGCGGTTAGGTATGCCGGCGATAAATGTTCATGTGCAATAGGCCTTTATAAATATTATACATAATGTAATCGTGACAGATCCTGATGTGCTTAGCAATAGCATGTCTCTGGTTATATTATTGGATTACAACAAGTTGAGCTCAAATTAAGATCCTTGAAAAAAAAACTTGCTTACATTTTGACTCTGCATTCCCTGCAATAGCTTGAAGTAGTCTTGGCACTGGGGGTATGTCAACATCAAGAAGACCTTCAAGATATTGAACAACTTCACCCATTGTGGGTCTATCAAACTCGTCGTCTTGAATACACCAACATGCAACCTTGAAAGCTCTTTCCACCTGCTCCAAATGGACATCACCGTGTAAATTGCGGTCCACCAAACTCCCCACATCCCCCTCCAATAGCTTATGTGCGACTTGTACAGGGAAATAAACAGAATTATCACCAGTAGTATATTCTCTACATGAGTTCCTCCTTCCTGATATGATTTCCATCAAAACCATGCCATAGCTGTAGACATCAACTTTTGACGTAATAACAGTTCCGCTGATCCATTCGGGTGCAAGATATCCTATAGTTCCCCTCATTGTGGTGAGAACTCGGCTAAAATCCCTTCCTATAAACTTTGCCATCCCAAAATCTGCAATTTTAGGGACAAATGTTGCATCAAGAAGTATGTTTTCTGGCTTAATATCACAATGTATAATGCAATCCCGGCAACTGTCATGCAAGTAGGCCAGTCCTTTGGCAACTCCAAGAGCTATTTGATACCTAATGCTCCATTTCAAGACTGTAGCATTACTATGAAACAAGTGGGTATCAAGAGAACGATTTGCCATGTGTTCGTAGACAAGCAACCTCCTATCACTCTCACAACAAAAACCAATTAGTTTAACTAAATTGATATGCTGGATGATTCCAATTGATCCCACTTCTGCTCTGAATTGCTTCTCTCCTTGACGAGCACCATCAAGCCTTTTAACTGCTATGGCACAAGAGTCATTTAGAAACCCCTTAAATACAGAACCAAAACCACCTGCCCCTAGCTTCTCTGAGAAGTTTTTTGTTGCACGTTGCAAATCAACGTGTCTAAATGCAATAATGCCACCACCACTTTGAAGGTTTTTTATGCTGTGAGCAGAAAAGCTCCTCTTATTTCTCTGAATCATCAGTAGCAAGAAGAGTGACAATAAACCAAAGAAAGCAACACTTGCACCAATGGAAATGCCAACGATTATGGGTCTTCCTTTGTTTTCCCTACTTGGCATCTCTTTGGCAGCAAGGCGAAGGTAAAGAGTTACTCCATTCGTATTAGTAATGTCACCACATTGTTGCTGCTTCACATTAATTAATTCATCATTCCAAATGATGCAGCCATTGTTACCATAGGAATATGCAGTGCAAGTGCAGCTGCCCAGACAAACTTGCTCACATCCACCTGCAGTTGTCGCATCTTCCATGATGGGGCTATTATTGTGCAATCCAACACATGGCATAGGGTAGAACCTGTCTTGCATACTTGTGCTATTGTTGATGCCACAATCTAATGGAGTATTTCTCACACAGCCGCCGGTTCGATCACCTAGCTCCCAGTCATCGGGCGATCTTATGGAGAAGCCCTTCATACAGTTGCAGAAAGGAAGCTTGTTCTCTTCGCAGATTGTGAAAGCTCCACAAATGCCGTACACGTCACATTGCTTGGGCGGGTTGGTGTAGCTTGGTACCCAATCTTGTGCGGGTTCAACCCACAAGAATATCTTGGATTGACCGGAGATGTCCAACGCAAAACGCATGATCGTTGTTTCATCTTGTAAGGTGTATGTGAAGTATTCCTCTTCTTCATTGTTGACAAAAGAAAAATCAATCAAACGCCGACCTGTCTGCTCCGGTATATTACCGAAGTAGTGGCCGTTCCATTCTCCACTGGACCAGTACGGTATGGACGAGTTCAGTGCTGCAAGGATGAACCGGGCAGAACCATTGGTTATTAACTCGTAACTATACATGCCAGGAGCTGGGTCTATCGAGTTCTTTCTGGAAACAAGACGACGGTTCAGGCCGGTGACCTTGTTCCGGCCAAGCTTTGCACCGGCGAGATGAGTATCCGTTGGGTAGTCAAAGCTTTGCCACAATATATCAGAAGAGTTTGAGCTGTTCTGTAGGACAAGGTTACCAGTGTTCAATAGCATGGCTGTAGTTTTGTTTGTCGTGAGGTTAGCTTGGCTAGACCAGATGATGAACTTAGTGGCCTGATCTAGGATGACTAGGTTGCCATCACCGGAGATTGTAAGCTCCGGCGAAGTGGGGCCAGTGACAGGCTTATCTCCATTGGCGACCCAAACTGTAGTTAACTTTGGGACTCTGTAGAACCATATGCCTAGGTACCAGTTCGAAGCATTGTGGGAGGACTTACTGGCTGTTGGCCGGAAGAAGCCAAGCGCGAACTTGCCATTGCTGGAGATGAGCCTGTCGTTGCCAGCGAGTGCCTGCCGAGCTGAGATGATGTCCATCGCCGCGCAACATGTAGGAGTGTGCAGGGAGAAGAGGAGGCCGAAGATGATGATGAGGAGAGGCATGGTGGACAAACGGAAGAGCTAATCAGCGCAGGCGCTTGGGAAGCAGAGGATAGGAGATGTCAAGTGCGGCTTTAGCGTCAGGATACGAGGAATGCATGGGTACACTGGATGAAGAGTAGGTAAGCACTGTTTTGCAGGACAACATAGCATCGCGGTAAAATACTCCACCACAAAACTGTTGAATAAATTAGCACTTTCAGGTATATATCGAACAGAGGATAATTCATGAACACAACTTGATTGAGAAGCCTACGCATTAAACTCATGTATATTGCAGACATGCATGTAATCAATCTACACATATGTCTCTCGAATATACTACAAAACAGTAGCAACAAGATTGAAAATAACGGAGACATTGGAACGTACCGATCTGGTTGAACAGAACCAGCGACGTGGAGAGAAGCCGAGGACCCCGTTGCGACGATGCAGAAGACGATGCAGAACACGAACGGAGAGGAAGCAGAACGCGAGCAGTCACGCCGAGCGCTTCCCAAAAACCTTATTCGTCCTCTCCCGGTGCAAGAACTTGAGGACGGATGGTTTCGGAGACCTGCTCTCCCGTTCGCTGGTGCACGCCGGCGTTCGGGACGGAGTAGACTGGATGACGGCGCAGCAAAAGGAACTAGCAAACCCTAGTTTTTCTGTATATCCTCTCTTCTACACGGGTGCAGTATATATAGGGATAGTCTGGTAACCGTGACCGAACGTGACTCGAAAACGTGCCACGAACGGACTCGGTTACGGTATCCTTATCTCATACTGCAACGAATCCGAGTAGCAAAAAGAATAAACAGCAAAAGGAGGCTGCGTCTGCGCAAGGCCCTGGACCGGATTTCGGCGGACCATTCACGCAGTGCCAGACGCCTGCCGCCCGCCCCGCCTGCCCGTGCCCGCCCGGCCCGGCGAGGCGAGGCGAGGCGAGCTGTGTGTGCTTCTCTTCTTCTCCTAGTCATGCTTTAGGAAGGTGGAGAGAACCTCACTTATAAGTTGGTCATCCTCCACCTCCACTAGCAATATGGGACTAAGGTATGCACACATGCCTCCTCATGAGTGGGCTTTTGAGATTTTTCTAGGATTATTTTTCAATTAAATGGGCTTTGGCCCAATAAATCCAACAATCCCCACCAGATCTCAAAGTCCCACCGACAGCTTGTCTGCTCATAAAGTCATGTTTATATACCAAATAAGCTTCAAAGGACAATGGACTATGCCTTGAATTGCACCTAGGACTCCAAATTACACTCACCACAACTTGAACAATGGACTAAGCCTTGAATTGCAAGTTTTGTGCGATCGAGTTTCACTTAAAGCCTTAGTCGATACTTGGTCGCTAATAGGCTACCCTCGGTGGAGCATATAAGTCGACTTCTTGGTCTCTTCATGAGCTTATTAGAGATTACCCAAGTCTCATAGATCTGCGACTTTCAACAAATCAAGCTCAGATAGGTGTGTTCTTTCAAGAATGCTCAGAGGACAACATCTTTGCTAATTAAAGCCAACAGAACACATTAAGGCAGTAGCCAACCTGCCATACAGATTCAGAGAGTATTTCATCTTCAGTGGAGTGGATTAGAAAAATACTCTCCTTCAGTCAACCAATAGTTTGTTCTTCCCAGATCCTAATTCACGGGATCTCCGATCACATAGGTTGGGTTACCACTATGGTATGACTCACGTGGGTCTCAAACCCAACTCCCTCGATGCATTGTCTATCACATTGCGTGATAAACCCTTTGTAAAAGGGTCTGCCAGATTCTTAGCTGTTTGGATATAATCCAAAGCTATCACTCCGGAGTTTCTCAATTTTCTCTATGCACTTCAAACGCTCTTTACATGTCTTGATGACTTCATGTTGTCCTTAGAACTGTTCACTTTGATAATAATCGCTTGATTATCACAGTTCATAAGAATAGCCGAATCGGCTTTACAACCATCGGAAGATCCATCAAGAGTTCACGCAACCATTCTCGCCTCAACAAATGGTCGTGTCTAGAGCGAAGGAGTTCTCGCTTCCATGGTTGACCGCGTCAAAATGGTCTGCTTACAAGACCTCCATGAAACAAAGACCTCCACCAAGTGTGAATGCATATCCACTTGTGGCCTTGATCTCATCAAAGATCGGATATCCAATTTGAATCACTATAACCCTCTAGTACCGCTGGGTACCCCAGATAGTGAAGCCCATAATTCATAGTACCTAGCAAGTAGCGCATGACTCGCTCGAGTGCTCGCCAATGATCATCACCGGGTTAGATGTAACGGCTCAATTTGCTCACAAAGAAATGAGATGTCCGCCTTGTTGCGCTAGCTAAGTACATGAGAGATCCAATTATCCGAGAGTATCTCAATTGATCCTTAGCAATTCTTTTGTTCTTTCAAGAATCAAGCTAGGATCATATGGTGTTGGAGAAGGTTTGCTCTCTAAGAAACCAAAACGGTTCAAGACCTTTTCCACATAGTGAGATTGCAAAGCGTAATCCCACTCTCATCTTTGATTAATTTGATGTTGAATTACGTCACCTCTCCTAGATCTTTCATATCAAAATTCGAGATAGGAAAGACTTGACCTCAGAATTACATCAAGATTTGTGCCAAAGATCAATATGTCATCAACATACAGGCACAGAATAACTCCCTCACCCCCACCATGGCGATAATATACACACCTATCAGCCTCATTAACAACAAAGCCTGCAGATGTTAAAGTTCTATCGAACTTCTCATGCCATTGCTTAGGAGCTTGTTTCAGACCATACAAAGATTTCAACAACTTACACACTTTGCCTTCTTGACCTTTCACTACAAATCCATCAGTCTGTTGCATGTAAATTTCTCATCCAACTCTCCATTATGAAAGCTGTCTTAACGCCCATTTGATGAACGAGAAGACCATGTGAGGCACCAAGGAAAGTAGAACTCTAATAGTAGTCAATCTAGCAACAGTGAATAAGTGTCAAAGAAATCTTCGCCTTCCTTTTGGGTATAACCCTTGGCCACAAGCCGAGCCTTATACTTTTCAATAGTACCATCAGGCCTAAGCTTCTTTTTGAATATCCACTTACAACCCACGTGTTTGCAACCATGAGGTAGATCTGTGACTTCCCAAGTCCCGTTAGCGAGAATGGAATCCATTTCGCCACGGATTGCTTCCTTCCAAAGAGTCTCATGATCCGAGATGCAAAAGCTTCAAATACACTTGGGAGTATCATCCACAAGGTACAAAGTGAAGTCATCACCAAAGGATTTAGTTGTCCTTGTCTTTACTCCTCCTTGAGCTTCACCGTCATCCTCCTCAGGATTTTGCTCATGTATTTGCTCATGATATTCATTTTGAGTAGTTGGTTCGGGAATTATATCAGGAGTTTGGTTAGGAGTGCTATGTACATCTTTCATTGGAAAAATGCTCTCAAAGAAGGTTGCATCTCGAGACTCCATAATTGTATCGACTAACACGTCAGATACCTCAGATTTCACTACTAAAAACCTATAGGCAATGCTGCGATGAGCATATCCCAGAAAGACACAATCAACAGTCTTAGGCCCAAGCTTACGCTTTTTCGTTATTGGTACATTGACTTTCGCCAAGCACCCCCAAGTGCGCAAGTAAGAGAGTGATGGTTTTCTCCCTTCCCATTCTTCATATGGGGTTTTCTTTATTCTCGAAGGAACTTTATTCGAACATGACACGAGGTCAACAGGCCTCCCCACCATGCCTTAGATAATCCCGCAGTGTTCAACATGGCATTAACCAAATCGCTTAGGGTGCGGTTCTTTCTTTCGCAACCCCATTTGATTGGGGTGAATAGGAGGCGCCCTCTCATGAATAATCCCATGTTCCTTACAGAATAAATCGAAATCATTAGAGAAATACTTCCACCACGATCCGACCTAAGTCTTTTGATCTTTCTCTCCAACCGGTTTTCAACCTCTCCTTTATAGATTTTAAAGCGCCTAAAGCCTCATCTTTAGATTTCAACAGATATACATAGCAATATCTAGAAGCATCATCAATCAAAGTCATGAAGTATCTTTTTCCACCTTTCGTCAACACACCATTCATTTCACAGAGATCTGAATGTATGAGTTCTAATGGTGCCAAATGTCTCTCCTCCACGCCTTTGTGAGGCTTACGAGGTTGCTTGGATTGCACACACTTTGGCATTTAGAACCTTTGACAAAAGTAACATTTGGAATTAAATTCATACTGGCAAGCCGTGACATGCAACCAAAATTGATATGACATAACCGTGAGTGCCAAACATTAGCCTCACCTCCATTAGAATTGTCACAAATATGGTTCACAACTTTATTACGAAATCGAGAGGAAAAGCGGAACAAGCCTCCGACTCATAGCCTTTGCCAATAAAAAGTCCATGTTTTGACACGACTACTTTATTAGACTCAAACACCACTTTGAACCCATCTCGATAGAGAAGGAACCGCTGACTGTGTTCTTATTTATTGAAGGACATGATGTACGCTCTTCGGCTTGCACGATCTTCCCAAGTAAACTTCAGATCTACCGTGCCAACACCACTTAATGTACATGTGACCCATTCCCCATTAGGACGGAGGAATCCCGAACGACCTGGTAAGAAGAGAACAATGATCTATCATCACATACATGTACATTAGCACCAGTATCAATCCACCGGCTTGGTGGATCGACTCACCGAAGAACAAGAGGTAAATGACCATACCCAGAAGTTCCATCTCCAGTGTTGCCAATGGTCACATTGACAGACTTTGAGTTCTGTCCTTGATCAGCCTTTTTGCCTTTGCGATGAGGACATTTCTTGGCCCAATGCCCAGTCTCACCGCACACATAGCAAGGCATATCATCTTTGTTCATCTTCTTCTTCTTGAAATTTGTGGTTCTGTTTCGCTTTGTTGTTTTTCCCTTTGTTCTTACCATGCTGTTGCACCATATTGGCGCAGGATCGTCCTCGACTCTTCGCAGTGCATCCTTAGCTCGCTTTCTCCTCAACATCAAGAGACGCGATCAAACTCTCAACAGAGATTTCTTGTCTCTTATGTTTCGAGCAAAGGGCAAAATTCCTCCATGAAGGAGGCAATTTGGCAATAATGCCTCCTGCCACAAACTTGTCGGGTAAGGTACACTTGAGAAGTTCGAGTTCCTTCACAATGCAATGTATTTCATGGGCCTGCTCGACCACAGAGCGGTTATCAACCATCTTGTAGTCGTGATACTGTTCCATGACATACTGATTCATCGCCAGCGTCGACGACCGAATTTAGAACTCAAGCATCCCATTAGCTCCTCCTTCAAGGCTCGTTATGTGCATATACACATCACACGACGGTCGGTAAGAACGCTAAGAACGGCTCCTACAAAGAGTGTGCTGGCATCCTTGAACTCTTTTTCCTTTTCAGGAGTAAGGGTTCCTTCAGGTTTGCCAGCCGCAACCCAGTAGACGTTCATAGCCGTAAGCCACAGAGTGACTTTGACCTGCCATCTCTTAAAATGCACACCGGTAAATTTTTCCGGCCTCAGTGCATCGGCAAAGCCAGCCATCGATAAACCAAAGTGCCTAAAATAAGGTTTTTGGATTGTTGAACAAATTAGCACTTTCAGGTATATATCGAACAGAGGATAATTCATGAACACAACTTGATTGAGAAGCCTACGCATTAAACTCATGTATATTGCAGACATGCATGTAATCAATCTACACATATGTCTCTCGAATATACTACAAAACAGTAGCAACAAGATTGAAAATAACGGAGACATTGAACGCATCGATCTGGTTGAATGTAACCAGCGACGCGGAGAGAAGCCGAGACCCTGCTATGCACGATGCGTAAGACGATGCGTAACACGAACGGAGAGGAAGCAGAACGCGAGCAGTCACGCCGAGCGCTTCCCAAAAACCTTATTCGTCCTCTCCCGGTGCAAGAACTTGAGGACGGATGGTTTCGGAGACCTGCTCTCCCGTTCGCTCGTGCACGCCGGCGTTCGGGACGGAGTAGACTGGATGACGGCGCAGCAAAAGGAACTAGCAAACCCTAGTTTTTCTGTATATCCTCTCTTCTACACGGGTGCAGTATATATAGGGATAGTCTGTAATCGTGACCGAACGTGACTCAAAACGCATACTTAACGGACTCGATTACGGTATCCTTATCTCATACTGCAACGAATCCGAGTAGCAAAAAGAATAAACAAAGAAAAGGAGGCTGCGTCTCGCAAGGCCCCGGACCGGATTTCGGCGGACCATTCACGCAGTGCCAGACGCCGCGCCCGCCCGCCCGCCGAGGCGAGGCGAGGCGAGGCGAGGCGAGGCGAGGCGAGGCTGTGGTGTGCTTTCTTCTCCCTAGTCATGCTTTAGGAAGGTGGAGAGAACCTCACTTATAAGTTGGTCATCCTCCACCTCCACTAGCAATATGGGACTAAGGTATGCACACATGCCTCCTCATGAGTGGGCTTTTGAGATTTTTCTAGGATTATTTTCTCAATTAAATGGGCTTTGCAGGACAACATAGCATCGCGGTAAAATACTCCACCACAAAACAGCCCAGAGGCAATACGTCACAGACAGAGCTATGTACGCGAAGAATCCCAAATTACGAGTAATTTGTATCGACGATTATGGACTGGATTAGGTAGCTAGCTAGTTCCCTGTGTGCAAGGGCCCTCTGATAGCGGCTAAGATGACGCTTGAAGTTCACATGTCGTGAACGATCCAAATTTGTGATCAACGGCAGGTTGCTTTCAGCCTTTCACTAGTGGAAACTGGTTTAAATTGCTATGTACAGTTAGGGTGTGTTTAGTTGCTTGTACCAAGTGATTTATGTATGAGGTGGTTCAAAAAAAATATCATTCATACGTTTGGTTGTTTGAATGTAATCATCTCATCCAGAACGATGCGATACAAATTTGAGGAATATTCCCTATAAATGCTAAACTGTTTCATTTATCTAAAATAATAGAACCAAATGATACAGAATCATCTCATTCTAGTTGGTAAACACACCCTTACTAGCTAGTACCCGCTTTCTTGTTATCTTTTTCGACAACGCACCTTGGAATTTTATCTTCCGCGTTCCGAGATTTTCGTATGACTGCCGAACTTCTTTGGAAGCTAGCTACAACCAATAATTGGTCAAAATAGTCGTGAATGATTGACGTCCATTGCAGTGATGTTAATAAAGAAACTCGAGTGCAAACTTTAAAAGAGAAAAAAAAGGAATTCGGTCTCCTGTGGATCGCTGATATTAAGCGATATTGCCCAAGCGTTGGGGTTTGACGGATGACGATCGCGGATAAGCTTTCTCCAGCTTTGAACATTGTGCTTATCTAGCTCATAGTAAATGATATCTGTTCTCTGCCATGCTCGGAGAGCGCAGAAGCCAGCCGGAGCCGTGGCATGGCGAGCGAGCAAGGTCGCACGTGCGTGCATGCAGGGCAAGTGCCCGAGCAGGCGGGGCAGCGACAGTGCTGGTGGGTGGTCGCGGTTCCAAACTTTCTCGTGGATGCGGTCGTCTGTTTGCTGAATATTGATGGAATTCGCCCTCACTTCTATAGTAACGAGATGCGTAACAGGCCCATGAGTTGCTACGGGTGAAAGGAATTTGCCAGGACAGACAAAGATTCTAACCGAGAAAGGAAATCTTTTTCGAGAATATCCCAAAAAAAGAAACCAAATTGTCAGAATTTTTAAAGTCGCAAAAGTTTGATCTTGATCTATTTTTTAGGTAGCTTAGGCATGCTCTTAGGACCATTGTCACAAATTTTTAAGAATCTACAAATTTAGCGGCTCAACTAAATTAACGAAGTTGCTTTAAATGCGTTAGTAGCATTGTTAGATTTTCTAAAAATTGCAAAGTTTGATTATGATATGAAATTTTTACGATAGCATAGGCATGCTCTCAAGACCTTTCTCAAAAAATTTTAAGAATTTGCAAATTTAGTAACTCAATTACATCAGTGAAACTACTTTAATGCATTAGTAGCACTGCCAAAATTTATAAAAATACTGCACAAGCTTGATCATATTCCATTTTTTAATGGTAAGTTAGGCATGTTATGCGGACCCTCATTAAAAAGTTTCATAAATTTAAAATGTAATTTTAATAGCTCAATTAAATCAGCGAAGTCGATACAAAAAAAATCCAAAAAACCGGCTTTCCACGGGATTCGTACCAGAGACGTGATGCACACAGGGCAAGCCGTTTGCTAACTGAGTTAAGTGCTATTTATGAAGTATGATGGGTAATAAGTATGTAAGTCTATGTAGCTCGGTACTGTAGAATCTTCATCAGTAAAAAGTGCGACATGGCGGGATGTGGGTAGCGCACCATACATCCTCGAGCATAGAGATTTACTAGAAGTGGACCGGGCCCACGCGTTGCTGCGAGTGAAAAGAATCATTGAGACAGACATAGATTTTAACAGAAAGAGGGAATTTGTTTTGAGAATACCTCGGAAAAAAGAAAATAGAAAGTGCTAATCTTTGAAAAAAAATTCCTTGAAATTTTTTAAAAATATTTATGAAAAAAGATTTAAAAATGTAGTAATCTAATTTTTTTGGTAGCTCAGACATGCTCCCAGGAACCTTCATAAAAACTTTCAAAATTTTACAAACGTAGTAGCTCAACTAAATCAGCAAAATTATTCTAAATATATTAGTAGCATTGTTAGATTTTTTTTTTAAAATTGCATATGTTTGATCATGATATAGATTTCTTACAGTAGCGTAGGCACGCTCTTAGAGCACTACTAAAAAATTTTCAAGAATTTACAAATTTGGTAGCTCATCTAAATTTGTGAAGATGTTCTAAACGTATTAGCAGCACTGTCTATTTTTTTTCATAGCCACATAAGTTTGATCATGGCCTGAATTTTTTATGGTAGAGTAGGCATGCTCTCAGGGTCCTTCTCAAAAATTTTCAAGAATTTGTAAATTTAGTGGCTTCCTTAAAGTAGCGAAGTTGTCTTTAGTAGCATTGCTAGTTTTTCTAAAAATCACAGGACTCTGATTATGATCTAAATCTTCCGCGCGAGCACAGTGTTGGGCCGGCCCAGCACTGTAGCTAGCGATAAATCCGGTTTTTCGAATAAAATTAAAGACAGAGATTCAAAGCATTTATTTAAAGCACTAAAATATTTGAAAAATTCTAGAAAAATTCTAGAAAATATTTCAGAGCATTTTGAGTCTAAATAAAATATTAGTTTTAATTTTTGATAATTATATTTTCTGCTATTTAATTACTCAAGGGAAAAATGAAATAAATAAATTCCAATTAAATCCAATAAATCCCAGAAAAATTTGATAAATTCAATTAAATGCAATTAAATGCAAATAAAGGTTGATTAATTCATAAAATTCAAATAACTCCAAAAATTTAAATTTGGCCAAATTTCGGGATGTTACACTAATCCTCCAGCTCAACTCACTTTCCTTGGTCTTTGCAAAAACTTTTATGCGCCTTACATATAGGAACGGAGGGAGTATATTACAAGCATCGTTAATAGTTTGCTAATTACCTCTATAGTTTGCTAATTTGAAATAATTGAAAATCAGTGTTTGGGTTCTTCACAGGGTTAAGAGAATGAGGGACACATTATATATCAGATGTTATCATACCACCACAAGAGTAATGGATCTCATAAGAACTCTGAAGTTAAGCGTCTTTGAAGGAGAGCAGTAACAGGATGGGTGACCTCTTGGGAAATGACATTAAAAATATTCGAATACAATTAGAATTCTGAAATTGAGTGTTCTTAGGCAAGAGGAGTATTAGGATGATATTAGGATGGGTGACCTTCTAGGAAGTCCCATTTAATTTAGTGTTTTTAAACTGCCAGTGATAACATTATTAGTGACGGCTCTTGGCTAGAACCACCACTAATAATGTGATTATTAGTGGCTGTTCTTGGCTAGAACATCATCGATAATATTATCGATGGCGGTTCTAGCCAAGAACCGCCACTAATAATGTTATCATGATTTGTTTGAATCCGCCATCGATAATCTTCGATTATCGGTGGCACTATATTAGTGACGGTTCAAAACCGCCACTAATAGCATTTATGAACCGTCATCGATGTGCTTTTTTCTAGTAGTGTGGATAAGGATATTTTCGCTTACCGTAGTTCACCGATGACAATATAGATCATATTTTCGCCGTAAATTCATTTATTTAAAATAGTGATCCTTTTTGGCGATCTATATTTGGGCCGATTTAAAATATCGATCGATGTTCGCCAAACTGCAATGGGCCGATTTAAAATACTTGATCCCATTTACGGCAAACCTCTATGTGGGTCGATTTAAAATAGCTGGTGCAAGCAAAAAATTCAGAATTCATTTGGTCCATACAAACCACATCACAATATGTACGAACCAGATCACAATATATAGAAACCAGAATTCTATTATCCATATCACAAACAAGATAGCATAAATGCACAAACGAACAAACATACATGCAATCCGACATTACACAAACAGATTTCCAATCCGCTGTCGCACAAGTCAACAATATCAAAACGTCACCAAGCAAATCCTAACAGTGTGAAACAAACCAACAAAAAAAATTGACTAACTAGAGCCTCCACCTAAGTTTAAGACATCATCAAATTGCTCATTCACTGGAGGTATACTATTGTCGCCAGCATTTTGTGACCCATCACCTCCTACTGAGCCTGCAGCCGAGCCATCTGTCCCCTACAACATATAAGGAGAGAAATAGTTAGTGTAAGCATTTGACGAAACTATAGATGCCATTTTGTAGTAGTGACCAAACAAAAATTATTATATTATCTCATAGGTTGTTTTCAGTTGCAAGGTAACCTGAAACCTGCGAGCCTTGTTTATATACCATGCATGCGGATATTATTTGATATCTGTCATTCCCCTGAATTGTTGTGTGTGACACAGACCTGAACTTGACAATTGTCCAGGGTCAAAATTTAAAGGGTACAATAGTAGAGAACCAACCGGTGCACCCATGAATACATTCAGGCTCAAGTAGTCGAGTAACTCATCACTTGTGGTCGATGTTATCCTGTATAAGCCTTGACTGTGTTCCAAAAAATATAGATATGAAACATATGGTAACCTGTCCACCAATTTCCAACTGATTCTAGATATTTTCAGTCTGTTGACGTAGTTTGCAGCACTTCATACTGTTGTCTTTATCTGTTTCTATCTTTAACTTGATGACTTGCTCATTCTGGAGCTGAATGGTGATCATACTGCCTCACGTCCGATTCGACAGGTTGGCGAAGGATGGCTGGCTGACATTGTATACTCAATTTTTTTTCCTGCTTGAGCATTTTGCTTCTTCTGTTTGCTATTAAGGAGCAAAACGTGAAGTCTCGCAGACAGCAGCATCTGCTACAAGTTGTTGCAATTATCTTTTTTTTTCCTCCCTTCTTTTCCCTCAATTATTCACGCGAAATTCATATGTCCTGAGATATAGATTTTTCTTCATTGCCTATTTTGTGGTTTAGATATAGAAAACATCACAGCTGGCTCTGTCACTCATACATATACTAGATTTTATTTTTTTATAGATAGCAACTTTATTTGTAACACAGGGAAAATACAAATATTTTCGTGGACTCTCGAACTGAAATATTTGCCTTAAAAAAACTAGGAGCATGCCGAATGCGAGCTTCCAGCTATAGCTTCAAGTAGTCTTGGCACCTTGGGTATGCTGATCTCAACTAAACCCTCCAGAATCTGAACCACCTCTCCCATCGTTGGTCGATCAAACTCATCATCTTGTATGCACCAACAAGCAATCTTACAAACAAGTTCAGCCTCATTGAGATTGACATCACCATGTAATCTGTGATCTACTAAACTCCCCACATCTCCTTCGACAAGTTTACGTGCAGCATGCACAGGGAAGTAAACATTATGGTCACCACCAGAAGAACATGGTGCGTATGAGTTCCTTCTTCCAGATATTATTTCCAACGACCATCCCATAGCTGTAAACATCAACTTTTGGTGTAATAGCAACACCACTAATCCATTCAGGTGCAAGGTATCAACTTTCGGACTCGTTTCTTGTTTATTCATGTGCAGGTGTTGTTCGAGGGCAAACATGGTCGATGATGGGACTGAAACTAGGTTCGTGGATGAATTGAGGTTCGGGGCTAGATTCAGGGAGGAATCGAGATCTTGATGGTTAAGAATGTCATGCGGGACGTTTGGGCTAGAGAACAGTGCACATGGAGGCTAGTTAGTCACGTGAGTATGGCATGTGTGCTGTACACATGCAGAGTTGTATTGGGTCATGTTGGACCAATTGGAGTTGTATACGAACTCTTTAGCATTGCTGTGGAGTTGTATACAAACTCTTTTAGGATTACTCACTATAAATAGGAGAGGTGTCTCCTGTTTATTGTGTGCGAAGGTATTAGGGTTTGTATTCTTTTTGTTTTGGAGTACTGTATCAGATCAAAGAAATAAAAAATCCTTTTTGCGACCCAAACATCTTTGTTTTTGCGGCTGGAAACGTTTTGGTCAAGCAGTTTGGAGATCAGATCTTCTAATCTTTGATGGCGATTTCTTTGTGTTAATTTGCGGCCGGCGGCTCATTAGTTTGTGCATCACGGTGAGAGGTTTCTTGATCTGTGCGGTATTTTTTATTCCCCTGGCAGGTGTGCGCACAAGTTGGTTTTCTTTCGTTTGGTCCGGCGTAATAAGTCTTTGTTTTGGTCCGGCGTAATTCTTTGTTTGGTCCGGCGTGAGTTGTTTTTTGGTCTGGAGCAATTTTGTGTTTGGTCCAGCGCAAGATCTTTTTGGTCCGGCACAAGGCTTGTTGTTTGGTCCGGCGCAGCAAGGCTTATCATTTGGTCCGGCGCAGCAATACTTTTCTTTGGTCCGGCGCAGCAATACTTTCTTGGTCCAGCACAGCAAGACTTTGGTCCAGCGCAGTAAGTCTTTAGTCTGGAGGTGCTTTGTTTTGACAGTATCTTTGCTGTATATCTTTCTGTTTTTGTCGAATCCGAATCAGGTAATTTGAGTCTGAATTGAGGTGTTTCAAAAATCATCAAAAATTTGATTTTAGCTTCCGCGCAATCATTCACCCTCTCTGATTGCTATATAATTTAGTATATATCGATCCTATACAAGGCACAAAGAAAAATATAACCATGGTGAAGTAAAGAACAAGTGCGCAACCGCCAAATTAATAGAGTGAAAACATGTCCCAGGTATGATCCAAGATCTTTTGATTTTGTGATCAACTGCCCCAACATCCACGGGACGGCAATGACTTGTATACTGAACCATCAACCCTCTTAACGTAAATTCCTCCTCCTGTTTATTTTTTTTATTCCGGTGCAGTGATACCTTAAGAATAGCTCTCATTTGTCAAATTTTTAATACAAAAGGTGACAATCTCCTGTTGATTGCTACTAGCAGAGACGTGAACCAATTTTGGCTGTGTACATATTTGTCAACACAAGCAGCTCTAGAACGAGGTTTGACCGGTGACAATTGCGGTTGTGCTGAGCTTAAACAATCCCCGTCATTTGATGGCTGAATACCTAACACTCCAGTCTAGGAAAGATCTAAGCAACTGGGACGTCTGTCCACACCTGACCTGTTATTTTTCTCCAGTCTAGGTCAGCTCTAGAAGACTTGGTCGAGCTTTTCTTTTCTCTGTTATTTTTCTCCTTACTTCAACCCTGAGTACACCAAATACTTTATACTAGACGTACTATTAGTCGCAGGACTACTCGGCGAGTAACAAATTCCAGCCGACCGGAAAATAAAAATAGTATTCCAGCCGGCTAGAAAATAAAAAATATATAATTCCAACGCACCGAAACCCCTAGAAAATAGTTAAAAAAATCCAGCCAATCCGGCCCGCTGCTTTTTACTGTGTAGAGACTACTTCCGTAGTTTTGTCGCAGCCACGACTATTTAGGGAAATACACCATGCACAGGGCTAGAACAGTAAAATCTGTTCTAAAAGATGCGATATTAAGAGCGAGATTTTATACATTATTCCATTCAACGATATAATTGAGAATACATAATTCAAGAACAGCCAAGATGACATAACCAAGATGATACTACGCAATTTTATGTCATCCATAACATGAATCATGCCTTTTATCACAAATTGAATGAAAAGAGTATTGAAATGAATTGCTATCAGACTAGGGTCTAATTGAAGATTTTGAATCTTCAATCCTTAATCACAAATGGACTAACAAATTATTCAATGAATAGAGCCTTGAACCCTTACCACCTTAACATGCAAAATAAAGAATTGCCTAAATTAAGTTCACTGTTTCAAGTTCAATGACCAGAATATATTCAGATTAGATTAAAGCTAACTTGTTAACTGAACTGGAATAGCAAAGTTCAGACAAGCAGCCAACCAAAAATTCTAACCGAACCAACAAAAGATACAAATCAGTATTCACTTCTATCAGCAGATAGATACAAATCAGTAAACAATAACCTCTACCAACCGAATCAACAGATATATTATGATCAGCAAAGATTAAATGGCAACAGAGTACACAACTATGTTATGAATAATAGATAAGCATCAAGACAACTGAAGAAATCCGAAATCTACAGATCAATACAAGTTATCTGTTCTACCGAACACAGCAATGATAGAGTTACTCACAGAAGCAAGAAGAATAACAGCAATAAAGAATACCGATCAGATTATCAAAACAATGAATTGAACAATACTTTATAGCATGAGATTCTACCAGTTCAAGGCCCAATTCATAAAATAATTGTTCTAATCATAATCGAACCCAATATCATCATTGAGCAAGTAAAAGGCACCGAAAAAACTGAGATAAATCTCAGCAATACTCACTAAGGAATAGCACTCGAAGTTATTTAGAAGACAGGGCAAGGCGCAACCGAAGTCACTGTCCCAGAAAACCAAGTGCCGTCGCAAGTGCCACGGGAAAAAGGCTAGGTTCTGGAGATACAATGCCCCAATCGCAATTGTGACACCCTAACTACGAAGTTGAGCCTTGTAACATCCTGCAAAGTAAAGCAATATAAAAATAAATATTTTAAATTTGAAAATATTTATTTCTGAGTTTCTTGGCATCATTGGTTTTTAATTGAATTTCCTTGGAGTTTTGTATTGCATGGAAAATCCAACAAATAGAATTAAAGAATGGAGATCATCCAAACCTTATCTGAATCCAAGAAAATTACCAAAATACCCTCAGAATGATATTTACCTCTGGTAAAAATTCTAGGAACTGATCATGAGATATAGCACTTCTAAAAATTCAAAAATAGAAACCCTGAAAATTTGGAAAACTACAATGTCAGAATTTACATAAAATAAGGGAACCATAATCTGGCTTGAAAATTTTAGAGAAACATTCTGAGATCAAATCCTTTTGAAAAACAAAGTTTCAAAAATAATAGACTTCAATTGGTATCAAAGGAAAATCGAATCAAACTAAATTGTGGTCGGCCATCGCTGTGGGCCAACTTCGTTGTTGCCTGCTCGTTGGCACATTGGAGAATTTGTAGACACTGACAGCGGACCCAGGACCCCAACTGCTGAACGCATTGCCCTCCTCCCGTTCGTTCCTCTCCGTTCTCTCCACTGGGCGAAACCACCGATGCCAGCCAAGCCTCAGACATCACGCCAGCTCTCAACCAAATACCCTGCGCCTTGGGAACCACCAGAGATAGTGCTCCACTCCTTCTCCCTCCTCCTCAACCAGCGCAGGAAGTCCTCCCCAAATTCGCCATTACCAGAAGCCCCTGGAGCTCAAAGCCACTCGCGAAGCTTGTGAATCAGTCAGCCATTTCCAAATCCCCTTGAGCTGGAGCATCACCACACCCTACTGAGCTAAAGCCCCCAACAAAAATCGTCTTCTTCCATGCGAATCGGAGCTGCTGCCGTGCGCCCTTCTCCTCCAAATCCGGCCACCGTGGGCGGAGCTCCTCCGGCCTCCTCCCTTCAGGTGAATCTCGAAAATGGGACCTCTAGCACCTCCTGATGCTCACAATGTTACCGATTCCACCTCTAATGGCCTTGTTTGCTTCCTCCACCGTCCGCCATGAATGCCGGCGCTTGAGCTCGTGGGCGCACCTCTCTGGAAGCTCTCCGGCAGAATCGGTTCCTCTTCCGACTCCTCGCCGGCCGATGCTCCCAGTGCTCGCTGTCACGGAGAATCGCGGAAGATCCTCGCCAAGAAAGCCCTAGCCTTGCCCTGTTTCCGCTCTCACGCATGGGGCCGAGTCAGCTGACCTCCGGTAGAAGAAGACTGAGTCAAAGCGCTTCAGATTGACAAAACGTATTTTCAGTTTGTAATTCCAATTCCATGCCGAATGAAAGTCAATCTTGAATATCTTTTGCAATTTAAATCAAATTTCAGAGGACAAATTTATATACTCATCTAAAATCAAGAAGAATCTAAATATGTAAAAATATTTAGTTTTTGAAGTATAGGATTAATATTTAATTTAAACCTTGATTTTAATGCTAATATGGTTTTAATGAGAATTTGCGTGCAATAATTAATGAAATGATGAAGTTAATATTCATGGGAGTTTAGGCTCAGAATGTATATTCAAATATACAAAATACTTAATTCTTGAGTCACAAAGCAATTATAAAAATTTAAGATTTGAATAAACTCAATTATGTATATTATTGCCTGCATAGAAAATAGAAATGCTAAAATCATTAAATGAATCTTCCTGTGTCCCTGGAATCATAATAAACTCAAATAGGTAAAATCATCTGATGTTTAACTCAATCTAAATTGTTTGTTTCATAATCATCAATTAACCATGTTATGGCTTTTAACAAAATAATAGTATAATGGCTCACAAAATGATAAAGCAATTCATATTAGGTTCCTAAAACAGTAAGGATCCATGTATGCAAATACATTTAAAATAAGATTTAGTTTGCATGTTCTTAATGAAAGAAAATGTTAATGCTAACAATGAGTAAATAGATAATCTATTGCAATTAAAGTTAAAACAATGCAAAATCAGCTTTAAAACATTTCTAGGATGATACTCTGCTAATACCTGAAAAATGAATCATGAATCATGTATAGATTAGTTGGAAATTAAGATTTGAACTTGGCCGATTTAAGATTTCCAACATGATCATTTAGTCTATTTCAACAATAGATGAAATGACTCATCCAAATGCTAAAATCAGTAAAATCAGTTTAGAAACATTGTACAAAGTTTATGCTACCATATTCTGTAAAAAGAATCATATTCCATTAAGGTTTTCATATTAATCTCATTAGTTCAAAACCCTTAAGTGTTAACCTTTTGATTCACTCTTTTGGCCGATTCCGAATAGTGTCCACTTTACAATGCCACTTAAGACTTTTCAACAATGATTATAATGTATCAGCTAAAGCCTAGAATTCATGGAATCAGCTTAGGATTGTTATAAAAAGTATAAATCATCTTATTATGAAGAAATAACCATATTTCATCATGTTTTACATACAAATCTAAATAGCTGAATAACCCTAAATGACCATATTCATGAATTCGGTAGAAAGAACAATTGGACTTTAATTGCGAAGTTTGTAAATACCGTAACCTCCTCAAGCATCATGTAAAATAAGCCAAGAGCCTAAATCGATGATTTAACTTGTACAAAGCTAATTCTAAGTGAAATCAATTTGAGGTAAAGGAACTAATCACTCATGAACTTATATGATCACTTAAGACTTTTCATTGATTCGCAAAGCTCGTAAGTAATAAAGTTGCAGAAACTCATATTATGAATAGTAAATCAATGAACTTTGCAACTAATGATTAATCCAACAAATCTTTGCATCTTGAATTCGTAAATTAAGATTAATAAATCCATAAAAGAGCAATCCCTGTTTCTTTATCAGAGTTTATTTGTTTTGCTATCTATATTCTTTTGCCTTATTGAAGTTAGTTTGTTGCTTTGCGTTATTTTCCGTTGATCGACGTGTAGACCCGACGTCTCTAGCTTCGTCTTTCGTCGTCGTCAACCGCAATCCTCATCCTCGTCGTATTCGCCAATTAAGCAAGGCAAGCATCCTTTGACCATATTGAGCTCAGTATTTTATATTCCTTTTGTGCATCAAATTGTTTTATGCATGCGATTACTTTATGTAAATTGCTATTTTGTGGATTGGTAGTTATACCTGTTGTCTCGTGAATCTCCTTTGATGATTATGAACATGTGAACCGTGATAACCATAGATTGAGGATAGACATTGCTAATGTCATTTGGGTATATGCGAACATATTTAACTTGCTTAGCCATGCTTTAGAATCAGCAATGTATATGATCAAATCAATATTTGTTTTCCTGAAAACATTGAAAATAGCACTGTTGGTTGCGGGTACTTTGATTAAAAACCCAAAAGAAAACTATGCTTTCATGCGGGCGATTATTGGCAATAGCCGGATGTGCGAATGGAATTGCACGTAGTGTAGGGTGGAGTATCGCCCGTGTCAGTTTAAGGACCGAGCAATGGGACGCTATTGATCCGAGATTTCCGTGCAACCACAAGGGTGAGGATGGGTTAGCCATAGCTTGTTATGTTAATTAGACATGGCTTTGTACATTGGTAGGCGGAGCTAGCACAGTTTTCCCGACCGGTGATGCTCGACGGGTATTCGGTCAGTCTACTTGCTAATGCAATGTGTACGCCGCCGTGTTTAGAAACGTTGTGTTGGGTGTGTGAATGTGGATCCACGGCTTGGGTGTGTGTTTCTAGTTCTCTGGCAGGGGTTAACGTCCCGGGCTGGTCAAAGCTATGTCTAGGTAATGTAATGACTATGTATGGTCTTCTTGACATCACACCTAAGGAAGTGTGTCGGGCAAAGTTGATCATTCCTTGCGGGTAAAGATGCACACCTCTGCAGAGTTTAAATCTAATTAATTAGCCGCGCTCGCGGTCATGAGCACTCGGTGAAGTCATTCCAATGTTAAATGTTTTATTATTTCTCAAATGGGTTGGTATCATTTTGTTTTGCAACTGTGATTTTCGTCGAAGGGCCGACATTGATGAATTTCAGGAATGTGAATGATTCGCCGCCACGCCATGGAGGACTGTGAGTGTTACTTATGTTTTAATTATTTGTTATCAATCAAATGCTCTTATAAATTCCGTTTGCAAATAACTTGGTTTACAAATTCAAATTCACTTTATGCAAATTAACTGTAGTAGCTTTTCCTTTGAAATAGCCTGCATGTATGATAGGTTTTCCTCAAGTCTTGCCGAGTATGTAAAATACTCACCCTTGCCTAATTATATTGTAGGTGGTTTAGTGTTGAGCTTGAAGTTGTCCATCGAAGTTGCGGATTTTTCTTCGTCAGATTCTATCCGAAGTTTATGCTCGGTCATTACTCATGGATCGGTTGGGCAAACTACGGGTTATTTCTACTTTTGCTGCTAAAATCTCTGAGTTGTAATATTTCGGTAATTATTCGTTTCCGCTTAATTAATGTTTTGTATGGTTGTGATTTCCAATTGTTGTAAACATGTGAGTGCTAGCTACTGATCCAGGGAATAGCACAGTAATCACATGGAGGTTCCTGTTCATCAGAACGAGGTCTCACAAGCCTCACCAGCAGCGGCTCAAGACCAAATCCTCCAAACCGAAGGTTTCCCCAAAGCTTCGATCTCATGGACCAAAAAATTCGAACTGCAAGCCCACAACCGAGCACCTGGATGCACACGACTGAAAACAGAATCTGGCTCCAACACACTTCAGACCATAGATCTGAAGATTGACCTTAATAGCCAAGATCAAACGCAAGAGCTAGAGGAAAACCAGGACAGGAAAAAGGATTTTGAGTTTCTTACTCGTACTTCTGGAAGATGCACTAGGGCATGGATAAATAAGAAGGGAAACCCCTACAACCGCACTGTGCTTGCCCCTCATTCCTCTCACCAGCCGACGAGAGGAGTTTGCCCTTCTCCTGGAATCTCGATGCCTTCCATAAATGTAGTTGATAGAGCCAAACCACCATCGTGCAACCGCACAAGAGAGGAGAGGAAATGGCGCAGCCCCTCATACTAGGGAGAGGACTCAGTCCTCTCCCCTTTTGCTTCCTTCATTTGAAGCCCTAATGGGCCAGCCAGATGGCCCAAGAGCAGAAATGGGACAGCCCACTAGCAATCTCCAAGCATCCAGAAAACATCAAATTTCTAACAGTCCCCACCAAAACTGATGTTGAGAAAATGAACTTGTTTTAGATACAGTGGTTTGACAATGTGTACCTTTCGGGTTTGAACACAATGTATAGTTACATGTATTTCATTTTTGCACAGACAATGGAGGACTAAAGTCTTGATCCAATGCCTCGGTATGAGAGACTTCACACAAGTAACATCCTGTACAAGGAAGCTTTTAGATTTAGCTCTCGGGTTAGGATTTTTCAGTCATGTCCTAATACCTTTATTCATGAATATCTTCTGAAAGTATACCCAAACTTCCCTTAATCGTGACCACACGATTATACTCACATAGGTGAGTTCTCCAAAGAGTCCTGTAAGACAACTTCTATTACCACACAGTATTGAACTCATTAAGAGCTTATAGCTCAACCTACTATACAGAAGAGTACCGTAGCTAATGGGACCTTTAGACGTGCTCCTTAGACCACACAGTTTGTTTTCCTAGAGTCTAGTTCACGGGATCTCCACTTTTTTAGGATAGATTACCACCGATACGATCCACTCAAATGGATACGAGCCCCATTCCCTTAGATGCAACAAGAATGACCTTTCACGCCATTCCTTTGGTGAAAGGATCGGTCAAATTCCTTTCATATTGGATGTATTCTACAACAATTACACCCGTCTCTCTGGCATGCCTTAGAGATTTTAATCGTCTCTTTATATGTCTTGATGACTTCATATTATCCTTCCTACTCTTCATCTTCACCAAAACAGTTTGATTATCGCCGTAGGTAAGAATAGTTGGAATTGGTTTTTCCAGCACTGGTAGGTCAGAAAGGACTCTCTAATCCATTTTGCCTCTACAGCAGCTGAGTCAAGAGCTACTAACTCAACCTCCATGGTGGATCGTGTAAGAATGGTCTGTTTGGAAGACCTCCACGATACAACCCTACCTGCTAGAGTGAAAACATAGCCACACGTAGCCTTCATATCATCCAAGTCGCTGATCTAATTAGAATCACTTAATCCTTCTAGGACTGTAGGATGACTAGAATAGTGTATTCTCAAATTCATTGTTCCCTTTAAATATTTGATTACTTTCTCTAGTGCTACCCAATGATCATCTCCTGGGTTGGACGTATAACGACTTAACCTGCATATAGCATATGAGATGTCCGGCCTAGTTGCACTAGCTAAGTACATCAGGGAACCAATAATTTGTGAATATCTTAGTTGGTCTTTACCTTGACCCAAGTTATTTTTCAGCTTAGTGTTTGGATCATAGGGTGTCACAACTGGCTTGCAATCTACAAAGCCAAAGTGGCTCAACACTTGATCCACATAATGGGATTAAGACAAAGTAACCCCATTCTCACCCTTTATAAGCTTGATGTTTAAGATCACATCAGCTTCACCCAGATCTTTTATATCAAAGTTCTGGGAGAGGAATGACTTTGATTGATTAATTGCATCCATATTGGGCCCAAATAATAATATGTCATCTACGTATAAACATAGAATGACACCTTCACTCCCTTTTAATCGATAGTACACACACTTGTCGGCTTCGTTTACACAAAAACCAACAGAAGTCATTGTACTATCAAATTTCTCATGCCATTGCTTGGGAGCTTGTTTTATACAATATAACGATTTAATCAATCGACACACTTTGTTTTTCTGTCATTTTACCATAAATCCATCTGACTGCTACATATAGATCTCCTCATCTAGCTCTCCATTCAAGAAAGTGGTCTTTATATTCATTTGATGTATCGTTTACACAAAAGCCAATAGAAGTCATTGTACTATCAAATTTCTCATGCCATTGCTTGGGAGCTTGTTTTAGACCATATAACGATTTAATCAATCGACACACTTTGTTTTTCTATCCTTTTACCATAAATCCATCTGACTGCTGTATATAGATCTCCTCATCTAGCTCTCCATTCAAGAAAGCGGTCTTTACATCCATTTGATGTACTAGGAGTTTATAGCAAGCTACCAGTGTCAAAAGCACTCGGATTGTGGGTAATCTGGCCACAGGAGAGTAAGTGCCAAAATAATCTTCATTCTCTTTTTGCGTAAAGCCCTTAGCCACCAAACGGGCCTTATACTTTTCAATAGTACCATCGGGCCTACGCTTTCTTTTAAAGATCCATTTGCATTCCACTAGCTTGCATCCAGTTGGAAGATCTGCTATCTCTCAAGTCCCATTAGAGATGATAGAATCCATCTCACTCTGGACTGCCTCCTTCCAGTACTCTGCATCTGGAGATGCATATGCCTCTGAAAGAGTTTGTGGCTCATCATCCACGACATAGGTGACATAGTTGTCGCCCAAGGACTTTTCAGTCCTTTGCCTCTTACTCCTTCTCAACTCCAATTCTAGAGCCATGTCATCCACGCTAGAAGGAATAGAGTGTTTATTAGAACCATTAGGCATGCTATTTTCTTTTGCTCTCATAGGAAAGATATTCTCAAAGAATGTCACGTCGTGGGACTCTATTACAGTATTTACTGCAATGTCTGAAACCTCAGACTTGACCACTAGAAATCTATAAACTGTGCTCTGATGAGCATAACTGTCGACGATCAGAATCGCCAACCGCAAAAAGTGAAACGGGGGTTAGTGAAGACGGGGACCCGAACAGAGCTTGGCCCAAATGAAGGGAAGGACCCAAAGCGCTGAAGGTCGGAGCTAGGCAACAACGAGCGTGAGACGGGGTTTTAGACTGGTTCGAGCCCCTGGGAAGGTAATAGCTCTACTCCAGTTACCTTGCGGCGGTGGTCTTTTTTGTTCTCGTGTACAGAGGTGTGTTACAGCTCAAGCTTAACAATGGCTATGTCTAGCGCTCGAGCTCTGTCTCCCCTTAAGCTGCACGCACCTAGTGTTATATCCTCCCTGCCCGTACGGGTGGGAGATATTCCCGGATCGTGGCCTTCATGCACGTTGAGGACTGGTCAGCAACTGCTCCGGACTTGACGCGCACGCCTGCTTCACCCCCACGATCCGCATCTTGGTAACCGTGGGTCAAATGCACGTTCCGAAACCAAAGGGGGACTACGGGCACGACCGAGGGCCAACCCGAGCTCGAGGTCATGCGGACGCCGTGCTCGAGGGCATACGCGCTCTAGGCCGCGTGCCTTGATGTTTGCCCAGGTCGTGGTCGGAGCCTCCCGAGCTTGGGAGCTCGCCGACCACGCGCTAATCGGCCAAGGGTTGTCCTAGCCCTCGTCAATAACCAATAAAGACACAATCCACAGTTTTTGGACCGAGCTTTCTTTTCTTCAGTAGAGGTACATGTACCTTGGCCAAACAGCCCCAAGTCCGAAGAAATGACAAGTTAGGTTTTCTCCCCTTCCATTCCTCACAAGGAGTAACCTCACAATTGCGAGGTGCAACCCTATTTAGAATAATAATTAACTGTGAGAACAGCCTCACCCCACCATGAGTTAGCCATACCTGAACTTTTTAACAAAACATTCACTAAATCACAAATAGTTTGGTTCTTTCTTTTAGCCACTCCATTGGATTGAGGTGAGTATGGTGGTGTAAACTCATGTATTATACCACTTTCTTCACAGTATTGAGAGAATTTCTTAGGAATATATTCTCCTCTCCGGTCTGACCTTAATTTCTTTATTGTTTTTTCTAGTTGATTTTCAACTTCAGTCTTATAGATTTTAAAATATTCTAGTGCTTTATCTTTGGTTTTAAGTAAATAGATGTAACAAAATCTAGTTGCATCATTTATGAGAGTAAAGAAATATCTTTTGCCACCTTTAGTTAATATACCATTTGTCGGCATATTTCGCCGAGCAGGACCCCGTCAACGGACAGGGTTGACCACTCCCAGGATGGAAGATAGGGTTCAGTAGAGGGCGTCTTCGTGGCTGGAAACCCTAATGACTCTCGCACGAGGGATTCTGGGGATCAACAGATCAATGAACGCAGTGATGTACCTAGGTTCAGACCCCCAGCGCGAGTAATAGCCCTACGTCCTGCTAAATCTTTATTGAGGAAATATGGAGGCAACTACAATGGTTCTTCTAGTCTCGGGAGGCAACTACAATGGTTCTTCTAGTCTCGAGCTTGGATGAATCCTCTGGATCAGCCCCCCCTCTTCATGCACCAGAGCACCCTTATATAGACGGGGTTGGCCCGACAGGTGAGAAGGTGACACTATACTGATCTACAACTCATTAATTACACCCATCATTGCGGTCTTATCACACCGACCCACGACTCATTTATTACACCCGTCACTGTAGCATTGTCCTTCAAACCCCATTTAATGCCGCTGTATGGCTTCACCCGGTCCGCCCGGGAAATGACACTCCTGCGATGGGTTTGGTGAGAGGCGTTAGAGGGATGGGCTGTCGTCGTGTCGATAGCAGAATTCTTCACAATCAATGGCCCTGACACAGCGTATCAGGGGAAGGAGACTTCAAGGCGAAACCTTCTCATCATTCCTTTGGTTGCCTTCGTGGCCTGACGAGTGGGGCCCGATCGTCCGCCCGCTCGCCAGGCCGCCACGGAGACCGAGGCCCGGCGAGTAGGGCCTAATCACCCACCTGCGTGCCAGGCTGCCACATAAGCCAATGCCTGGCAGGTAGGGCATGATCGCCCACCTGCCTGCCAGGCCGCCACACGGGCTACCCGCCCGACGAGCAGGGCATGACCGCCCACCTACTCACTAGGCCTCCACGTGGGCTTCTCGCCCGACGGGCAGGGCATGACCGCCCACCTGCTCGCCAGGCCGCCACATGGGCTTCCCACCCAGTGGGCAAGGCTTGATCGCCCACCAGCCCGCCAGGCCGCCACGCTGGGCTAGGCCGTTTCTTGGGCCCACTAATCTGCGGCGGAGAGGGTACCCCGGTGCAAAGTACACCGACAGTAGCCCCCGGGTCCGTCCCGGACACGCGCCAGTTTCTTTTTAGACCTCATTTAATGTCGGTGCGTTCCTGGATGGGCCCACCATTTCTAAGCACGCAACCGTCTCGGTCCTCCCCACTTCTGTCGATTTTTCTTAGTACCCGAAACATTGCGTACTTTTTCCTGTTCACGAACTGTCTGTGTGAGGGGCGTATATATGTGCGCGCCCCTGATCAGCGGTTCACGCCTTTTAATTCTTGCGCACTTTGCCTTCTGCCCTTTCATCTTCCTTGCCAAAAAACCTTGCTTCTGCTCCAATGATGCAACCTCTTCTCCCTTCCACTGTTGGAGAGAACAGGGTGGATATGCTCTCCAAGATGACACCTGAGGGCTTCCTCCACCTTCGCCGTGGAACCCTCGCGCCATGATGCGAGCCGGGGGAGATCGTCGTCTTCACCTGGGGGCTTCTGGTGGGCCTGGTGCCACCATTTTCTAAATTCTTCCTCACCGTTCTTCACTTCTACGAAATCCATTATCTCCATCTCACCCCCAACTCCATCGTCACTCTTTCCATCTTCACCTACCTCTGCGAGATATTCGTAGGGGTGATGCCCAACCTTCCTCTCTTCTGCTACTTCTTCATCTGCCGCAACACCCCTGACAGTGGGATCGTGGGGAGCTACCACTTCCATCTTCGCGACGGATCGGCCCCTCACTACATTCCCTTCCAGCCAAGATCCAACTGGAAGATGTGGCGGAGTGACTAGCTCTACACCGGCGACGACAGCGGGGTTGACCTCCTTGGGATGCCCTACGCGTGGGCGGAAGTCCGCGAGAGCTAGAGTTCGTCCTCGAGGAGACGACAGAGCTTTTGACAATGGCAGCCCGCATCAATCGGTTCCAGGACGCCGGGCTGATCGGGGCGTTGGTGGTCCGGGACTTTGTGACTCGGAGAATTAGTCCCCTCCGTCGTCGTAACCACCCTGCATGGTGGTATACAGGGGACGATGACACGACGTGCACGCGCCCAGGCAGTAAGTTCTGTTGCCTTTCTTACAAATACATACTCCTCTTCGTGGCCGCCATCAACTAATATCCTTGTCTTCTTTTTGCGCCAAGCGAGGGAAACCTGGACGGCCCCGCCATCTCAAGATGGCTATCGGGGTTGCTCCCGCTAGTGCCGAGCGACCTGGACTTCCCTGCCGGGGCCCGACCGCTCTGCGATCTGGAGTTCGTGGAGAGCCTTTGGATTATCCAGTCGTTACCGGCGATGGACTCCACCAGCCCCGCAGTGCTGCCGGTCCGCGGTCCCCTGGTGATCAGGGACCCGGCCCCGGCTGACGATCGGGGCACAGGCAAACGGGCTTGCGCTCCAGACACCTCGGGTGAGGACCCCAAGAGGCCCCACACTGAGGACCGAACGCCTACCACCACCAGCTCTGCCGCTCCCCAGAGCACGCTCGGAGCGGTGGCATCTTCACCCGGGGCGACGACGTCCGCTTCGCCAGCTTGCCTTGGTCGGACCGATGCCGTCTTTCTCGGGTCGACCCCATTGGCGCCACCTCCGGTGTCGCCAACTCAAATGTTGCATCGCCCGCCCAAGTGGGCTTACGATCCCGGTGACCTCCTTCAGCTTCAAGTCACCTCCAAGGGTGGCCCACCAAGGCGCCTCAGCCGTGCAGACATCCGCAGCACCAACATACGCAGCAGGGACCTCCGCTCAAGGGCAACCTGGTGGCCCTGAAGCAGCCAGAATGGACGTCGCTAGCGCCGGCACTTCTGTCCAAGCCACTTTGGTTATCCTTGCCGCCCGAGCCACCAGCCTGAGTGCACTGCTTGCCGAACTTGGCGAGGTGCTTATAGCCGCGAACACCCTCCTCACGGCAGCCACCCCACGCGAAGCCTAGATGTCGTAACAGGTGGCGACGCTGCACGAGGAGCTGGAGAAGGAGACGCTGCTGACCCAAGAGAGGGCCACCGAGGTGACCTTGCTCGCCCGGGCGCAGGAGGCCAAGGCAGCGTAGAGGCAGGCGGTGGAAGAGCAGCGTCGCGCGCTGCACAACCTCGGTGTCATGCTCCGACCGGCTTACCGGCGCATGGCGAGGGCCTTGGAGCCGTTGGGAGTGGATCTTCGCGAGCCGCTCGATCCCACAGCGATACAGTACGCACACTGCATCACTTGGGTTGCCGAGGCGCTCTTCGGCCTACCAGCCGCCATGGCCGCCCGCTCCATCCAAGAAGGACGGCAAGTCACCGTGGCCACCGCGACTTTCGTGCTGGCGTGCTGCGCCAGCCGCGACACCTCCTTCAACCCAATGACCGTCGCAGACGACATTGAGGGAGACGAGGCCCAGGCGCAGGCGCGCGTGCACGAGGCCACAGAGCACATCGCTGGCATGATGGCGGTGGAGGACCTGGACCTCGAGGCGGTGGTAGCGGAGCCGGAGGCCGAGGAGGATGATGGGCACATCCAAGTCGTCAACGACAGCTGATGGCCCGGGGCGCTTCTTTTGTTTTCTTCATTTCTTTTTGTTCCTGTTTTTCTGTATGCCAGAATAATCTTAGTAATTGTAATAAAATTAGCATCTTCTGACTTTTCCTGCGTGTTTATTTGTTCGCGTTTTGATTGTGTTTGCTCAACTCAACCATGGGGCGACCAGCCCCCAGTCTCGCCATGATGCGAACCTAAACACTTAGGTTAGGTTGATACTTTGGCGTTTCTTAAGTGATTGCAAGCAGCTGCTATAACGCGAACAGTGGTTACGCAAAACATGTAGGATGTAGACAAATAAAGTTCTAAATCCTTGCGCAAGGTTGTCGCTGACTCCTGCCCTTTTGGAACTTATATCTTTATGATCTCTTGGAACCTGACCGCAGCGTCGCGCGACAAAGCAGCAGGCTCCCAGGAGCGGTATTGGGCCAACGGTGCTCGCGGTGACAGCCAGCGGTGCTTTGCAGAGCCAATCCGAGGTGTGCGAGCCACATTTGAGCACTGTGCCGCACTCGCACCCCTGGTCGTCCGTCCTTGCGACGCAAACGCTGGGCATTTCCTTTTATCAACGAGGAGCCATCAGGATATCAAGGCTAGTGACAACCACACATAACTCGACCCAACAGGGTGCAGACGCAAAAGATAAGTCAATAAATCTAAGGCGAGCAACTTATCTTGGTCATGGGCCGCTGGGCGACTAGCCCCCAGGCTGGTCACGGAAGCCAACACCCGGTGAGTAGGGCGTGGTCACCCACCTGCTCGCCCAGCGGGCAAGGCCTGATTACCCACTTGCCTGCCAGGCCGCCACGGAGCCATCTTGGATGTTTGAATTAGGTCAGTGCTCCAGCACTTTATCTCCGATTGCACGTAGCTACTGAAAACACAAGTAGACGTTACGCAAAGCATGCAGGAAACATATTGGAGAACACAAGTTCTTACACGGTGTTGTCATGGTCCCTTTCTTTGGAACTTAGGTCCTTGTGACTCAGAACCAGCCCACGACGTTGCGCAGCAAGGCAGCAAGTTCCCAAGAGTGGTATTGGGCCTGCGGTGCTCGCGGTGACAGCTAGCGGTGCTTCGCAGAGCCAACCCGAGGTATGTGAGCCGCGTCTAAGTACCGTGCCAAACTCGCGCTCCTGGTTGCCCGTCCTCGCCCGACGCGAACGTCGGGTGTTATCGCATATCGACAAGGAGCGGCCAAACCGTCGGTGTCGTGTCGATAGCAGAATTCTTCACAATCAATGGCCCTGACACAGCATGTCAGAGGAAGGAGACTTCGAGGTGAAGTCTTCTCCTCATTCCTTTGGTTGCCTTCGTGGCCTAACGAGTGGGGCCCGATCGCCCGCCCGCTCGCCAAGCCGCCACGAAGGCCGAGGCCCGGCGAGCAGGGCCTGATCACCCACCTGCTCGCCAGACCGCCACATAAGCCGATGCCCAGCGGGCAGAGCTTGATCGCCCACCTGCCCGCCAGGCCGCCACGTGGGCCGACGCCCAACGGGCAGGGCTTGATCGCCCACCTGCCCGCTAGGCCACCACGTGGGCTTCCCGCCCGGCGAAAGGCATGACCGCCCACCGCCGTCAGCCACCACGTGGGCTTCCCGCCGGCGAGAAGGGCATGACAGCCCACCCGCCGCCCAGCGACACGCGGCTTCCCGCCCGGGAGCGAGGCATGACCGCCCACCGCCACCAGTCGCCACGTGGGCTTCTCGCCTACCGTGGCGGGGCTTGATCGCCCACCGCCCGCCAGGCCACCACGTGGGCTTCCCGCCCGGCGAAAGTGGCATGATCGCCCACCTGCTCGCTAGGCCGCCATGTGGGCTTCCCACCCGGCGAGCAGGCATGATCGCCCACCGCCGCCAAAGCCGCCACGTGGGCTTCGCCCGTGGCAAGTGGCTTGATCGCCCACCTGCCGCCAGGCGCCACTGGCGGCAGCAGCCGCTTGGGCCCACTAATCTGCGGCGGAGAGGGTACCCTGGTGCAAAGTACACCGACACCATTCATTTCACAAATAGCAGAATGTATTTGCTCAAGAGGTAAGGTGGTCCTCCCCTCAACCATATGAAATGGTTTTCAAGGTTGTTTAACTTGAACACACACCTCATACTTGTGTTTTTTCTCATATTTGTATTTAGGAATAAGCTCCATCTTGCTTAATCGCTCAATAGCTTCATGATTAACATGACAAAGACGTGAATGCCATAAATCATTATTATTATCATAATATGAAGATTGAAAAACATTCACATTATTATCAAGAGTAGAAATGTGGAACATGCCTCCGCAATCATAGCCTTTACCTAAGAACAAACCAAACATGGTCATCACGATCTTATTGGATTTAAAGACTAATTTTATTCCTTGCCAACACAGCATTGACCCGCTCAACAAGTTGCGAGTCATCATAGGTATGTACAATACGTCCTTAAGAACAAGCGTCTTGCTTGAAGTTAACTTCAGACATACTTGTCCTATCCCACGCACTGTAACCGCTGCACCATTCCCCATCAGAACGGTTCCACCTACTACACCTTGAAAAGAGGAGAAACAAGTCTGATCAGTGCATATGTGTCTAGTAGCACCTGTATCGATCCACCAATCAGAAGATGAATCTACCATAAAGGTCAAAGGTATGTACCCACTAGTGGAAGTGCCTGCACTGGGATCTCTGGCTTATGCAACAGCCACATGCACTTGGGCCTTAGCCGCCTTTTGTTGGTTAGGTGTTGGCCCCTTCCCTCTTCGGTTGCGGCACCGATTAGCTTTATGGCCAAGCTCGCCGCAAACGAAACAAACAACCTCCATCTTTGTAACATTCCAAAATTTTGAGTTTTTGAGTGCTTGAATTTGAAAATGAACCATTTGCATTTTCCCCGAATTAATCAAGCTTAATTTAGATTTTTCCAAAATAAAAGGATTTAATTTGACTAATCTATTCATTAAACTACATATTTTTAGTTTTTATTGGGTTCCTTGTGCTTCAAGGAATTTTTCTATATTTTTGCAGATTTTTATGAATTTATTTGCTATTTATTTGAATTATTGGCTTTTATTCGAATTTCTGGGATTTTCTAAATTCAGAAAATGTTTTTAATTTTTTTTCCTTCCGGGCCGAATCCTTCTCGTCAGCCCATTCCTGTTCATCTCTTCATCCCATTCCTATTCACTTTCCCTGGCCCATTCCTATTTCCCCGTCGGCCCACTCCTTCCCACCGCGCCGACCCACCTCCTGTTCTTCATGGCCTGGTTCGCCGAAAACCCTAACCCAAGACTATCTCTGCCGTCGGTTCCGATCGTGCGGTCTAAAGTGCGCCATGTAGCCGCTTGTTCTAGACCGTCGGATCGGCACCTCGTGGATGGTTCTGATTGCGCCACGTCGCACCGCCGGTTCTCAGCTGCCGCCGCGTAAACCCTAATCGCCGCCCTCGAATTCCACATTGGGCCTGCCTCTCGATGCTATTTAAGACCTCAAGGACTGCTGCCCGAGGTTCGTCTCGTCGCGCCACACCCGCCGCCCTCCTCCGCGCTGCCCGAGTCATCTCCATCACCGAGAACGAGGTCGCTGAAGTTCTCTACCGCTTGAGCTTTTCTCCGCCACGTTTTCGCCCTCTCTGGCGTGTCTCCACCGCTGCCGTTGCTTCGCTCGAGTTCACCACATCGCCCTCTCCCAGAACCGCCGAGTTCCTCATCCGATCTACCACATCTTTGCCGTGAGCTACGTCATCTTCTCCACTGCCGGTGAGTCGCGCTGCTGCCCCACCATCGACCTCCTCTGCTCGACCGTGGTCGTCCGATCACCAGCCGACATCTCGGATGCTACCACGTTGTCGCCGCCCCCAATGCCCTCTCTACTGTCCGATCCCGAGCCATCATCGGATGAGCGCCGCGTGGCCAATCCTCATCAGTCGCCTCGTCAATCACCTTGTCAGTTGCTGCGTGGCATGCCACCTCAGCCCTAGCCACTGCGTCAGCCGCCACCTCATCCTGTCTGCCGTGTCACCCGATTTCCCTCTCGGTGCTCCCGGTCTACCGTAGACCAAGCCACTGACATGTGGGCCCCACATGTCAGTCGGCATTCTTTTCCCTTTTTTTGATTTTCTAAAAAATCAAAAATTTCAGCCAAACGCGTGTTGACACGTGTCACCCCTTGATTTTTCTCTAATTTTCTAACCGGAGAGACTTCCAGGAGCCCGTTCTCCTTCATCCGAGCTCCGATTCCAGTGATTCAAATTTCTAAATTCATGATCTATCTTCTAGTACCATTATTTTTAGTTTTTGAATTTTGTTTGAATTTGTTTTATTTATTTGCTCTCGTTTCACGTTTAGACGATGCAGTCGAATCTCAAGTGAATCAGTAGTTAGAAGTAGAACCAGCAGGAGGCAATGAAGGCAAGTCTTTCTTGAACATGTTGATCCCAAATTTTATGAAAACCTTATGTTGTTTTAAATTATGCATGCTTATTATTTTGCGCAATGTACTTTAAATGTAGCATTAAGGTTTAGCTAAATTCCAGTTGTGATATACCCTCATTGACTTTAATCATGACAACCTTTGACACCCTAGTTGATATCTAGCTAATTTATTTGGTGATAACCAATAGTGTAGCATGGGATGATAGAATTGCTTAGTCCTGCTTAAATGTTTCGGTATTACGCTATTTTGGGAAACTTTACAATCATTGTTTAAACATATTTGTGAAGTCGCAGTAATTGGTATTGCTGCTGTTATTTAAATGAAATCAAGTGAAAATGGCTTAGACCAGGGCGGATGGATGTTTGCTGCGTGCTGGATGCACGAGACCTTGTAAAGCGAATATTCCGCCCTAGTCAATTAAGAACCAAAGCATGTGTTACCATGGACCAAGCACTACCGTACAACCACAAGTCTATATGGGTACGACCTGGCTAATTAATTTGTGCGTCTCGTTATTGGCTTCGCCATTTGGTTAGATGTGGGTGCCGGATGTAGACACTCGCAAGGCGCAAGAGGGGGCTTCTGTGTACTGGGTGGCTAGAACCCTAACAGCGGTGAAACCTTAGCGGGTGAAGTTAGTAGCAGGGTCGTGCATTGTAAAGGCCTTGTCATGATCTCTCTGCCGACACACCAAAGGAAGTGTGTTAAGTGCATGGCAACAACAGTCGATCATGTCTTATGGGTAAAATTATACACACTCTGCAGAGTTAAAACTACTTAAGTAGCCGTGCCCATGGTCAAGGGCAGGCAAGGTACGCCAGTACATTGTAGATCTTATGGTTTTGTTTTAAATGAAAATGATGGTTTGAGAATCCGTGAGTGGTTGGAACTCTCGGGTTTTGGTTTGGCGGTTGGAGACAATCAGTGGTTGGAACCTGTATAGTTGTTACATAAAATTCAACTATTATTTAATTACATTTTTTGTTAAATGATGCTTTGCGAAATTACTATTGGTATTTAGAGTTAAAATCTGCTTTATGCTAAAGGAACCATATTATGCCTTCAATTGTTCAGCCATGCATATAGTTATCATGCATTATGTTTCCAAGACTTGCGGAGTACATTTTGTGCTCACTCTTGCAACATCCCAACTTTCCACAGAGGAGTGCGCTAAAGCTGAAGGTGACTACGAGTTCTATGCTTGTGGTTATGATGAAGGCGATCCGGACTACTAGGACGCGTACCCCAGTCGATTGCCTGTTGGGCATATGGATTGGCTCATTCTGCTATTATTTTATTTCCGCTGCTTCTTATTGAACTCAAGCCATGAGGCTGGTTATTTGTAATAATTTGGCCATAAGGCTAAATCCTTCTGCTTAAAAAATGTTATTTGATTCATGATATGATTGTGTTATCATCATTGTTTCCACTGTGTGTGCTAGCTATTCCTGGACTAGCACGGTTATACACAGAGGGTTCGAATTTGGAAATCTGATCCCAACAATCTTCTTCTTTTTCATGATTTTAGTCTTGACATTGTTCACATGAGGTGGCTTCTTGATTTTCTTCATATTCTTTCCTTGGTTCTTGTGCTCAACAAGATTAGCTTGAGCGGAAGCCTTCATCTCTCCATAGCCATTTTTGGACTTCTCCTCGACATTAACAGCGGTAACCAGTTCTCCAACTGTTAACAGCTTCTTTAAATGTCGACAGGCTATGACAAAGTCACGCTAGGAAGAAGGCAACTTAGCTAGGATGACATTCACCTGAAAACTCTCTAGAAGAATACACTCGTATTGACCTAAGTCATGTACGAGGAGCTGCAGTTCATGGATTTGCTCCATGATAGATCTGCCTTCAACCATTTGGTAATTTAGGTATTTAGCTATGATAAAAGACTCATGTCCATTATCGCTCTCAGCGTATTTCTCATTAAGCTCTATCCAAATCTTGAGTGCCTTCGTGAAATTCACATACACGTCAAAAAGCCTATTCGATAGGATGGCTAAGATGCGAGCTAACGCAGAGGTGGTAGCTTTCTCCCAACTGGCCCTCTTCGCCATCAGGCGATCTATCTCGGCCTCGTCGATCACATCTTCCCTTGGAAGGGGGGCATCTCTTCACTGATGGCCTAGAAGAGTCTGAGCTCAATCAGCCAGAGCTTTAGCCTGCCAACGTTTAAAGCCGGCCACATAAAAAAATTTTGGCTTAATTGCGTCTAAGGACACAGAAGCCATTGATCCACTTGGTTTTCTGGATTGTTGTAAAAGATGAGATCTTAAGAGCGAGATTTTATACATTATTCCATTCAACAATATAATTGAAAATACATAATTCAAGAACAGCTAAGATGACATAACCAAGATGATACTAAGCAATTTTATGTTATCCATAATATGAATCATGCCTTTTATCACAAATTGAATAAAAAGAGTATTGAAATGAATTGCTCTCAGATTAGGGTATAATTGAAGACTTTGAATCACTTCATCTGGATCGATTCTTAAGTTTTTCAGAAAAATTGATTGTGATAGATGACTTAGGAGAGGGTATTAATAATAATCATAATCGGTCTCAGGTTAGAAGCGATTGTGATGTAGCACTGGGTACATCATAATCTATTTTAATGTTAGAACCAATTGTGATGAGCATTCACATCACAATCGGTTTTTATATAGGGATTAATTGATAAAATACCCTCACTTATATGTACCATTGATAAAATACCCCGTGATGTCTCACTAACCTATGGACTCTGGGGTTACATGTCAGCAGTGGCGGAGCTAGGATTCTTCGAAGCCTCGGGCCAAAAACTAAGCGGCAATAACTAACGTCAAATACTATCCACACTGAGGTACAATAAAAACACTACACAAATACACAATTAAAGATAAATTTGAATTCCATGCTTAACATTTCAATAAAATAGATAAAATATATCAAAATAATATAATGTAGTAGAGTGGTAGAAAACTTAATACCTAATTAAGAAAGGTTTAGTGCATCTGAGACTATCATATTTTCATCAAATTAAGTTCAATCAATTAATCACAAAATATATAAATTGTTCAAATCAATATACTTGAATCTAGCATCAGTGCATAAGCATAACCAAAGCTATCTTTTTTCAGTTTTTCATATAGTAACAACTAACAAATAACAAGTAATACCAGAGCAATACAATCAATAATCATGCAACTGAATTATCAACTATTATTCTATGATTCTATCAAGGCATCAAGATCATTAGATCAACTAATCAACTACTGATCAAGCAATACAAGATTACCAGTCACCAGAGTCCAGAGGCCTCCATTAGTCACTCACCAGTCACAGCCAGAATTCAAATGGAATATATGTCCTTTTCTAACTAAGATTCTTCGTTCATATATGAAGCAAAACTACAGGCACCTATATTTGCAAATGAAAGTAACCAGGCACCTATATTTTGCAAATGAAAGTAACAGAAAACATAGCAGTTCAATAAATCAAAATCTACTTTCATATTTTTAGATATCCTTGTCCAACATCAGTTTCCCAAAGTTACCTGTGTACCCCTTTAGTTTCTCAAAAGAAAGAGCATTAACAAACTGATTGGCCTATCACTTGCTAATTAACGTTAGCCACCAAAGACAGAAGATATCGATACTAAGATGTTAACCAAGTAACAGTGCTACATTAGTAGGTGGCACTACCCAGTTTTAAACAACTAAGAGCTCCTTGAATGAACAAATCAACTTCATTACCACTTCCATGTATCAGTGTGCACATTTGAGTTTCACCATCAATGCTGACCTAACTTCACCCTACAAGCCTACACCCATTCATTCCACAATGAGCCTAGATGACAGATGAATAGATAATATTTTTTAGCACCATGGTCAAAATTCCTACATAATCCCATTCTCACAAACAATATAGCATGCCAATTTATGAAGGGAACAGGGGAGTATGATTTACCTCACGCTCTTCCCGAATCCCTAATCCACCGAGACGTTGCAACTTCGTCTTTTCCCCCTCCTTAAGAAAGCGTCGGTTCTGCCATTGGGTGAGGTTTTCTAGTCTCGAGGGGTGGGCGGCCAGTCGGCCACGTCTCTGTTTGAAGGCCTAGAGGGCAGAGCGCAGAGGCCAAAGGGCAGGGGTGGCGTGGCCCGTGGCTGGAGTTGGGAGGCGGCAGTCCGGCGGGCGACGACCGAAGGAGCGGTTGCGGGTCGATGTTCCGCACCAGATCTGTGAACCAAAGGCTGGAGCAACTGACCAGGGCTAGGCGCACACGACGGGAGCGATGGCGGCGTTTCCTCTGCCCAGGTGCACATGGCGGTCAGCGGTGGCGCCTTGGCTCGAGGCCGGTGGGTGGCCGAGAGCGGCGGGTGGGTGGTCGGGAGCGGTGGCAGAGTGGCCGAGGCGTGGTCGGGACGCGGGACGCCGGGGCGTCGGGCCATCGGGCGAGATGGGGGAGGCTGGAGCCGGGAGATTGGTAGAGCTAGGGTTAGCTACGAGCTGCGCTATTTAAGCTGGGTCTTGGGCCCCAGCCCCAATGGCCCGAGGCCCAGCTCTGCCCTTGCATATCAGTGAGACAAACGGGGCATTTTATCAATTGCACCAAGTAAAATAGGGCAAATGATCAATTCCCCTAGTGATGTCTCAGTTCTATATTACAAGCACTTCTAACCTGAGAATCAATTATGATGTACCTCGCTAGGTTATTGTACCCTCGGACTGAACCCTCCTCTGTTGTTCTTCCAAAGGCTAAAAAAATCGTCGCCACCCAAAAAAACAACACATATTCTGGTTGGATGCAATAGTTGGTTGAGAAATTTTGAAATCGTCGAGGTTGGGTGTTAAAAGGGTAAAGTTGATGCCCTAACTTGGGGGACTTTTCCCTTTTTTCTCCTTATTTGTGGGTTTCTTCAAAATATGAGCATTCCTTCAAAACCCTTCAATTTTGCACTACATAATTTTGATATGTCGTAAAGAGAGTTTAGGTTGCACTGGAATTGTGCGTACCCTATCAGATTTCACACTTTTTATTTCACAAGCACACATCTCTTTAATTATCTTTGTGGTACTCTCGTGTTAATCTAGTATTATTGTTTGTTGTAATATATATGATGAATGCTAGAGTTTAAGTTATGTAACCTACGTCTCTCGTTCGAGGGTGCTTGTTTATAAATATGCTGAAATGACATATTTATAAGAAAGCACTATCGAATTGTCCACGTTTTTTTGGAACAGTTCGAGAAAATGTAGTTCGGACAAGTTCTTAGGCTGTTGTACAACTCTAGAGAACGTTTCGGTACCATCTCCCTAGTGTTCTGTAGATACACACATCTCTTGATTTGTTGTCGAGATGTGTATTTGGAGAACAGTGGAGAGATACTGTCGAAATTTTCTCTAGAGTTGTACAACAGCTTAGGAGCTTGTCTGAACCACATTTCCTCGAATGGGATTAGGACCTAACCTATTTGGAGATCAGAAGTCATCATTGGTACGTACGTACCTAGTTGGTCAATAAATAGACATCTCATTAAGATCATTCAATTCATCAACTTTGTTAATGCTTGTACCCTTATTTTAATTCATTGAAGGATTTGCAAGCTACTACATTAATTAGGTAATTGTTAATGTTTTAAATGTATGTATCACAACTAAGGAATTAGAAGCTCTTAACTAGAGGAGAAGGTATCAGGAGTAAAATTATATATCTTCGAACCCGTCCTCTATTTTGCAAAGGTAGTAAAATGATGTCACAATATTCGAAATAGCTCGCTAACTATTGCTTCAGTTTTTCCTTAATTTATTATATGTAGTTTAATTGCAGATAGACCACTGAATTTGCCTACATTTCACAATTTCATCGTGACAACGGCCATTTTTGGGAAAAAACATGCAGGGGCAGCAAAAAAAATCATAATTGTGTTGTGGTATCATCACTGAAGCATCTGATGACTGCAACTGGATGTTTTGCCATTTCAAAGAGAAACACATCAATTGTTTAATCACTATATCTGTACTTGTAACTAATACTTGAAACTGTAAGAAAAATTACAGTGCTACCATATAAAGGTGATGCCAAGTAAATTCAATATTTTTTACTAGAAACACTTCCTAGCATGCATCAAGAACACTTCCTAGCATGCATCAAGTAATATAGTACAATCATATTTCTCACCTCTGAAGTCTAAACTTCCATTTCGCTGTAGCAGGAACTTCAACAGGTGGCAATGTCTCTTGTTTCCATGCCTTGAGAGCATCAAGCGCATTGAAATACAATCTGACATTCTGATGCCGGTTTGAGCGTGCTGAAGAGATAAGAAACTATCCCCAAAAACCATGTCAGGTAAAGGTGTTGTTTGAAGTTTATCTTGAAAGCTAAAGAGAACAAAGTAGATATTAAACATCTTAAGATGAATAGTTAAACAAAGTAGGTTTGAGTGCTAATCTCAGAAGTGGCTTGGTCTTCATCAAGACAACGAGCAAAAGATAGAACAACATGTTTAAAATCTAAGAAGATATTGCCCACCATTGTCAGAAAACTACCTGTTTCTCGTTGGCACTTTTGCAGTACTCTTCCTTGTTGTGCTTTGACATCATAAACTCATCAAAAAGTGGAGGCTGGTGACTGGAGGTGGACCGGTGCTAGCTCCATAGCTGGTAGCTACTGGCAGGACGAGATGGCACGGCGACAGCGAAGCGGTGAGCCGATGATTGGAATGCAGGTGCATCAACTACTGGTTAGTGATTGGGAAAATTTGTGGAGAACAAATGGACTTGGCAACTTGTGGTGTTGCCCACTAGGGGATGGCATGGTGGCAGCGTCGGGATAGCACGACAGCAGTGTTGCTGTGAGCCGATGATTGGAGTGCCAAATGCGATGTCTACCGGTAGGAATCTGAGGAAATTTGGGGAGACCAACTGACCAAATGGCGAATGGAGAGGAGACTCACTTACAGGTTAGGAAAATTTGGAGATAGAGACAGGGTTGGTTTCGATTGATCGGTTACTTCAGTCAATTCGGTGTATGCGAGCTAACAACCAAACCGAAGCAAAAAAAAACTGAATTGCACCAAAATAAAAACCAACCCGAAAACTAAAAACCGAAAAACCAAAATAATTGGTTAATTCAGTTTGGTTTGGTTTTTTTGTTTCGGTGTATAGGTACCCACCCCTACTCGCTTCAGGTAAAAGGGTTAACTCAAAGGTACTATGCTTGGATCTAACAGGTATTATATATATACTACAACTCATTTTATGTAAGTAATGTGGGACTAATCCCACCACTGCTCCACATAGACCTTCACATTAACGGGCTGTGGTATTAGACTCACTTTCCTTAAGGGCTGATGCCCTCGGCAGCACACCGTATACACAACAAATATCTAAAACCAACCCTCGGTATGTGGCCATGCGTCTAGTGCCGGCACATATTCCATGCTGTTTGGTCACTTTGGGCCCACACACGCCATACGCCATATGCTCACGACCCTATCCCGCACGCACTAGTGCAGTGAAGGTTGATGCTCTGATACTATCTATAATACCCTCACCCAAACTTTGCTCAATGCCTAGCCCACCTTTAGGGTGGACCCGCACATTCATAGCACCCCACTTACACTTTCGTCCTCGCTTACCCGGAGATGCTATGTTTGGATCCAACAGGTATAATATACTACTACAGCTCACTTTATGCAAGCAATGTGAGAATAATCACAAGGAGTTGGAAGAAACTAATGAAAAGATATCGCTGAAGTGATTCAAGAGAGTTGTATAAGAAAAAGACTACAATTGTCTATATATATTTTGCCTTTAAATTGGTTGATTTGAATCCAAAACCAAAGTCTATGGCGAAGTGCCAGAAGCTCTCATATTAGGTCAAATGGACAGAAGCAACTAAGGCAGAATTAAGCTCGCTAATAAGAGGAAAATAGTTGGTATTGTTGACCGAACATCTCCTAAAGTGGTCTCTGTAAGATCAAACTGGGTTTTTGCCTGGAAGAGAAATGAAAATAACTAGGTAACGAGATACAAAGCGAGACTTTTAGCACAAAGGTTCATGCAAAGACCCGACATCCATTACAATGAAATTTACTCTCCTATAATGAATATAATAAAGTTCCGATGCTTGATATTAATGGTCGTTAGCTTAAACTAATCAATACAGTTGATAGATGTAGCGACCACATATTTATATGGGATCACTAGATACGGATATGTATACGAGTCCCTAAAGGAGTCAAAATTTCAGATCCTAATAAAAGTAATTGCAATATATATAGCATCAAACTGCAGAGATTGATATACATATTAAAATAGTCAGGTAGAATATAGTATAACCGACTTAGTAAGTTCCTCTCAAAGAAAGGATACTCTAATAATGATGATTGTATCTATGTGTTCATATAAAATTTTAGAATGGATTCTGTATCATCTCAGTCTATGTTGATGATCTGAATATTATCGGAATCATAGAGGAGTTGAAGGAAGCAAATTATTACCTTATGACAGAATTTGAGATGAAAAATTTAGGTAAACTCAAATATTTCTTAGGCTTACAGCTTGAGTATTTCATAGAAGAAATTTTTGTGCATCAGTCTACCTATACCAAGAAAATATTAGAAAACTTTAATATTGATAAATCTTATCCTTTAAGGACCCCCATGGTCATAAGATCTGTTGAGGTGGATAAAGACTCTTTCAAACTAAGGATAGAAAATGAAAAAGTCTTAGAATCTGAACTCCCATACTTAAGTGCCATTGGAGCACTTATATATCTTGTGAATTGCAGAAGGCCTGATATTGCATTCAGAGTAAATTTGCTAGCTAGACGTAGTGTAGCTCCAACAAGAAGACATTAGGTTGGTGTCAAGACTTTACTTAGATACCTCGAAGTTACTCTAGATCTTGGATTATTTTATTAGAAGGACTAAGATTTGACCATGGTGAAATATATGGATGCTGGCTGTCTGTCTGATCCCCATAGTGTTAAATCCCATACTGGGTTCCTATTTCTCTATGATAGTACAACCGTTTCTTGGTAGTCTTTTAGCAGATCTTGGTAACTACTTCTACCAATCACTTAGAGATTATAACATTATATGAAGCATCACGTGAGTGTGTTTGGCTGAGACATGTGATTAGCCATATCTAGAAGTTATGTGGCATTAACACCGTCAATACCCCACAATTATCTATAAAGATAATGCTGCTTGTATTACACACATGCAAATGGGATATATAAAGAGTAACATCATGAAGCATATTGCCCTTAAACTTTTCTATCCTCACGAACTTTAGAAGAATAGTGAGGTACAGATTCTACAAACTATGAGGTAAAGATTCTACAAGCTAAGTTATGTAAAAATCTTGTAATTTATTTACTAAGTCTTTGCCAACATCTACTTTCCAAAGATATGTCCGTGGCATTGGAATAAGATGAATTAAAGATATGCAAAATTCAGGAAGAGTAAATCCCTGAACTATGACCCTTGGCATGATCCTAAAGACACTTCTTTAAATTTAAAAGATTATAAGTTGTACTCTTTTTCCCTTGGTGAGTTTTTTCGAAGTTCTCACACGAAGGTTTTTAACGAGGTAACCATTCTAACATAGTATGCGAGTACAATGTACTCTCTTCTCTATCACTTTTTCCCATTAGGTTTTTTAGAGGAGTTTTTGATGAGGCATGTGTATACGCGGTATTCACCCAGGGAGGGTGTTGAGATATAGTTGGACTCTGAGTCCTAGTTGTTTAAATATATTTGGACTCTATCTCATTGTGAGCGAATCCAAATCTATCTTTTGTTGGCTTCTGCTATAAATATGGCACCTCCTTATACAAGAGAATCAATCTAATTATTAAGCGAGAGTTTTGCGTCCCTATTTCATATGTGCTCCCTGCGATTGTTCATGCTTCATGCTATTCGATTTGTGCATTGTGTTTGATATACGGCGGTCATCATCGTTTTACAATAAATTCAATGTAGGTTGCCTAAGATGCATCATTGTATACGTGAGCAAGGTATTTTTGGTACCGTGTAAACTAATAAGATAATTTACCACACATATAATCAACTATTGCTTGTGATTAAATAGATGTATTTGTGCATGCGTACATTTTTTTTGACAAGAGTGACTATTGGATGAAAAATAGGAGCATACGGCTATAGATCCATGCATGATAGAGAATGGTTGCATTTCTAAGAACCAAGCAACTTATTATTCTCGGTGATTTTTTTGCTTCAAAGCTCATATTTCAATTGCGTTCTTCAAGTTGTGTTTTCGTTCAAGCTTCTATTATTATTTCTAATTTTTATGACGTATGAAAGTTTTAAATGTCCCATAATATTTTACAATTCTTATGATGTTTTAAAAATCTAAATAGCTTATAAGATACATAAATATATTTCCAAACATCTAAGTTATATCATTTGATACTACAAATTTTGAAATAAATCTAGCTACACAAATTTGCGAGGCACCATGCTAGTTATATTATTAAAACATGGGGAAAAAAGACAGCACATTCACTATCAAAAGTTAAAAATTAGTTGGAGAAAAAAAAGAAAGATATACATGATCTATTTTGGTGGATCCAAATTATAACAGCACTAATTAATAGATATACGAGAGTTTTTGCAGTTGTAAAAAAAATACAACCATAACTTTATCATAAATATTGGAGTTATATAACATGTACAACTCTATTTTGACGTAAATACATGTATTGTACATTATCTAGTCGCACTGTGTGGGAAATTCGGCTAATTTAGTACATGAACATCATTGGGATATTCTGGTAGGTATACGTGCTAAACATATTGAACCGATACCCGACCTCCTACTGTCCTAGCACGCTGCGGAAGTTCATGGGCTAAAATGTCGGCAAATTCGAGTTCGGATTTTGCTAATTCACAGGCGCTCGCATCGACGATCGCATACGTTTCTGCCGCAAGTCGTCTCCATGTGACACGTGTCATACGCGCGAGGAAGCGCAGTTTGTCTGTTAGTACTAGCCAGGCATGTCTGTTAAGCGCCAGGCATGTCTGTTAAGCCATCCTCAATACATAGTTTCAATTTCCAGTTTTTAAGAGTGCCACATCAAATTTTTTCTAGGTAACTGTGTATCTCAGGTTTTATCTAGATGAAATTCTCTCACCTCCTATGAAACTCTCTCTATCTCTCTTTATAATTATCTTGCCATGTCACCAAACATGATGATGTGTCATGTTATTTAATGAGAATGAAACTCCTATTGAGAATGGCCTTAGGGTATGTACAATGCTATAGACAGTTACTGTCTATAGCAAATTGCCATGTCACCTATAGACAACCTTATACAATGGTACAGACAATCACTTTTTTGGTTCCCGTGCTACAATCAATTCATCTCTACACACAACCAGCTTGGTTCCCGTGCTACAGTTGACTGCAAATGTATAGACAGCTTTTTTCTCTTTCTCTTTCATCCACATCAACAAATAGGTGACATGGCAACTCTTATAGACAGCTGATGTTAACCCATTGTGTACTAGCTATTCACGATCGATTTGCTTTTTTTTATTTGAGTTAGTTTTTAGAGTTGAATTTTTAGACGAATTTGAAAATTTCTGAGTTGAAATTTCCAATTTGATTTTTTTATAGTCAAAACATCGCAAACCGAAAGTTTTTTTTCAAATCGAAACTTTCAATAATAAATTTATTTGAACTCAAAGTTCCCGAACTGAAAATTTTTGAATTGACAATTTTCGAACATAAAGTTTTTGAAATTCTCCGTTCTAAAATTTCCTCACTTGAAAATTTTCTGGTTTGAAATTTCTCGAGTTAAAGTTTTTCTAGTTAAAAGTCCTCGATTTGATTTTTCCTGAGTTGAAATTCTCTAGTTGAAAGCTGCTCGAGTTGAAAATTTTCCGAGTTGAAAGTTTTTTGAGTTGAAATTTTTTCAGTTGAAAGTTTGTTGAGTTGAAAATTTTGTGAGCTGACACGTGTTGTAATGAGAGAAAAGGTGAAGCTGAACCGTACCATCAGAAGCCTGAGGTTGACTGTAAAATAGATGCTCCCAGCCAAAAAATTTCTGCATTCCCGCTACTCGAAAATATGATAAGAAAACTAATGAATGTCGTACACCAAAAGTTTACAGCAACAAAATGTCAGTGTCAAATACCTCCCACAAGTGGGTTGACTTTTAGGGTGTGTTTAGTAGAACTCCAGCTTCATCAGATTAGATAGAGTTAGGTATTCTTAGCTCCACTAAATCTGTAGAGCTGAAACTATAAGTATATTAAAAGTGTTTAGATATATCATTTTGTTTACATTTTAGATAAAAAATATAAACTTAATTCACTTTATTTAAACCTACAAGTTTCAGATCTGATATGAATCTGAAATCTAGACCTTTCCTAAACAGATCCTTAGTCTACGTCTCTGTGAGTTCAATGGGCCAAAATGCGCAAATTAACAACAGAAGGATATTCCCCGATCGGACCCTGAAACCCTCTCGTTTTGGACCAGGCTTAGTATTGGTTGACAGGAAACATGCCCAGGTAGGCCCAACAAGTATTGGGCTCTGGCCCTTATCAGGCCTTGACAATGGAAGTAATCGCGACACGCGAGCCTTGTAGAAGTGACAAACTGAAAAGGGACTCCCGTCGCAAAAACCGCTTTACACGCGCGCCGCCGTCGCCCGCCACACCGGCTCGCCGCCGGATATGAACGAATGCGCGGCGGAGCGTCTCCCAGGACACTCTAGTTTTTTTTTTATATGATGTGGTTGGTGGTAACCTTTCACAATTTTCCACAAGTATCGCAGAGCCACTAGTAGGGCTCACCTTTTTCGTGGACGCAAGATAAAAACAGCATCCTGCCCTGGCGGATTAGGTGTACACGAGCTAGGCCACCATTTTTGTTTGTTGATTACAAAAACAAACCGAGTAGATTAGTATATCGTTTACTTTGTTTCATGTTCATTGCTCTAGAAAATGCTTATAGTGGAGTTCATCTGCCGCTTAGGGCTGACAGAGAGTTCATGGACGTGTTTCATGTCTATGAGGGCATAAGGCTGATTGAAGTATTTCTTGACACTTTGACAGAACAAAGGTACTCCAAATAGAGAATTTTTTAAGGTGCAATGTACTTTTTTCTCCATCCCTCTTTAGGCCTCACAATCACACGCACCATATTTATTCATGAACAGAGACTAGATAAATTGTAGTCATTGCATACATTACCAAAAAGTTCTGCTCACGTTTAAACTTGAAACACTATACAAAAAAAAAAAGATTACATGAGTGTTGGATCTTAGCTCCCCGTAATAACTTGAAGCAGTCTTGGCATTGGGGGCATGCTAGATTCGACTAAACCCTCTAGAATCTGAATAACTTCACCCATTGTCGGTCGATGGAACTCGTCATCCTGAATGCACCAACAAGCAACCTTGCAAGCTCTTTCAACCTCAATTAGATTGAAATCACCAAATAGTTTGTGATCTACCAAGCTCGCAACATCTCCCTCAAGGAGCTTATATGCGACTTGCACAGGGAAAAAAGTAGTACGATCTCTAGCTGTAGTACATTCTTCGTAAGAATTCATCCTTCCTGATATGATCTCAAAGAGCATCATCCCATAGCTATAAACATTAACTTTTGGTGTAATAGCCACTCCGCTGATCCATTCGGGTGCCAGATACCCTGTAGTTCCTCTGATTGTCGTCAGAACTTGGCTAAAGTCCCTCCCTAAAATCTTTGCCATCCCAAAGTCAGCTATTTTTGGAACAAACATTGCGTCAAGAAGTATATTTTGCGGCTTTATATCACAATGTATAATGCAGTCTCGACATCCCTCATGCAAGTAGGCTAGGCCTCTCGCTACTCCAAGAGCTATGCGATACCTAGTACTCCAATTCAGGATTGTAGCCTTGTTCTGAAGCAGATGAACATCAAGAGAATGGTTTGCCATGTATTCGTAAACAAGCAACCTCTGATCGCCCTCACAGCAAAAACCAAATAATTTAACTAAATTGATGTGCTGGATTATTCCAATTGAACTCACTTCAGCCGGAAATTGCTTCTCACCTTGATAGACACCACCAAGCCTTTTTACTGCTATGGTGGTTGAGTCCCTCAGGAACCCCTTAAATACTGAACCAAAACCTCCTCCCCCCGACCTATCCGAAAAATTTTTAGTTGCACGTTGCAAATCAACATATCTGAATACAACAATTCCACTACTACTTTGAACATTGTTCAATACACCACCAGACCAATTCCTTTTGTTTTTCCAAAGAGCGAGTAGTAGGACAAGGGCTACCAAACCCAAAGCAACAGTTGCACCTATGACGGCCCCAATGAAAATTCGTTTTGTACCCTTTTCCCGACTTTGCACCTCACTGGCTGCAAGGCATAAAGATTTTCTTTGTACGCATTTGCAGTGTCATCACACTGTTTCTGTTTAACATTAAGCAATACACCATGCCAGATAGAGCAACCACTGTTGCCATAAGAATATGCAGTACAAGAGCAGTTACTCAAGCAAAGTCGTGCACATTCACTTTCAGTTGTTGCAGCTTCTATATTGTCAGCATTATGGGGCAATCTAACACATGGTATAGCGTAGAACTTATCTATCACGCTTGATGTGCCTTTGTTGGTACCACAATTTAGTGGGGTATTTCTTCTGCATCCACTTCTTCTATCATCCAGCTTCCAATCCTCGTAAGATCTTATGGAGAAGCCCTTCATACAGTCGCAGATCGAAAATGGATTGTCTTTGCAGATTGTGTAAGGACCACAAGTAGCATAGACATCGCATGGATCTTTGGGGTTGGTGTAGGACATTATCCAATCCTGTAAGGTCTCCAGCCATACAAATGTCTTCATTTGACCAGAGATGTCCAGGAAATGATGGACAACTAAAGTTTCATTCAGTAATGTAAATGTGAAGTACTCTTCTTGTTCATTGTTGACAAATGTATAATTACTCCTAGTGTGTGTTAACCTCTCTGGTATAAAACTGAAGTATTGGCCATTCCACTCCCCGCTATACCAATATGGTGTGGATGAGTTCAGTTGTGTTTGTGTAAGGACGAGCTGACTTAATCCGTTCGTGTCTAACTCGTAATGGTAGATGCCAGGAGCTGGGTCGACCAAATTCTTATTGGAAACAAGACGCCAGTTCATACCAGTGAGCTTGTTCCGACCAATCTTTGTACCAGGTAGAAAAGTATTCGTCGAGTGCTCAAAGCTCTGCCACAGATAATCAGACGAGTCAGAGTTCTTTAGGACAAGGTTTCCACTGTTCAAGAGCATAGCCGTGGTGCTATTGGTGATGTTGGCTTGGCTGGACCATACAATGGACTTGGTGATCTGGTTTAAGATGACGAGATTGCCATCAGAGGAGATTGTGAGCCCCCACAAGGTGGGATCAGTGACTGGGCTATCCCCGTTTGCTACCCATACAGGAGTTAGCTTGGGTTCCTTATTGAACCATATGCTTAAGTACCAGTTGAGGGTGTTCTGAGAGGACTTACTGCCTATTTGGAAGAAACCGAGCACGAACCTGCCGTTGCGGGAGACTAGTCGTTCATGGCCGACAAGTGCCTGGCCAGCTGTGATACTGTCTTTGGCAGTAGAACATGAAGGGGTGAATAGGGCGAAGACTATGTTGAATTGTGATCCAAATTCAGAAGAAGGCTAACTTCTGTCGGAGTTGCCTTATAAATTTTTCTTGTAAGCCGTCGCGAGGATTCACTCTGATGTTTTGTAAACTCTCCTGAAATAGTGAATTTTGCCGGCCGGCGCCCGTGGTTTTTTCCCCTTCGCATTTGAGGGGTTTTCCACGTTAAATCCTGGTGTTTGATCTGTGTTGGTTTGATCTTCTTCGTTCTTGTTTGCGTGTCGATTTCTAACAAGTGGTATCAGAGCCATGTTCCTATTGCCCGTTTCAATCTAGGGTTTCCGTCGACATGGCATCGTTGAAGTACGATCTACCGCTGCTGGATCGGGATACCAGGTTCTCGTTGTGGCAAGTCGAGATGCGAGGCGATCTTTGGCGATACCGATCTAGATGATGCTCTAGACGGTTTCGGGAAGAAGGACTTGAGGACGTGGACAGATGATGAGAAGCGCAAGGATCGTAAGGCATTGTCACATATTCATCTTCATCTGTCCAACAATATTTTGCGGGAGGTCTTGACGGAGAACACCGCCATTGCGTTGTAGCTAAAGTCGGAGACGATCGTATGTCCAAAGATCTAACCAAACAAGATGCACATGAAGATGAAGTTGTTCACGCACAAACTGCAAGAAGGAGGTTCGGTGTTGAATCACATAGCGTCCTTTAAGGAGATAGTTGCTGATCTCCAGTCAATGGAGGTATCTTATGAGGATGAAGATTTAGGTCTTCTTCTTTTATGCTCACTCCCTGGTTCTTATGCAAATTTTCGAGATACAATTTTATACAGTCGTGATGAACTAACATTGCATGAAGTATGTGAGGCTCTTGCACAGAAAGAGAAGATGAAACAGATGGTTCGCTCGGATGAATCCACCTCCAATGGAGAGGCGTTGGCAGTTCGAGGCAGGGAGGAGCAGAGAAACACAAAGTCTAGAAACAGAGGTAAAAGCCAGGCAGGCAGAGGACGTTCGAAGTCCAGGAACAAAGATAAGTTCTGCAGGTACTGCAAGAAAACTAATCATGTGATTGAGGACTGCTGGAAATTGCAGAATAAGGAAAAGAGGAACGGTAATTATCGTCCTAATAATAAATCCGAAGATGATGGTAAGGCCTCTGTTGCTTCCAGTGATAATTCTGATCAGGGTGATGTTCTTATTGCTTTTGCTGGTTGTGTCTCAATGAATGCTGAATAGATACTAGATTCTGCTTGCTCATATCAAGTTTGTATTAACAAAGACTGGTTTAGTTCTTATGAGCCTGTGCAAAATGGAGGATTAGTGCGGATGGGAGATAACACCGCATGTGAGGTCACTGGCATTGGATCCGTTAAGATCAGGATGCACGATGGTATGACACGCACATTGACAGATGTGAGACACGTCCCAACCATGTCCAGAAATCTCATCTCATTGAGTACCCTTGATGTTAAAGGGTATAAGTACACCGCCTCAGGTGGAGTTTTGAAGGTATCAAAAGGTTCTCTCGTTATCATGAAAGGAATTTTGAAATCAGCAAATTTATATATTCTTAGTGTTGATACTATAACTGAATCGCTGCTTCGTTATTTCGCCGCTCTTACTGTTACATCTGATAAGTGCAGTGATTCTAAGCTTTGGCATATGCGCCTTGAACACATGAGTGAACTCGGCATGGTAGAGCTAAGTAAGAGAGGCCTTCTGAAAGGATACAAGAATGATGAGATGGAGTTCTGTGAGCACTGCATTTTTGGTAAGCATAAGCGGGTAAAATTCAATCTTCTTTGTCCATACAACCAAGGCATATTAGATTATGTGCATGCTGATTTGTGGGGCCTTCTCGAAAGCACTCACTTGGTGGTTGTCGCTATATGCTTACTATCATTGATGATTACTCCAGAAAGGTGTTTCCTTATTTTCTGAAACATAAATATGATGCATTTGATGCTTTTAAGGCTTGGAAGGTTATGGTAGAAAAACAAACCGAGAGGAAGGTAAAAGTTTTGCGTACTGATAATGGTATGGAATTTTGTTCACATGAATTCAAGCTTTTCTGCAGAAAAGAGGGTATTGTTAGGCACTACACCATTCCGCACACTCCGCAGCAGAACGATGTAGCAGAACGGATGAACAGGACCATCATCTCCAAAGCACGTTGTATCTTGTCCAATCTTTGGGATGGCGACAATTACGGCCGAGGCGACCTCCTGACTTGTTATTAGATCAACAGGTCACCTTCCATTGCCATTGACAAGAAAACACCCATGGAGGTATGGTCTGGTACTCCATCAGATTATTCACAGTTGAAAGTTTTTGGTTGCACTGCTTATGCACATGTGGACAATGAAAAATTAGAGCCTAGAGCTGCAAAGTGTGTTTTTCTGGGTTATGGTTCAGGGGTAAAAGGTTATAAGTTGTGGAACCCTGAAACTAAGAAGAGCATGTTGAGTAGAAGTGTGGTTTTCAATGAATCTGAGATGTATTATGCTAATCTCTCTTCTGATGTTCTTGATAAAGTGCCACAGAAAGTTAGCTTGCAGGTGGAGAACTTGGATGAGGATGACCATGACCATTTGACTGATGATAATATTGATGCCCAGGACACACATGTTCTTGATAATGATTCACCTGTTGCTGTGCATTCTTCTCCTATTTTGCAGCCTCCACAGCCTGCAGCACTTGATAGGCCCGTAAGGACACGAAATCCAGTGAGGAGATTAATTGAAGAATGCAATCTCAGTTATGCTTTGAGTTGTGCAGAGGAGGTTGATTGTAGTGCTGAGCCATCTACTTACACTGAAGTTTTGGTTTCTGGTGATCGTGAGAAGTGGGTGTTTGCCATGCAAGAGGAGATGCAGTCACTTGAGAAGAACGACACATGGGACATTGTTCGCTTGCCTAAAGAAAAGAAGACAGTACGCTGCAAATGGATTTTCAAAAGAAAAGAAGGTTCGTCTCCTAGTGAGGCTACAAGGTTTAAGGCAAGGTTAGTTGCAAAAGGTTTCAGTCAAATACCAGGAATTGATTATAATGATGTGTTTTCTCCAGTTGTGAAGCATAGTTCCATTCGTACTTTCTTTGGTATTGTTGCTATGCATGATCTTGAGCTTGAGCAGTTAGATGTGAAGACTGCTTTCTTACATGGAGATTTGGAGGAGGAAATTTATATGGATCAGCCTGAAGGTTTCATTGTTCCTGGTAAGGAGGATTTTGTATGCAAGTTAAAGAAGTCTCTTTATGGTTTGAAGCAGTCTCCAAGACAGTGGTATAAGAGGTTTGATTCATTTATGATTTCAAATGGTTTTAAGAGGTCTCTATATGATAGCTGTGTCTATATTAAATTTATTGATGGATCACCCATATATTTGCTGTTATATGTTGATGACATGTTGATTGTTGCCAAGAGCAAGAAAGAAATCACTAACTTAAAGGCACAGTTAAGTAGCGAGTTTGACATGAAGGACCTTGTGCTGCTAAGAAAATTCTTGGTATGGAGATTACTAGAGACAAAAAATATGGTTTGTTATTTCTTAGTCAGCATGGCTATATTCAGAAAGTCCTCCATCGTTTTAATATGCATGACTCGAAGCCTGTAAGTACTCCCATTGCTCCTCATTTCAAATTGTCATCTTCTCAATGTCCTAGCACAGATTCAGATTTTGAGTACATGGAGAAAGTGCCGTATTCTAGTGTTGTTGGTTCTTTGATGTATGCCATAGTCTATTCTCGTCCTGATTTATCCTATGCTATGAGCTTAGTCAGTAGATACATGGCTAATCCTGAAAAGGAACATTGGAATCTTTGTTAAGTGGATTTTCGGTACTTGCGTGGCACGTCGATGCTTATTTGCGTTTGGCAAAAGGAGAGGGACTGGTTGGATATGTTGACTCAGATTATGCTGCTGATTTAGACAAAAGAAGATCCCTCACAGGTTATGTGTTCACAGTTGGTGGATGTGCGATAAGTTGGAGGGCTTGTCTCTGACCTCTGCTTGCTTTATCAACTCTCAAGTGAGTACATTGCGTTTGTGAAGCATGCAAAGAAGCAGTTTGGTTAAAAGGTTTGTTTGCTGAATTATGTGGAGATACATCTTGCATCAATTTATTTTGTGACAGTCAAAGTGCCATATATCTTACAAAGGATCAAATGTTTCATGAGAGAACAAAGCACATTGATGTCAAATATCATTATATCCATGATGTTATTGCAGAAGGCATACTAAAGGTATGCAAGATTAGTACTCATGATAATCCTGCTGATATAATGACTAAGTCAGTTCCTGTTGCTTTGCTCAAACTTAATTGGTATTACTGTTTAGCCCTAGTGGCTGTTTGGGTGTCGGCATTGTTTTCTTTGCTATCCAGGAAGATGTATACAACATTCATGCTACAAGACTGAATTTGTCTCAAGGTGGAGTTTGTTGAATTGTGATCCAAATTCAGAAGAAGGCTAACTTCTGTCGGAGCGGAGCGGAGGCCCGTCGCCGGGAGGATTCACTCCGACGTTTTGTAAACTCTCCCGAAATAGTGAATTTTGCCGGCCGGCGCCCGTGGTTTTTTCCCCTTCGCATTGGAGGGGTTTTCCACGTTAAATCCTGGTGTTTGATCTATCTTGGTTTGATCTTCTTCGTTCTTGTTTGCGTGTCGATTTCTAGCAGACTAGCCAGAAAATAATGGGGAGAGACATTAACAACAAATGGGAAAGCTAGCTCAGGGAGGAAGCAAGAGATGAATGCTGAGTGCTGCTTCTTCAGTTTGGAGACGAGGTATAAATAAAACACAGGGTACGAGTGAGCATGGTGGAAAAATCCGAGTTTGGAGCAGAGTTAGACTAGTGAAAGCAAGATAGCTGGGGCCGGAAAACTACATGAGGACTGTGATTTATGATCTATAGTGATCACCTAGTCGAACATCCATGGAGCGGCAGCCATGTGTTCTAGCATTCATTGCTATCCTGATACAATCTGAAACTGATCAAGTTTTATGAATGATTGAGATTGATAGTATACCCTGATAATGATATTACAATCCTGAAACGCTCAAGATCTCTGAATTCTATTTTTACATGGAGTTTACTATATGTCATTATAAATATATTCTTATAGCATAGGATAAAAATAAGAGCTTGATTGTAAGCATCTCATCATATAGTGATGTAGCATTTGTACATCCATGATTTTTTTCGCAATAGTTTTTCATGTAAAATATATCTCCCCTTCTTTTCATCCTATATTTTTACCATATGTTTTATAATAAATAATATCAGAATTTAAGATTTAAGATTCAAATCACTGCCTCTAAGAGAAGATTTTCCAAGGCGGCTATCGCAGGGCAACTACGCCGCGACATACAGTGAATGATACCAACAGGTTTCCATCTGACATTAAGTCAATAACAACGCTGAGGGAAGAAATCTGATCAGTTTCTACAGTGAGTTGATAAGTTCGTCGAATCCGAGGGACAGAAGGACTCAAAATGAAGAAAAAAAGAAAGCTCAAACGGAAAAAAAATAATCAGAAACGACGATGTGATGTGCGGCTACAGCGAAAAGGATGTCACGTGCTCGGCGGGGAGTCCTGTCATCCTGTGACGTGCGGCAGCAGGCAAAGCAGTTGCTGTGCGGCTGCAGTAAAAAGAAACAATCTGGTCACGCTATAGCAAGCAGGTTCAAATTTTCGCCGAAATTTCGGGTTTTGAATCCGGGTTTTGAAGTTTAAGCATCAAATTTGGCCGGATTTGATCCAATAACCTATTAGAAAGTGATCTTCTATGAAAATTTGTTGAAAAACTAATTTTTTGATATTTTTAAAAATTTAGACAGAAACACAGTCAGATTTTTAAAAAATTTTACAAGCTTGGTAATGATATGAAAAATTTATGGTACCATCATTAGTAGTTTCGAATCATACAAAAAAATTTCAAAATAATTTAACATCATTTGTTATCTGTAGGATCGATATATACTAAACTAGCAATCAGAGGGGGGTGAATGATTGCGCGGAAGCTAAAATCAAATTTTTGATTATTTTTGAAACACCTCAATTAACTGATTCGAATTCGACAGAAACAGAATAATGTACGTCCACTAAAACATTAATTTCTGAAGATCTAACCGTTAGATCGAAGTGAAATTTTAACTGTAGAAACTAGATTCAATTTGCAAGCTAACCCAATAAAAATCAGCTCGATCGGATCTACGGATCTAAAGTTATTTTCTTCGAAATTTTACTGAATCAGACGCCAGACCAAATAAAAATAGACTGATACACGTTCACTAAAACTAAAATTCCCGAAGATCTAACCGTTGGATTGATATGAAATTTTAACTGTATAAACTAGATTGGATTACGAATCTAACCCAACAAAATTTAACTCGATCAGATCTACGGATTAAAAGATATTACCTTCGCAACTCGATTGATGCAACAAATGACGAGGATCAAGCAGTGACGTACCAAATGTGCAAGGATCAGCAGCGCCGGGCTAAAAACTCACCACAGACCAATCTCCAGAAGGATCACCAAATACCACGGACCAATACTGCACAGCCGCCATCTTCACACAGCCACCAGCGAATAACTTTTCTAGCCGTAAGGAAAAACTCAGGTGCATGGAAATCTGGCCAGAAGCACTCTCGTTGCAGGTGCACTTGAGTTTCTAGTTGCCAGCATGTTTTTGTTTGCATGCATGCAATCTCACGAAAGCTTTCCAAGTCGCCTCCTTCAACACCAAAACATGCATGCATACAAACCTTCTTTACTAGTCGCCAGGGAACAAAACGTACGCTAGCACACAGGAACACTCCGGCCGCGGTCTTCTTTACTGGTCGCTCATGCAAAAAATCAATGGCCGCAAGACAGCTCCTCAGATAAAAATACGTGCATGCGCCGCCGGCCAAAAACAATAGCGCATAAAAAACGGCAACGTCCCAGCCGCCGCCCAAAAAGAATTCATTCTATTGATTAGGTTTTCCAGGGTTTTTATACAACTCAAAACCCTAACACATATATGCATATCCACTTGGCCCAATAACACATGGTCCAATATATGCATACAACCCAAAATTCACACATGCACGCGTACGGCCCGCTTGCCGCACTCACGTGACTAACCAGCCTTCGTGTGCACCGTTCTCTAGCCCGAACGTCCCGCATGACATCCTCGACCACAGGACCTCGATTCCTCCACGAACCTAGTCACGAACCTCGGTTCCTCCATGAACCTAGTTCGGTCCGTCATCGACCATGTTCGCCTCGAGCAACACGCACACGAATAAACAACAACGGTCCGAGCACAAGTCCACGACTTGACTCAAGGTTAATCTATGCAGCCACTCACACGAGTGCAGCACAAGTCCACGACTTGCCTCAAAATCAATCCATGCAACCACTCACATGAGTGCATTGCATCAAACAAAGTCCATCATGCTATCACCAGCATAATAATCATCTCAACATAGCATATTCACAAACACCACACATGCTATAGCCAGAGTCACTTTACAATGCCAATTTTACCATTCAACCAATTTTTCATCACATGATCTCACATTATCTTTAAAAAATCAAAAACAGAATGGACATAATTGGGACATTGAACTTGTTAGATTTTTATAACTTTTCTCGAGTGTGATCATCATCTAAAATTTTTATGAAATATTAATAATTTCCTCAGTACCATTATATAAAATTTTTAAAAAATTTCAACTTTCTCTGTTTGCTCAATAAAATCTATCAATGCAGTAAGCACTGAACTTAATTTGTTGTATTATATTTCAAAAATCAAACAGAGAAAGAACACAAATAGCATTGTGCCTTCTACGAATTTTATAAATTCACTGGAGTGTGATCATGATTCAAAATTTTTATGAGATATTAACCATTTCCTTGTCACCCTTATGTAAAATTTTTAAAAAATTTAAACCTTTCTTATTGCTAAAGTAAATCTATTATTGATCATCGGCCTTTTAACAAGATAGTAGCACTGTTAGAATTTTTAAAAATTCATGACACACGATCATCATATAAAAATTTTATGAGAATATTATGGATGTGTAAGGACCATCCATAAAAAATTTCAAAATTTTATAACCTCGTTTGTTCTAATTTTCATTCGGATGAAACTTGCCGCTCAACGCTTTACCATGACAGTACCAATGTTTGAATTTTTGAAAATTCCTCACATGTGATCATGATCTGAAATTTTTAATGAAATATTATAAATATGTCAGGAATCTCCACAAAAAATTTATAAATTTTCTAACGTTGTTTGTACTTTTCATCCGGTTCAAACTTGCCGATCAACGTTTCATCGGGACAGTACCAATGTTTGAATTTTTTAAAAATCCATAGAACTGATAATCACCTGAAAATTTTATGAGAAAATCTATGATATGTCAGAAACCTACAAAAACAAATTCAAAAGTTTTTGACATCGTTTGAACTAATTTTCAATCAGTGCATTTTGTCCAAAATTCGGGTAATTTCAGCAAATTTCGGGGTAATTTCGGCGAAATTTCGGTGCCAAACAAACCGGACTTGAAGTTTGCTTTTTGAATTTTGAATGTACTTCGACCGAAATTATCGAATTTCGTCCGAAGTTACGGATTTCGGGGGATCCGAATTTTTGGCCAAAACGAAAATTTAAACCCTGGTAGCAAGTCGCATGCTATAGGGATCTACTCAAGTGCATATGTACATATGCTGTTTAGTCGAGTCTTGAAGATCAGAGTCAAGTTGTTTTAGTGGCGGCGTGTGTAGGACGGACAGGACTGAAGAGCAAATCCCTGACCAACAGTTTCCTATTATTAATGAGCGAGGTGACATCGTGGTAGACTTGCTTTTGCCATATTCATGAAAACATAGAATAGAAGCATGTTTCCGGGGCAGCCGAGATAGAGGCAAAAAGGGCAACGATTCCAGAGAAGCAACGCTCCGTGTGCGGTGCAGTAAAAAAAGAAATTTTTTTCGTATGGCAGCTAGGGATTCAAATTTTGTTTGGGAAAAAATACCGGTTATTGTTGAAATCTGAAATTTCGGTAAAATTTTGATACTTCAGATAAATTTTGATCAAAATTTAAAATCCAAAATTCAAATCCGATCTGTTTGCCATCGACATACACAATACGGCAACACTGTATTCTAGTACTTGTTGCGGTCCTGAAATAATCTGGAAGCAGCCTACTTTTATGAGTGATTTTGGTAAACATAGCTTATAGAACTCTCGCTATTTCGAACTATTTACTCGGTGTTGAAGTTGAACGTGATACGAATTTGTTTTTTCACTATATCTCAAATCTACTATTATTTGCTATATATCGCTATAAGTATATCATTGTATCATCTCTAGTTTCTTCCTGCATCACTTTATCGAAATTATCCACCTTTGCATTTAATGGACAACTTTGCTATACCGTTGAATCGCGTGAAAATGGTATACCATTTTCTAGTTTTTCTCAATTAAGTAATAAACTCCCCTGCCATCTTGTGACTCCATCGTAATAGCATTGATTCTACTTCTCTTCTATTTTTACTTGTGTTGTAAAAAATAGAATACGCTTGATGGACGGACATGGTATTAATTGTAATATAACCGATTAATCAGAATTTAATGGACAACTATGTGTTCTTATTAATATATTTATTTACATTTAGAATTAATTAGAAATATTTTAGTTACCAAAGTTATTGTAAATGATCACTCTACAAAACATGTTTTACATTCCATTGTTTACACTTCATCCAAAAGATATATACTATGAACACTATGACACAATATTATAAACTAATTTATCATACTTAGTAAATAAAAATAAGCTATTTTCATGATTAAATTGGAAAAATAGATGATTAATCGAAAAATAGCGGATTATGTGGTCAACTAATCATTTGACTGTGGTAATTGTACTCTAATTAAACTATTCATAATGGTTTAATCACCATCACTGATTAATTGGCTGACTAGTCGGCTGTTTTTCACAACATCATTTTTACTAGCCGATGGCCACAACTTCTGGTGGCTTATTGGGCACAAGAATCCCAGTCGTTGAACTTTGCATATATCCCATGCTGCATGGCATTGGAAGTTACATAATATCTTGACGAACAACATCAAAGTAAATATGAGACATAAAATCAACTAGAAAATACTTAATACTAGGGAAGATGCAACCTGCTTTTATAAGTTCACGAACGAGCAGAAAAATTCAGCTCTAACAAAACATATGCTAATTTGGCAACGTATTTCAGGATTTAGACAACCACAAAGGGACGCTCTGTTCCAGAATTGCAGTAACCTATCTTCATGTCAAGAGTGAGCTGCCCGGTGCGGTGCACTGCCTCCAGTATCTTGAAGTCGCCCTGCCTCTTGTGAAGCTCCGTCCAGGTACCCATCAACTGCATGCACAACTAAATAATCAAGCAGTTAGGCATGCTGGCGATAAATGCTCATGCGCAATAGGCTTTTATAAGCATGATACAAAATCTAATTGTGACAGAACCTGATGTGCTTAGCAATAGCATATCTCTGCTTATATTATTGAATTACAACAAGTTGCGCTCCAATTAAGATCTTTGAACCAAAAAAAAAACTTGCTTACATTTTGAGTGTGGCTTCCCTGCAATAGCTTGAAGTAGTCTTGGCACTGGGGGTATGTGAACTTCAAGAAAACCTTCAAGATACTGAACAACTTCACCCATTGTTGGTCGATCAAACTCGTCATCTTGAATACACCAACATGCAACCTTGAAAGCTCTTTCCACCTGCTCCAAATGGACTTCACCGCGTATATTGTGGTCCACCAAACTCCCCACATCCCCCTCCAGTAGCTTATGTGCGACTTGTACAGGGAAACAAACATAATTATCACCAGTAGTAAATTCTCTGCATGAGTTCCTCCTTCCTGATATGATTTCCATCAAAACCATGCCATAGCTGTAGACATCAACTTTTGATGTAATAACAGTTCCGCTGATCCATTCGGGTGCAAGATATCCTATAGTTCCCCTCATTGAGGTGAGAACTCGGCTAAAATCCCTTCCTATAAACTTTGCCATCCCAAAATCTGCAATTTTAGGGATAAATGTTGCGTCAAGAAGTATGTTTTCTGGCTTAATATCACAATGTATAATGCAATCCCGGCAACTATCATGCAAGTAGGCCAGTCCTCTGGCAACTCCAAGAGCTATTTGATACCTAATGCTCCATTTCAAGACTGTAGCATTACTATGAAACAAGTGGGTATCAAGAGAACGATTTGGCATGTGTTCGTAGACAAGCAACCTCCTATCACTCTCACAACAAAAACCAATTAGTTTAACTAAATTGATATGCTGGATGATTCCAATTGATCCCACTTCTGCTCTGAATTGCTTCTCTCCTTGACGAGCACCATCAAGCCTTTTAACTGCTATGGCACAAGAGTCATTTAGAAACCCCTTAAATACAGAACCAAAACCACCTGCCCCTAGCTTCTCTGAGAAGTTTTTTGTTGCACGTTGCAAATCAACGTGTCTAAATGCAATAATGCCACCACCACTTTGAATGCTGTGAGCAGAAAACCTCCTCTTATTTCTCTGAATCATCAGTAGCAAGAAGAGTGACAATAAACCAAAGAAAGCAACACTTGCACCAATGGAAACGCCAACGATTATGGGTCTTCCTTTGTTTTCCCTACTTTGCATCTCTTTGGCAGCAAGGCGAAGGTAAAGAGTTACTCCATTCGTATTAGTAATATCACCACATTGTTGCTGCTTCATATTAGTTAATTCATTATTCCAAATGATACATCCATTGTTACCATAGGAATATGCAGTGCAAGTGCAGTTGCCCAGACAAACTTGCGCACATCCACCCACACTTGTCGCCCCTTCCATGATGTGGCCATTATTGGGCAACCCAACACATGGCATAGGGTAGAACCTGTCTTGCGTACTTGTGCTATTGTTGATGCCACAATCTAAGGGAGTATTTCTCACACAGCCACCGGTTCGATCACCTAGCTCCCAGTCATCGGGCGATCTTATGGAGAAGCCCTTCATACAGTTGCAGAAAGGAAGCTTGTTGTCTTCACAGATTGCGAAAGCTCCACAAATGCCGTACACGTCACATTGCTTGGGGTTGGTGTAGCTTGCTACCCAATCTTGTGCTTTCTCAACCCACACGAATATCTTGGATTGACCAGAGATGTCCAGCGCAAAACGCATGATCGTCGCTTCATCTAGTAAGGTGTATGTGAAGTATTCCTCTTCTTCATTGTTGACAAAAGTAAAATCAATCAAACGCCGACCTGTCTGCTCCGGTATATTACCGAAGTAGTGGCCGTTCCATTCTCCACTGGACCAGTACGGTATGGACGAGTTCAGTGCTGCAAGGATGAACCGGGCAGAACCATTGGAGTCTATTAACTCGTAACTATACATGCCAGGAGCTGGGTCTATCAAGTTCTTTTTGGAAACAAGACGACGGTTCAGGCCGGTGACCTTGTTCCGGCCAAGCTTTGCACCGGCGAGATGAGTATCCGTTGGGTAGTCAAAGCTTTGCCACAATATATCAGAAGAGTTTGAGCTGTTCTGTAGGACAAGGTTACCAGTGTTCAATAGCATGGCTGTAGTTTTGTTTGTCGTGTGGTTAGCTTGGCTAGACCAGATGATGAACTTAGTGGCCTGATCTAGGATGACTAGGTTCCCATCACCGGAGATTGTAAGCTCCGGCGAAGTGGGGCCAGTGACAGGCTTATCTCCATTGGCGACCCAAACTGTAGTTAACTTTGGGACTCTGTTGAACCATATGCCTAGGTACCAGTTCGAAGCATTGTCGGAGGACTTACTGGTTGTTGGCCGGAAGAAGCCAAGCGCGAACTTGCCATTGCCGGAGATGAGCCTGTCGTTGCCGGCGAGTGCCTGCCGAGCTGAGATGATGTCCATCGCCGCGCAACGTGTAGGAGTGTGCAGGGAGAAGAGGAGGCCGAAGACGATGATGAGGAGAGGCATGGTGGACAAACGGAAGAGCTAACCAGCGCAGGTACTTGGGAAGTAGAAACTGGTTTAAATAGCTATGTACAGTTACTAGCTACTACCTGCTTTCTTGTTATCTGTTTCGACAACGCACCTTGGAATTTTATCTTCCGCGTTCCAAGATTTTTCGTATCACCCGAACTCTACTTTGGAAGCTACAACCAACAATTGGTCAAAATGGTGGCGAATGTTTGCCGTCCATTGCAATGATGTTAATAAAGACGCAATGACGTTAATAAAGACGGGGCTGCGGCAGTTCGGGTGGGTGGGTGGTCGCGGTTCCAATTTTTCTTGTGGATGAGGAAGCAAGAGATGAATGCTGAGTGCTGCTTCTTCAGTTTGGAAACGAGATATAAATAAAAGAGACACAGGGTAAGAGTGAGCGTGGTGGAAAAATCCAAGTAACAACGCTGAGTGAAAATATCTGATCAGTTTCTACGGTGAGTTGATAAGTTCGTCGAATCCGAGGGACAGCAGGACTCAAAATGAAGAAAAGAAAGAAAGCTCAAACGGGAAAAAAAAATCAGAAGCAACGATGTGATGTGCGGCTGCAGCGAAAAGGATGTCACGTGCTCGGCAGGGTGTCATGTGATGTGCGGCAGCAGGCAAAACTGTGGCTGTGCGGCTGCAGTAAAAAGAAACAAGGCAAAACTGTCACGTGCTCGGCTCAGGGATTAACTTTTCGTTCAATGAAAAAATTCGGTAACCTCCGAAATCCGAAATTTCGCCCGAAATTTCAGAATTTCGGCCGGAGTACATTCAAAATTCAAAAATCAAAATTCAAATCCGGTTTTATTTCCACCGAAATTTCCGAAATTTCGCCGAAAATACCCGAAATTTCGGTAAAAATGAACTGACTGAAAATTAGTTCAAACGATGTTGAAAAATTTTGAAATTTTTTTTGTAGGTTCCTGACACGTTAGAGATGTTCTCATAAAATTTTCAGGTGATTATCAGTTCTGTGGATTTTTAAAAAATTCAAAAATTGGTACTGTCCCGATGAAACGTTGATCGGCAAGTTTGAACTGGATGAAAAATAGTACAAAGGATGTTAGAACATTTTGAAATTTTTTATGGAGATTTCTAACATATTTATGATATTTTTGTAAAAATTTCAGATGATGATCAAATGTGAGGAATTTATAAAAATTCAAATATTGGTACTGTATTGGTAAAGCGCTGAGCGGCAAGTTTCATCCGAATAAAAATTAGAACAAACGAGCTTGTAAAATTTTGAAAATTTTTCTAGATGGTCCTGACATATCCATAATATTCTCATAAAATTTTCATATGATGATCAAGTGTCATGAATTTTAAAAAATACAAACAGTGCTACTATCCTGTTAAAAGACTGATGATCAATACATAGATTTAATTTAGCAATAAAAAAGGTTTAAATTTAAAAAAAAATACATAAGAGTGGCAAGGAAATGGTTAATATCTCATAAAAATTTGGAATCATGGTCACACTCCAGTGAATTTATAAAATTCATAGAAGGCACAGTGCCATTTATGTTCTTTCTCTGTTTGATTTTTGAAATATAACACAACAAATTAAGTTTAGTGCTTACTGCATTCACAGATTTTATTGAGCAAACCATGGAAGTTGAATTTTTTTGAAAATTTTATAGAATGGTACTGAGGAAATTCTTAATCTGTCATAAAAATTTTAGATGATGACCACACTCGAGAAAATGTACAAAAATGTAATAAATTTACTGTCCCAATTATGTCCATTCTGTTTTTGATTTTTTAAAGATAACAAATGATGTTAACTTATTTTGAATTTTTTTTATATGATCCTAAAGTTATAAGGATGGTACCATAATTTTTTTAGATCATTATCAAGCTTGTAAAATTTTTAAAAAATCTGACAGTGTTTCTGCCCAAATAATAAAAAATCTCAAAAAATTAGTTTTTCATCCAAATTTCATGTAAGATCACTTTATTAGGTGATTATCAGTTCTGTGGATTTTAAAAAATTCAAACATGGTACTGTCCCGATGAACTGTTGACCGGCAAGTGCCATTTATGCTCATGCTCTCTTTGATTTTTGAAACATAGCAAATGAAGTTCAGTGCTCTGTGATTTGTGAAACTTCTGAAAGAATGAAGTCCAATGCTTAGTGATTTGATTGAGGGAACCAAAAACTGGATTCAATCAATTGGAATCAATCTATAATTCTTCATGCAAGTAATTTGGCGATGAAGTTTTTGTCCTTCTTAGAAATTTCGCCTAACACCGAAATATTCACCCTCCACACCGAAATTCGCCCTCCTCGTGAAATCTGCTCCCTCGCTACGCCAATGCGGCGAATTCGACCGGATATTCACCGGATTGGAGAGAGGAGGTGGGCTTTGTCTTTGGAGGCGAAGTTGGCGAGAGAAGTGCTTGCGAATTGCAAGCGACCAAGGAAAAGTGAAAGGAAAGTGAAAGTGAAAGCAAAGATGCTTATTCTTTGCATGCTGTCTGATTGCGAGGCTTCGTCTTTGTGGAAGGCGCAAAAGTGAAAGAATCTTACTGTGAACGAGATGCTTTGTGGTTGCATAAAATGATACATATGTATCATTTTATGTGGACGTTGCATTATCGAGTCGAGTCTTATTCACCTTTTTCCCCTCGAAATTGTCTTATTTCATGTGCATGCTTGTCCAGAAGGGAGCCTGGCTCTTTCTTTCGTCTCAATTATTGGCCATGTGCATGCTTGTCCTAGCATAAAATGATACGTAAAATCATACATAAAATGGTACATAAAATTACGAAATTTTGTAACTATTGTAACTATTTTGAACCGGATGAAAAATAGTAAACAACGTTAGAAAATTTAGAAATTTTGAATCATGATCACGTTCTAGTGAATTTATAAAATTCGTAGAAGGCATTGTGCCATTTATGTTCTTTCTTTGTTTGATTTTTGAAATATAATACAACAAATTAAGTTTAGTGCTTACTGTATTGATAGATTTTATTGAGCAAACCAAGAAAGTTGAAATTTTTTTAAAATTTTATATTATCTTCCCCAGAAATAAGTGCATCAACAGTAAAAATATCAGAAATTAATAAATTAATTTAAGATATTTCAAAATTCAAAAACAGAGAGAATTGAAAACTACTACTTTGAATGTCAGAATTTTTATAAATTCCTGGAAAGATATTTTGAGCTGAAAATTAGATGTAAGAATTCTTAGCTCAAATAAATTTGAAAAACAAAATTTCAAAACGTTATAAAAATATTTGAATTGCTTGATAAATCCAAAACAGAAAACAGAAATATGTACACAGTACATTGTCAGAATTATTGTAAATTCTGTGAGTAATATTTGCCTCTGAAATTTATACAGTACGAAGATAACTCCCTATCCATCACTCATTAAATTTATCAATAAATTTAAGACATGATTACTAACTGATTCATTGAATCCATCATAGCTCTGTTCGCTGAATTGATTTTTGAAATATAATACCATAAATTAAGTTTAGTGCTTACTGCATTGATAGATTTTATTGAGCAAACCAAGAAGTTGAAATTTTTTCAAAATTTTATATTATCTTCCCAGAAATAAATTCATCAACAGTAAAAATATAAGAAATTAATAAATTAATTTATGATATTTAAAAATTCAAAAACAGAGAGAATTGAAAACTAGTACTTTGAATGTCAGAATTTTTATAAATTCCTGGAGAAATATTTTGAGCTGAAAATTTTAAATAAGAATAGTTACCTCAAAAAATTTGAAAAACAAAATTTCAAAAATTTATAAAAATATTTGGATTGCCTGATAAATCCAAAATAGAAAATAGAAATATGTACACAGTACATTGTCAGAATTATTGTAAATTCTGTGAGTAATATTTGCCCCTAAAATTTATACAGTACGAAGATAACTCCTTATCCATAATGCATTAAATTTATCAATAAATTTAAGACATGATTACTAACTGATTCGATGAATCCATCATAGCTCTGTTCGCTGAATTGATTTTTGAAATATAATACAACAACTGCATTGATAGATTTTATTGAGCAAACCAAGAAATTTTAAATTTTTTAAATTTTTTATATTATCTTCCTGAGCAATAACTTCATCAACAGTAAAAATATCAGAAATTAATAAATTAATTTATGATATTTAAAAATTCAAAAACAGAGAGAATTGAAAACTAGTACTTTGAATGTCAGAATTTTTATAAATTCCTGGAGAAATATTTTGAGCTGAAAATTTTACATAAGAATCCTTAGCTCAAGTAAATTTTAAAAAAAAAATTCAAAAACTTATAAAAATATTTAAATTGCCTGATAAATCCAAAACAGAAAACAGAAATATGTACACAGTACATTATCAGAATTATTGTAAATTCTGTGAGTAATATTTGCCTCTGAAATTTATAAAGTATGAAGATAACTCCCTATAAATCACACATTAAATTCATCAATAAATTTAAGACATGATTACTAACTGATTCAATGAATCTATCATAGTTCTGTTCGCTGAATTGATTTTTGAAATATAATACCACAAATTAAGTTTAGTGCTTACTGGCTGCATTGATAGATTTTATTGAGCAAACTAAGAAAGTTGAAATTTTTTGAACATTTTATAGAATTGTAATGAGGAAGTTATTAATCTGTCATAAAAATTTTAGATAATGATCACACTCGAGAAAATTTAGAAAAATCTAACAACTTTACTCTCCCAATTATGTCCATTCTATTTTTGATTTTTTAAAGATAACAAATGATGTTAAATTATTTTGAAATTTTTTTTTGTATGATCCTAAACTACTAAGGATGGTACTATAAATGTTTCAGATCATTATCAATCTTTTAAAAAAATTTAAAAATCTGAGAGTTTTTCTATCCAAATTTTAAAAAATCTCAAAAAATTAGTTTTTCATCAAATTTTCATGGAAGATCACTTTCTAGTAGGTTATTAGACCAAATTCGGTGCTCAAAATTCAAAATCCGAACTCCAAACCCGAAATTTCAGTGAAATTACATGAAATTTTGCCGAAATTTCTGAAATTACTGTAGCATTTTCAAATTTTTTTTGAATTTTTGAATTTGCCTGGCTTCTACAATCTCAGGAGGTCCGAAATCCGAAATTTCGGCGAAATTCGTCGAAAATTTGAACCTTGGTCAAGCTGTAGCAAGCCGTATGCTATAGGGATCTACTCAAGTGCATATGTACACGTGCTGTTCAGTTAAGTCTTGAGATCAGAGGCAAGTTGTTTTAGAGCAAGTATAATAAGGTTATGTAAGCGGGCTATAAGAGTCGTTACGTCAGATTTAAGTTGAGTTAGAGGAGAAAGGAGGGGAGAGAGAAAAGAAGCGGGCTGTAGATTAGTAGCCAGCTGCAACACGAGCTCCAAAAAGGTTAGTGAGAGAATGAGAGGATGAAGGTGGGTGAGATATTAATGTTCAGTGCGTATGTATAGCCAACTATTATATGAGTAGGCTATTAGATTGGCTATAGATAATATGTCAATAACATAAAACTCACAATTAGCTCTATTATTAGCCTTACTTAAAGCGTGTGTAGAACGGACAGGACTGAAGAGCAAGTCCCTGACCAACAATTTCCTATCATCAATGAGCGAGGTGACGTCGTGGGCGACTTGCTTTTGCCGTATGCATGAAAACATAGAAGCATCGGTTCCAGCCTTCCAGGGCAGCCGAGCTACAATCCCTGAGAAGCAACGCTCCGTGTGCGGCGCAGTAAAAAAAAAAGGGAAAGTTTCCGTATAGCAGGCTAGCAGCTACGAAAAACAAAAAGGAGAGAGAAGAAACAGGGAAAAAGGCATAGAGAATGTCAATCTATCGGTACCGAGGTTTCAAATCTGTTTTCAATTAATATTTTGGTGTTTGGAGTCTCAAATTTAGTCGAGATCCTAGAATTTCGAACGAAATACAAAAATAAAAATTTAAATTCTATTTTTTGCCTCAAAATTTCTGAAATTTTGTTTAGAATTGCTGAAATGTCGGCGAGATTTGCAGAGGTTTTGATGAAATTAAATCAAGCAAAAAAATAGTTCAAATGATATTGAAAAATTTTGAAATTTTTTTATGTAGGGTTTTGACACAACAACAATGTTTTCATAAAAATTTCAGATGATTATCAATCCTTATGAATTTTTAAAAATTCAGACAGCGCTACTGTCAGATAAAACACTAACCGGCAAAATTTGAACCGAATGAAAAATAGAACAAACCACGTTAGAAATTTTTAATTTTTTTGCATGATTTTGAAACATCATTAATATTCCTCTAATTAATATATAGTTTTTATAGACTTTTAGCGCTAATTAACTGGTCTGTGTAGCATTTTTTCAATTATGTTGTATAATAGTAATTTCTAGTTGTAGATGTACTAATTTCATATTATAAAAATAGTAATTTCTTTTACCAATCAATAAAATTACTATTTAATAGCGATACTTATATCATTTTATTCCTCTCGTTGTTAGTAAGCTACTAGTGGAAACCATTCGCAAATCTGAACTACCAATAAAAAGATATAACTAAAATAAAGAAGAAACGAATTCATGTACAAATTACAATACATATTCACCAGTTATGTTGACTAGCTCATTAACGGGTAATTATATTGCATGATACTAATTTCTAGTTGCAGATATAGTAATTTCATGTTATAAAAAATAGTAATTTATTTTACTAGTCAGCAAAATTACGTTTGATAGCAAGACTTATATCGTTTTATTCCTCTCATTGTTAGTAAGCTACCGTGAAAACCATTTGCAAATCTGAGCTACCAATAAAAAGATATGGCTAAAATAAAGAAAAACATATTCATGTACAAACTATAATACGCATTAACTAGTTGAGTTCACTACTACAGAACAGGTCATTACAGACGGTTCGTAAACCACATCACAGACGGTTTTATAAACCATCTGTAAGCAAGTGTTAGTGATGACAAAGAGTCATTGCAGACGGTTTTCCAATCGTCTGTAAAAAGCTCACCACAGATGGTTCCAAATTAGACCCGTCTGTGATGCGGTATCATCACAGACGGCTCTAACAAAGAGTCATCAATGATAATGGGCTTATCCCAGACGGTTGTAACTAAGAACCATCTGTGATTATGGGCTTATCCCAGACGGTTTCAAATTGGAACCATCTGTGAAGAAGCCCAGATCACAGACGGTTTCAATTTGAAACCGTCTGTGATTTATGCCTATTCACAGACGGTTTTTCGTTAGAACACCATCTGTGATGTTGATTTTTTATTTTTTTCTAAATTTTAATTTATTGGCTAGCCTCAGGAATTGCTAGCCATGTCCTCTGAAACAAATAACAGTACACAGCATGAGCAGCATATTATTATAACATATAGCGCATCCATTTCATAAATCAACTCAGATCGTACATTACAACATATGTACAACGCATCCATTTCAGAAATCAACTAACATATGTATTAACCAATTGGATTCAGAAATAGAAATGACAAATTCACATCACAAGATTCACAAATTAATCAGATATGCGGTAAGTAACAAATTCAGAACTCACCTAAGTAGCATCTGCCCTTTGGATTTAAGACCTCATGCAGCAAGAAGGCACAAAGCTATCCTCGAATAGTTATAAGGTCAGCCTGTTCCAATGCAGATTCAGCGCATTGCCAAGCCTGTCAATGAGAAAAGTAAAGTCTCGCGTGTATATAAATTAATAAGTGGAGACATTTGTTGTAAGATTGATAGACCTGGATAACATTGGTCTGCTGGGAGCCAAGTAGGAGTGCCATGTTATGGCAAACATAGAATCCACATAGGTCAGTGCCCATTGGCTGCTGGTGGCACTACCAAAACATGATAGTTTAATTAGTTCCGAAGATATTATAATGGAGTGTAAAGGATTATTGCATACTATCGGATACCAAAAATTTAAAAGTATGCTTTAGAGTGGCTGGGCCCTCCTTGTGTGGCCCTTCCTCGATTTGTAGACACCTAACGACATGTCGAGAAAATCTCTGATAGGCTTCAAATCGTGGGTGCCGCCCTTTCTGGAATCAAGATAAATTACCCGGTTCTATCTCAGTATAATTACAAGTAGAACCCAGTGATACCTACACAGGTATGTAGTCATGGTTACTGAACCTAACTTCGAGGTGAGATATATAGTAGAAATCAACTAGTATAGCATCTGGACGAAGCACTTACCCCGGGTTGTAGGGTAAAAGTATGATTTTTTTGTCCGAATTAGCCAGCGGTACTTTTTCCACGTACTCATGTATGAATTTTTTATTTTCGTCTATGGTTTGCTTGGACATTATGTGTGGGCCGGCGAAACCCACCGGTTGTTTCCTTATTATTGCTTCCTGGATCATGTATCTACATATACAAAATCAAGGATGATATATATATGACATTTATCGATGCGTCAGAAATGTAGACGGTGATTGCACACACTTATTTTGTCTAGCATCTTAGGAGTGAGGCGTCGAGCGCTTTGAGGTTGTACAGATCGAACAAGTTAGTGAAGCCGACCACGAAGACGCCATCTAAAGACCAGTGTAAGAAATACTCCTTCTTGAAGCTCACAGAGATACTCGTTGCCCATTGTGCCACCGGCTTTGTTGGCTTGTTGCATGTACCATTCTTGCAATCTAACGTAGGCTAATGAAAAGTGTCTCCTTGCGGTCATCCGATTCGAACGGTTGCCCTAGCTCGAATTGCCGCACTAATGGGGCAAACCAGAAAGTCATGGGCTGATGTGGTACATTTCAATTTTTCCTTGTCTCCGCGTCCCCTGCTACCAACCTTTGTCTTCACAAGAGACGATTGGGCCTTTACTGCAGTAACGGTTTGCGTGGGACGGGACATGGTAGCCAATTTGGCAGGCTCGTTCGGTGCATGGCATGGCTCCAGTAGTGCTAGTAGCTCCAGCGCATGATGTGGTGTCTTTGGGACTACTTATAGCTTCGGTGCTCCTGGGCGGGCGGCGAAGGAGATGTCCTTCTTGGGCCACTGGATGAATGTGCCGATGGCATCCCCTAGTGTGACGATCTCATCGTTTTGAGAGATGTCCAACGTGATAGCCTTGAAAATTTCATGTACACCATCGACTTGAACCTTCGCGTAGACCAGCTCTACAGTGTGTCCGTGCACTAATGCCTCTACACAAGATGCATACGCTTGTCCCCAAGCAGCCTGCAGTAGAACAGAGCTGTTGGCAAGGCTCACTTGCAGATTGCATGGCATGGCCACCTATATAAGGGTACATAAGTAATTAGCTAACATGTCCAATATTAAAAGTGTCGGTAAGGAGCATTGCAGACATGTTACCAGGGTATCATCAGGAGGGAAATCGGCTTCATCCACGTCCGTCTTAGGGGTGGACGCGCAACTGCTCCGACGGTTGGTTGAGCTAAACTGAGCATGTGCTTCTTGGGCTAGCACGTTCCATGCCTGCCTCTCCTCAGCCAGCCTTTGCTCCATCCTTTTCTCAAGGTTTCGTAGCTGATTATCGAATTGCGTTCTAAGCCTTTCCTCAACCCTTTCCTCAATGAGGGCTACTAGCTGTTCCTCATGCTCGACTTTACTTCTCTTCCTACTCCGGTACATGGCCAAGTCCTGTGGAAATCCTAATTTCCAGGGAACGAAAACACCTAGGCCTCTGGTGTGACCTAGGTGCTCCTTGTTTCCCAAGGCTGTGGAGAGTATGTCTTTCTCTCTATTAGAAGTGAAAGAGCCCTGAGAAGATTCCGTGCTCAACGATATTGGGCGTTGGGACACTTCCTCATCAGCAGGATTTGCAAAGGACACACCGCCCGAAGAAGTGTGACGTGACCTCGTTCTTACTCAGTTTTGAGCATGCGGGTCCATGATCGAGGCAAATGGTGGCGCTACCTCCTTTTGGACTGCCTCGTAGTCCTCCCTCATCCATTGTGCCATCTTACCTGCATACCCAGTTGAGCCGAGTCTGTGTGGGTGTGTGTTTTTTGACTGGATAGTCTTGTGAGCCGCACTTTGAAGCATGAACTCTTCCGTCGTCTTCAACTCAACAAATTATCCCCAAACGTCTTCAGAGATGAACCCGTACTTCTGAAACGGAGTCATTTCCTTATTGACGTAATTAGCAACGAGGACGCTCTTAAAGTTCTTCCATGTCTTTCCCGCTACTAGCAACGCGTACCGTCGCAGTGCAGGCATGGTGTCTTGTGGAAGCTCGAATGACGTGAATATTTCTGTCACCAGGTTATTGCGCTCCTCATCTGTCAGCATCTTCCATGATGGATAGGTGAAAGCTGTTGCAACTTTTGGAGGCGCGGTAGGGGCCCCATCATGCGGATCGACTGCCGTGATGGTGTATCGGTTTTGAGGCCTTTTAATAAGCCCCCTTGCACCGCCCCTATTTCTTTCTACGTTGGGTACGTCATCAGATCCGTTCGGCGCTGAGGATTGAGGAGACACTATCTTGTATAATGCAAGGTTAAGAGTAGGTAAGTTAAGAGAAGCAAATTTAAGAGAATGTAAGTTAAGAGGTATTTTGTACATGCAACACCAATCGGACAAATTGAATGAAGATTGTATTATAGTGCTCTCAGATAAGGGTTGGTTGAAGATTTTAAACCTTCAAGCTTAATAACGAATGGGCTAACAATTAATTCAGTGAATAAGGTCTTGAATCCTTACCACCTTAATATGCAGATTAAGTACTTGCTAACTGAATCAATAATACAACAGCACTAAAACTGATCCACTCAATTAAGCACACCAGTAACAGTTAGGATAACAAAGTGTATGTAGCTAAGCATGTAAATAGCACATGTACTGATATGATAATCAAGATATAATCTAATCAGCATTTAAGCGCATGTTTCAAGGCCTAGTTCACAGAAATAAATGTTCTAGTCATCAGAAAACCCATTATCATCATGGAGCAAGTAAGGCAATGAAAAAACTGAGAGGGTAGGGAGGAGGGCACCATCGATGGAGAGGGGAGACCCACCCAGGGGGAGGGAAGACACCACCGCGGGGGAGGGCACAGCCGAGGGGGAGGTGCCGCCGAGGGAGGAGACCACGGCCGAGGGAGGGCATCACCTAGCTAGGGCAAGGGCGCGGCCGAGGGGGGAGAGCACCGCCGATAGGGGATGGCACGGCTGAGGGGGGAGGGCGCCGCCGACGGGGAAGGGCACGGCCGAGGGGGGAGGGCTTCACCGAGGGAGAGGGGCTCGCGATAGCTAGGGTTGCAATAAACTAAGTGTGCGTGGGACTTGATGAAATGGCAAGCGTGGGATTTATTGAGTGGCGCGGGAAGACCATCCCAGAGGTTCTGGGATTGAACCATCTGGGATAGAGTTACATGTTTATCCCAAACGGTTCAATCCTAGAACCATCTGGGATGAGCCATTGTATTATTTTTTTGCCGTGCAAACATATATGTCATGTATTAAAATTAATCGTAATACGTACATCTCATTTAGTACAATATACACCTGCTTAATTTTAATCAATACATCTCAGTAATTAATACATGTTATTAATTAATTATAATACAGGAACACTTGGTATATATACATGAAGTCCTCATGAAAACACTTGCTTATTCTTTTGTACAAAAATTAGCCCTTCGCGATGATCAACACGTGTGTAGCTAGCTTCCTCAGGTTGGTCTTCCTGGATTGTGATGCCGGTACCAATAAGAGGCAACTCGTCGAACTGATTGTATTCTTCCTCATCTGCCACATTCTCAACTCCGACAATTCTCCTTTTTCTCTGAAGAATGACGTGGTGCTGCTTGTTGGACAGGTCGGTTACATAAAAGATTTGAACAACTTGGTTGACAAGAATGAATGGTTCCTCTTGGTATCCGACACGTTCAAGGTCCACAGGTGTGATGCCATACTTGCCAACCTTCACGTGCTGCAGGTTAACCCAACGGCACCGAAATAAGGGGATCTTGAATAGCACATAGTCGAGCTCCCATATTTCCTCAATGAACCCATAATACAAGCTCCTCATCGGTCCAGCGGTATTCAGCGCATCGATGCGAACACCGCTGCTTTGGTTTGTGCTCTTCATATCCTGATTTCTCGTGTAAAACGTGTACCCATTTAAATCATATCCTTTCCATGTTACAACCATAAAAGCTGGCCCTTTTGCCAACCATGTCAGTGTATCACCTGACGTGCTTCCAGTAATGGGTTGTCTCTCCTTAAACCATCTGTTGAATTGAAGGTTATGCTGTCTGATGATCCAGTACTCTTGCCGCGTCGGATTCTCTTGCCATAGCCAATTCTTGTGCTCATCAATATACAAGGCCACAACAGCCATGTGTTGCAAAACTGTGAAATGGGTTTTCACGCACACAACCGGATCAGGTATGATTGCTTTCCTTCTAATGGTCCCGATACCCTGGAGCCTCCTCTCATGGCGGGATCAAGGCACACCTATCGGTTTGACCTAAGCCATGTAATCCACACAGAATTCGATGACCTCTTCAGTTGCATAACCTTCGATAATGCTACCCTCCATCGAGATTGATTCCGTACGTAGGACTTGAGAATTCCCATGTACCTCTCGAACGGGTATATGCTACGTAGGAACACAGGCCCGCACATCTTTATCTCCCTCACAAGGTGAACAATGAAATGGGCCATGATATCGAAAAACGATGGAGGGAAATACATCTCAAAATTACATAGAGTCATTACCACCTCGGCCTACAGAGCATCAAGTCCTTCGGGATCGATGACCTTCTAAGCAATTGTGTTAAAAAATAACACATTCTTGTGATTGTGTCCTGAACCTTGGTTGGTAAAATACTTCTAATTGCCACAGGGAGCATCTGTGTCATGCACATGGCAATCATGGAACTTCATGCCAGTTAAACTCAAATCGTGCATCGAAACAAGTCTCTTCATGTTGGACGAGTAACCGGACGGAACTTTCACACTATGCAAGCACTAGCACAGTTCGGTTCTCTAGGCTTTGGATAGAGTGTAACAAGCAGGCTCGCAGTATGTTCGGCCTTTATCAGTCTCTTTCGGTACTAACTTAGGTCTGATGCCCATATCGACCAAGTCAAGCTGTGCATTCATACCGTCCTTCGTTTTACCCTTAATGTTTAGTAACAGACATTCTTCTCTACGTGCATCACGTCTATGCAATGCCGAACTTCTAGGTGCTCCTAATAAGGTAGGTCCCAAAATATTGATCTCTTCTTCTACATGCTCTTCTCACGGGTCCTCAATTTATATCCCTTTCCTGCGCAACATCCAACTTCTTAACCATATTATTAATGTATGTCCCGCTTAAAGGCTTTGGAGCTAAAGCGTCTTCGGTGGTGCCGTTAAATTGTTTCTTCATCTTGCGGTATGGGTGATTTCTCCGAAGGAACCTACGGTAACGTATGTACACGGTTTTGCATGAGTGATTCAGCCAGACACTCTCGGTGTCATCCAAGCAGTGAGTACATTCTTTGACTCCTTTTGTACTCTGCCCTAACAGGTTAGAAGGGCAGGATAATTATTTATGGTGCAGAACACCAGACAGCGCAAAGTGAAGTACTCTCGTTTGCGAGCATCCCATACCTGTACCTCAGAAGCCCACAATGTGTTGAAATCTCCCCCCAATGGTGCTAGGTGCATATCAATATCGTTCCCAGGTTGCTTCGGGCCTTCAATGAGTATAGACATCAATATGTACTTTCGCTTCATACACAACCAAGGAGGAAGGTTGTACACATAGAGATTTACAGGCCAAGTGCTATGACGGCTGCTCATATTACCAAAAGGATTCATTCCATCTGTACTCAATCCGAACCTTATATTCCTCGGATCCGCTACGAATTCTTCAAACCTCCTATCGATATTTCTCCACTGTGTCGAATCAGCAGGGCGCCTAGTTATTCCATCATTCTTACGCTCATCCGAGTGCCATCGAAGTAATTTTGCCTCTTTTGGGTTCGCAACAAACGCTTTAAACGGAGAATTATAGATACCACACCACCTTAGCTGGAGGTCCATTCTTCACCTCCATGCCCTCGTCGTCATCATCCGATCTATCTTTATGCTTGTACCGGGATGCGTTGCACACCGGACATACATGCAAGTTTGCGTACTGTTTGCGGAACAGGATACAGTCATTCAGACAGGCATGTATTCTTTCTACTTCCATTCCCAAGGGACAAAGAACCTTTTGACTTTGTAGGTGATTGTCGGCAACTCGTTTCCCTCTGGAAGCATATCCGCTAACAGATCTAACAGCGCCGTGAAACTCTTTTCGGATCAACCGTTGCTTGCCTTTAATTTTAGCAGTTCCAGCACAGATGACAACCTTGTGTATTTGGACTTGCAACCCGAGAACAAAGGTTTCTCCGAGTCGTCCATCAAGCTCCAAAATTTTACATACTCCCGCTCATCATGGTTCCCTTCTGCATCCCCTAACATCTGATCCAGATTGTCATCAAAAGTACAGTTGGTATCATCCGGAGTATCGTTGACTTCGTTGACAATATCCAGAGTATCATCGACTTTATCCACGATGGTAGTACTACTTGGTCCCTGCGTAATCTGCTCTTCACCGTGACTGGTCCAACATGTATACCCCTTTTGAAACCCCGTAGAATCAAGTGTGCTTCAATCTGCGTTGGGTTTCTAAACATCCAGAGATTCTCACAGTCAATGCATAGACAAGGCATAAATTCCACCACCTTGTTTGACATATCTTCCTCTGCAGCTCTTCTAAAAGCGGATACATCATTAATGTACTAGGCGCTCGCACGGTTCTCAACGTACATCCAACTTCGGTCCATCTATGCTACATATGTAACAATAGGTGTTAAACGACGAATTAAGTACTCTAGGAGTGCTCATGCGCACATGTGCTACATATAGGATAAATTTCTACTTGCCGATTAACCAATATAGCTCCTAACATCAAAAAAGAATGAATGGATACGCATGTAAGAGCCAACTACTAATTTAGATCAAAAATTACAAATGGATCTGCACAAGGTATAACAAATGTATCTACTTTACATCACAGAGAGCAAATTAATTAGCTTCATTTCCCTCTTCACCAAAATATTAAATATAATGTAAATTTGGACCAATTCAGATTAGAAACAAGTACTAACCTTGGATGACCTAAAGCACAATGATATGTAATTAATTCTCCAAATCTAGGGTCTCTTTCACCAGAACACCTCTCAATCGCAATCACCTTAGAAATATCTAGGAAAACATAAAAATACAAAGGCGGTCGAGGCTCTCTGTCTTTACAGTTAACAAATATCATCACAGACGGTTTTATCCACAAACCGTCTACGATGTGATAACATCGCAGACGGTTTGTGGATAAAACCGTCTATGATGTCATCACATCATAGACAGTTTGTAGATAAAATCGTCTGCCATGTGATGTAATCACAGACGGTTTTATCCACAAACCGTCTGTGATGTCACTTCACATCATAAACGGTTTGTGGATAAAACCGTCTGCGATGACGTCATCATAGACGGTTTTATCTACAAACTGTCCGTGATGTTCCTTCGTCTTCCCAATGCAGACGCGCGTAGTCTTTCAATTGAGTTCATCGTTTCGTCTTCCCAATGCAGAAGCACGCAGTCTTTCCAGTTCATTGTTTCATCTTCCCAATGCAGACGCGTGCAGTCTTTCCAGTTCATCGTTTTGTCTTCCCAATGCAGATGGCATTTCATTTCCCCAATGCAGATTGTTAATTCCAGGCGACATTTCGTTTTCCCAATGCAATTCTGCGCCTATAAGAACAGAGAGATTTATCGACCGCCTCTATACTCGATCATCAGCATAAAATATCCCCTACACCGCCGCCATGAGCAACCCAAAAAGCTCCTCCGACGGCTCCTCCTCTGATGGCTCCACCCCCCCGACGCCGCCTACAAACCCTTCACAACCACCACTTTCGACTGCTCCTCCGACCAGACCCGCCGGCATGCCCCTACGGCAATGGCTACTGCGCCACGTCGATGCCATCTCTATGGATCCACCGGCTGCCCACTACATGGCGCCTCTGCCTCCTCCAACCACCTCCGCCTCTAGCCTCACCCCTCTGGCAGCCTCCGCCTTTAGCCGCACCGGGCAAAAGCATCCAGCGCCGGCCTCCTCCTCCTCCTCCGACGATAGCTACGACTCATCGAAGGGATTTTGCGATGGCTAGGAGCTGGAGGATGACCCAGACCGAGCCAGCTTGAGCGAGGACCCGGACAGCCGCAATGAGGACTTCGCCGACTCCGACGGCGACTACTCCAGCGACGACGAGTAGTCTTTTTTAGTTAAAGTACTTTTGTACGTAGTCTTTTGTATAGTCATAAAACTATTAAATATTGAACCTTTGTAGCACTTTGATGAGTAGATAGTCAGAGGCATCATAACGAGCTAACTCGAGCCAACTCGAGTTTTTAACGAGTCAAGCCAAGTTGAGCTTTCAGCTCGTTAAAAAAAACGAGTTGAGTTGAGTTGGCTTGTTATCTTAATGAGTTTAATGAGTCGAGTCGAGTTGGCTTAATATCCACCCCTAATCACAGTCGATTTGTCGATAAAACTGACTATGAACTTCTCGCTTTCATCACAGATGGTTCGTTGATGAAACCATCTGTGATAATCAAACGTTGTAGATGATTTCAGCCACAAACCATCTAAGATATGCTCGAAACATATCACAGACGGTTTATTCCTAAAATCGTCTATGATGATGTGTCTAATATAGTCCCTTTTGTAGTAGTGGTTGACCAACGTATTAACTAGTAACTGATTCAGTAGTAATTGCATCTGTTGTTTTACAGTAAAATGTATTTTTAATTTACTACCGGGTTGCATTTCTCAGTATGTTGTTGTTAGCATGTGCTTCTTAGTACGTTTTGTCCAACGCTTGGAATAGCCTAACCTGCACGTAAGCGCAGATTAGTACTATCGTGTGTGTGTATATACACACACACATATGTATATACATGTATACACTTGTATACATATGTATACATGTATATGTATACATATATACATATATGTATATACATATATATAAATGTTATTCTACAGTTGTGTGTAGAATAGCCTATTCTACCCTCAGCCATTCAGCTCAGTCCGATCAAGCCATACAACGCACTAAACAACGCATTAGACTGATCCAGTTTGACCAGGCCATGCATTATTATCTTATGTACTACATTTACTATAGAAGAATGAATGAAATTACTACTGAATCTAACGTAACAAAAACCAGCTAATAAATGCACTCCAGTTTTGCAATTCGATAGTAAATCATGAATATGTTTTATTATAGAACAATAGATGCAATTACTACTGAATCAGTTACTAGTTAATTCGTTGATCAACCCAACTAGTTAATGTGTATTATAGTTTGTATATAAATCTGTTTCTTTTTTATTTTAGCTATATCTTTTTATTAGTAGCTCGGATTTGCAAATGGTTTTCATCAGTAGCTTACTGACGACGAGAGGAATAAATTGATATAAGTTTTGCTATTAAACAGTAATTTTACTGACTAATAAAATAAATTACTATTTTTATATAACATGAAATTACTACATCTACAACTAGAAATTACTATCATGCAATATAATTGGGAAAATCCTATACAGATAAGTCATTTGGCAATAAAAGTCTATGAAACCTATTTGTGCAAGTTATGAAAAATTCTTAAGATATTATCATATGTAGGGGATGTGACCTTTTACACCCCTGTAAAATTTGAAGACCAACTCACTTTTAAAAGATATAAAAATAACAAATTTACTATTCATCACTGATTAGTGCTTGTTAATTTCATATCTTTCAAATGAGATTGATTTTGGTTTTCAAATTTTGCACAGATATAGAATCTCACCTCACATACTTATGTAATTTTTTGAGAATTTTGGAAAACATGTGCATGTGTTTTTCACGAACGAGAATTTAGTTCGTTTGTTGGCTCTTTAGTAAAATGATTGAAAAATTCTTACAAAATTACCATGCATAGGGGAGGCGAGATTCTCCATCTGTGCAAAATTTGAAGACCAAAATCAATCTCATTTGAAATATATGAAATTAACAAGTGCTTATCAGTGATGAATAGTAAATTTGTTATTTTCATATCTTTTAAATGCGACTGAGTTTGATTTTTAAATTTTACAGGATTGTAAAAGCTTACATCCCTACGTATGGTAATTTTTGGTATTTTTTATAACTTGTACATATAGTTTTTATGAACTTTACATCCCTACGCATGACCGCACGACGCTACGGGAGCAGAGCGGAGCAGAGCAGCTGCCCCTGAACCCCTGTGCGCAGTGCTGTTTCCCTGCCGAATGCTAGCACGGAATAACCATGACCGCGCCCCCCCGCGCGCGTTCCGTGCTGCTACGGGCGAAACCGCGCGGTTCGGTGCTGTTCCGTGCCGTGTAGGCCGCGGCAGGGGGACGCGCCCATAGTGCAGGTGGGCTGGGTCGTGGATCTGATCTGATCACTGGATTTTGCGAAAGACGGTCATGTAATTGTGCGAGCTTTGCCGACCTGCTGCGTTGCTGTGGGACACGTACGGTGCATCTCAAATTCTCAATCTCATTATCGTCTATCCCACCGTGCGACATCCAGTCAACCGCAGGAGTCCCTCGTGTAGCCTTGGGTCCGAGCTGAGCTGATTCTTCTTTTGAAAAAGACGAGCTGAGCTTTATTTGCTGTCAGTTCAGTCGAGATTTATGTAACCAGGTAAGTAGAACAACAGCGTACTACTCAACGCATGATGTTAAATACATCGAACAGGTAATTGGTAAACAACTTCATTGCACAAGAAAGAAGAAGACAGGAATTACCAACCTACATATAGTTCTTATGGCAGAATCGGTGAAAGTTGTTGCACACTTGTCACTCATACATACACTAGATTTTTTTTACAGATCACAACTTTATTTGTAACACAAGGAAAGTACAAGTATTTTCGTGGATTCTCGAACAGAAACGTTTGCCTTGAAAAAGCTAGGAGCATGCCGAATGCGAGCTTCGAGCTATAGCTTCAAGTAGTCTTGGCATCTTGGGCATGCTGATCTGAATTAAGCCCTCCAGAATCTGAACCACCTCTCCCATTGTTGGTCGATCAAACTCATCGTCTTGTATGCACCAACAAGCAACCTTACAAACAAGTTCAGCCTCATTGAGATTGACATCACCATGTAATCTGCGATCTATCAAACTCCCCACATCTCCTCCAACAAGTTTACGTGCGGCATGCACAGGGAAGTAAATATCATGGTCACCACCACAAGAACATGGTGCGTAGGAGTTCCTTCTTCCAGATATCATTTCCAACAACACCATCCCATAGCTGTAAACATCGACTTTTGGTGTAATAGCAACACCACTAATCCATTCAGGTGCAAGGTATCCTGCAGTTCCTCTCACTGTAGTCAATACCCGGCTAAAATCCCTTCCCAAGAGCTTTGCCATTCCGAAGTCTGCAATTTTTGGAACAAATGAAGCATCGAGAAGGATATTTTCTGGTTTGATATCACAATGTATGATACGATCTTGACAGCTCTCATGCAAGTAGGATAGTCCCCTAGCAACTCCTAGGGCTATTTGATACCTGGTACTCCAGGAGATTGTAGTATTGCCCTGAAATATCTGGAGATCAATAGAACGATTTGGCATGTGTTCGTAAACAAGCAATCTCCTACCACCTTCACAGCAAAAACCAATTAATCTAACTAAATTAATATGTTGGATGATTCCAATCGAGCTCACTTCGGCCCTAAATTGCTTCTCTCCTTGACAAGCATGATCAAGCCTTTTCACTGCTATGGCTGTTGAATCACTTAGAAACCCCTTGAACACGCAACCAAAGCTGCCTCCCCCAAGCTTCTCCGAGAAACTTCTAGTTGCACGTTGCAAATCAATATACCGAAATGAAATGATACCATTGAAACCTTGAGCATTGTTCGATGCACCACCAGAGAATTTTGTTTTGTTCTTTCGAATCAGCAGCAGTAAGATCAGTGCAAACATACCTAAAGCAGCAACACTTGCACCAATGATAACTCCAATAATCATTCCTCTTTTGTTGGCTCTCTGATTCTGCAACTCCTTGGCGGCAAGGCGTAGGTAAAGAGTTTCTCCATCTGTGCTGGTGGTGCCACTACATTGCTCTTGTCTTATGTTAAGCAATTCATATTGCCAAATTGAGCATCCACCACCAAAGGAATAAGCAGCGCAAGAACAGTCATTCAGGCAAACTTGCGCACATTCAGCTGCACTGGCAGCAACTTGCGTACTATGGGCATTTTGGGGCAATCTAACACATGGCATAGTATAGAACTTGTCTGTCGAACTGGTGCTTCTGTTGCTAATGCAATCTAATGGAGTATTTCTCAAGCACCCACCGGTTCGATCATCTAGCTCCCAGTCCTTGGGTGATCTCACGGTAAATCCCTTCATACAATTGCAAGATGGCAGTGCATTATCGTTGCAAATTGTGAAAGGTCCACAAATTGCATAGACATCACATTGAGCTTTAGGTTGGGCATAAATCATTACCCAATCCTTTGAGCTCTCAAGCCAAATATAAGTCTTTGTTTGACCTGAGATGTCCAACAAATGATGGAATACTGTGGCTTCATCTTCTATGTCATATGTGAAGTACTTCTCTTGATCATTATTGACAAATGTAAAATTGGTAAGTTGGTGGCCTGACATCTCTGGCACAGAGGTAAAGTATTGGCCGTTCCATACGCCGCTGGTCCAGTATGGTATGGACGAGTTTGATGCTGTAAGGAAGAACTGGTTAACACCACTGGGGTCTAGCTCCTCAGTGTACATACCAGTAGCTGGGCTGATCAAGTTTTTCCTAGAAACAAGACGTCGATTCAGGCCGGTGACCTTGTCCCATCCAAGCTTTGCCCCGGGGAAAAATGTATCCGTGGGGTAGTCAAAGCTCTGCCACAAAATGTCTGATGAGTTTGAGGAATTCTGTAGGATGAGATTTCCACTATTCAAGAGGACAGCAATGGTGTCATTGGTTCCGATGTTTGCTTGGGCAGACCAGATTATGGAGTTGCTAGACTGGTTTAAGATGACAAGGTTTCCATCACGAGAGATTGTGAGCTCCAATGAGGTAGTGTTCTTGATTGGGCTATCCCTATTTGCAACCCAAGCCGGAGTCAGCTTGGGGACTCTATTGAACCATATGCCTAGGTACCAGTTGGTAGTGTTCTCGGAGGACTCACTACCTGTTTGGAAGAAACCAAGCGCGTACCTGCTATTCTGGGAGACGAGCTTGCCGTCGCTGACAAGTGGTTGTCCAACCGAGATGGTGTCTGTCATGGCAGAATTTGCAGGGATGTTTAGGGAGAAGAGCGTAGTAAAAACAATGAGGACAAGAGTCATGATGAACTGAGGGAGAGGCACAGCTTGCAGTTACAGGGACTGCAAATGTACGATTGGTACTCAGTGGTCGTTGTTGCTTTATAACTGGAAAAATGGAGTGCGTCAATTAAAGACACAGAGAAAAAGATAACCCTGGTGAAGTCAAGCACACGTATACAACAGCCAAATTATTAGAGTGAAAACATGTCCCAGTGATGCTGCAAGATCTTTTGATTTTAGTGATCAATTGCGCAACATCCACGGCACGGCGATGACTTGTGGTCTTCTAGAAAATAGGCAAGTTTTATGGTTTGATTGATATTGCTAGTTGTGCACATGACACATGTTATTAGTGGATGAAAACCAATGACTGATTAGAGATTTTTTGAGCAGGGCTGCTATGATTTCTCTATCAAGTTGTATAAATCTTAGAACAAACGAACGGGTAATTAATTATCATCTACCATTTATTCATATTTTATTATTTGTACAATTTAAAAAATACATAGAAGGGCCTCTCAGATTTTTTTTTTCTGATCTTCTTCTTAGATGTCATCCTGAACCAACAACCCTCTAACGTAATTTCCTTTTTCTGTTTGTCTTTTTATTCCGGTGCAGTGATATCGCAAGAATAGCTCTCATCAGTCAAATTTTAAACAGAACAAGTAACAATCGCCTATTGATTGCTACTAGAAGAGACGTGGAACAATTTTGGCTGTGTATTCTTTGTACAGGGCCATTTGGCAATCCAAACTGCTCTAGAACGAGGTTTGACCGGTGATAATTGCGGTTGAGCTGAGTGAGCTTAAACAATCCCTGTCATTTTATGGTTGCTATGGATTGCAGGCCGAATACCTCAGAATGTATTTAGTTGGTAGGATAAAGTTGAATAGAATAGACTAATTTTATACCATTTTGTTCTATTATTTTGGCTACCCCTATTTGCAGCTCAAGCTGGAGTCAGCTTGGGGACTCTATTGAACCATACGCTAGGTACCGTACCAGTTGGTACTAGTGTTGTCGGAGGACTCACTGCCTGTTTGGAAGAAACTAAGTGCCAAGGTTCAAATTTTCGTTTGCATGAGAAAAACCGGACCAAGCCGAAATCCGAAATTTCGGCCGAAATTCGGTAATTTCGGCCAGAGGAGATTCAAAATTAAAAATTCAAATCCGGTTTGATTTCCACCGAAATTTCCGAATTTCGCCGAAAATACCCGAAATTTCCCGAAATTTCGGTCAAAATGAACTGACTGAAAATTAGTTCAAACGATGTTGAAACATTTTGAAATTTTTTTTGTAGGTTCCTCACACATTATAGATATTCTCATAAAATTTTTAGGTGGTTATCAGTTCTGTGGATTTTTAAAAAATTCAAACATTGGTACTGTCCCGATGAAACGTTGATCGGCAAGTTTGAACCAGATGAAAAATAGTACAAACGACGTTAGAACATTTTTAAATTTTTTATGGAGATTCCTAACATATTTATGATATTTTTGTAAAAATTTCAGGTGATTATCAAATGTGAGGAATTTTAAAAAATTCAAACATTGGTACTGTCTTGGTAAAGCGCTGAGTGGCAAGTTTCATCCGAATGAAAATTACAATAAATGAGGATATAAAATGTTGAAATTTTTCTGGATGTTCCTGACACAACCTTAATATTCTCATAAAATTTTCATATGATTATCAGGTGTCATGAATTTTTAAAAATTCCAAAAGTGGTACTATCCTGTTAAAAGGCCGATGATCAATAATAGATTTACTTTAGCAATAAGAAAGGTTTAAATTTTTCAAAAATTTTACATAAGGGTGACAAGGAAATGATTAATATCTAATAAAAATTTTGAATCATTATCACGCTCCAGAAAATTTATAAAATTCGTAGAAGGCACAGTGCCATTTATGTTCTTTCTCTGTTTGATTTTTGAAATATAATACAACAAATTAAGTTCAATGTCAGAATTAAATGAAAATATTCTGTCATAATTTCAATCTGAAAATTTTATATTATCTTCCCCAGAAATAAATTAATCAACATTAAAAATATCAGAAATTAATAAATTAATTTAAGACATTTAAAATTCAAAAATGGAGAGAATTGAAAACTAGTACTTTGAATGTCGAATTTTTATAAATTCCTGGAGAAATATTTTGAATTGAAAATTTTACATAAAATCCTTAGCTCAAATAAATTTGAAAAAAAAATTCAAAAAGTTATAAAAATATTTGAATTGCCTGATAAATCCTTAGCTCAAATGAATTGATTTTTGAAATATAATACAACAAATTAAATTTAGTGCTTACTGCATTGATAGATTTTATTGAGTAAACCAAGAAAGTTGAATTTTTTTTAAAATTTTATATAATGGTACTGAGGAAGTTCTTAATCTGTCATAAAAATTTTAGATGATGATCACACTCAAGAAAATTTAGAAAAATCTAACAAGTTTACTGTCCCAATTATGTCCATTCTGTTTTTGATTTTTTGAAGATAACAAATGATGTTAAATTATTTTGAATTTTTTTTTCTATGATCCCAAACAACAAGGGATGGTACTATAATTTTTTAAGATTATTATCAGGCTTGTAAAATGTTTTTAAAATCTGACAGTTTTTCTGCCCAAATTTTAAAAATCTCAAAAAATTAGTTTTTCATCAAATTTTCATGTAACAAGACTTTGTTAAGGGTTATTGGACCCATTCCGTTCAAATCCGGATTAAAAACCCGAAATTTCGGCGAAATTTGCCCGAATTTCGCCGAAATTTCCGAACTTACTGTAGTAGTTACTGTAGCAAAATCAAATTTTTTTTTTAAATTTTGAATTCGGCCAGTATATCCAAATTGGGGGGAGGGGCGAAAAGCAAAATTTCGGCGAAAATTCACCGAAATTCGACGGTTTTTTGATCCCTGCTAAGCGCGTACCTGCCATTCTGGGAGACGAGCTTGCCATTGCTGACAAGCGGTTGGCCAACTGAGATGATATCTGTCATGGCAGAATTTGCAGGGATGTTTAGGGAGAAGAGGGTGGTAAAAACAATGAGGACAAGAGGCATGATGAACTGAGGGAATGGCAGAGCTTGCAGTTACAGACTGCAAATGTACGATTGGTGCTCAGTGAGTCAGTGGTCGTTGTTGCTTTATAGCCGGAAAAATGGAATGCGTCAATGTAAGACAATGACACATAGAAAAAATATAACCAGGTGAAGTCAAGAACAAGTGCACAACCGCCAAATTAATAGATTGAAAACATGTCCCAGTGATGTTGCAACTTGCAAGATCTTTTGACCTTAGTGACCAACTGCGCAACCTCCACGGGACGGCATCACGGCAATGACTTGTGGTCTTTACTCTTCTATAAAATGGGCAAGTTTTCTAGTTTGATTGAGATTGCTAGTTATGCGCATGACGCTGTAGGGGATGAAAACCAATGACTGATTTGATATTTTTTTAGTAGCGCTATTATTATTTTGAAGGATCGAGAGGCACCTAGAGGGAGTGAATTGGTGCAAACAAACACCTAAAACTATTTTTTATTCAGAATTAATAAAATAATGACTAAACTTGAAGAATCGATCTAGGATAAATAATCTAATACCATGAAAGCAAACTAGACTAAACATGCATGCAAGAAAATAATTGTACGCAAATAATGATTAGTAGATCGGAATCTATATTCACTGATTTTCATTAAAAAATAAGCATAATGATCCCTTTATATGAAAGCACAACCCCAAAATAATCTTCAAAATTTTCTCAATTTTTCCTTATGCTTTTTCTCTTTTTCCCTTCTATTTCTTCTCTTTCTGTAGCATCACGAATCGCTGTAACACCGAAGTTTTTTTTTTCCGTTCCTGCGCCTCCGCTGCCTGATACTTGCGCGCTGACTTGAACGCCGCCGGAGCCCTTTTTTTTCTGCGGCTCTCTTTTCTTCAGCAGCCACCAACGAAGCCAGAGGTACCCCTCTTATTAATACTCCTCTAAACCATAATTAACTGCTATCTTCTTCTTCCACAAATATTATTTTCCATCACAAATATTCCAACATAAATATTGTTTTCCAATTAAACATCACACGCTTAAATATTGTTGTCAAATTAATCATCACATATATATTTCACACATAGAACTAACAATCTCCTCCTTGTTGAGTGATTTGACAACACACAAATAATCCATAAATATTGTCAACAATCTTCCCCTTAATTATCATTCAATAATAGCTCCCTCTTAATTATCTCAATTGAAACACATTGTAGTATACTATTTCTCCCCTTTTGGCAAAGCACACATCAAGGATGAATCAAAAATGCTATTGGAGCAATAAATAATTAAAATAAATTCATGCATTCAGAATATATCATGAGCAATTGAGTTAAATAAAAAAATACAAATACCCTTACAACATCTACTCTAATAGTAAGTAGCAGAAAGAAACATTTAAACATTTAGAAGCTTCCACTAGAACATACCTCGTTTCAACTCACAAATCAAAGTAAGCATTTCATTCACTCATGAGCTAAAATCAGGACTGCATAATTAAAACTTTGTGTAGCATAAGTAAGAACCTTTCTTCAAAATTTTAGAAGGTTATACATAATCATTTTACTCCACCCAATCACTCACAGCACAAGTATTTGTCTAGTATACCCACAACATTTGTTCACTTGTACCACTTTGAGGTACTTTTTTTTCACATCCACTTTGAGGGAGCTTTTTTTTAATTTGACTACCCCAATTTTTCGAGTTTATAGTCATGGGTTTGACATAGAAACATGTTATCTCGGACATATGTAGAGCTACAACCATGGCATTAGAAAGTAATGGAAGTAACTTGCATTTACCATAACACACTAAATCTTGAGTACTAAAGAACACTCATGATATTATTAAATGTGATTTTAGTAAGTCTCCAATACTGCTCAGGAAATAATAAAAGTGCCCAACATTCAATAAGTAAAGAACTCGGTGATGAACCAATGGACACTAGATAGTCTAAAGTAATTTGCTACATACCACCATCAAGAACAAATGTCGACAGATATTTACATATAAATAGATTTTTAAAAGATATTGCTCATAATACTTCTAAATAAATGTATCTATCTCAACACATATGTTTATGCCCTCCCCCCTCAATAGTTGCAATTACAGTACATTATTTGAATGAATGGTACCTAAATATCTTCTTACTCTTGCAAATTTAGAATATGCCAAAGGTTTAGTGAAAATATCAAGCACTAGATTCTCAGTTTTCATAGAAACAATTGTGAAGGTACCGTGCTCCACATGATCTCGAATATGTCATATATCAATTGTATCACCAGTAAAATCAACATAAGAATAGCCAACAAGGTCTAAAAGAGAGCCATGAGAGAGTACCATAGGCCAAAAGCACATGTACCTTGCTGAATTAATTGGCTCTCCATTCACATTTGTATCAACTACATGTTCAAGACTTCTTGTTGGTATAGGCTCATCGTCTCTTTTTGTCATATGCAAACTTATACTTTGTAAAACAGTTCTAGCATAGGTGCTAGACTCATCAAAAGAAATATCATATAACACCTCGAGTCAATTAGTCTCAACATTAAACACATTACAACCATTCTTTACAAATTCTAGACTTGAAAACCATTTTTTATCTTATGTCCTGTCTCTTGAGCAACCCAAAACAATTAGCCACTAGTTTTCAAGCCTTCTATTTTTATTCTAAAATGAGAGAATGTGTTTAGGTACCAACACTTTTCTTACTTTGATATTTTTAAAAGAATTGTTGGGAACCCACAATGTTTTAGCACTATTTGACTTAACCGGGCTTCTAGTTCGATATGCTTTATATAAAGGTGTGATGCCCAAAGTTACTTGATGTTTTTGAGAAATTTTAGGATCAAAATCAATATTTTTTATTTGCTTGAAATTAATTTTATTAATCTCAAAATAACGAGTAGGATGCACAAAACAATTTCTAGCAATATGACCAATCCTACCACAATTATAGCAATTAACATTATGAAAATTATTCCAAAATTTTAGACTTAAATTAGCATAGTAATTAGTTTAACATGTCCAAATTTTCTACAGCTAAAACATTTTTTTCAAAATTTTATTTTCAGATTTAGTATTTGAGGTAGTAACATGCAAATTGGAATTTTCTTTAGCTAACGGAATTTGAGAACAAGAATTTTAATGTATCCTAGACCTTCTTTTATGAATGAGAATTTTGATGTATCTAGGATCATATTTAAGTTTTTCTCACCATTTATCTTTTTTCTAAAGTCATTTTCAAGTAATTGTTTTCTTTAGCAAGATCAGGATATCTATTGTATAAAAATGTGTAAGAATGCTTTTCAAGTTCAATTAATTTTCTCCTAATTCCAGCAAGGTCCTCACAAGAAAATTCTGTTACTAACTTATTTACATCATTTTCTAATTTTAAATAATTTTTTACCAAAGAATGTTTCAAGGAATCTACATCTTTTTTCAAGATTAGATAATTGTCACATGTTGAAGAACTAGATTTCAGCAATGCATTCTCACTTCTATAAAATCACATGACTTATAAGGAATATCAATTTTCTTTTTCAATTCTACACAAGAGTCACAGTTATCATCTGTTTTACTAGTGGAAGAAAGAAGAACATCATATTCCAATTTTAATGCTTTATACTTCTTGACCGATGCTTTTGAAATTCTTTTCTATTCATGAAAAGCTTAAAAAATTTCAGATTTTGTTACCTCATTGTCGTCATCAGTGTCCTCATCGTTGTCATCCTCATTGTCCATATTCCTCCCCATTAGACATAGATTAACAATATCAACATCCTTGTCAAGACAAACCAATGGATAATCCTCATCGCTATTACTTGAGAGATCAAGCTCCTCTGCCATCTTCAAAAATGCCTTATACCTGTTTCATCTTCTTACCTGAAAAATTACTTATGCGAAAAGAGCTAGACTTCTTGCTAGTAAGTTTGGGACAATCACTTTTATAATAAACAAATTCATCACACTCAAAATATTGTATATCACTAAGATCACTTCTTTCTTTTCGAAAACCTTTTTTATTATTCTTTAAAAATTTTGTTCTTAAGATTTTGTTTACTTTTTTATACAAAAGTGAAAGTTCATCAAAACCTATGTCATCAATATCCTTTTCTTTTTCAACAGTGACTAAAGCAATGGAAGTATCATTAGAAAGAACATTATTAAATTGACTCATACTCATCTCATATGTCATCAATGAACCAATTAAAGAATCTAGTTTCAAAGAGCTCAATTCCTTATAGTCATTTATTGCAGTGACTTTAACATGCCAAATTTTCTTATCAAGAGACCTAAGCAATTTTCTACAGTGATCTTCTTGTGAGAGCACTTTTCCTAGGGCAGAAAGTTTATTAGCAAGTTTATTAAAGCGAGTACAAAAATCCTTAATTGTCTTGCCAGGGTTCATCTCGAATAGCTCATACTCACGTGTATACAATTCAATTTTAGCAATTTTAACTTCATTAATACCTTCATGAATAATCTCTAAAGAATGCCAAATTCTATGAGCAGTTGTCAATGTAGACATTTTATTAAACTCATCTCTAGACAATGCACCAAAAAATAACTCATAGCCTTTTGATTCAAGGTGTAAAGCTCTTTTTCTTCCTTAGTGATAATATTTTTCAGGTTTTACATATTTCGTAGCTACAATTTTCCACAATTCATACCACTAGGATTTTAAAAATAACTCCATGCAAACTTTCCGGTAAGAGTAATCGTCACCACTAAAAACAAAAGGTTTAGTTAAAGAAAAAGATGCAATATGCACCATACTTTTTAATTATTAAATTAAATTTAAAGTAAACTCTGCTCTAATACCAATTGAAGGATCGAGACGCACCAAGAGAGGGTTGAATTGGTGCAAAACTAACACCTAAAACTATTTTTTTTATTTTTATTAATTCTATAAATTAATCAAATAATGACCAAACATGAAGAATCAATCTAGGATAAATAATATAATACCATGAAAGAAAACTAGACTAAACATGTATGTAATTGTACGTAAATAATAATTAGTAGATCGGAATCTATACTCATTAATTTTCATCAGAGAATAAGCACACAATGATCCCTTTATATGAAAGAACAACCCAAAATAATCTCCAAAATTTTCTCAATTTTTCCTTATACTTTTACTCCTTTTCCATTCTATTTCTTCTCTTTTTTCTCTATCCGCGCACTGTTCGCTGACGCTTTTCCTGTGCTATGCACCGTAGGTCCGTTACGTCCGTAGCGCGAGCCTGTAGCGCAAAATCACTGCAGCCCGAAGTACTGTATCGCCGAAATTCGCTTAGCACCGAAGTTCTTTTTTTCCCCCGTTCCTGCGCCTCTGCTGCTGATACTTGCGAGCTGACTTGAACGCCGCCGGAGCCAACCCCTTTTTTTTTTCTGCGGCTCGCTTTCTTTCGGCAGCCACCAACAAAGCCAGAGGTAACTCTCCTATTTTTTATACTCCTCTAAATCCTAATCAAATATATACCTGCATACATTGACAGTCTAAAGCTCACATATGCATATATATAACTCACTTACCACTCTCGCATGACTTGTTCATTTGCACATCTGCGATCTCGCGTGCTACGCTTGCACTTGCGCGGATTCTCCCTGACCTGTAGTGTGCATTCGTCTCGTATGCCTACGCTGCAACGTGTATCTCACGTCCCTGCGTTACACTTCCTTTTATCTGCGCTACATCTACTGTCACAAATAAAAAACCAACCACACACTATCTTCTTCTTCCACAAATATTATTTTCCATCACAAATATTCTATTATAAATATTGTTTTCCAATTAAACATCACACACTCAAATATTGTTGTCAAATTAATCATCACATATATATTTCGCAAATAGAACTAACAGATTTATCTCTTAATACAAGTTGTATAAACCTTAAAACAAACGAATGAGTAAGTAATCTTTATCTAACCTTTATTTATACTTTAATAATTATACAACTTAAAAAGACATAGAAGCATCTTTCATATTTTTTTTTCTTGATCTTCTTTGATGTCATCCTGAACCAACAACCCTCTGACGTAAATTCCTTTTTCTGTTTGTCTTTTTTATTCCGGTGCAGTGATATCGTAAGAATAGCTCTCATCAGTCAAATTTTAAAAAGAAAAAGTAACAATCGCCTGTTAATTGCTCCTAGAAGAGACGTGAATCAATTTTGGCTGTTTACCCTTTGTACATGGCCATTTGTCAAAATCCAAACTGCTCTAGAACGGGGTTTGACAGGTGCCGTTGAGTTGAGCTTAAATAATTCCTGTCATTTGATGGTTGCTACGGACTGCAGGTTGAATACCAACTGATGTGTTTGGTTGGTGAGATGAGTTTGAATTGAATAGAATGGGTTAGTTTTGTACCATTTGATTCTATTATTTCTGATGAATAGAATAGCTCAACATCTATAAAGAATATTTTTTAAATTTATATCCATCTTACAGAATAAAATGATTCTATTTAACTAACCAAACATATAAACCAATTAGTACAAACAATCAAACACATCCTGACATTCCAGCGCAGCAAAGGTCTAACGAACTGGGACGTCTGTCCACGCCCGCCATCTCCAAGGAGGCTTGTTCGGCCACTCGCCCACGCGGCCGGTGCGAGCTCCCGCGTGGGCGGCCGGCGCGAGCTCCCGCGTGGGCGGCCGGCGCGCACACTTGACACTCCCATTGGAGCAGCTGCCCCGGTGGCAGCGACGGGCAAAACCGAGCCGTGCGCGATGAGGTGCCATGTAGCCGTTTAGGTAGCGACAGGAAGGACGCGCCCGGCTCGGCCGTCTCATCACTGAATACTGATGGAATTCTCCCTCACTTCGAGCAATCTTGCAGGGGATCGATCGATCGAGCGTGACTTGCCGGCCTATGGCGTTGATGCAAGGCACGGTGCGTGTCATGTCTTCGTCATGCTTTTGATCGAAAATGGCGACTAGACAAGAGCGAATAGGAGCTACATAAAATTTTTCCTAAAAAATTCAAGACACTTTTCCAACTAAAAAAGTCAATCAAGAGGCTCAGCCAAGCCAGCATTAGTAGCGGTGGAGCTACGATTCTGCTAAGCCTCGGGTGAAAAACTAAGCGGCATTAATTAACGCTAAATACTACCCAATTCGGAATATAACAACAATGCGACGAACATAGGACTAAACAAAATCCTGCCAATAAAATGTTGGTTAAAAAATAAGGAGCGTACACTAAGCTAAACCAAGTAGAGCAAACTTGCATTTGAATTCTTACCTAGGAAATTGATAGTACTACTACTACCCTTTTCCTTCAGATTGTAGCTGCTCTTGTTCTGAATCCTATAAATTGTGAGGGTATTGTGTGGACATCTACTACAGAGCTCACTACCTCGCAGGTTCCCTTACCAATAACTTTCTAAATCTTGTAACGCCTTACATCGCCATACTCTGCGAAAAAATCCACCTTCGTGGAACCCTCGAAAGCAATTAGTCAGAAGATCCCAACAACAAAGAAACTTTGATGATCGATGAACCATCAGTACTCACGATCAAATGCAAACAATCAATGCCAAATGGTCAATGCGGTATAACCCCGAAAACCTAAAATTGCACAATAATTACTGGGTCGCAAAATATCATGCCAGATCCCTGGTTACTTTTTAATGAACAAAATGTAAAACAACAAATCATTCGGAAGCTACCACCAACTTTAACGAATAGATGCAATGAGTGAAGGAAACACTACAGTTCAGTTTCAAGGCACAAGAACTACATCGTAGCACTGCAGCTTCGAGGGCAGGGCAGGGCCTTCGATGAGTATAGACATCAATATGTACTTTCACTTCATACACAACCAAGGAGGAAGGTTGTACACATAGAGATTTACAGGCCAAGTGCTATGACGACTGCTCATGTTACCGAAAGAATTCATTCCATCTGTACTCAATCTGAACCTTATATTTCTCAGATCTGCTGCGAATTCTTCAAACCTCCTATCGATGTTTCTCCACTGTGTCAAATCAGTAGGGTGCCTAGTCATTCCATCATTCTTACGCTCATCCGAGTGCCCTCGAAACAATTTTGCCTCTTTTGGGTTCGCAAACAAACGCTTTAAACTGGGAAATATAGGTAGATACCATGCCACCTTAGCTGGAGGTCCATTCTTCACCTCCATGCCCTCGTCATCATCATCCGATCTATCTTTATGCTTGTACCGAGATGCATTGCACACCAGACATACATGCAAGTTTGCGTACTGTTTGTGGTACAGGATACAGTCATTCGGACAGGCATGTATTCTTTCTACTTCCATTCTAAAGGGACAAAGAACCTTTTTGGCTTTGTAGGTGGTTGTCGGAAACTCGTTTCCCTCCGGAAGCATATCCGCTAATAGATCTAACAGCACCGTGAAACTCTTATCGGATCAACCGTTGCTTACCTTTAATTTTAGCAGTTCCAGCACAGACGACAACCTTATGTATTTGGACTTGCAACCCGGGAACAAAGGTTTCTCCGAGTCGTCCATCAAGCCCCGAAATTTTACATACTCCCGCTCATCACGGTTCCCTTCTGCATCCCGTAGCATCTGATCCAAATCGGCATCGAAAGTACAATCGATATCATCCGGAGTATCGTTGACTTCGTTGATGATATCCAGAGTATCATCGACTTTATCCACGATGGTAGTACTACTTGGTCCCTGCGTAATCTGCTCTTCACCGTGACTGGTCCAACATGTATACCCCCTTTTAAAACCCCATAGAATCAAGTGTGCTTCAATCTGCGTTAGGCTTCTAAACATCTAGAGGTTCTCACAGTCAGTGCATGGACAAGGTATAAATTCCATCCCCTTGTTTGACATCTTCCTCTGCAGCTCTTCTAAAAGCGGATACACCATTAATGTACTCGGTGATAGCATCTAGGCCCCCTCAATTTTTATCATGTTTTATTAAATGGTTTTGGTGTTGATGACCGAGTTAATAATTCTTCAAACCATAAAGAATGTATGCTGGAATCAGGAATGGAGCTAGCTGAACTAAAAAAATTAAGGTACTTTATTTCTAGTTTATGACTTGGGAGTTGATTCAAGTCAAATAGCTAGGATTATTTTTCGCTTTGGTTGTACTATAAAGAGGGACTTGGCACAAGTTGGTAACTTGGTTCATTAGGCTAAGACAAAACTAGACTGCTTGGAGTTAAATCATTTAATCTTTGTGCTCCTTGAACCAAAATTCCCATATACAACAAGTCCAAACTTTGTGACGGACCAAAGTTCAGTTAATCATTTCTTATTCTGTCACAAAATAGTCAAAGTCTTTATCTCAAACAAAAGACAGTCCAGTTCGATATCAAAATTTTCTTTAGTCAAAATTCTGATCAAATCCTATGCATTTCGACGGACCAAACCTCATGTTTTCATATACTTAAGTTCGTTGTAAAAATTTCTTGAAGAAACTCGGTTATCTGTTTTGCCCATCTATGACGGACCAAATTTTTTGGTCCGGCATACATGTGCTTTCAGCCAACCTAAAATCTCTCAGTTGTCCATCTATGACAGACCAAACTTTTTGATCCGCCATACACATACCTTTGTCAAATTCAAAATCTCTCAGTTGTCTATCTATGACGGACCAAACTTTTGGGTCCGGCATAAATGCAAAAATGACTATCCTTTCTGATAGACAAAAACCTGACATTCATTCGTTGAATTCATGATCAAAATCAAACTCCTTTTCAAAAGATTTATCATCTATGATGGTTTGAATGTTGCTAATTCAAAATTTAGTCCTTGGCAAATTCAAAACTTCTGATTAAATTCTTTTTGTGTCAAAAATGGTTCATAGCTACTGATCTCTGTCATATCCCATCTATGACGGACCAAACCTGCTGAATTCCCCATGTATGACGGACTAAACTTTTTGGTCCGTCATAAATGTCTGAATTTGGTCCGTGATACACATGATCAATTTCGCTAAAGTAAAACTTTTAGTCCGCTGTAAACGTGTTTTAGCTCAAATTTGACACTCTGACACGTGCAACGGTCACTGTGGTAGGTACAACGGCTATTTTCATCAGAATTGGGTATATAAGCATTGCCTGAGCCATCTACCACAGAACTTTATGAACTCCTTGACATTTTAGCATTCAAAAGAGCTCCCTTTCACAACAAGGAGTCTATGCTTCACTCTGAAACTAAAAAATCTCATTCTTTCTAAGTGTTTTAGCTCCAAGCTTGTGTCTAGTGCTGTAGTTTGCGAGTGAACCAAGAGACAGAGCTTGTGCAAGTTTATTACTCTTGGATCTCGGTGATCCTAGACAGCTTGGAGGAGGTGAAAAGTGCGACCTGTCCAAAAAAGATTATGGAAGGCCACTTTTGATTGTGAAGGGTTTGTAGCTCACCTCACTGGAGTGGTGAAAGAGCTACCCGAGTGAGAACCATAGCTACTGCGACTAGCTGTGGTGAAGCAATACTTCGAAAGAAATGCTTCAACGTGGAGTAGGAGAAGAGCTCCGAACCACGGGATAATTACTTGTCTCATTCTGTTCTTTTGCTTTATATTGTGTTACTTTCGCTGTTATTTCTATTTGCATTTACTTTTGGTACATTCTGATTTTAAGTCATTCACTCACATAGAATAGTTATTTGTAACCAAAGAATTAAAATTTGAAAAGTTGCCTATTCACCCCCCCTCTAGGCCAACTCGTTCCTACAAGTGGTATCAGAGCGAGGTTTACCTTAATTAGCTTAACTAGCTTTGGTAAATGGCCGTGGGAAATGGTTCAGCGACTGTTAGTATTAGTAGAGTACCAGTTTTTGATGGTACTAACTATGCTTATTGGAAAATTAGAATGAGATGTTATTTAGAAGTTGTTGGGTATGATGTGTGGAGGGTTACAGAGAAGCCCTTGCCTCCTCGCATCTTGCCTGAAGGGCAAACTGTGTATAGTGAACCCACTCCTGGTGAGATTCAAAATATGCAGTATGATGCTCAAGTTAGAAATGTTATATTTTCCTGTCTTAGTTTAGACGTTTTTGATAGAGTAAGTAACCTTACCTCTGCTTATGATATTTGGACAACATTGCAAGAAATACATGAAGGAACTATTGATGTTAAAGAAGAAAAATATTATGTTGTCCGAGAAAAATTTGATCAGTTTAAAATGCTTCCTCAAGAAAATGCCAATGATATGTTCTCTAGGCTTAATCCTATTGTAAATGAACTTAAAGGCCTAGGTACTAAAATATCTGATGTTGAGGTGTGCAGGAAGATGATCAAGGTACTTCCTAGAGCCTATCACAGTTTGATCACCTACTTATCCAACAGTGGTGATCTCAAGAGGCTCACTCCCACTGAGCTACTTGGTAAAATTTCAGCACATGAGCTTACATTGGCTGAAGAAGATGCTCCCAAGAAAAAGTCGATTGCCCTCAAAGCAAAGGGAATTGTGCAAGACTCATCAGATGAGAGTAATGATGAGTCAAGTAATGCTGAGGATGAAGATGTGAAGAAACTAGCTCTACTGATGAGAAGAGCTAACAAAATTATGAGAAGAGTAAACTTTAAGGACAAGGGAAGATCAAACTCTTACTCAAAGAAAAATCCTTTCGCTAACATTATTTGCTTTGAATGTAATGAAAAGGGACACATAGCTGCTCGGTGTCCTAACAAGAGCAAGAAGAAGAACAAATACAAAAGTGAAGATGAGGAAAAGACACATAACAAATCCAAGAAGAAACACTTCAAGAAAAGCTACTCCAAGAAATTCTCTAAGAAAGGAAAAGGTGAAGCTCATATTTGAGAATGAGTCACTGATGAGGAGAACTCAAGTGAAGAATCATCCTCTGATGATGATGACTTAAGGTCAAAAGGGCTAGCTGGGCTTGCTCTGGATGAATCAACTCCACCAGCACCTTCATTTCCTCTATGTCTAATGGCAAAAACTGATGAGGAAAAGGTTAGCGACTCACCTTCTTATGATGAGTTAGTAGAAATAGTTGAAGAATTAAATAATGCTTTGCATGTTAAAACAACTTCAACTAGAGCTCTTAAAAAGACTATTGCTGGCATGACTAATGATCTTGAGTTGCTAAAAGAAAAGCATGATAAGCTTACTCTTGAACATGAAAAGTCTGTGCAGGTTTATGATGAACTTGTCTCAAATCATACTTTGCTCACCAAGAATCATGAAGACTTGCAAAATAAATGTCATGAGCTAGTAAATGAAATTGAAATACTAATCAACAAGTCTGATCATATCTCTTTATGCGATGCATCAATTTCCTGTAACTTGCTTAAAAGTGAGATTTCGCTCTCTAGTTCTTCCTGTACATGTGATGAAAATTGTAAACATGCTTCCTATGCTAAGGAACTTAAAACTGAAAATGAAGAACTAAAGGCTAAAGTAGCCAGATTTGATAAAGGGCTAGCTTTCTGGGCAGTGCAACTCTTGACAAAATTCTAGTTGAACATAGACCTCCACCTTCGACTACACCTCCGACCAGACCCGCCGGCATGGCCCTGCGGCAATGGCTACGGCGCCACGTCGGCGTCATCTCTATGGATCCACCGGTTGCCCACTACTTGGCGCCTCCTCTGACCACCTCCGCCTCCAGCCGCACCCCTCCGGCAGCCTCCGCCTTCAGCCGCACCAGGCAGAAGCGTCCGGCGCCGGCCTCCTCCTCCTCCTCTGACAATAGCTACGACTCGTCGGAGGGATATTGCGACGGCTAGGAGCTGGAGGATGACCTAGACTGAGCCGGCTCGAGCGAGGACCCGGACGGCCACAACGAGGACTTTATCGACTCCGACGGCGACTACTCCAGCGACAATGAGTAGTCTTTTTTAGTTAAAGTACTTTTGTACATAATATTTTGTACAGTCATAAAACTATTGAATATTGAAGCTTTGTAGCACATTGATGAGCAGATAGTCAGAGACATCGTAATGAGCTTAACGAGCTAACTCGAGCCAACTCGAGTTTTTAACGAGTCGAGCTGTGTTGAGCTTTCAGCTCGTTAAAAAAAATGAGTTGAGTCGAGTTGGCTCGTTATCTTAGAGTTTAATGAGTCGACTCGAGTCGAGTTGGCTCGATATCCACCCCTAATTATAGTCAGTTTATCGATAAAACTGACTGCGAATTTCTTGCTTTCATCACAGATGGTTCGTTGATGAAACCATCAATGATAATCAAACGTCGCAGATGATTTCAGCCACAAACCGTCTACAATATGCCCGAAACACATCACAGACGGTTTGTTCCTAAAATCGTCTATGATGATGTGTCTAATATAGCCCCTTTTGTAGTAGTGGTTGACCAATGTATTAACTAGTAACTGATTCAGTAGTAATTGCATCTGTTGTTTTACAGTAAAATGTATTTTTAATTTACTACCGGGTTGCATTTCTCAGTATGGTGTTGTTAGCATGTGCTTCTTAATAAGTTTTGTCCAACGCTTGGAATAGCCTAACCTGCACGTAAGCGCAGATTAGTACTATCGTGTGTGTGTATATATACACACACATATGTATATACATGTATACACTTGTATACATATGTATATATGTATATGTATACATATACACATATATGTATATACATATATATAAATGTCATTCTACAGTTGTGTGTAGAATAGCCTATTCTACCCTCAGCCATTTAGCCCAGTCCAATCAAGCCATACAACGCACTAAACAACGCATTGGACTGATCCAATTTGACCAGGCCATGCATTATTATCTTATGCATTATTATCTTATGTACTACATTTACTATAGAAGAATGAATGAAATTACTACTGAATCTAACGTAACAAAAACCAGCTAATAAATGCACTCCAATTTTGCAATTCGATAATAAATCACGAATACGTTTTATTATAGAACAATAGATGCAATTACTACTCAATCAGTTACTAGTTAATTCGTTGATCAACCCAACTAGTTAATGTGTATTATAGTTTGTATATAAATCTGTTTCTTCTTTATTTTAGCTATATGTTTTTATTAGTAGCTCGGATTTGCAAATGGTTTTCATCAGTAGCTTACTGATAACGAGAGGAATAAATTGATATAAGTTTTGCTATTAAACAGTAATTTTACTAGCTAATAAAATAAATTACTATTTTTTATAACATGAAATTACTACATCTACAACTAGAAATTACTATCATGCAATATAATTGGGAAAATCCTATACAGATAAGTCATTTGGCAGTAAAAGCCTATGAGAACTATTTGTGCAAGTTATGAAAAATTCTTAAAATATTATCATATGTAGGGGATGTGACCTTTTACACCCCTATAAAATTTGAAGACCAACTCACTTTTAAAAGATATAAAAATAGTAAATTTACTATTCATCACTGATTAGTGCCTGTTAATTTCATATCTTTCAAATGAGAATGATTTTGGTTTTCAAATTTTGCACAGATGTAGAATCTCACCTCCCATACTTATGTAATTTTTTTGAGAATTTTGGAAAATATGTGCATGTATTTTTCACGAACGAGAATTTAGTTCTGTTTGTCAGCTCTTTAGTAAAATGATTGAAAAATTCTTACAAAATTACCATACATAGAGGAGGCGAGATTCTACATCTGTGCAAAATTTGAAGACCAAAATCAATCTCATTTGAAATATATGAAATTAACAAGCGCTTATCAGTGATGAATAGTAAACTTGTTATTTTCATATCTTTTAAATGCGACTGAGTTTGATTTTTAAATTTTACAGGATTATAAAAACTTACATCCCCTACGTATGGTAATTTTTGGTGTTTTTTATAACTTGTATATATAGTTTTTATGAACTTTACATGATAAAGATAGTTTACTGCCAAATGACCGATCAATGTAGGATATATTGTAGATGTAGTAATTTCATATTGTAGATACAGTAGTTTCTATTACCGGTTAGCAAAATTACTGTTTAATAGTGAGACTTATATCACTCTATTCCTCTCGTCGTAAGTGAGCTAATGGTGAAAATTATTTACAAATTGAAGCTATCAATAAAAAGGTATAGTTAAAACAAAGAGAAAACATATTCGTGTACAAACTACAAAATACATTAACTAGTCGGTTTGACCACGTAACTGATTCGCTAGTAAATTCATCAGTTGTTCTATAGTAAAATGTATTCGTGATTTACTACCGGATTGCATTTATCAGTATGGTGTTGTTTGCATGCGCTTCTCCGGCCGGGACGCAAAATAGCTATTCTACACTCGGAAGTGGAATAACGCTACCGTATATACATATATGTATGTAATGTATATGTATATATCAAATTAATCATCGCATATACATCGCAAATTGGATTAATATTATTTTTATATATCTAAACTATATGTTTTAAACAATATCTTTGTGCCACTTGAGGGAGCAATTTGGACTCATCCAGATTTGCCTTAGGCGTGTAGCCGTCACAACTTGGTAAAAAAAAAAAGGATGTCGCATATGTGCAGCCTGGTGGAAGCTGATGCACCCAACCAACCATACGACTGTATCGCGAGGGACGCGTGGAGCAGGTCCAGCTGCATCGCATGACGCCACGACGCTACGGGAGCAGAGCAGAGCAGCTGCCCCTGTGCGCAGTGCTGTTTCCCTGCCGCATGCTAGCGCGGAACAACCATGACCGCGCCCGCGCGCGTTCCGTGCTGCTACGGGCGAAACCGCGCGGTTCGGTGCTGTTCCGTGCCGTGTAGGCCGCCGGCAGGGGGACGCGCCGCGCGTGCGGGTGGGCTGGGTCCTGGATCTGATCTTGTCACTGGATTTTGCGAAAGACGGTCATGTAATTTTGTGAGCTTGTCGACCTGCTGCGTTGCTGTGGGACACGTACGGTGCGTCTCAAATTCTCAATCTCATTATCGTCTATCCCACCATGCGACATCCAGTCAACTGCAAGAGTCCCTCGTGTAGCCTTGGGTCCGAGCTGAGCTGATTCTTTTTTTTTTTGAAAAAGACGAGCTGAGCTTTATTTGCTGTCAGTTCAGTCGAGATTTATGTAACCAGGTAAGTAGAACAACAGCGTACTACTCAACGCAAGATGTTAAACAACTTCATTGCACAAGAAAGAAGAAGACAGGAATTACCAACCTACATGTAGTTCTTATGGCAGAATCGGTGAAAGTTGTTGCACGCTAGTCACTCATACATACACTAGATGTTTTTTTTTACAGATCACAACTTTATTTGTAACACAAGGAAAGTACAAGTATTTTCGTGGATTCTCGAACAGAAACGTTTGCCTTAAAAAAGCTAGGAGCATGTCGAATGCGAGCTTCGAGCTATAGCTTCAAGTAGTCTTGGCATCTTGGGCATACTGATCTCAACTAAACCCTCTAGAATCTGAACCACCTCTCTCATTGTTGGTCGATCAAACTCATCGTCTTGAATGCACCAACAAGCAACCTTACAAACAAGTTCAGCCTCATTGAGATTGACATCACCATGTAATCTGCGATCTATCAAACTCCCCACATCTCCTCCAACAAGTTTACGTGCGGCATGCACAGGGAAGTAAATATCATGGTCACCACCACAAGAACATGGTGCGTAGGAGTTCCTTCTTCCAGATATTATTTCCAACAACACCATCCCATAGCCGTAAACATCGACTTTTGGTGTAATAGCAACACCACTAATCCATTCAGGTGCAAGGTATCCTGCAGTTCCTCTCACTGTAGTCAATACCCGGCTAAAATCCCTTCCCAAGAGCTTTGCCATTCCGAAGTCTGCAATTTTTGGAACAAGTGAAGCATCGAGAAGGATATTTTCTGGTTTGATATCACAATGTATGATACGATCTTGACAGCTCTCATGCAAGTAGGATAGTCCCCTAGCAACTCCTTGTCATGGACCGCACGTGGGCCTGGGCCAGACATGGGCCTTGGGACTTGGCCTACTCGGCTGAATGGAACAGAGGCAATACAAAAGAGAGAGAGCAGTCAGGCAGCGAGGAGGGAACAAGCAAAAAGACAATACTGTTTCTCTTCCTGAATTCCCCTTTCTCTGCGCTTGTATCTCCTTTCTCAATTCTCCTTCTGTGTTCTTCCTTAATCTTCCAAATTACTTGGTGAATTGGTATCGAGTGGTGGCTGGAACATAACAATTGGTATCAGAGCCTTCGATCCAAGCTATGGCTGATGTTTTTGATCAAATCATTGCGTCGTGTGAGCAGTTGTTCGTGGAGTTGAGCAAACTGCGATCCATGGGGACTGCAACCACCGAGAAACTCCGAGCTAGCCCCAACACCGCAACGAACAACGGCAGCTCTGCGTTGGCCACGCCATTGCAACAAGCAACCGCCGATACGCGATATGCCAGCAGCCCCCTCGTCTGTGAAGGCCTGGAGGCGACATGGCGACCGATGCGGCGGCTTCGCCGCCGAGGTCTTCGCGCGCCGATCCGCCCGACATTGTGCGCTTCGCGCAAGCTGCTCTCTGCAACAAGCGCCCGATCCTCTTGCATTTTCGCCGAGCGGCCACGGATGTCGGCGGAGTCGTGGGGCACGCAGCCGCCACGGTGTCCGTATTCCCAGCGTTTCGGTGGCGGCACCCCGTGCGGCGAGCCTCGGCAACATGTGCGGCGGGCGCATATTCGCGCCCACCAAGACTGGCGCAAGTGGCACCGCCGCGTCAACATCCATCTCATCGCGTGCGCGTCGCCTCCGCCGCCGCCCGCCCTGCAGTCCGTCGTTGGTCATCGCCGCAGCCACCCGCGCCGAGACCGTCCGAGCTTCCCTTGTCATTTACGACTCGGCGGAGTCCATTGAGAAGACATCGAGCCATTAAGATCTGAAGCGATTGGCGCCCTCTGGCGATCTTTGAAGGCCAAAGACTCGGTGGGCATCAGCCCCGGCAAGGGTAAGATGCGCAACCACCACCAGACCATCATCGTGTCGGCCGTCGACGACGGCGCTATCCTTCTCCTTGCTGGATATCTGCCGTCCGTGCCACCACATCCTCCGGATCCATCTCCGAGCTCTGGTGCACGCCAAGTGTTTGGTGAAATGCCGAAGAAGACCACGCCACCTGCACAAGCAAATGAGTCGCTGGTGATGGAGCACATCCGGCTCAACGGCGTCTACGGGGGCCATACCACGCTCAACCTTCCCTACAAGCTCCACGCTATCGACGCCGGCAAGGTCGTCGACGGGATCATGTCCTGCAACCAACCCGCATCAGAGGATGGTGTCATCGCTGGAATAAGCCTAACAGATATGATATTTAACCAAGTTGATTCGTCATTGAAGGTTATAAGGGAGAAATCAAACAGTAATGTGCAAAGCTTGCATGATTCCATACGTGTTCTATTGACACCTGATGACAATCGAGTGGTGGTTTCTCAAGTATTTGGATATTCTCGGAGGTTTGCAGAAATTGGGATCGCAGAAGTTCTTGTCAACGCACTTTGTGAACAAGTTGCTCCTTCCAGCTTACCACCAGCGTGTGATGAAATATGCCGGTCCATATCTGAAAATGGTGGGATTGATGTGCTTCTTCAATGCATTGATGAGGCTAGTGAGCGAAGAACAAAGTTATAGCAAGATCTTCTTGCTCTTTGTTGTCTGGTTGGTGGAAGTGGCGCAAACAAATTTGCTATTATTCATGAGTGGTTTTGATCGGTTCTTGAAGTTGGCGTCAGATTTTCGAAGATCCGTCGATAATACAAGAGGTGATGTCTATGGTGGCGATCCTTACTTGAGGTCACCGGAAAATGCAGTAGCGTGCAATGGGAAGCGAGCTATGGTACTTTGGCGTCTGAGCAATGCAAAAGTTCCCTCCTCTGCCCGGACTCGAAGCAAGTGTGTCTTATGATTCAGATCTTGTCGTCGAAACCGGAAAGCAGGACAATCTTGCTTAATGATGGTGTCAAGATGGAGTTGATTGATCTTGCATTTCATCTTCTGAAGGATTTGTCGCCTAGCGGATCTGTGGTAGCTTTGCCTTGTGGTAAATAATCACGGTTATGGTTGGTGGATTTTCCAGAAGGAAGGAATGGAAAGGAAGATAGTGAAGAACTACCACAGGAGTGCCGCTCGATTGCCTTGCAATGCTTAACAACCCGATTCGGTGCTTATTTGGCTGCAGGATAATGTTGGGTGGAAATTGACTTTGCATCTAGCGGTGCTTATGGTCTTGACCTTGCATTATTCATGACCGACTTGAGGCTATCTGAGGAATAGGAAGGCGGGAGTAAGCTCATTCACGAGTCTCTGTCAAGTGGCGTTCTGGCGGTCGAGAAGTGGTATCTGCAATTGCGGATGATAACTCATACGTATATAAGCACCGATTCACCTTTTAGCGGAAACAAGGCCCATTGCAAAGAAACCCGGAGACAAGGTTATTGGTGGTCTGTAAATGATAATTGTGTCTCTCGTGCGGTTGCGGAGGACAATCCTATTCTGCTTCTTTCGCGATAGGAGCTTGAGGAAGGTACCTGGCCGATTCCATAAAGGCTCAGATGCTTCTAAATCTTGGACGAGAGATGTCACGAGGTACACTTCACGGCACTGCAAACACGCAGCGGTGCGATGTGCAAGGCTTCTACTTGAGAGAGACTTTCCTTGTGATCTGTTGCGGTCATCGGCAGGGGCAAGCCGCATTTCAACAGGAGGAATGTCATGGACGCATGTGGGCTGGGCGGACATGGGCCTTGGGACTTAGCCTACTCATTTGAATGGAGCGTAAGCAATACAAAAGAGAGAAGCGGTCGAGGCGAAATGAGGAGGAACAAGCAAAAGACAATCTGTTTCTCTTCACGAATTCCCTTTCTCTGGCTTGTATCTCCTTTCTCAATTCTCCTTCTCTGTTCTTCCTTAATCTTCCAAATTACTTGGTGAATTGGTATCGAGTGGTGGCTGGAACATAACACTCCTAGGGCTATTTGATACCTGGTACTCCAGGAGATTGTAGTATTGCCCTGAAATACCTGGAAATCGATAGAACGATTTGGCATGTGTTCGTAAACAAGCAATCTCCTACCACCTTCACAGCAAAAACCAATTAATCTAACTAAATTAATATGTTGGATGATTCCAATCGAGCTCACTTCGGCCCTAAATTGCTTCTCTCCTTGACAAGCATGATCGAGCCTTTTCACTGCTATGGCTGTGGAATCACTTAGAAACCCCTTGAACACGCAACCAAAGCTGCCTCCCCCAAGCTTCTCCGAGAAACTTCTAGTTGCACGTTGCAAATCAATATACCGAAATGCAATTATACCGTTGCAACCTTGAGCATTGTTCGATGCACCACCAGAGAATTTTGTTTTGTTCTTCCGAATCAGCAGTAGTAGGATCAGTGCAAACATACCTAAAGCAGCAACACTTGCACCAATGATAACTCCAATAATCATTCCTCTTCTGTTGGCTTTCTCGATTACGCAACTCCTTGGCGGCAAGGCGTAGGTAAAGAGTTTCCCCATCTGTGCTGGTGGTGCCACTACATTGCTCTTGTCTTATGTTAAGCAATTCATATTGCCAAATTGAGCATCCACCACCAAAGGAATAAGCAGTGCAAGAACAGTCATTCAGCAAACTTGCGCACATTCAAGACTGGCAGCAACTTGCGATTATGGGCATTTTGGGGCAATCTAACACATGACATAGTATAGAACTTGTCTGTTTAACTAGTGCTTCATTGCTAATGCAATCTAATGGAGTATTTCTCAAGCACCCACGGTTCGATCATCTAGCTCCCAGTCCTTGGGTGATCTCATGGTAAATCCCTTCATACAATTGCAAGATGGCAGTGCATTATCGTTGCAAATTGTGAAAGGTCCACAAATTGCATAGACATCACATTGAGCTTTAGGTTGGGCATAAATCATTACCCAATCCTTTGAGCTCTCATGCCAAATATTAGTCTTTGTTTGACCTGAGATGTCCAACAAATGATGGACTACCATGGTTTCATTTATTATGTTATATGTGAAGTACTTCTCTTGATCATTGTTGACAAATGTGAAATTGGAAACGTGGTGTCTTAACATCTCTGGCATAGAGGAAAAGTATTGGCCGTTCCATACACCGCTGGACCAATATGGTATGGACGAGTTTGATGGTGTAAGGAAGTCTTCGTTAACACCATCGGGGTCTAACTCCAAAGTGTACATACCAAGAGCTAGGCTGATCAAGTTTTTCCTAGAAACAAGACGGCGATTCAGGCCGGTGACCTTGTCCCATCCAAGCTTTGCCCCAGGAAAAATGTATCTGTGGGGTAGTCAAAGCTCTGCCACAACACATCTGATGAGTTTGAGGAATTCTGTAGGATGAGATTTCCACTATTCAAGAGGACAGCAATGGTGTCATTGGTTCTGATGTTTGCTTGGGCATACCAGATTATGGAGTTGCTAGACAGGTTTAAGATGACAAGGTTTCCATCATGAGAGATTGTGAGCTCCAATGAGGTAGTGTTCTTGATTGGGCTATCCCTATTTGCAATCCAAGCCGGAGTCAGCTTGGGGACTCTATTGAACCATATACCTAGGTACCAGTTGGTAGTGTTCTTGGTGGACTCACTCCCTGTTTGGAAGAAACCAAGCGCGTACCTGCCATTCTGGGAGATGAGCTTGCCGTCGCTGACAAGTGGTTGGCCAACTGAGATGGTGTCTGTCATGGCAGAATATGCAGGGATGTATAGGGAGAAGAGCGTGGTAAAAACAATGAGGACAGGAGGCATGATGAACTGAGGGAGTGGCAGAGCTTGCGGTTACAGACTGCAAATGTACGATTGGTGCTCAATGGTCATTGTTGCTTTATAATTGGAAAAATGGAATGCGTCAATGTAAGACACAATGACACATAGAAAAATTATAACCATGGTGAATTCAAGCACAAGTGCACAACCGCCAAATTAATAGATTGAAAACATGTCCCAGTGATGATGCAAGATCTTTTGACTATAGTGACCAACTGCGCAACCTCCACGGGACGGCATCACGGCAATGACTTGTGGTCTTTACTCTTCTATAAAATGGGCAAGTTATATAGTTTGATTGAGATTGCTAGTTGTGCGTATGACGCTGTAGCGGATGAAAACCAATGACTGACTAAATATTTTTTGAGTAGCGCTCTTATTATTTTGAAGAATCGAGGCACACCTAGAGAGAGTGAATTGACGCAAACAAACACTTAAAACTAATTTTTTTTATTGAGAATTAATAAAATAATGACTAAACTTGAAGAATCCATCTAGGATAAATAATCTAATACCATGAAAGAAAACTAGACTAAACATATATGCAAGATAGTAATTGTACGCAAATAATAATTAGTAGATCGGAATCTATACTAATTGATTTTCATTAAAGAATAAGCACAATGACCCTTTTATATGAAAGCACAACCCAAAATAATCTCCAAAATTTTCTCAATTTTTTTTATACTTTTTGTCCTTTTCCCTTCTATTTCTTCCGCGACCCTGCAGCGCAAAATCACTGTAGCCCGAAGCACTGTATCGCCGAAATTCGCTGTAGCACCGAAGTTCTTTTTTTTTTTCCGTTCCTGCGCCTCCGCATGCTTGCGAGCTGACTTGAAAGCCGCCAAACAAAGCCACAGCCCACAGGTAACTGTCCTATTTATACTCCTCTAAATCCTAATCAAATATATACAGAGACAGTCTAAAACTCACATATACATATATATAACCTATCTACCACTCTCGCATGACTTGTTCATTTGCATATCTGCGATCTCGCGTAGTCGCGTGCTACGCTTGCACTTGCGTGGATTCTTCCTGACCTGTAGTGTGCATCTGTCTCGTATGCCTTCGCTGCAACGTACATCTCGCGTCCCTTTGAAAATATTGTTTTCCAATTAAACATCACACTTTTAAAAAGAATAGCTCTCATAAGTTAAATTTTAAAAAGAAAAAAGTAACAATCGCCTGTTAATTGCTCCTAGAAGAGACGTGAATCAATTTTGGCTGTGTACTCTTTGTACATGGCCATTTGTCAAAATCCAAACTGCTCTAGAACGGGGTTTGACCGGTGACAATTGCCGTTGAGTTGAGCTTAAACAATCCCTGTCATTTGATGGTTGCTATGAACTGTAGGCTGAATAGCAAAGGATGTGTTTGGCTGTGTTTGGCTGGTGGGATAAGTTTGAATTGAAAATGATGGGTTAGTTTTGTATCATTTGGTTCCATTATTTCTGATGAATAGAATAGCGCAGTATCTATAAGAAATATTTCTTAAATTTTTTCATCATTCAGATAGAATGATTCTATTCAAATAACCAAATATATAAATCAATTAGTAATAACAATCAAACACACCCTGACGTGAATTTTTTTAAATAATATTATTTTATTTCGAAATTGCGACATTAATACTCGCATTAAAAAAATTGCGAAATAATATCCGTCGCCAAACGGTTTGGCTTATTAATAGTGTAGTCGCCAAACGGTTTGGCGACAATAAGATTATCTGCCGTTTGAATGTAATAACGAGATGACCCAATAGTCGCCAAATGGTACAAGAATCGCTAAACCGTTTATTATAATATAAACACCTATAATTTTTATTTGAACTCGATTTAGGTGATCTTGGACTTATGCGGCTTATGAAGAGATCTTCGCGATAGAGTCCAAGATCACCAAATCGAGTTCAAGCAAAAAGTTAAGTGTGTTTTACTATTATCGCCAAACAAAGCTACAGTAATCACCAAACCATTTGGCAACTATTGGGTCATCTCGGTTATTTGCATTCAAACAGCAGGATTAACCTATTATCGCCAAACCGTTTGGCGATAATAGTATAATCGCCAAACGATTTGGCGACCGGATATTATTTCTGCAATCTTTTTAATGTGAGTATTAATATCGTAATTTCTAAAAAAAATAATATTATTTTTAAAAAAATTCCCCTGACGTTCCAGCGTAGCAAAGGTCTAACGAGCTGGGAAGTCTTTCCACACCTGTATAAGCGAGCTGGAGCGTGATGGCTCCTGAGCGACGCAGCAGAATGGCTTGGGCTGCCAGAGGCGTGGAGTCGCGCGGATGATCAACCGCGTCGGGTTGTCGGATCAGCGGAGGCGTGGCTGGGCCGGCACGCGTGAGTCGCCTATTTTACGGGCGAGCTGGGCAACGCCCGCCATCGCCAAGGAGGCTTGTTCGGCCACACGCCCACGCGGCCGGCGAAAGCTCCCGCGTGAGAACTTGGGCCGGGTAGCCGGCGCGCACACGCCCATGGGAGCAGCTGCCCCTGTGGCAGCGACGGGCGAAACCGAGCCGCGCGCGATAAGGTGCCACGTAGCCGTTTAGGCAGCGGCAGGGGGACGCGCCCGGCGCGGCTGTCTCATCACTGAATACTGATGGAATTCTCCCTCACTTCGAGCAATCTTGCAGGGGATCGATCGATCGAGTGTGACTTGCCGACCTATGGCGTTGGTGCAAGGGACGGTGTGTGTCATCTCTTCGTCATGCTTTTGATCGAAAATAGCGATCAGAGAAGAGTGAATAAGAGCGACATAAAATTTTTTCTAAAAAAATTCTAGACACTTTTCTAACTAAAAGAGTTAATTAAAAGGCTCGGCCAGACCAGTATTAGCAGTGGCAGAGCTACGATTCTGCTAAGTCTCGAGTGAAAAACTAAGCGACATTAACTAACGCTAAATACTACCCAATTCGGAGTATAACAACAATACGACAAACATTAGACTAAATAAAATCCTACTAATAAACTGTTGGTTAAAAAATGAGGAGTGTACACTAAGCTAAACCAAGTAGAGCATACTTGCATTCGAATTCTTCCCTAGGAAAGTGGTAGTACTACTACCGCCCTTCTCCTTTAGATTGTAGCTGCTCTTCGTATGAATCCTATAAATTGTGAGGGTATTGTGTGGACATCTACTACAGAGCACACCACCTCATAGCTTCCCTTACCAATAACTTTCTAAATCTTGTAACGACTTACATCGCCATACTCCGTGAAAAAATCCGCCTCCGTGGAACCCTCGAAAGCAATCAATCAGAAGATCCCAACAACAAAGAAACTTCGATGATCGATGAACCATCAGTACTCACGATCAAATGCAAACAATAAATGCCAAACAGTCAATGCAACATAAACCCGAAAACCTGAAATTGCACAATAATTAGTGGGTCGCAAAATATCATGCCAAATCCCCGGATACTTTTTAATGAACAAAATGTAAAACAACAAATCATTCGAAATCTACCACCAGCTTTAACGAATAGATGCAATGACCGAAGGAAACACTACAGTCCAGTTTCAAGGCACAAGAACTGTATCGTAGCACCGCAGCTTCGAGGGCAGGATGGCTTCTAAGCACAATTCCACAGGGGGCGAGCTCAGGGCCGAGCACAGGGGACGAACATAGGGGCGATCGAGCGAACGCAGCGGCTGGCAGCTAGGGCAAGCCATGCGTGACTTGTGAGGGATCGGCTTCCCTCGGGCTTAAAAGCTCTACTACCAGTTGGGCTAGGCCTTGGGGTATTACCCCACCGATCTGAGACCTGGCTCTACCCCTTAGCATTGGACAAAAGTTCAGTGCTCTTTTATAAACAGTAAAATCAGCAAGATTTTAAAACAAGAATCAAGATAACTTTTAATCGGTTGATTCAAATCCAGTGAAATTTTGCATGCACCTTCCTATGAATGCCAGAAACCTATTCCAACCATTAATCGCAAGGATTGATGTCAAAATTCTATCATTTTTCAGTTTGAAGGAAGGCTACGCCAAGACTAGGATAAACTCACAAACTTCATGGCTGCACCAAGACCGGGGTAAACTCACAAACTCCATCCTGAACTTGCTTGTGGGATTTTGATCAAGATGATTTTAGATGATCTCTCACATGTCACAGCAAATAAGAATACCAAAGAAACACCCTCAAGCATATGTAAAAAAAGATCTAACACAAATCCTTCTTTTTCAATATAAAAACCGAGTTCTTGAGAAGAACTTTGCATATCTTGTTAAAGCGTTCCTAGATGATTGGGATATGATATGTGGCAACCCACATAATTAGCCTAAGGTAATAATAGTATCACCTCCATTACTCTAAGTTAATTATATTGATCTCGGTATATTTAGTTAATAAAATATTGAGTGTACTTGATATTTTATTAGTTAATACACTGTATTCAGAGTTTTGCAATGGAACAATAATTAGAGACTAAAATGAGAACTTATTATAATCCATTACCACGCAGGCTACAGATCCATAGATCTTAAGCTCTCACATAATATATATAGTACATCCATAAATAATTTACATAAATACTAAGTACCTAATGGATTGACGGTCTCTAACGTATGGTCCATTAATCCACCTAGTCCTTCTAGTAGTCCTCCGCCACCTTGTCACCCTGACTTAGTGGGTGACCTTCTACCCATGCCTCGTTGGAATCCATAGCGCTCAGTTTGTAAGCAAAGGTGAGTTAGCAAGAGTGAATATATAGGTAGCAAGAGTGAATATATAGGTACTCAGTAAGCATTAATAACAAAGTGCATTATATGAATTTTTCCTATCATCCATCTCATATTCCTCTGAAAACCATTTTCTAATAATATATGGTTTTATTTGGAAAACGTGGGTTTCCTATTTTAGTTATTGAAATTGTTATAAGCACTCGTATATGAGGCAGACTTAGCTTTTGTAGCCTCTAATCCAAGAGATAGGTATGAATTTATTATTTTACCCTGCACAGATTTGTACCACTTTTATCTATAGTGAACCCAATCTTAGTTGAGAACTCAGATTGTTTATCACTATTCAGGTATTAGATCTCCAACCCTGACAACCGCCTGTAGTACTTCACCTGAAAACGGAGATACTCATCCCTAGCGTTTAAATATAGTGCCCAAAACATACAATTGTAGCTGATTTCAAAAATAGTGTACTTCACTGAGACTTTCGGTGTACCTAGCTTTACACCCCTAGTTATCTATTCATATCAAATGTAGAGATCATAACACCATTATAGGATAATCCTTTTTTTTGGTTGTTTCCACACTATGATTGATACAACAGATATGGCTCATTGCCCGAGTGTAGTGGTTCATCCTTATGTTCTAGCCATATGTAGGGTGGCTTGCGTTAATGCTCATCACTATCGCACCCTCTACCTACCATACATATATACATCACTAGCTCCATTTATTGGATGAGCCATCTCAACATTTCAACAAATCAAACACTGCCTCAGCAGTCATTATCAATTCCACATATCTATAATCCATCACTACCGTAGTAGTTCATCGTCATAACCATTTTTCCAACAACATTCAATTTATTGTTTTCTTAAAATTGATTTTCCATGCATCAGTGATATCACATATAAGGAAATATGATTGATTAAAAATATTTAAATATGATTAAAGAAGTGCTTGCCAAGATTTGGGTTGATATGCTGGATGATTCCAATCGAGCTCACTTCAGCTCTAAATTGCTTCTCTCCTTGATAAGCGCCATCAAGCCTCGTCACTGCTATGGCAGTTGAGTCATTTAGGAATCCCTTGAATACCGAAGTAAAACCACCTCCCCACAACTTCTCTGAGAAATCTTTAGTTGCACGCTACAAATCATTGTACCGGAATGCAATAGTTCCTTTATAACCTAGATCACTGTTAAATATTTGAGGAGAGCACTTTTGTTCCTCCAAATCATTAGTAGCAGGATGAGTATCAAGAAAGAAACAACAGCAACTCTTGTACCAGTGGCAACTCCAGTAATCATCCCTCTTCTTTTGTTTCTCCAAATTTGCATATGTTTAGCAGCAAGGCGAAGGTAAAGAGTTTCTCCATGTGCATTGGTAGAGCCATTACATTGCGGTTGTCCTATGTTAAGCAACTCATTATGCCACGTAGATCATCTACCATTGCCGACAGAATATGCAGTGCAAGAGCACTTATTCAGGCAAACTTGTGTGCATTGACCTACAAATATTTGTAGCAACTTCTATGTGTTGGCCATTTTGTGGCAAACTAATTAACACATGGTATAGAGTAGAACCTGTCTGTTGAACGTGTTGTACTTCTGTTGCTAATGCAGTCTAATGGAGTATTTATTGAGCACCCACCGGTCCGGCCATCTAGCTCCTAATCCTTGGCTGATGTTATGGTGAAGCGTGGAATCTCATTATCATTGCAAATTGTCAGAGGTCTACAAATGGCATAAACATCACATTGAGCTTTGGGTTGGGCGAAGATCATTACCCAATCTTTTGAGCCCTCAAGTCACACATACCTCTTTGATTGACCTGAGACTTCAAATAGAGTATGGATAACTAGCTACTTTTCCGTCTACTAAGTACTAGGTTGTATGTAAAGTACTACTTCTCTTGGTTATTGTCCACAAATGTCCAAACGCAAAGAGCGTGGCTTGCCATCTCTGGCATTGAGGCAAGATTTTCACTATTCAAGAGCGTAACAATGGTATTATCGATAGTGATGTTGGCTTGGCTAGACCAGATAATGATCTTGGTAGACCGATTTAATATGACAACGTTACCATCATGGAAGATTGTGAGCTCCAACGTTGGAGATGTTCAGCTTAATTTAAAAATACATAACCAAATATTATATAAATCTTTTTTTATCACCGGACAACAATCATTTTATAATGATTGAATATGTCCAAGGTGATTTCCCTTAAGTTTTTGTAATGGAGAATAATTTCCTCACTCAGCCTTTTACTGAGAAAGAGGTATAGGAGACAATTTTTTAAATGGAACATAATAAAGCACTTAGACCGGTCGATTTCTCGGCCGAATTTTACCAAGTGTTTTGGAAGGTCATTAATTAAGAATGATAATGGCAATGTTCCAAGATTTACATGTTGATTTATTGCCTCTATTTAGTCTAAATTTTGGAATTATCACGCTTTGGCCAAAAAATAAAGATGCACAACAAATAATATATCTATATTATACACGGAAGAATCTGAGCTCAAGGAGAGCCTCCCGTACAGTTTTTTGCAAAAAAAACCCTACAGGAATTCCGGAATCGCCAGTAGATCCTTCCACCGGTATTTTGCAAAAAGGACCCCAGAAATTCTAAAATTATGAATAGGTCCTTTCACCGGCTATTTTGCAAAAAAAGACCCCATAACTCTGCAAAATCATCCCAGATGCTGGTTCTTTTGGCCTAGAAGATTCCAAAATCGCAAACAAGTCCTTTCGCTAGTTATTTTGCAAAAAAGACCCTGTAGTTTCGCAAATTCAACACAAGCGCTGGTTCTTTCGACACAAAAATTGTAATTACGTTACACAAATTCACCGACGGCTCCTAGCCAGCCAATTTTAAAAAAACACCACCAAGAAAAATGGAATTGCATTTTTTGCAGAAAAATTTGGGTCAGATTTTTTTCACCGGCGCAGCATCGCGCGCCATTCTATCTAGTACAACATTATAGACCGATCTGTCTTCTAAATGTTAGCTTTAAAATTTTTACTAAAGTTGGCACTAACAGGATTATCAGTGTTGCCAATAATGTTGTACGCCCTACGCAGATGACTTTCATGCCATGTAGAAATGTAATGGATGGTGTGATTATTCTTCATGAAACAATTCATAAGATGTATAAGAAAAAAATTAGATGGGATCATTTTTAAAGTGGACTTCAAAAAGACATGATAAGGTTAAATGGCCTTTTCTTCAATAAACTATAAGGATGAAAGGTTTCTCACCACAGTGGTGTACGTGGGTTGAGGGTTTTGGTACTGGGGGAAGTGTTGGCATCAAGGTCAATGATAGCATTAGTCCATACTTTCAAACCTGAAAAGGACTCAGTCAGGGTGATCCTTTATCCCCCATATTATTTAACATCGTCGTGGATATATTGGTTGTTATCTTAGAACAGCCAAAAGGGTGGGATGATACGTGGAGTGGTACCTTATTTGGTGGATGAGGGGTTATCTATTCAACAGTACGCAGATGACATTATCCTATTCATGGAACATGATTTCAAATAGGCTAAAAATATGAAGTTATTACTATGTGCATTTGAACAACTATCTAATCTTAAAATCAATTTTCACAAAAGTGAAATCTTTTGTTTTAATGCTACTAAGGATTTTGAAACTCAATATACCTAACTATTTGGTTGTGGGTTGGACAATTTTCCTTTCAGATATCTTGGCATACCAATTCATATAGAAAACTGAGGAATAATGAGTGGAAGGGGGTAGAAGAAAGATTTGAGAAGCAACTAAGTAGTTGGAAGGGCAAACATTTGTCTACTGAAGGTCAATTAGTACTTCTAAACTTCATGCTTACAAGTTTACCTATGTTTATACTATCTATTTTTGAAATACCTTGTGGGGTGCTTAAGCGGTTGGACTATTATAGATCTAGATTTTTCTGGCAAAGTGACAACTATAAAAAAATTATAGGCTAATTAAGTGGAATATTTTATACCAACCCAAGGATTAACGTGGCATGGGCATTCAAGATCTTGGTGTTAAAAATATATGCTTAATTAGCAAATGGCTTTTCAAACTGTTAAATAAAAATAGTGTCTCACAATCTATCCTTAGAAAAAATATATGGAGAATAAATCTCTTTCTTATGTACAAAGAAAGCCGGGGACTCTAATTTCTGGACTGGTCTAATGAAAGTCAAATATCATTTCTTTAGATTTGGGTCTTTTCACATTCGTGATGGATCTCAAATACAATTTTAACAGTATATATGTATGCACAGTACCTTAGACTTTTTCATTATCCGGAAAAAGCATGCCACAGTGGCTAAAGTCATGTGTTATGTTCCGCTCAATGTGTCTTTTCGTAGGGCAATATAGGAAATAATTTAATGGACTGGCATGAGCTTATTACAAAGATTGCTAGGGAGCAATTATCCTTAGAACGGGTTACTTTTCAACGAACTCTCCATCAGAATGGATAGTTTTCTGTTTAGTCGATGTATACAGCTTTAGTTCATCGAAATATCCCAGTTACAAACTGATATTTGTGGAATCTTAAGGTGCCTTTAAAAATAAAAATCTTCCTACGGTACTTATGTCGTAGGGTGCTTTTGACAAAGGATAATCTCAATAAAAGAAATTAGAATGGAAGTAAAGGATATTGTTTTTGTAACAATGAGAAAATGTGGGCACCCGGAGATGTGAATCGATTCCTCACACGTGCGTTGGACTTAGAGGTGACACCCATACTCCACTTAAGTGTATGTTCACTGCCACCCAAAAGTCCCATGCACGGAATATTGACTAAATGGCCCTCACTCAAACAAATATGAGCCACATAGTCGCACCGTACACACTTACGCGTCCATGGGAGTTTCGATTCCATTCCGAACAACCATACCGGGATTGAGACCAACTCATCCACGCATAGCATTCGCCATCCGTCTCAGGACCTTGGTATCGCTCGCACTCTCCAAGGGGAGCACGAGCAATAGCCAAAGAACGATTTGCCGCACGAGTGTATGCATTGATGGTTGATGATAATTCCAGGTACCCAGATATGTGTCTAGTGCTAGTTCCCAAGATCAACGCCTAGCACCCACATATCCCGCATTCGAGATGTATCGCAACACATACACATGAATCAAAGTAGTTGGAATAGCATAAACATAAACCACAACTATTACAACTACTTACTATTACAAGTAGTGACCGACCGGCCAAATATTACATGTCCAAAAGTAAAGTGCAGAGGAAATTAAACATAACCAAAAGTAGGACAGCGGTATGCCCATCCATTAAACCCAAAGGCAACCGACTTGGAAAAACCCAAGTTCATCCATCAACATCATTGTCGGACCCCGGAGTAAAGTACGTGTCGTCGGGGTGTTCTTCTATACCGTCGTCTATATTGTTAGGATTAAGCAACCGTGAGTACACGTATGTACTTGCAAGACTTTAGTGCATGGAAATAAAGTAAATGTAGGGTTATAACAAGGGAACAAACTTCTACACTAGTCTCATTTTCAGCATAACGCAGATTTTGTTTGCAAGTAAAAAATTCGTAAAACGGTAACGAATTTGTAAAGAGCATTTAATATGAAGCTAAATAACAGTAAGTAGAGTTCATAGATGCCATTTCACAGCCCTCCTTGGCTGTGATCAACAAGTAAAAACCGCCACCATTGGCTTCCCAATCCACCAACCCATTCCAACACCATCTTCCAAAAGTTTTAGCAAAAACAAAGACTATACTTGACATTATTTCCCCAAGTTGCTCATGACCGTGAGCACGGCTAATTAATTAGATTTTAATCTCTGCAGAGAGTGTACACTTAACCCACATGACACATTCTAGCAATCATGTCAACCATGCCTCGCGATACTCATCGTACCCGATTTGCTAGATTGTGACGAAACCGTTCAACTAGTTAAAGTTTAATCTTGTACCCGCCCCGGTGAATGTTAACCCTTGTCACAGTCCAGAGATCCTGAACCACGATGGTGCCCTCCATCGGGAAATCTCGCCATGACAAGGCATGGACCGTTGTATTGGAATGCTTGGGCCCCAACACCTCGGTGAAGGGAGCACCTACGAGCAACACCGTTCCTCGATGTGCCCTTACTACTCCGGCCTCCGAAGATGCAAGATTAAATTTCAACTAATCTAATGAGTTTAGGCTATCCCATACTAGCACATGTGGTTGCACTAAACATTTAGGTGATAGCATCAAGTTCAGTCCTTAATTGACCCAGGCGAGAATCTCCCCCTAACTACGCGTGAGGTCCTTTTCACGCCTCAAGTTAAGTAATAACTCGCCCGCGTCTAAGTCATAGGTTTTGAGTTGGATTTTTACCAAGATACACGGAAACCATACCTCGGTTCCGTACAATTAAACGAAGTTGCTCATAGTAGTTAAAATGGTATCCAACATTTAAAATTCGTTCTAATGAGCATGTCTAAGCAGATACATAAGTTAATCTCGCAAGTTTTACCCAAGTGATATTAATTATTGTCTACACCATTACTAGGTTACAATGGCAATAAATCAAATGACAAGGTGAAGGAAATGCATACAAGTCGATTTAGCTACCGATTCCCTCAACATAGTAGTTTACAACATACACGCATGCATATAGTTTGATAAAACAAAGTAACATTGCAAATATAAGATCAAGATGGTCAAAGGAGGGTTCTTGCCTAGTTGCTCTTCTTCGGAATATAATCCGGATCGTAGTCGATGTCGTTATCAATCGGATCCGAAATATCGTCGTCTACGAGTTGAATAATAAGAACCGAGACAAAAGCAAACAACATCGAATCAAATGGGGCCAAAAGAAATCAGATAAAATTACCGGATTAAATCTTACCAAGAAGGTCATGGTGGATTTTGGGTTCTCAAATTATCACTTGCACAACAATCTTATTAGTACTTAGTTTATGTGAGGCTTTTATCATGAATGTGGTATTTTCTTTCACCGATCACATGGAACTATAGTTATGAACACACACAATGTTGTTTACGAATTCAAGAGGCTATATTTACGTGTTTTAGTATTTATAATTTTGAATTCAAGATGCAATAATAGTTTGGATTGATAAAAGTAAAACATTTACTAAAGGTTTTGCTTGAATAGTTCTTAACTTTAAGTGTTCATGCATGGGAGCAATTTCTACAAGTTAGATCTGAAATTTAAAGTTATTTGTTGTTACTATATGGTCATAGGATGATTTCTTGCATTGCGGCAACCTTGGACGACGGCTTTTAATCTTAACTATTCACATAATATAGTTCTGAAAATATTATCATTTAGGGTTTTTGCGTTAACATATTTCATTTGATAAGTAAGTTGTAATTAAGATATTTTTATATATTTTGGTTGTACATATATTGAAGTATGTTTCTGGATGAATTCCCTTAAAATTTGTGTTTAGACGAGCTGTTTTACAAGTCTTCGAAAAGGCTTAAGTGATAACGATTCTGTGCAGTTTGTGATCATTTAGGGTCTTTCTTGTGCTTGGAGTAAGATGTAAATGAGGTTATAATTAATATATTTTCCCATATTATGGTAGAATATGTATCATACAATGATTCTGGGCTATTCTCTCATAACTTTATGTTTATACGTGATATTTTATGGACTGCCGAAAAGGCTTATATGACCACACTTTTAGCGCTATTGCAGTTCAGTTTTCTTTCTTCATTTGTGACTGCACCGAATGGGATAATCTAACCATTTTTCAGGCATTAGTAGGGAATATCTCTAAGAGTGTTTTAAAGTTGATTCCGTGATATTTCTCATTTGTTCAAAGTGTTTTTCATGTGAATAGTTATTTAGGCTTAATATGAGCTTAAATCAAAGTTGATCAAACTAATATTACTTCTATATGGCAAGCTAGGGCATATCATTTCAAGGTCATAGGAGTTGGTTTTGTTGAGTTTGAGGCTCGTTTGCTATAGTTACGACCAATTGAATGTTTTGCGCATTGAATGTTCGACTATCAAGTAACTAATGCAAACAAAGGTAAAATCTAAATATTTTTATATATTTTTTATCTTTATAATCCCAGGAGTGCAACTAAACTAGTTTCACCAATTTTTGAGCTCATTTGATTCACATTCTAACCATTTGTTGCTTGCATGAAATAGAGGCTTTCTACACTTGATTTTTGATTCAAATCACATTCAAATCTAAATGTTTATGCAAAAATGAAACATGCAAGATTGCAAAAATATATGTGATTTATTTCATGATTTTTAGAACTAGGGATTTCATAGTTTCTTCATAACACTTAAAAAGGGATTTTGGTTCAAATTCCATTTAAAGGTTTTTGCTGCAAGTAACATATAAATTTTTATTGCATATTTTGAATCCTTACTGCCTAACTCAATTTTAGAAACTGAGATTGCTTTATTCGAAGATTCCTAGCAAAAGATATAAGGATTTGAATTTAATGGAGCAAAAAATAAAAAAAGAAGGCTGGGGAGGGATTTGAACTCAAGACCTATTGTTCAAGCACTGATGCATTACCACTACGCCAAGCATTCTTTTGTGACAATGTTCCATGCGAAATTACTTAAGCTCACCTTTACAAACCCTAAAGCTTCACTCTGTTGGCAATGGCGCTGGGCAAAGCTGGCGCTGGATTCGGTTGGATGGTGAGTTGCAGGGCTTGGCAGAGAGGACGGGGTGACCACCAACGAGTAGCCGGGAAGGAAGACAAGGCACGGCCGGTTGCACTGCATGCGATACGGAGGAGAAGGGTCAGGACTTCACGAGCTAAGCAAGTCTGCATGCAGGACCGTTCCAAAGATTTTGGGGGCCCGGGGCGAGCTAAATCAAGTAGCCTTTTTATTAACTACTATAATTATTGCAGATAAAATATCGAATGCTTTCATATGTAATAAACTTGGTAGAGAACAAGTCATAACCAAAAGATAGTTTAAACATAATCAAACTCATGTACTATTCAACTAAATTGAGTTCTAGCCTGCAGGATGCACCTTCGAGCCCACCCGCGCCACATTGCCATCACTACCATAATGCTGCGACAAAAGCCAATCTCCCCAACTCCGACAAATTTAAATGGGCAAGTTAAAGTTCCTTCTAACACTCTTAGATGCAAAGTCATCAATAATAGTATTAATATCAATTTCATCCAATTTACCCTTCTCAATGCATAAAATCGCCAAATCATTTAACTTTTCTTGTGACATTGATGACCTCAAGTAATTTTTTTAATAATTTTAGCTTTGAAAAACTTCTTTCAGCGGAGGCTACAGTCATTGGTATAGTGAATAAGATTCGATAAGCAATTGAAACATTTGGATAGCAATCTTAATCCTTAACAAACTCAAAAATCTCCATGGCGGATGTGAGTGAGCGAGATAAGGTCATTTGTAGCACTTTTAGTTCAAAAAAATCATCTAACTCAATATCACATGAACTATTATGGAAAAATATTTTTGCAAATTTAGTGCAACAATTTCTTAGTTCAATATTATCCAATGACTTTAAATTTTTGAGCTAAGTAAAAACCAAATATACTCTTAAATGTAGTAAAATCCTCGAACACATGCTTCAATGAAGAAATTGCTACATCTACCGTAATAAGAAAGTAATTTATCTCAGCAGACTTCTCACTAATAAAACCTCTTCATTATAACCTGTCTGCATGGCAAAATAAATCGACGAGAAGAGCTCACCGCAACTGCGGAGAGTGGCTCTCCGGCGCTAAGGAGGAAGGGATTCACGGTCGGCTTCGGCTGCAACAAGGTAGAGCAACTCAGGAGTTTGAGCAGCGGCTGTGCGCAAGAAATGAGATAGCTAGGCAAGCTCACCTGAGTGCTCGTCTGCACAAGGGCTCGGCTCGGTGCTTGCTTGGCCGGATCGGTTCCACGGCAATGTGAGCAAGCAGCGAGCAAAGGGAACTGGGAGACTGGCTTCAGCCTTTATGGCCCTGTGATGCCAGTGGTTGGCTTCAGTATGGGCATCGGAGCAAAGAGGTCCTGATGCACTGCAGCTTGTGGCGCAAGGAGGAACCAGAAGCAAGATGCAGCAGAAAAAGCGTGTCGTGGCAGCTGTTTGAGAGCGAGAGGGGAGGAGAGAGAGAGGAGAGAGGGGAGGAGAGGCTGGCCAGTGGGCCCAGGAATGTGTGGGGCCACCTTGCCGGAGGCTTCATCGGATGCAACGGCTTCTTTTGGCAGTTGAGTGAATTTAAGTGAAGAATTGACATGGCAGTTGGGCAAGCTTGGCAAGGGGTGAAAACCCAGTTGAAAAATTCTGTAAATTTGTGAGCAGGTAGTTCAAAGGTTCTACTTTCCATTTTCTTTGGTTTCATCTCATTATTTGTTGTCATTTAAGAACAGTAATTCTTCAAACTTGACTGGTTTTCAATCTGTTTTTGAATTTTTAAGCTATATAAATGGTGTGCCAAAATTCTAGAAAATTTGTTTTTATTCAATCTTTGGTCTCTAGTATTTTATAAAAATTTTTGCTATAGCATGTTGTTTGATGTTTCTTTGAGTTTCATCAATGTGTTGGATTCGGCAATTAAAGGCTTCATTAGACATAAAATCATAGGAGAAGAAGACTAACTCCAGAAATAAATTCAATGAGAAAATCCAAAGCACATTAAGAATCAAAGCATGACACGTTAATTACTTGATCAAGTTTGGGATGTTACAGAAAACTATACAACACCTCTTTTTTTACTGCCGGTTTGCTCATTTCGCTTGGCGTGTTATACAAATGGCTTTTAATCTACAACCTCCTAAAAGCATGAACAATTTATTTGAGAGTTGGTTAATGTGGTAAAGAAAGGATTTAAGAGCTCATATTTTAGTCAGGGTTGCCAGTTTGTGTTAGTCCATTTAGCTATGTCGAAATAATATGGTGTTTGATAAACAAAGAATTGCTAATCCATTGTAGGTTGTATACTTTTGCACCAACTGTTTAGGCTCGTAGTTTGTGCTGTAGAGTCCAGATGCTCGAGAGGTGATGTTGTCGGCATGCAGATCACTGGAGATTGTACTTAGGGATCTCTTCAACAAATATGGTGGAGATTTAGTAACAATCTGTATGCATATTGAGTCTTTGTGTTTCATGTTTTTATGGTTTGTTGCAACTCATTCCAGTATTTGGTTGAACCTTTTTACATCATTTTTGTCAAAACTTTGTAATAAACACTAAGCTGTGTGCATCTCATGATGCAGAGATCAGGAGATAATAAAAGCTTCTATTATCTTTTTTAAAAAAGCTAAAATGGTGCCCATCGGGAAAAACTGCAAGGCTGTGTAGGGCGAACAGGAGTAGAAACAATGAGAGGCACGATGAAAAGTAGGGACATTTCGCACTGACAGAAGTGTAGGATGCATGGGTGCTCACTGGAGTGCTGATTTATCGCTTGGAAGAACAGAATCCACAAGATAGCGGTGTGGGTATTGAGCCAAGTTCTCATCTTACCGAGTTTTTTTTAAAAAAAATTGACATAGTTTAATTTAATATTATATTATTTATAGTTTAGAAGTATTTTTATAACCAAACTAGCGAGCTGAGCTGAGCCGAACAAAAGCAAAATTCAATTTCATTTAAAATTAACTCATTTTAATGTTTAATAATTGAAACAATTTTTGAAGTGAGTCATCCATCGAGCCTTTTTTTTTCCAACCCTTGATACGGCCCAGAGAAGACTTGGTGAAGTCAGAACACTTCCGTGAAATGCTGGGGCGCCGCGCAACTAGACTGAGAACCACAAAACAGTAGTGACTTAACCGCGCAACATTCACGGCACGGCAGGCAGGCACCGGTGCGTTCCGGGGGAGCCAGAAACAACCGGAAAATGGACAGGCTCTATGAATGGCTGATAATCTGATACAAGATCCTCAGTGATCGAATGTCAGGAGTCAGGACGTCCATGGTACGGCAATTATGTGTTCTAGGCTTCTAGCACATGTTGCTACCCCTGAAACAATCCGAAAATGGTATAGTTTATGAACGGTTGAATTGCTGGTTGTGACTTAATCTAAAATAAATTACTGGATTGAATATATTTGCATTAAAATATGATAAAAAAAGGGCGAGCAAAGTAAGTGATAAAAAACTTTGCTTTTTGCTCGTCGTATCCTCCTATCTATAGGAGGAGAGCATATGAAAAATGTAACATATTCTTTCTTTATTTAGCTCACTGGCAATCTGCTGGAGTTTTGGACTTAATACCGATATTTTAACAACAAATCTAATTGTAGTTGTTGGTGTATTATTATTATTATTATTATTATTATTATTATTATTATAAAGGGAGTAATTGACTCAACCATCTCAAGTCTAAGAGACGACCACCTCGACTCAAATATTCTCCCCACCAAACTGAAAATAGCTTCTAACGAGACAGTGGACATCGAAACCATAAAACGTTATGTGTAAAATATGATAGCATAGAGTAAATAAGTTTGCGACACTTCCACCACAAAAATGCGATTGATCTTTGTAATTGCGAGAAAGCAGCAGGTCAGCGGATGGGCTAAAAGTGGTAGGAATAGGATGCTGCCTTCGAAGGCGTGCAGAGTTTTTGTTGCTAGCAGTATTAGATTACTGCAACTCTGATGTCCTACAGTCTGGCTCTGACTTTGCTGCAGCAGCGGACAATCATTCTACAGGACTGCAACATAAACAGTCTACTACCCCACGGTCATACGGGAATCTAAAGGTTGACGTTCTTTCGATACTGTTTATGGTATGTTTATTATTACAGCATAGGTAATAGTGTAATGAATATGAGCCATTCACCGAGAAAATGGACAGACAAAATTATGTGCAGTAGCTTAAGTTGTAGCTATAGTAGCAACCGCAAGTGAGATCCATCAATGTCATACGGAGGAGCGTGCTGCGAGAATCAAATTTGCTGCAAATCGCTGGTCGCAGCGTCGGTTCTAATCTGATGGACGTGATCCGTCTCAATGGATAATGGTATACCTGTTGGTGCCCGGCGAGAGCTGTCGTTGTGTTAGCACTTGGCAGGGATCTCTCTTAAAATGAGGACTTAAAGGAAGTGAAATCTAAATCATTGGATTATGTTTGTGTTGAGTAACACGGAAGCTAGCGTCTTAAAAAAAGAACGGAAGCTAACGACAACGACCATCGTAGAGTGGATGACAATTAAGAACTCTCACCGCTAGGAGTTTGGGAGTATGCTCTTGAGTTTGGTTCCTTTAATCATTATGTCACTTTCGTGCATGATTATTGAACTGCACACGAGCAATCTTGGCAGAGCATGCCTAGATAATCTCAACATTTCTATAGCTTGGATCGCTCGAAATTGATTCATTTCAATGTTTCACCCATAAAGAGTGTAACTGAAGAAATTTTGAATCGAGGCTCCACCAACTTCTTTTTTTTTTTTTCAACCCTGCGAAAGAAAACAGAAGAAGCGGTGACACACAAGATTTTACTGAAAACTAAGTACGTAAATATAGCTCTGTACAACGAATCCAACCGTGGCATTCTCCTCGCCGGCGCCCGCCGAACGGCCGGTCACCTCTTCCAGCTCCGACTCCGCGCGAGGGGGTCCACGCCGCCGACGACCCACGTCTCCTTGGCGATGTCTATAGGCAGCTTCAGGAAATCCGGCGCCGAAGTCATGAACACCAGCTCGTCTCTGTCCGCCTCTGCACCATCATCATCCCCCACGGCGGCGTCCGCGCTTCCATTGTCCTGTTCCAATTCACCGGCCGGTGGCTCCTCTGTTCCTCTCATCGCCAGCCCTTTCGCCGGCGCCGACCGGCACCGCATGAGCAGCAGCGCGTTCGGCGGTGGGATGGACGGCGCCTTCGAGCACTCGTCCGTCCAATCTTTGTTTGGCTCCTCGTCTTCTTCGTCGCGCACCTTGTGGTCTCTGAGCTCTTGCTCTTGGGGTTCTTGGCTGCCTTCCAGCACCATGAGCCACTTGGAGAACACGCTCACGGCGACGCTGCTTTCCCCGGCGGTTGATTCGCCTTCCTGCTCTTCGGCGGCGGCTTCGTCGTCGTCCGTCGAGGAGTCTACTGCGCCGTGGAGCGAACCCGAAGCACCGCGCCTTGAGCCGGAGGCTCCGGAGCACGCCGCCCAGGAAGGGCAGACCTTCCCTCCTGATCCGGACGGCCTCGAGCCATCTCACCTTCTTTCTCTGCTCGTGCAGCCGCTCGATCTCCTCCACCACGGTGAACCAGCTCCTGCCACCGCGACCGCCGTCCTTACCTGTCTTCGCCGCCGCCGGCCTCCGCTCCTTGGGTCGGCCGACCTTGATCTGCCCAGCGCACGTCACCTTGGGCGACTGCGGCTCGTCCTCCTGGACGCTCTGCTTCGCCTTGGAACCCCGGAACAGAGGGCTACCACGCCCACGCGCTCGTAAAAAAGCAAAACATATTTTTCTTAATTTGGTGAACCTTAACTAAGTAAAACTATAATAGTCATTCAATTGGATGTTACTATTTCAAAAAATATCCAACCATCTATCTAGCGTATCTGAGCTATAACTGCTTAAATTAAAAGAAAGAGTATACGCTAAGTACAACAAAAAATTAACAAAATTTTGAAATAAAAAGAAATTAGCCATTTGATTTTCATATGAACTCCAGATTAAAACACTCACATTACTAAAGTTTGGAATAAAAATTAGGTAAAAATTAGCAATTGGATTTGTATTATCAATTCTAACCCAAAACTAATATTCAAAACTAAATAAAAATAAAACCAATGACTTAGATTAAAAGAAGAGCCCTGTAAATAGCTAAAATACATAATATAAATTATATAAAATTAGTAGTTAGATTTGTATACGATTTCTAAAGTACAACCGATATGCAAAATTAAATAAAAATAACAAAATGAAAATTAACATAAATTTGGAATAAAAACAAAAATAAAATTAGCCATTTGATTGTCATATGAACTCTAAATCAAAATTTGAAATTCGAAATTAAATATAAATAATAGAAGAATAAAAATAAAAGGAAATTAGGGATTATTTTTAATTCCATTTAAATGAAAATATAAATTTTCATTTTATTTATAATTAAAATTCTAGAAATATGTTAATTTAAGTGGGGAATAAAATAAGGTAAGGAATTTGATTTGTATATATATAAATTATTAACTATTATATAATAAAAGTCAATGACATGTTTTTATAGTCTCTAAGAAAATATAGAATATACTAAAAATTCTCAAAAAAAATATTCGACTCTTTATTTGGTAGATCTTCACGGAACGAAGAGATTAAGAGGGTGATACATCGATAGTTGTTCACTCGGCTATACCGGTATGAGTAATTTGATATGTAATAAAAGAAGTACTGAAAGAAAGAGACAAGCATTGTAATAATGAAATTAAGAGATGATGATATAAATAGAAAATATTATGTTATATTATATTTACTATTTTGCTATGCAAGTATTCATAGAAGAAAGTTTTAATCATATGTGATAAGTTCCGAAAAACAGAGTGAATATATTTTCTCCTATAATATACAATATCAAAATATCACGAATTGTGTTTTGCATTGATCTATTTTTGAAATAGAAAATCATGCATATATTATAAAGTTATTTAAACATACTTTAAATATGATGCACGCGTAAATACACGGACCATCTTGCTAGTTGGTCAAAATAGTCGTGAATGATTGACGTCCATTGCAGTGATGTTAATAAAGAAACTCGTGTGCAAACCTTGAAAGAGAGAGAGAGAAAAAAAGAACTCGGTCACCTGTGGATTGCTGGAAGAGATATTAAACGATATTTGCCCAAGCGTTGAGGTTTGACGGATGACGATCGGGGATAAGCTTTACTATTTGTCCAGCTTTGAACATTGTGCTTTTCTAGCTCACGGTAAGTGACATCAGTCCTATGCTATGCTCGGGGAGCGCAGAAGCTAACCGGAGCCATGGCATGGTGAGCGAGCATGGTAGCGCGTGCGGGCATGCAAGGCAAGTGCCCGAGCAGGCGGGGTAGCAGCAGTGCGGGTGGGTGGTCGCGGTTCCAAACTTTCTCTGGATGAGGCTGTCTGTTCACCGAATATTGATGGAATTCACCCTCACTTCTATAGTAACTACATGCGCAACAGGCCCACGAGTTGCTGTGGGTGGAAGGAATTTGCTGAGACAGACAAAGATTCTAACCGAGAAATGAAATCTTTTTCAGGAATATCTCAAAAAACGAAATCAAATTGTCAGAATTTTTAAAACCGCAAAAGTTTGATCTTGATCCATTTTTTAGGTAGCTTAGGCATGCTCTCAGGACCATTGTAACAAATTTTTAAGAATCTACAAATTTAGTAGCTCAGCTAAATTAGCGAAGTTGCTTTAAATGCATTAGAAGCATTGTTAGATTTTCTAAAAATCTCAAAAGTTTGATTATGATATGAAATTTTTACAATAGCATAGACATGCTCTTAGGACCTTTCTCAAAAATTTTCAAGAATTTGCAAATTTAGTAGCTCACTTAAATCAGTGAAACTGCTTTAATGCATTAGTAGCACTGCCAAAATTTATAAAAAATTGAACAAGCTTGATCATATTCCATATTTTTTATGGTAGGTTAGGTATGCTATGCGGACCCTCATAAAAAACTTTCATAAATTTAAATTATGATTTTAATAGCTCAATTAAATCAGCAAAGTCGATATAAAAAAATCCAAAAAATCGGCTTTCCACGGGATTCAAACCAGAGGCGTGACGCACGCAGGGCAAGCCGTTTGCCAACTGAGTTAATTGCTATTTACGAAGTATGATGGGTAATAAGTATATAAGTCCATGTAGCTCGGTAGTGTAGAATCTTCAGTGAAAAGTGCGACATGGCGGGACAACGGGCAGCACACCATACATCCTTGAGAATAGAGATTTACTAGAAGTGGACCAGCCCACGTGTTGCTTCAAGCGGAAAGAATCGTTGAGACAAACTGAGATTTTAACAGAAAGAGGGAATTTGTTTCGGGAATACCTCATAAAAAAGGAAATAGAGAGTGCTAATCTTTGAAAAAATTTCCTTGAATTTTTTTAAAAATATTTATGAAAAAATATTTAAAAATGTAGTAATCTAATTTTTTTTATGGTAACTTAGCTATGCTCCGAGGACCCTTCATAAAAACTTTCAAAAATTTACAAATGTAATAGCTCAACTAAATTAGCGAAGTTACTCTAAATGTATTAGTAGCACTGTCGATTTTTTTTAAAAAGTTCGCATATGTTTGATCATGATATAGATTTTTTTACGGTAGCGTAGGCACGCTCTTAGAGCCCTATCAAAAAATTTCAAGCATTCACAAATTTGGTAGCTCATCTAAATTAGTGAAGATGTTCTAAACGTATTAGCAGTATTGTCTTTTTTTTCATAGCCACATAAGTTTGATCATGGCCTGAACTTTTGATGGTAGAGTAGGGATTCTCTCAGGGTCCTTCTCAAAATTTTTAAAGAATTTGTAAATTTAGTAGCTTAGTTGAAGTAACGAAGTTGCTTTAAATGCATCACTAGCATTGCCAGTTTTTCTAAAAATCACAGGACTCTCGTCACGATCTAAATTTTTAATGGTAGGTTAGACATGCCCTAAAGACCCTTCTAAAAAAATTTCAAAAATTTACAACATGATCTAGTAAGTCAACTAAATTAGCGAAGGCGATGCAAAAATAAAAAACTCAAAAATCCAAGCCAGGCCAAACAACCTTTGTGAAGTATGTTGCGCCATAATACTTTGAGTCTATACAGAAGTTTACTGTAGAATCTACAGTAAAATATGCATCATGGCTCCACAGGCTAGCGGCCACCGTACCTCTCAAGAATATAGATTTGTATTGATTATAATTATATAGATAGATTTTGTTGTAAAATTTTCATAATTTGGAGATGAAAGTGGGCCGGCCTGTTTTGCTTTGTGGGCTTCATTGATCGGCCCACTAGGGCTCATAGAAGTGAAGAAAGGCAGGAGAGATGAGGACTAGGTCCTCATCTGCTTTTCCTAACTTGTTGCGCCGGCGCCGCTTCCTTTGGCGATTCTGATGATGGCTGGTGACGCCGTGTGGGAAGAGTGGTGCGCATGCGACATGGTCCAGATCTCTCTGATTTTTGGGGCATCGGCGTCGATCTTCCGGGTGGCCGTTGATGTGGCAAGGTCGCCGGCATCCTCTGCAAGTGGAGCTTCTCCTTCCCCTATTTGTATGGCACCAGATCATCCTCACGAATCATAGGCAAAAATCAAGATTTCTCTTGCTCTTCATCATTTTGATTTCTCCTCCTGTTTTGTGGTTGGCTGATTGAGCATCTTGCACTGGTATGCTTGACTGGTGACGTTTGAGCTCAGGATTGTTGGTTCTGATACTTTATCCAGTCTTGTGCTTGCCGAGAGGCTTTGCTGACCAGTGAGTTTCACTAGCTTGATCTTGAGTGCTGACCTCGATCTTGCATCCAGTGAGAATTTGAGCACTACCAAGCATTTGTTCTTGGAGTGTAATTGATTCCAGGAGGTAAAGTTGGGGGAATTTCTTGTGCAGCTGACTATTGAGGCTTGCCTCTGCACTAGTAGTGTCATTGGTGTGGAGAGGGCATCGTATCTCCGTCTTCCAGGCCAATCGCTCCGTGGCACATACCACTACTACAGCGAGGCTTATATCAGACGCACGATCACAGATGGTTTTGAAAAACCGTCTGTGCTACAGAACATCACAGACGGTTATGTACTCAAACCGTCAGTGTAGATATCATAGACGGTTTTATATTACGGTAATGTCGTGATAAGAAATATCACTGAGCGATTTCTAAATATAACCGCTCGTGATAGCTACAAGACTCATTACAGATGGTTTCTAAGTAAAACCGTCAGGAAATCACTGACGGTTATATAACACAACCGCTTGTAATATCTCATGAGTCATTACTGCATCGTTATATTTAGAAACCATCGTGATATTTCTTACATCACGCATTTACCGTAATATAAAACCATCTGTGATATCTCTCGATAAACAGAGCCTCCACCACTTCGCTTATAGGGTTTCGGTTTCTATCCCGAGATCAAGGTATGTGGAAGTGAGGCGATTTTGTGAAAGAAGACCATTGATTTTGAAGGGTGATATTAGATTCATTTGATTTTGGTGATCTAAGGTTAGTAATGAGTTCTAATTGCATGCATCCAATTCAATATCTAGGTTGGTTAGGAGAGAATTAATTTAAAGATTGTTTGATTAGATCTAGCTTGTAGCTGGATCCATATGTTGTTTGTGATATTTGGTTAGTAATGTATTTTAATTGCATTATATTCAACATCTAGCTTGATAAGGAAGGAATTTGATGATTTTTTTAGATCTAGCTTGTAGAACCATGTGTTGGTTGTTTGATCTAAGATTAGCTAGTAATTGTTCTATTTGCATAATATTATATTCTATCATGATGTAGCTAGCTAGCTTGGTAAGGATAGAATTTAAAGATTGTTTAGATCTAGCTTATAGATCAATTCAAGTAGATCTTTTGGTGATCTAAGGTTAGTAATGGGTTCTAATTTCATTATTATATTGAAGATTAATTTGAATTGTGTTAATTATTTCTTTGTGATGTAATTAAGGTATGTAATTACATAATTAGTTTAAGAATGTGTGCATACGCACTACACCTGGTGCACTTAATATTTAACACTAAGTGTTACATGTGTAGCGTAGATGGATCGAAGCTGGATGTACGCTGAGAACTGTACGAGTGTTGAGTACCTTAATGGTGTCTCCACTTTTAAAAGAGTTGCAGAGGAGGATATGTTTAACAAGGGGGTGCAATTCATGTCATGTCCGTGCATTGATTGCGTAAAATCAAGATGTTTCAAACTCGCAGCAGATCGAAGCACACTTGATTCGGAGGGGTTTCAAAAGGGCTATACATGTTGGACCACCATGGCGAAGAGCATAATATACGTGAAGAAGCAAGTAGTGTTAATATCGTCGACGAAGTCAATGATATGTCGGATGATCATATCGATTGTGCCCGATGAGGACAAAGTTGCAGGATGACAATTTGGATCGATTTGCGTGATGCGTATGAAACCTTGATGAAAGGGAATATGGAAAATTCCAGGCTTGATGGAGGACTCTGAGAAACCTTTGTTCGCAGGGTGCAAGTTGAAATACACAAGGTTATCATCCGTGCTTGAACTACTCAAATTGAAGGCAAGCAACGGTTGGTCCGACAAGAGTTTCACAATATTTATACGCCTATTGGCGGACATGCTTCCAGAGGGAAACGAGTTACCGACAACCACCTACAAAGCCAAGAAGGTTCTTTGTCCCTTGGGAATGGAAGTAAAAAGAATACATGCATGTCCAAACGACTGTATCCTGTAGCGCAAAGAGTACACAAACTTGCAAGAGAATCCAGCATGGCAGGAGTCTTGGATCACGAGACAGCATAACCTTCAGTTCAACAAATGGTTGAAGGAGCGACCTATCATTGGGAGCTCGTCAGATGACACGCTGACATGGTTGGCAAAAGGATCAACTTTTACAGTTGTCACATGGAAAGGATATGACTTAAATGGGTACACATTTTACACGAGAGATCAAGATATGAAGAGCACAAACTAGAACAGCGGTGTCCGCATAGATGCATTCAATAATACCGCCGGGTTGACGAGGAGCTCCTACTATGGGTTCATAGAGGAGATATGGGAGCTCGACTACGTACTTTTCAAGATTCCCCTATTTTGATGCCGTTGGGTCCACCTCTAGCACATGAAGGTTGACAAGAATGGCATCACTACTGTGGACCTCGAACGTGTCGGATACCAAGATGAACCATTTGTACTCGCTAACCAAGTTGTTCAAGTCTTCTATGTAACCAATTCGGCCCAACAAGAAGTGCCACGTAGTTCTTCAGTGGAAAAGGAGAATTATCGGAGTTGAGAATGTAGTAGATGAGGAAGAGTACAATCAATTTGATGAGTTGCCACCTCTCGGAAATGACATCCTGGTCCCAGAAGAACAACATGAGGAAGCAAGCTACACACGCGTCGATCATCATGAAGGGCTAATTTTCATACAAAAGAATAAGCATGTGGAGTAGTTATGAGAAGGGTGCATTGTCATCATGTTTACTAATTTTCATGTGTAATAATATTACATTAATGCTATTGTAAGGATGATATGACCCATCATGCTTTGTATATATGATTGTGATGATCTTTGTAAGTAGCTTGTGAAGCATCTGAATTATGTATATAGGATTGTGATAATCTTTGTAAGTAGCTTGTGAAGCATTTGAATTATATCAGCGAAAAAATATATCACAGACGGTCCTATAACATCACAGTCTGTGATGTTTATTATCACAGACGGTTATATTATAACCGTCTGTGATAATAAACATCACAGACTGTTATGTTATAGAACCATCTGTGATAACTACATCACAGACGGTTCTCTTTTAGAACCGTCTGTGATATAATCTCCTACATATATCTCCCGCGTGCAGACCTTATTCACAGCGCGCCAAACCCTAACCCTCTGTGACATTTTGTCTCCCGCGGCGGCCTCCCCCTCTCGGCGTCCTCCCCGGCATCGACCTCCCCCTCGGTGTCCTCCCCCGCAGCGACGTGCTCCCCATCGTTGTCCTCCCCGCAGAAACGTGCTCCCCCTCAGCGTCCTCCCCCTCGGTGATCCGGGCCATCTCCTCCGCGGCACAAGCGGCGGCAATCAGATTTCTGGGACAGCGTCTTTGACGTGCCTGGCCATTTGCTCTATTTTTCGGTGTAGCTCTGTAAGTATTCATCCCTCTTTCTGTGATTATTCTCGGTCAGAGGCTTGCAAAGGGGCCAGTCGATCTGCGGCTTGGGGACCATGCATATGGGGTTGGTTGTTCTGTGAGGATTTGGGTTAAGGTTGATAGTTTGTGACAACAAATTATTTTCTTACTACAATGCTTGGTTAGATCATTTTGCTATTGGCTATGACATGTGAATTCGTATTGTATATGGTAGATTGCTTACTGTCATCAGGTTTTGATGGTCTGATAGCTTCCTGTCAATATTCAGTATCAGTTTGTGCTATAGTTTGTCCATACGGTAGTCTGTTTCATTGTCCAGTAAGTTATTTCTCCACTGAAATTTGACCCTCTTGTCTAGTAAGCAGTTAATCTAGTTGTTGTCAGATTCTATTTCAGCATCTGAATCTGACTGTCTATATATATATATATATATATCTTGTTCACTGGTATAGAATGACAAATTGATCAAGTTTTAAAACTGCCAAGTATTGAATTTGTCAATCTGGTGTAAGGTTGTCACAAACTAGTCAATATCTAGCCCTAGTGGCGAGGACGGCCTTTAAAGGCAACCCAACATCTGAGAACAAACATATAAATGATTAATTTGGTTCATGCTAGATGTTCTGATACTTTGATATTTATGACTGTTTACATGTTCCTACCACTGTTTTCGGTATCTTGAGTAGGACCTTATTTTCTGTCATGCTTCAAAGTATAAGAATGTGTTTTGCTAGCTATTCTGTTCTATGGTTAAAGTATGAAAATGGATTAGTTCATGTTATTTGTTTGATTAAAATCTGGTACTTTGAATCTTTGACATTGGTGATTGATAATAGTCTGATAGCACTGTCTGACTTGTTGAACTAATAGAATTCTTTATTATACATTTTAAGATGGTAAGAATTCAAGGCCTAATCTATTGAATAAATTGTTAGCCGATTCGTGATTGTGGTAAAGATTCTAATCTTCACCCAAACCCTAAGTCTGAGAGCACTATAATAATTTCTTCTCCTCTCTCTTAGAGGTTGTAGACATAATTTATGTATATCATAAGCATTATATTGTTTATATTATTCTTGTTATTTCTGAAATATGTATTCTTCTGCTTGTCTGCTGTGTGGATGTCCTAGTTTTAGGGAGGTGTCTGCGAAATTTTTATTAAGTTCGCAACCTCCTAGTTCGCTTGTTTTGCTAAAATTCGAGTGTTTTGTAATTATTTTGCTTGAGGGTGTAACATTCAAAGGCACGTGGGGTGCCGGGTGTTAATTTGAATTATTGGATGGTTAGCTAGTTCTTTTAAAAGGCTAATAACAAGCCATGGTATCCACAAACTTATTCACTCTAATTTGATTTTATTTGTTCTTCTCTTTTAGTTCGTCTGAAACTATTTTAACTTACAAAGAAGATATCGCCTCTAATCCATCGTGCAAGGAAATGATGTGCCCACAAAAGAAAAATCGACCAAGACCGCAAGAGGACCAAACAAAAGGCCAACATACCGATATACCATTACGGAGATCGATCCAAAGGATGGGACCCTACAAAGCCAAAAAAGGCAGCGAATGCATTTCGGAGTATGTGTGGGATAGTCGCACGGGAACGGGTTCCGATCACGCTATCTTCCTGGAGGTTACTGACTATTGAGACTCACAATGCCTTGCTGACGGAAATTCTTTCGTCGTTCGACATTCCAGAAGAATCCGCTCCCCTAGTGCGACGGTATGCACTGCTAGCGGCAGGAAAGGCATGGAAGACCTTCAAGCACACGCTTTTCAATGACTACGTCAAGAAGGATATGGTTCCAAACTCTAAGTATGGGTTCATTGATGAGGACACGTGGCGGTGTTTTGTTGAGATGAAGATGACATTTAATTGCTCGTCAAAGTGAAGCAAACAAGGCCTTGCAGGCAAGGAACACTCACCCCCACAGACTCGGCACTGCTGGCTACGCGGGGAAGAGAGCGCAATGAGACAGGGAGGACGAGGAGGGTATCTTGCCATTTGCATCGATCACGATCAACGTGCGAGATTGGCTAAGAGCGAGGTCACCGCCACGTCCTCCATAACCGTCTCCTTTGTAAACCCATGACGAGGAAGTGCATAACGCCGGTAATATATAAAACGACTACCAATTTTACGTAATTAGTCCATGACTTCATAAGTGAAATAACTTGTCGGATCTTGCAGGTAGCGTTGAGTACACAATTGGGCGATGGCTCTTTTTTGCCAGACAGGGAGAAAGATGCACTGTCCATGGCCTTGGGAAACAAGGAACACCCTGGTCGTACACGAGGCAAAGGGGTTTTTGTTCCATGGAAAACTAGATTCCTGCATTTACTCGGATAAATACCGAAATAAGAAGAGAACTAAAACCGAGCGCGAGTCAAAGCTTATAAAGAATTTGGAGGAGAAGTTGAGAGGAGAGTTGAGAGAAGAGTTGAGGGGAGAACTGAGAGAAGAATTTTATGATATGATAAGAAGCCTCGAGGAAAGGCTCAACAATCAAGAAAGAAATACTGCACAAGCCCCAGAAGTATGTCCGCAAGTCAGCCCCACTACCCATAAGAGCAGCTGTGCATCCGCCCCTAACATAGATGAACATAGCGGGAATTATCCTGTATGTGACATTAAATGCGCCACGCGTGCAATCTCCAAGTGAGAATTAACAATGGCACTGTTCCTCTTCCACTACCGCTTGGGGCATCGCGATCCATCCACTAAGGGACCATGGTGCACGGTACCATGATAGCACCGGTTTCACCAAGGTCAATGTGGACGGGTATTTGATAGTTTCAAGATTGTCGATCTCTGAAGCCACCAAACCATTTAGATTGTGAATCGGGGATGCCATTGGCACATTCGTCCAATGGCCTAGCAGCGACATCTCCCTGGTCGTCCCTTTTGTCATGCAACAACCGCAACGATCTGATTCGCCTATTGTATCTGATCAGTTGGCTACCAAATCAGCAGTCGTAGCCCAGAATCCACTTGATGTACATAATGTTGACTTCTTTCCTGCCCATTCCTCTCCCGTGAAGGCTTCATACAATACAAAGAAAGGCAAGGACAAACGGAAGAAAGAAAGGCAAGAACAAATCGACTATCCGTCTGCTGAGTTGGCTAAACAATACAAGCTAGAAGAGCCGTTATTCACGAAAGGCAGCCTAAATTCACTTAGTATAACTTGCCAACAATTGCATTTTTGGTACACCCAACAAGATGGAAAGCCAGAGCATGAACGTACAACAAGTATCATGGTTAAGTTCCAGTATAAACATCTATTCAATGAGTCAGCGAAGGGCTTCTTCGCGGTCAATTTTTTGGACTTGTTCCATCTTTACAACCTCGACGCCCTCGACGCCGCACTCATGAGATGCTGGACATTGTAAGTGTGTGCTATCACAGTCTACATTCGTCTAATAGTGATAATTGTCCTCCAATATATATATAATTCGCCTTTGTATATATAGATACATGGTACTTGAAGCGACACAAAAGAAACAATCGTTGGGTTTCCTCGACCCACATATAGTCTCAAAGCAAACAATGGATGAAGATATAAACATGGTCGAGAAACGTGACACGTGCATTGCTAGCACAAAAGATAAAGAATTAGTACTTCTACCCCATAACCCTGTAAGTGCTACATCACATGCTATACTTTGGTTTGTTGTGCACACAACTCGCTTTCGCTCATTGTCCATTGTGATATACCGTGTAGGTTTCATGGGTTCTAATTGTAATTGAACCACCATAAACCGGTTAAGTACCTTGATTCCGCACGTGGGGAAACCATGACTTGGTACCTATCGCAAAATTACTCAGCAGGTAATCACGTTTCCTCCGTACATAACTTACATGGTCGTGTAAGTTGTTCCAAGTTTATATTGCTATTGGAATGGCTTAGGCTAACCTTTTGCAATCTCGTAGAGCGTTCAAAGTGTTCAAGGATCGGACTAAACTACAACATGATTTTAACTTTTCGGTATCCGCTATACACAATAATCCTATATCAAACACCATAATAGTGACTCTAGAACTAACCTATTTTTTATTTACAGTGCCACCAGCAAGGTCAGGGAAATAACCTATGTGGATTTTATGTTTGCCACAACATGCAAACCATCATCAATACAAAAAATAGCAGTACAGTTGCAGCTGCGTTGACTGAGACCCATTTGAGCAACATTAGAGGGAGACTTTGTTTCTTTCTGCTCACCGAAGTAATAAATAAAAAAGGCACGTTTCACGTAGACTGATAACTTCTGGAGTTGTACAATTGTCGAATGGTATTCATTCGGAAAATATGTCAAAAACTTGCGGTTATTCTAGTTTGTACGATTCATTGTATTGTCACATGATATTATCCTTAATACATATTTGCTCATCTTGAATGCAACAACTTAACAATGTCTTGCTTGTTGGAACTGGATGTTTTTCCTACACCCTCAGTAGAACCTCCATTATTTATAGTTTGTTGTTCAAAATTTTCATCTACTTAGGTATTTCTGCAACAATATTTACGAGACATAGCCAGATATAGATTTTGTAATTGAATATCTACACTTCCTATATGCATTGAGGCGCAGTTTGTCGCGTCGAGAATATGGACTGAAAATATATTCAAAGTACCATGTTCTCCCTTCTTATGATAATGCATAAGAGCATGTTGTCCGCAAATCGCACCAAGGCACGACGGTGACGCGGCGAAGGCCACTTTGATCTGCATGAACAAATCACACACTCCAAAGGTGTCAGTTTGATCAAGGCATCAAAGTGGTTGCCGCCACCTCGCCATGCTACGGTGGGTCTCTGCTGATTTATTAGTCGAGTTCCATCAACATTATCATAAGAAGGAGAAAAGCGCTACAAATGTTTATATTTTAAGTCTATCCCGATCGCATAAACTGTTGCCTCAATGCATATAGGAAGTGTAGGTATTCAATTACAAAATCTATAACTCGGTTGTGCCTTATAAATATCGTTGTAGAAATATTGATGGAAATTTTGAACAACACCATAAATAATGGAGGTTCTCAGGTGTGGGAAAAAGGTCATCACAGACGGTTCTTATTTGAAACCGCTCGTGATAAGTTCAGATCACTGAGCGGTTATGATTTGAAACCGTCTGTGATATTTAATTATCACAGACGGTTTAAAATGAGAACCGTCTATGATAATTAAATCTCACAGACGGTTTATTAATAGAACCGTCTATGATATATATTTTCTCAGACGGGTGGAAAATCATCTCTGATGATCTCCTTCATCACAGACTTATTGTTACTGACGGTTCACAAAACCGTCTTTGATGACGTTTACGAACTGTCTGTGATGATGATTCCTGTAGTAGTGAGGCGATTGTTGGATTTCTAGGACAGCAGCTGTATTTCTGTGCTTTGCCCTTCTGAACAGCTCTGAGTGTTGTTCCACAGTGAGTAAAATTTTTCAGATTACTCTCTCCTTTTTCTGCTGCCTGTGGGGTTGAGATTGGTATTGCTCTGTGATGATTCTAGGGTTAACAATGATTTTGACAATTATTCTGTGAATAAGGTCTTGAATTGATAGACATGCATGCTAGAAATTGTTGATCTGCTCTCCTTTGCCTTGTTGAATATTAATCTTTGTCTAAACATCAAGAGCTGTTTACTACCTCTATTCACATCGATTGGTCGCTCTTGCAAATATATCTAATTGTCATACCGTTTTATCGATGCTATCTAGTTGATTCGGTTGATATATATTGTTTAGACTAAATTAGTGTTTCCAGATTGTTCGTGTTGAAGACTAGTCCTGTGATAATTGATATTCAACCTATTGCTAGCTCAAGAATGTTCGGTTGGTAAAATGCTTACATATCCGATCCGAACCTGCATTGAACTAGAATCATTAACTCGATGAATTTTATCAACTTTCACTTTGTGCATGATAAGGTGGTAAGAATTCAAGGCCCTATTCGCTCAATTAATTGTTTTGCCCATTTATGATTGAGGTGAAGATTCTAATCTCACTACAAAAGGACACCCCTTTTTGCAACGCATATATGCGTTGCTAAAGTCCGTGATATGCGTTGCTAGGGTCTATACCAACGCATAATTATGTGTTGCCTATCTTGCCGCTGTTAGGGGCTATTGCAACGCTTATATATGCGTTGGAAAACCCTACTAATAACTGTTGCTAAATTTCAACGGATATTTATGGGCTATAGCAACACTTACATGTGTTTGTGCGCCCATGGGCAAATTTTACCTCTAAAGCTTGTTGCAACATTTAGATTCAATTGTGTAACGCTTATATGCGCTGCAAGAAATTAACCATTGAAAAATAATTAATATTTATTTGGAGCCAAATAAATATATACAGATGCTAATGCGATTTGAAACTTTTCGAGATCATCCAAGGCACACACATAGGAAATAAGCACAAATCACCTATATTAAAACAAATATTCACATTATAGAGTAGCATCCACAAATTAATTCATCACATAATCGTGTTCAAACATTTTTGCTGTGATAGCAAGATATATACAAAGGAATCCTCTTAAATCAAAGTCATGACAGATCTTGATCCAAAGTAAATGAGAAGCAAAGCACTAATTTCAATGGAAGCCCTCACATCCTCAAGTAGTCATGTCACTTGGTCCCAAACCGAAAACAAAATGGAAAGAAAATATTCAGGCAAGTCAATCGAACCAACATTAATTATTTTCGAGGTATTATATTCAAACTGAGAGGAAGTGTAAAAGTTAGAAACAAGCAAAGTTAGAAACATCACCTTGTGGTCAAATAAAACAAAATCGAAAACACCAATATGAGCCAGTTTCATCTGATATTAACCTAAGCATCGTATGGTAATCATCATGCCTCGCAACAGCCCTCGACAAACAAAACCTCCGGAACAAGTCGATCGCTGCTTCCTCCGCATCCCTCGACATCCTCTATTCTTTGTCATTGGCACTCTGCGATCCACTTTCCTCTTCCCCCTCTTCTTCACCGAATGTGTCACTTCGCCGACGCTGCAGCTAGCCTTCTTCCTGAGACCGTGATCCTCTTGTGCCTCGGCTCATCCTCCAAGTTCTCGACATCCGCCTCGTCTCGCTCTCATCGTTATCGACCGATATTGTGATGCCATTGACAATGCTCTCGCAGCAAGATCACAATCCACAGAGCATTAGTGCATTGCATAATCGGTTAAGCCTACATACATACCTACACCATAATCAACAACATCCATACCGGACATTCTACACAAATGCAATCAAACGATCAAGTCAGCCTCGCGACCAGATTTCGATCCGATCACTAATCCGATGTCTGATATATACAACCACTCGAACCTCCACGCTGCTACAAAACCAATACAAATCAGAAACCAAATCAGAGAGTTGTACTGGAGCTCATCGAATTCATGGCACATTCACCCGATTCATAGCAATGAGAGGCATAGATGGTTTTCTGGTCGAAGAAAATAATAGTAGAAATTTGTGACAACGATATAGCAGAAATTTTCTGAGGTTGAGTATAGACAATTGAGTTAAAACTAAAGTACTAATTGTGAAGTACGTACAATGAAAAATATGGATTTATGTTCGTGTTGAACACTTAGACAACATAATATATTGGTTACGATATTCAGAATGGTTGTGATTTCTACAGAGCTGTGTGCATAAGGAAACAATACAAGCCTAAAATCTCGATCATGCAAGATAAACAGATCAAGAAAAATGGTACTTCAAGACAAGATAGGAAGAATATTATTCATCACACCACATGAGTGACACCACCACCAGAATCTATGACAAGTCCGGTTAACAAGCCTGGAAAGTATATGCACATGTAAAGACGAGTATTAGTACTATTTTGTGTGTTCTTGCATGTGCTCACTCATGGGCGTGCTCATGGGCGTGTATAGGGAGAGAGAGTACCTTGAGCATATAGTGAAAGAACTGCTTGGATTTGGATGAAGACCCCAGCAAAGTTATATTTCTCGAACATTGTCTCAATCTGTTTAACATGGGATTTGTCGACGATCGGGATCGCCAACCGCAGAAAATGAGGTAGGGGTCAGTGAGAAATGGGACCACAACTGCGCTTTGCTCGAACAAAGGAATGAGGTCGAGGAGGTCTATGGTCGGAGCTAGGAGACAACGGACGAGACCGAGGATTATCTTGGTTCGAGCCCCCGAGAAGGTAATAGTTTCTACTCCGGCCACCTTGCGGTGGTGATTCCTGCTATTTGTGAGTACAAGAGAGGATTACAGCTCAAGCTTGACGATGCTAAGTCTAGACTTGAACTCGAGTGTGTGTGCGCTGGGTTGTTCTTGGTCGCTAAGTGTTTACAAAGCTTTAGTCTTATACACATTCTTCTTGCAACGTTCGGGAGTAATTTTCGGATCGTGGCCTTCATGCACATTGACAACGGTGGTAACTGCTCGATCCGCTTGCAACAGATTACTCCATGATCCCACGTTCAGAATCGCCAAGTGATGACGTGTCCGGGATCCAAGGGAACGTTATCGACCTTGAATCATCCCGAGCTCCAGGTCGCGGGGACCCCGAGCTCGGAGTTACCGCACCCTAGGTCGAGCGGCCTCGAGTTTGATCCGAGTTTTTGATCGAGGCCTTCCGAGCTAGGGGGTTTGCTGACTGCCCCACGACCGACCAAGGGTTGCCGCCCCGGCTGCCTAGCCCCGAGGCTCAAGGTCGAGAAGGAGTACCAAGGATGACCTCGAGCCTCACCCAACAAAGTCGCTGGCAAGAACCCTTGCAAGGTCTTGGAACCTTGTTCGAGGTCGAGCGGAGATCGCAAAGTGAAACCCAGCGAGACATCCGCGACCTTTGATCTCTCCAGTGGTACGGATGCCAACAATGGCGGACACTGCGGCGCCGAGTCCGCCGCCAGCCTTAATTGCGCCCGCCTAATCATGCAGCGCGCTTTTGAGGCGCCAGAGAGGTTATATCCCAAAAGCGCCGTGGAAGACCCCGAGCTTTGGATCATCGGCTTGAAAATTTCGCCCTCCTCCCAAGCCTTCTCGCCGAAAGGCATCGCCTTTCCATCTCCACACGCCGTTTCGCCATGGCCAAGTGGGAAAAGCACCTTGTCTGGTCGCGAGGATGAAGGAGCTCGAGGCCCACAGGGTCATTGGATCGAGTGACTGGCGGCGCCCGGTGGCGAGACCGAACCTCATCCTCGAGATGACGAGATCGCTCGCACCGAGCATCATTCCTCTTCGGTTGCGGACCCCGGAGAGCTTAATTCTGGCCGACGCCTCTCGCAAACGCCAAATTGAATTGATCAACTTGGTACCCAATTCCGCCCTCACCCTAGCCATCTTCTCCCATCTATGCGAGGGGTTCTCGGGATTCTTCCCACCCCTCGCTCTTCTTCCGCCATCTCCCTCTTCCGCCGGGAAGGACCCGTGGTCGGGTGCCTCTACTTCCCAGTGTCCGCTCAAGTGGGCCTTGCCCAAGATCACCGTCGGGACTCTCTTGGTCCATGGTCGAGCCTGGTTCTACCTCAAGAAGGGGAGAACGGAGGTCGCGATACGAGGGAGCCGCCACATCGGGAAGAAGGAGACCCAGAGACCGAGGACCTCGACGCCGACGCAAGCCATCGCCGCCATCCACATTTGCGCCACGCTGCCTCACCGGCCAGCGATCGCGAACGACTTTCAGGAACCGTGTCTCCCTACGGAGGAGGTTACACCCGCTCTCCCAGATCAAGGGACGAACGATTCAACCCGCGAGAGTTCATCCGTAAGGTCTTGACCCCAAGGTTTTTGCTTGAGTTCGTGCACTTCTTCCTCCTCCGATGGCTCTTGTTAGTGCGGCATACGAAGGAGTCTGGTCGCGCCAGGATGCTGGAAATGTTCGAAACCGGCGATGAGTATACTCTTGACAACCCGGTCTCAAGAACGCCTTGCTGTAAAGCCCGAGGTAAGCCTTCCCGACCTATAGCCTCATCCAACATTTGTATATCTTTGCTCAATTCGTGCTTGCTTGTAGGATCATCAAGAGTTGTGGGAGACAGCTCGGAGACTGCTCCCCTTGCCCGACGAGAGCAAGGGCAAGAAGGGGAAGAAGAGACTCCCCCCAACCGGAGCTGACCGCCGGGAGACGAAGAGGCCCCACATCGAATGGGGTGACCGCGCCATGGTAAAGACGATCATAGCCAAGTTCCCGAGCTCGTGCCCTTGGCTTCTCGGGGCCTAACAAAGTTTCTTTCCTTGGCAAAGAACAAAGCGCAGCTGCCGCCGCTGCACCATCGAGCCCCGCTTTGTCGGGGTGATCAAGGTCACCATCCGCATGGCCATGGCAAAGCGGTGCGGGTTCATCGCGAGCCGCCTCCCTGCACTGAGGAAGGAAGCGGAGTGCCCCCCCGAGCTCGGGGCAACAGGACCATCGCCGGCCATCAACGAGGCAGAGGCCACCGACCCAGGTAAGACCCTGGCTTTGCAACCTGCTCCATCCCCTTGTGTTTTTCTGTCATAGTGCCTATCCTTGATTGCAGACCTCGAGCGCTCGAGACCCGAGCTTGCCCACTCTGACAATGCCTGTTATTCAGGGCGAGTCCGAGTCCGAGGAGGAGGCAGACGCCTACATGCTGGCCCCGCGCCGGTCTTCGGGTCAAAGGCGCGCTCTTGCCGGGGCCTCGAGCTAGGCCCAGGTCGGGGAGTTCGACCAAGGCCCTGATAGCCCAGACGAGGTGGACCCCCAACATGCGATCAGCGAGGATTACAGCACCGGCGAGACGGGTGCCCTCGTGGTCGTCGATCCTCCCGAGATCGAGGGAGACATGGGTGTCCGGGCCCCTCAAGTTCTCGGCGCCGCCGATCGTTGGAGGCCGTGTCACCGAAGTTCCTGAGGCCCCGCCGACCAAGATCGTGCCTGATGGCGAGACCGCGGTTCCCCAGGCCACGGAGAGCGACCACGACAACGGGAGGCACTCCGATGACCCGGCTTGCGAACCTCCAACCCCCGGGGGATACAATGTTCCACCCTGTGGGTTGGGTCGATGTCATTGCTTGCGGCAACTCCCGCCACTGCTGGCCGGAACCCGACCACGGAGGTCGGGCCCGGTTACCCGCTGCCTCCGCCGGGGTCCGACCCGGCGGCCGATGTGGAAAGATCCCGAGCCGCCGGCCGCACGTCGTCCGTGAGGCCCCGACAAGGTGTGCCGGCGTGATTGAAAGGCCCAGTCACGGACCGGGCGAAGGTTTTGAGATCAACACACTCGCCTTGACGAAATGAACGAGGAGTTCTCCAAATACAAGACGTCGACGGTACGACTCGCGAGGTAGGAGCTTTCCTTATATGTCCTGTAATATGTTAAGTTGTGTGTTCTTGACAACTTCTTACCGATCACTTTCCTTGTTTTCAAGGCGATTGGCGGCGGATTCGGGCTTCAAGGTCTCAACGAAAGCACGCCGACGCGTTCGCCAGATCTTGAACGCCATGGAAGAGAGGGAGATCGAAGGCCCAGCTCTGCGCGACCATCGAGGTCGACGCGCAGGAACTCGAGCGGATCAACCGGGAGCTCAACGATCTGCGTCGCACGATGGTGGCGCTGGAGGTGTCCCATGCCGCCGAGCTCGAGAGGACCAGATCCTCCGAGCGCGAGCATGGGTTCAAGGCGCAGGAGCACGAGCGCGCTCGAGCGACCAAAGCGCTCGAGGCCCTTAATGCGGAGCGCGCCAAGGTCGAGCTGCTGGAGAAGGCCGCCGCGGAGCGAACTTCTTTAGACTCGGCGCTCGAGACCCTCCGCGCCAGGGTCGAGGCCCTCGAGAAGGCCGCTGAGGAACAAGCCGCCGCCGCGGCCCAGGCGCTTGCTGACGAGCGCGCCAAGGTCGTGGTACTCGAGGAAGCCACCAAGGAGCAAACCACCGCTACGGCCACGGCGCTCGCCGACGAGCGTGCCAAGGAACAGACCGCCACCACGGCCAAGGCACTCACGACGAAAGCGTGCAAGGTCGAGGCGTTGAGAGGGTCATTGCCGAGCTATCATCCTCAACCAAGGCGCTCTCGAGCTAGAGGCCAAAGCCGCTGGCCGAGGAGAAGCTTGGGCGTGCCAGGCGGCGAAGACCGCCTGCCCAACTCAACGACGAAGCGCCGCCGAGCCACGGGACGCAACCAAGGAGGCCCCTCAAGAAACCGAAGCCTCGGACGCCAGGCTGAGTCGCCGAGCTCGAGCAAGAGAAGCTCGCGCGCGAGATGGAGGATCTGTAGCTCAAACATCCTCGATCCTGTAAAAACATTTGATGTTATCAATAGGTTTGGGTTACCTTTTTTGAAGTGTGCCTTTCTTGTTCGCGATCGAGATCCATAGGTCGTTTGTAGATATTACGCCCTGGCCCAGCCCCCGTTGGGTCCAAGGTCGAGCAACGCCGACCTTGGACACAAGTCTAAGACGAGCAAATGACCATGACCTGCAGAATCGAGATAGAGTGCTCGCGAAAAGAAACGCAACAAGCGAACTCAGTGAATAAATCACCAACTCCACGACCACGACCATGCGCGCACTCAATAGCCAGAGCTGTGGGGCTTGTAGTTCAAACCCGGACGCAGGGGTGAGCTGATTGCGAAGAGTTTAAACTACGTTGAGCTCGACCAACGGGGTGAACGTAAAGCTCGTGATACCCAGACTAAGGGCTAATGCGAAGGTCGTGCTTTCAAGAAGAATTATAGAGATGCTCATAATAAAGGAAAAAGACATGAATGGTAGAAATCGGAGAATATCCTTTTATTGAAGTTTTAAAGGTATAGAGATTACACATAAAACTTGTGAAGTTGATCTATGTTCCACGAGCTAGAGAGCTCTCGCCATCGGCATCGCTAGCCAGAAGCCCCGTGCGATCTGCTGAAACGACTCTATAGGGGCCCTCCCATCGGGATAACTTGTTGGTGTTGGACGACACCGAATCCGCCTCGTGGCTAAGTCCCCAACAAGGAGCTTCCTAGGTCGCATCGACCGAGACGCATGTCTGCGAAGAGCTTGCAGTAATGCGCTGATCGTGGAAAGGCACGCACATCTTACTTCTTCCATGAGGGCAAGGTCAAGAGACCGTTTTGCTCGAAGTCGACGTGGTCGACCAAGTCGACTCTGGCGGAGCCAGCCATTTCTCCGGAGGCAGATTCGCCAAGATCAAACACGAGCCGAAGGGTGTGGACCCCTGCTTTCGGTTGATCGTGGTACGAATAGACCATAAGACGGTGGGAAGTTCGCCCACCTGTGTCTTGCCAGAAGCGTTTGAGCTCATCTCGCAACTCGCTTTTGATGCCTTGGACGATCCGTCGCTCATGGCGCTCTGCCGCTCCGCTGTTCGAGGATGAGCCACCGGCCGAAGCACACTTTGGTGCCCATGCCTTCGCAAAATTCTCGAATAATTCATCGTAAACCGAGTACCATTGTCGCGATAATTCTGCATGGGACCCCATACCGGTGACCACGGACAAGCGAAAAGCTTAACGGCAGCTCGAAAGCAAAGGATGGTCGAGACCGTTCACCTCAATCCACTTGGTGAAGGTGTCGATACCACGAACAGAATTTTTCCCCGGTTGTTCGGGAAAGGCCGAGATATCCAAATTTCTGTGTCGAGAAAGGCCAGGCAAGCGGAATGGTCTGAAGGGCGTGATTTACCGGTGCATTTTTTTGGCGTGAAACTGACATGCTCGGCAGGTCTGGACAATTTCCCGAGCATCCTGTAATGCAGTCGGCCAGTAATATCCCATACGAAAGGCCTTGCCGACCATCGTCCTGTACGAAGAGTGCGCCTACAGAGACTCCGAGTGGATGTCGTTGAGTAGGTACTTACCTCCTCCGTGGAGATGCACCGTGTCGATGCCGAGACATTCCGCTCAGAGAGTTTGCCATCCACGAGCTTGGCAAGCTTGCTCGACGCTTAATCCTGCTTCTGTTAGCGAGGTCGGGCGGCAGGTCGCCCCGTGCCAGGAAGCTGTGTATGGGCTCGGTCCATGCGGGAATACCTTCCACCACAGCAAGCACGACCTCCTGATCGGAGATAGACGGAGCTGTCAGCGTCTTGAGGATGACGTCGGGAGGTATCTCCTCGTCGGAAGAGCCGATCTTGGAGAGAAAGTCGGCGCTGGAGTTGTCCTTCCTAGGGACATGCCTGAGCTCCAAGTTCTGGAACCACTTCTCCATCTTGCGGACCTCGGCGAGATACCTTGCCATTGCATCCCCCGAGCATTGATAGTCCTTGTTGTACTGGTTGATGACGAGCTGGGAGTCTCCCTTCACGACCAACCGTCGCACGCCCAAGGACTTGCAGGCTCCACCGCCAACGCCAAGATGCTAAGCTTCTTGGATGCTTACTCGGGCTACCACCAGATCAAGCTGGCGGTCGACGATCGGGATCGCCAACCGCAGAAAATGAGGTAGGGGTCAGTGAGAAATGGGACCACAACTGCGCTTTGCTCGAACAGAGGAATGAGGTCGAGGAGGTCTATGGTCGGAGCTAGGAGACAACGGACGAGACCGAGGATTATACTGGTTCGAGCCCCTGAGAAGGTAATAGATCTACTCCAGTCACCTTGCGGTGGTGATTCCTGCTATTTGTGAGTACAAGAGAGGATTACAGCTCAAGCTTGACGATGCTAAGTCTAGACTTGAACTCGAGTGTGTGTAAGGCTGGGTTGTTCTGTGCCGGCTAAGTGTTTACAAAGCTTCACCTTATACACATTCTTCTTGCAACGCTCGGGAGTAATTTCGGATCGTGGCCTTCATGCACATTGACAAATGGTGGTAACTGCTCGATCCGCTTGTACAAGATTACTCCATGATCCCACGCTTCCAGAATCGCCAAGTGATGACGTGTTCGGATCCAAGGAACGTTATCGACCTTGGATCATCTCGAGCTCGTGTCGCGGGGACCCCGAGCTCGGAGTTATCACGCCCTAGGTCGAAAGCGGCCTCGAGTTTGATCCGAGTCTTTGATCGAGGCCTTCCGAGCTAGGGGGCCGGTTGACCGTCTGCTGACCGACCAAGGGTTGCCCGGCCCCCGACAGGATTCAATTTGCTAGTCAATGATATATTATTACAATGTGGCTGTCTTGAAACAACTTGTTAAGAAATCGACGCACAGAAGCTCCAGACGACGCCCAAACAGAAAAGATTGAACTAACTACTTGGAGAAATGGTATCAATCTTCTAATTAAAACTTGTCAGTTTCGCTTTTAACTTGTTTGTGCCTTATATATCTCGATATATTTTGGTTACCTCGCAATGGCTAAGATAACCATAAAGGCGGAGTTTATTCAGATCAGAGGTCATAAATCAATCATTATAGCAATATCAGTTCTGAAGTGGCAATACAATTTTATATGATTTGAGTAACTGATGACCAACTTTTTCATTACCAGTCTTACACTATGAAACCAAATAAATAATGTGAACCAATACCAATATGTGAAATGCTAACCTCTTATTGGAGCATGAGCCTTCGGCAGATCGCCCACAGAGACGTATCGTTGAACACAAGGGTTGTGTTAATCCAATGCCATTTGTTGCATTCTAGGCGCAAGACGGCACGAGTTGAAAGGGCTAGTGAAGCAAATCGAAACGCAAAACATTTCCTAACAAAAGCATCTAGAATCATTACCTGGATCCGCAGTAAAGGTGGCGACGAGAAATCCTCGAGCCCTGCAGATCTGGCGCATTCAGGTCAATCCCAAGCGCATATCGACAAACCAACCAAGAAAAAAATGGATACCTTTAGTGAGGATATCAACTTCTGCACTTTCCTGGCGTTAATCAACCTACACAAAGAGTATAGCAAATTCAAACCATGCAAAAAACACACACACACAAGTAATATAAATTGGATTAATTGCTGCGAAGAGTGAAAACTTCAAAATTTATTACCTTAATCACATGATGAACAATTGGAATTTCACGACCCTAAATACATAACATCCAATTGTACATTTAGTGTCTTGAGAATAATGTATAAGCACACAACACAATGAAATATAGGACAAACTGATGAATTCGTGATTCAGCTACTACTTTGTGGCTTACAAATTACAACGAGTCAGTAGGATTTACATCAACATTAAAAACAACTATTTCTCCTGCATTTAATAGGGTCTCTGCTCATGTGCAAAAACAGATATCACCGCAACTAAATAGCAAGCAGAAAGCAGAACTCAACAATCCCTAACAAATTGATGGTAGTCTGCTTATTTCTTTAGGGATTAGTATTGTGCTTACAAATACCAAGACCTTAACCCATCTTATCGTGAATACTGAATAGTGATCGAATGAAATGCAATGTTTTACCAAGACTCACCTAATTATGAAGGTACCACAACTGGATCCAGATGGAGCGAAGTCTTGAGGGCGAGGGGCCAAGGGGAGGGAGCAGAGGGCGGCGCCGAGGATGGACCAGCGAAGGACGGCAGATTCGGGAGGAGGGCACCGACGCCGGGACGAGCCGAGGGCGGAGGGCGCGGCCCAGGAGGGCAGGAGGCGAGGTGGGCGGCCTAGGCGGCGACGGGGAGGCTTGGGCTGGATGGCGGCGCGGAGGCTCGGCGTGGGCGTGGGCGGCGGCAAGAGGCTGGGCGGGGCGGAGACTGGTGGCTCGGGCGACGGCGATGGGAGTCGGGGGCTCAGTCGCTCGGGGCAGATGAGATGGGAACGGAGAGGATCAGAGAGTAGAGGATGGGTCATGGCCTCACGGGGATTCACGGACGGATCATGGGGAGTTAGCTTTATCCCGATCGGATATCCAAAAAACAATTACCATCCGAGAAAAGCTTCGAAATATTTTGATTCGATGAATAATGATATGCCGAATCCGAAATAAAGTATCCGAAATCGATATCGAATCCGAAAATTATCCAAAAAAATATCTGAATCCGATCTAAACTCATGCGGTGCGATGATCAGCGTTAGGTCTTGGGTTCGAGCCCTAGCTTCTACTTTTCTATTGCAAATATTTTGCTGCACATGGACACGGTTGACTGGAAGTCTACACCACACAGAAAGCCTACACGCAGTAAAAAAACAAAGGTTCACGCCGGCAGAAACAAAAGGGTTTAATACGGATCCGGCCAAAAAAACAAAGCGATCTACAGATGATTCTTGCAACAGTTGACAAATGTTGCCACTGGTTGTTTAACCCTACGGATGATGCTTGCAACGCTTCGCAAGCGTTGCCACCCTGTTGCTTGCAACGCATAACATCATGTGTTGCTATGTATCCGTTGTTTAACCCTACGGATGATGCTTGCAACGCTTCGCAAGCGTTGCCACCCTGTTGCTTGCAACGCATAACATCATGTGTTGCTATGTATCCGTTGTTTAACCCTACGGATGATGCTTGCAACGCTTTGCAAGTGTTGCCACCCTGTTGCTTGCAACGCATAACATCATGTGTTGCTATGTATCCGTTGTTAAAGGGGTGTTCCTATTGTAGTGTCTTCATTCAAACCAAACCCTAAATCTGAGAGCAATCAAATATTATTACCTTCATATTGTCATAGTAGACATGATTCTTTTCATGAATGCCATAGTCTACATATTTTATTTCATCTTCTCAAATATGTTAGTATGGTCATTCTTGAATCATATATATGTTCTCACATTGTTATATGGAATAATCTATAAAAACTTGCTCTTATTATCGCGTCTTTTCCACCAGATTTTGCTGGAGTTCTTGGACGTGTTCGTGTGACTTGCCGGCCTGTGTCGTTCTCGTGAGGCTTGGTGCATCTAATCTCTCCCATCATGCCACAGTCTGTTGCCAGTTCAAAAGTCAATGTTAGCATCCGAAGTTACTACTGATCTCGATTTGGCCCAACCCTAGGATGTACGCACCTGACAGCTAACAAGGCTACCGCGTATGTCTGCGCTGCATGTTTTGTAATAAAAAAACAAACCAACATAGTATTTTTGCTCTTTCATAAAAAATTATTCCATCATAAATATTATATTACATGACAAATAATGTTATCATATATATATATATAGGAAAATGATTCCATACTCCTAGGTGTATGTACTCTCACCTCTAATATACCATTTAAATAATATTGTTATACCTCTTTATCCTTTTGAGTATACTCTAATACTGATTATAAGATACTTTAAAGTGAGTTCTATGAAAAATTTCATTAAAATCCACCCTTTATAGCATAATTTGTTTACATATTCCTTATACATATGGAAAAAGGTATGTAGCAAAAAAAATAAAGGGTCCAATGAAATTTTTTAATCATGTTGTATTGGAATATCTTAGAATTATTATTAGAGTATACCGAAAGAGATAAAGAAGTATAAATCATTTATTTAAGTGGTATATTAGAGGTGGGAGTATGTACTCGAGTACGGAAAAGGTTTCCTATATATATATATATATATATATATATATATATATATATATATATATATATATGATATTATTCTTTCGTCATTCTTTTGTAAAGCAAAAGACGCCATGTGCTTTGCCAGCCCCACCGTTGATGCACCGAGAAAGACGCCGATCTAAGCTGCCAGCAGCCATCGCTTCCATCGCTGCGGACCAGGCTTGGCTCGACCGACCTGCACTCCCTCCCGCCTCAATTCACGCCACTCTCCAACATACAGATGTCCACCGCCCGGCGATAGGGCTAAACCCTAGTCATTGCTCCAAGTTGCTGCGCCGGCCTCCGTCACATGTTTCTCCACTGCTGCCGCCAGAAGATAGGCGACCCTAGCCGCCGTTTTTAAGCCGCCACGCTCTCCATCGCGTGTCTCCACCAAGCGCCGCCCGGTGATAGGCGAAACCCTAGCCGCCAAATCCAAGCTGCGCCGCCAGCCCTGTATGCCAAGGTGCAGCCTCCTCCTCCACTTCAAACACATGCTGTTAGGGAGTGGCCTTCCACAAGCTTCGATGATGTTGTGGTTCTTGATCAATCTTGTATACAATGATTCAACAGTGAAAAGTCAATTTGACCGGATATGGGTTTGGGTGTCTGACAACTTTGACGAAGTGAGGCTCACAAGGGAGTTGCTAGACTTTGTTTTTCAAGAAAGACACGAAGGATCTGCTGAAGAAAGAGGAAGGAATGAAGGAGTGAGCAGCTTTGCGAAGCTTCAGGAGATCTTGAAGGGGCATATGGAGCTCCAGTCGAAAAGGTTTCTACTTATTTTAGATGATTGGAAATCCCTACAACTTAGTAGAGGTATCATGCCCACTTTGAAGCTTAGCTATGATAAACTGCCCTACCATTTACAACAATGTTTCTCATATTGTTCTATATTCCCCAACAATTATCCATTTCTGAGCGAGGAGTTGATTGGTATTTGGATTGCACAAGGATTTGTGAATGGTGGCCATTCAAGAGGTTGGAGGAGATAGGGCGGGATTATCTGTTTGAATTGGTGAACTCAGGCTTCTTCCAACAAGCTGAAAGAGAAGTGTCCTCTCCAAGCAAACAAACATGTGTTTGAATTAATATTTCAGTCATCTGCAATTGATTATTTTTTGTCAGCTGATTCAATTGTTACATGCTTAGAACTGGTTACAGATTGACATTGCTGGTTCGGTTGGTGTATTAAGTTATATACTGATCTGATACATTCTGCTCTGAACTTGATCTATTATTTAAGGTTTGAATAGCAGTGAATCCTATGAAAGTCATAACTAAGTATGTGTAGGACTGCCTTATCTACCTGGCTTAGTTAAAAACCTAGTCTTAAGCTGCTTCTTGTGCTCTAACAATGTCCTTGTTAGCAGGTTCCAAGGGTGTTGCACCTCATCTATAAGCTGATTGTGCAACCTAACATTTCTAGAGCCAACATGTTTGCTCAGTCAGTCATATCCAGTGGTGGTGTAGAAGAGAAACTGAAGAGGAAGCTACAAACACAAATGATTCTTCTTTCAAGATGTTGGGATCAAATATACGAACAAAGGTGCCAAATACTGAGGATCAGCTCCTAAAGAATTTGGGTGGGATGAACTTCTCAATTACTGCTGAAGATGAAGAGTATTCTGCCTGTTTTTTTTAAGATGTATATCAATGATGTATGCTCTGTGTAACCTGCTTGTAATTTGTATTGTCTTTTAATTTGTAATCAAGAGATGATGTGCTGCTGTAATGTGAACATATTAGATTTAATGGAGAAAGTTGGTTCTGTGCAATATGAGTTCCTAGGTCTAGTTCTATGCAAGTTGGTTCTTCAATATGAGTATGGTTCTGTGCAAGTTGGTTCTGTATCCATGTAACAGCCATATCACAGGCATTGCACATGGCATCTCCATGGCGATTTCCCAGCTTCAGCGTCCATGTAACAGCCATCTCATAGGCATTGCACTTTCCATTTTTTGAGCAAACAATTGCTTCTCCAGAATAAGTTTCAGAAAGGGAAACTCTAGACAATATGCAAGCCTATCCTGAGCTACTCTGGATTGTAACACAAGAAAATTCTAGTTGCCTTCTCTTTCAGCCTAAGATCAGTAACACTACATTCAATACAGACTCTTATGAACCTTCATTCACCAAAGCATTCAGATTTTGTGCATGGCAACAAAATAAATCATGGCAGAATCTGAACCATCTAGACACATATATATTAGTTTTAGAATATACATCATCAAAATGTGGTATGTACACGTAAGCTTTAGAATATATGAGCTTCAAAATATATGACAATCATCATATCCCTCAAAATACAAAAACACTTGGGGACAGACATATGCATTGCAACAAATTGATCGTCTTTGTCATCAGTCTGACACGGAGATTTCCTCCATGCCATCTTGTTCACTTCCTTCCTTTTCACTTGCTTCTTCTTGACTTCCTTCTTCTTCATTTTCTTCGCTTGATTCACTTGCATCCTTTGCACTTGTTTCTTTGCTAGAAATTTTGTTTCGCTACATTCAAAATTTGAAATCACACAGATGATTAGTTGCTTCATAGCCCTCAAAATTTGAAAAATACTTACCAAGGGCATGTTCTTGCATGCTAGGCTACTTTGTTGCAAGCAATGGCAGATGTCCTCCTTTTCTTGATCTTTGATTCATTGATAGGCTTCAATCTCTTCTTAATGCTTCCATCCGCCGCCAATTTAAATCTAGTTGGTTTCTTTTTTTTTCTTTTTACAAAGGTGCTTGTTGTGGATCATAGAACCGAGGTTGTTGCATTGGAGTGGTTTTCATGCCCGGCTTTCTACATGCAAGTCCTTATCGCTTTCCTTTCACATAATTCTTCTTTCAAGCTAGCTACTACATGTTTTATTTTTGCAAATACCTTGGCAGATTATGGCGCATGCTTCGCTATATCTAAAAATTCAGCTTTCAAGAATGCAAACCTATATTCCTTCAATTGTTGTGATTCACTTTCTTCATTGATTCTTTCACAAACCGGACGCTTGATCACCACATTTGCATCTTTAGTCCATCTTTTCAATATGTACTTGGAAGGAAGATGGGTCACCCCAACATATCAGATTACCTTCATTGCATGAGAACACGAAGACCCTCAAATTCAAAACCTTTGCAAATGCAATTAAAACTTTGGATTGCCATATCCACCTCTATCACGTGCTTCTCTGGGACCCAATTTTGTATGAATGGATGACTTGCAATGTGCACTTCATAAGTCACATCCTTACTAACTTCTTTACAGCCCAAGATTGCTATTCAAGATTAACTCCCTAAATACTTTGAATACGGATCTAGTGTATACCTCACGTCCTTCAACTTCGATTTGGTATCGACTATGAATGTGTGGTATCTCATTCATACTTTTTAAATCCTCATCATTTTCTCTTTGCCAAATGCCTTCTATCAAATTATCAATCTTGCATGCAAATTGATAAATAGATGTGTGGTTTGAAAGCCATAGCTTCAAAATAGCATTCATGCTTTCACTGCTTTGTGTTGTTGACATGTCAGCAAAGAAAGTTGACGAATACTCATACCAGGGGTACCCCACAGCAAAGTATACATCTATTTCAAGATTGCTTCTCTCCCTCTGCCATTCGCGCATGGCGGCGAGATCGGCGGCGACGCTGAGCACTAAAGGGAGTACTGCCCAAGTCTCCGTCTCTCACAGATGGGATTATCACTGAACATTGGTCGGAGCTTCCAATGGGCCGTCCTGGGCCCAGCCTTGACCGAAGGCCTCATCGGGTCACGAAGGACCCCTGGCCTCGATCGAGCCCCCCGAGAAAACCCCGACCTGGCCTCGGGTCCGACGCCTCCGCAGGCTCCGGCCTAGACCCAGGTCCGACGCCTCCGCAGGCTCCGACCTGGCCTTGGGCCGGGGCCCCAACGAGCTTTGACCCTGCGATCTCGCCACGTCGACAGTCGACGGCAAGCTGGTCACCTGCCTCACGGACATGACGGCCATGATGGGACGGGTGGCTCCTTCCCTAGGCCGCCAGGGGGCCGCCAGAGTCAAGTGCTCGCCCTTCAAGGCCGCCACCGCTCGACAAAGCGCAGAGGGCAGGCAAGATTTTACCAACTGAGCGCTGTCCGCTAGGTCTACCAACCCAGCGTGGATAAACAGAACTCATCACTCACCAAGATCAAGATCGACTCCGCACAAGATACCCCAACCTTTTTCTAAACTCCCGTGTAACCTATCCCCTCCGCCTATATAAAGGGAGGCATGGCCCCCAGGGAAGGGCATCTCTCTCTCTATCTAGATAACCAACCCACATTTCGCAATCGAGTCCTTCATCCGACTCAGGCGAATGCTCCTAGCTCCCGAGCCCCTGCTCCTCTCACTCGGACGAGCGCTCAAGGCCTGTCTTGAGCCCTCGCTTGTAACCTAGTGTAGATCACTGCACCCCGAGCAATACCAACCACCACCACAAACTGGACGTAGGGATATTCGGCCCGAACCAGTATACATCTTGGACTCCCTTCGTCTAACCATTCAGGGAGAGGGAACGCGCGCCCCTATACTTACAAATTTACTTGCTTGCTATAATTAAACACCGGCTAGCTTGGCCTGTAGGGGCTCACAGATCATTGTCATCTCCGGATTCCCACTTGCCTCCTTGATGGCTTTTTCACCGACGACGCTGCTCAATGCCGAGGGGCTGGATCCGCTTGCTCCCTCGACCACACCTCTCCTGGGCGAAGCTCAGGCTCATCCGCACACCTCCCTGCCCAAAGCTACAGCCTACGAAGCTCGACTCCATCGCCGACACCTCGCAACCTTCGGCAGGGCCCTCGCATGACCCCGATGTCGAACTCGCCCAACGCCACGTCGCCTCTCGGTGGCAAGGCACTGGCTTGCGCCACCGCAAGGTCGCCTCGCAGGTCACGCGTGGCGGCGGCCGCTACGCCACCTCCATCCACGAATTGCCGCAGTCTCTCCAAAGAGCGACTCCAGCCCGACACGAGCTTACTCCCGACGGGTTGTATTTCGCGAGTGCAACATGGCGGAACAGCGACGGCCGCAACCCCGCGGATTCGACAACCGCCGCCGGGCGTGCCAAGGCACACAGCGGCGGAGGAGGAGGACTCTGTGCTCGCCAGCTGAGCTTCAACAAAGCAGCCATGAAAGTAACCGGAGGCTCAAAAGGCCCACCGAAAAACTCAGCCGACTGGGTAGCACCGCCTTGAGCACTCAGACGCTACCGCGCGGGCGCCAAGACGCCAGTCCAACACCAACCGCCGAGGGTCCGACGGTCTTTCGTTCTTTCCTCACGCCGGCCAGAATGTCACCGCGGCAGCAGTACTGCTCCGCGACATTCCTAAGCCAGAAGACTCAGAGGCCAAGGTCAAATACCATAACCTCCGGGGATTGGTGGAGCGTGTTGCTGTGCAGCACATGCAAGCTTCTGGCTCCCATCACTCGGGGGCTTCCTCGAGCCACCCAAGTCGCACCACTCCGCGGGACCAACGAGGTCCGCGAAGACGGCCGCCTCCTGAGCGCCCTAGGCCTCGCAAGACTCCGCGGCACCGACGCTCGGGCGACAGCGCGGACGCTCGCAACACTATCGAGGCGCGGAGAAGGATGATCGACGAGGCGGCCCGATCGCGGATCGTGGACAGCGGTCGGCGCCACGATCATGCCCAAGCCCCGACGCCTGGCTCGGGCGCTTGGCGGAGATCCGCCACACGATTTCCTCGCCTTGTTCCACGCACTCACAACATCGCTAAGTACATCGCGGCGACAAACCCCAAGGTCTGGCCGAAGATTACCGGCCAAGATGCGGGTCGGGAGCTATCGATGATCTTTTCATCATTCAATACCTCCCCATTTATCTCGCTAACTTCGCCGAGCTCGCTCGAGTACCGCCGTGAACACCATCGAGGTCGGGCCGACCAAGAATCTCTTCGCCGCAACTTCCTGTGGCACTTACAAGCATCCCGGGAACTTCGGGACTCAAGGGCTGAAAACAAGAATGGGAGACGCCCGACTACATCCCGCTTTCCCAAAGAATGCAACAAGCTCCTCGACATCCGCGACGCCGACATCGCTGGGCATTCGCCTATGGCACCACCTCCAAAGCTCGTCCACAAGCTCGGCTGCGCCAAGCCCCGGACCACCAAGGGGCTCCTGAACATCGCCACCAACCATGCCTCCGCCGTTGGGGGCCGTGGGGGCCATCTTCGACAAGGAAAGGCTAAGCGAGTCCGCGCCGGCCGTGTTCTCCGACCGCCGACAAACGGAAGCGAGGAAGCAGGCACGGCGCTATATAGTCGCGGTCCGACCGCCCCACTAAACAAAGAAAGCGATAAAGCGTAGCGACCACTTCGAGTAGCCGATGGATAGCCTGCGTTCAAGATCACGGGTACCCCGTCAGCACAAGGCTGTGGACTGCGAGACCTCAAGCTTCTTTCCGGAGCCCCACGCGAGCAAAGGGAAGAAGGTGACCCGCACCCGACGCCAGGAAAAGGGGGCGACGCCGAAGTTCCTCGAACCCGATGGTCGCCTCATGATCTCGGGCGGGCCGCAAGTTACGCCAACACAACCGGCGGCTTGCCTTCCGCGAGGTCCACACGGTGGCCCCCGACGCGCCCAAGTACCTCCGGTGGTCGGAGTCACCAATCACTTTCGATCGGGCCGACCACCCAGACCACGTCCCGTACCTAGGGAGATATCCCCTGGTTGTGGCCCCCATCGTGGGGACAAAGCGCCTGTCTAAGGTGCTTATGGACGGCGGCAGTAGCCTCAACATCCTGTATGTTGAGACTTTCGACGTCATGGGGATCCCTCGCTCGCGTCTCCGATCGAGCAAGGTGCCCTTCCACGGCGCTGCCCCAGCCAAGAGGTCCACCCGCCGGCAGATCGACCGCCTGGCCACCTTTGGGAGCCCAGAGAACTTCTCAGACCGAGACCTCACCTTGAGGTCGTGGGGTTTCCGGCCCTACCACGCTATCATGGGGAGGCCATGCACGCCAAGTTCATGGCGGTCCCCAACTACACCTACCTTAAGCTGAAATGCCAGGCCACGGGAGTTATCACGTGGTCGATCCTTTCACTCACCTACAATCGCGAGCGCAGTTAGCTATGAGCCGGTGTCGATGCTCATTAAGGTCCGCCGAGCTCGAGAGTCTCCTGAGGAACCTCTGAGTCCGCCCCGACTCCAAAGAAGTCGGGCCGGATCCTTCAAGTCCGCCGAGGATACGAGGAGGTCGGGTCGATCCCAAGATCCGACTAAGACTGCGCGCTGGAGCCGCAGACTCGCCAAATAGGAAGGCGCCTCGCCGACTTCCTCCGCGCCAATCGAGATGTCTTGCATGGAAGCCTCCGACATGCCAGCATCCCAAGGAGGTCGCCGAGCACCTTGAATATACGACTGCCCAAGGCGGCCGTCTGGCTGGCTGCGCCGCTTCAACGAGGAGAAGCGCAAGATCATAGGAGAGGAGATCGCCAAGCTTTTGGCCTCAGGGCTTATAAAAGAGGTACGCCACCCCGAGTGGCTAGCCAACCCTGTGCTTGTAAAAAAGAAGTCTGGGCAATGGAGAATGTGTGTTGATTACACGGGCCTGAACAAGGCATGTCTCAAGGACCCTTTTCCATTGCCTCGCATCGACCAAGTCGTCGACTCCATCGCAGGGTGCGAATCCCTGTCCTTTCTGGATGCCTACTCAGGCTACCACCAAATAGCGATGAAAGAGTCCGACTAGCTCGCGACCTCTTTCATCACTCCGTTCGGCTTGTTTTGTTATGTAACGATACCGTTTGGTCTAAATAACGTGGGTGCTACATACCAGCGATGTATGCAAACGTGCTTCAGCGACCAAATAAGCCGTAACATCGAGGCGACGTCGATTTACATTGTCGTTAAAACTAAGAAGGCCGATTTACCTCATCGCCAACTTAGAGGAGACTTTATGAGCCTCCTGAGGTTTCAGATTAAGCTCAACCCCGAGAAATTCGCTTCGGGTCCCCAAGGAAAGCCGCTATTTCATCATCTCCGAGCTGGCATCGGCTAACCGAGAAGATCTCCACGATCATGAAGATGGGACCGAATAAATGACTTAAAGAGAGTCCGTGGTCGACAGATGCCTTGCGCCTTTGAGCCGCTTGTGTTTCGCTCGGGCGAACGCGAATGCCGCCTACAAGCCGCCAAGAAGTCCGATCACTTCACCGACGCAGAAGTCCTGAAGCCCTCAATCGATCAAGGCTTTCTCGACCACTAACGGCCGGTCGCCCAAAGACCAGTGGAACCGCCTCCTCCTCTACATCGCCGCCATGACCCAAGTCGTTAGCGCGGCGCTTGTCGTGGAGCGAGCCGAAGAAGGCCATATGCTCAAAGTACAACGGCCGGGGTACTTCATCAGTGAGGTGTTGTCCGAGTCCAAGGCTCGGTCAGACCGCAGTGGTCGCCGGCGCGGTGCTCATCACGAAGAGGAAGTTGGTCCACTACTTTGACCGCACCCCGCCTGCAGGACTTTCGCCGCTCGGCGAAATTGTCCGCAACCGCGACGCTTCCGGGAGAATCGCCAAGTGGGCACTTGAGCTCAACGGCCATGACATATCGTATGTCCCCTAGATGGCGATCAAATCGCAGGTCTTGGCCGATTTCGTCGCCAAGTGGACCGAAGCCCAGGCGCCACCGGTGCTCGAAGACTCCGAGTACTGGACGATGTACTTCGACGGGTCCTACACCAAGAACGGAGCGGGTGCTGGGGTCGTCCTCGTTTCCCCGCTTGGAAACAAACTCCAGTACGCCATCCGACTACTCTTCGACACAACCAACAATGTCGCCGAATACAAAGCACTCGTCAACGGTCTCTGGATCGCTGCCGACCTCGGCTTGCACCGACTCTACGTACATGGCGACTCCAAGCTTGTCGTCGACCAAGTCATGGAGGCCTCGGAGCCTCGTGACACCCGCATGGCAGCGTACTGCCGGGAGGTACGCAAACTCGAGGAGAGATTCAAGGGTTTCGAGCTCCACCATAGCTACCAACGCTACAACGGTGAAGCCGACTACCTGGCCAACCTTGCCTCCAGCAGGGGACCAATCTCGTCTGGGATCATCATCTCCGACCTCCGCGAACCTTCTGTCCGACTGGACTCATCAACTGAGAAGCCGACCGACGCCCGGTGATCCGCCCGATCGCCGATACGGACGCGGACCTTCCGGTTAGCCACACAGGTCTTTGGTTGCCGACCATTGAGGAGGCGCCCATCGATCGGTTGATCGATGGGTCGCCTCGCCGACCCAACCGAGGCTCGGCGCCTCGCTCGGCGGGAGAAATCCTTCGTCCTGGTCGAACGAGACCTCTACAAGAGGAGCCCCTCCGGGACCTCCAGAAGTACATTCCGGCCGACCAAGGAGGCGCTTGTCGCCGACATCCATGCCGAACCCACGCCACTATGCCGCACCACGATCCTCGTGGGGAAAGCCTTCCAGAAGGTTTCTATCGTCCACCGCTGCGGTCGCTAAGCAAATTGTTCGCGACTGCGAAGGGTGCCAATTTTTGCCCTACAGACGATCTCTCTACAAGAGCCTTGCGCAGACGATCCCCATCACTTGGCCATTCGCCATTTGGGAACTCGATCTGGTCGGGCCCTTCAAAAAGGCGCCCAGGGGCTTGACTCACCTGCTTGTCGCGGTCGACAAATTCACCAAGTGGATAGAAGCTGCTTGCCGCCACCATCACGGCAGCAAAGAAACTTCTTCCGTGACATCGCTTATCGATTCGAGTCCCGAACTCCATCATCATCGATAACGGAACGCAGCTTCACGAGGAAAGAATTCTTGAGTTCGCGATGACTTAAACATCCGCCGATCGGGCTGCGGGCCCATCCGCGACCAACGGCCAGTCGAAGCGGGCGAACGGCATGATCCTCTATATTCGCCGCGAATCTTCACCGATCAAGAAATTCGCGGGCGATGGGTGGCCGAGCGCTCCGTTTTTGAGCTCGCGCCCACACCGACCTTTGGCCGACCGGGTTTACACCATTCTTCCCGGTGTTCGTGCCGGTTGCCCCGCTAACCGACTCGAGTACGGCGCCCCAAGACTACAAGCCTTCGACGAGACACGGGCTCAGCGCGCAACAGACGCCATCGACCAACTCGACGAGTAGCGATGTGGCCGTTCTACGGCCGGCCAGTACTGAACAGACGCGACGCTACCATAGTCGCCAGTCCGGGAAGGTCCTTCAACGTCATGACCTAGTCTCGCGCCAGTTCACCCAACATCGGCAGCCACAAGTCGCCCCTCCGTGGAAGGGCCATTCACCGTCAGGAGGTCCTCCAACCCGCAGACTTTCGACTCAGAGACGCCGATGGCAACATTGTATCCAACGCTTGAATATTGAGAAGTTAAGGAGATTCTATCCCTAAATTTCATCTTTATCCTCGCTCCCATCGAATTCCCTGCTCGAGCGCCGCAAGCCGATCAAGATCCCGTCCTCACACACGGCTCGGGGGCTACTTGCTTGCATATTTACTCGAATCGGCGCACCGATCGACCATCGGATCCCTCGCGAGCGGTAACCCAATCGACCCAAGTGTTATGCCTTTACTTCCAATGCTCACGGTTGCAGAAGTAGCGCCATGAAGAAGGAAGTGCCCATACGGGACGATCCATGACCGATCTGGGGCGCGTCTTTGGGCTGCTAAGTCCCTTGCTATTTTCGCATTTTTCTCAAAGTGTTAGCACTCTGACCTACGCTCTAAAAACCCCAGTGGTTCCTAAAGGGCTACGGTTGCTCGGCGAGCACTCATCACAAGAAATGCCAAATATCAAGCAAGTCCCCGAAATCCATAGCATAAAATATACATGCATTGCATCCTACAAAAACAAAAGCAAGACTCGCCACCGAGGCTCATCCGCAAAGTCGCTGTCGCCATCGAGTCGTTGCCGTCGCGACGATCCGCGCTTAGCACCGCCACTGCCTCGCCGCCACCCTTTCTGCCCAGACTGGTCGCGGCCGCCTCGATCCCAACGACGGCCGCCATCGGTCGAGGAGGCGCTAGGTAGCCCAAAGAGTTAGCACGATTCCGCCATGGCGACAGCGACTCTCCGCCCCTCTCGAACGGAGCGCAAGAAGGCACCTGGTAGGTCGCCAGGCCCCGCCGCGAGAGGCCGAAGGCGATCATGCGACGAAGGTCCTCTAGCTACCTGGTTCACCACCCCACCCAGCTCCGAGCTCCCGCCCATGCTCTCGGCTGGGCGGAGCATGGACAGGAGGCTCACATGAGGTCCAACACCCGCATGCAAACTGGCCGGCTCTTCCCCAAGTCCTCCGCCGAGCCCAAGCAGGCGCCACCTCCTCGCCACATGAGCTCCTCTCGGCCACCTCGGCCCGAGCCACTGGCGCCAAAGCCTCCTCGCAGCGCCTTGGCGAAGCTCCTCCTCAATGCCAAAGATTGAGCCCGCCACACAACAAGTCTGGCCAGGAAGCGACCCTTGCGGCTCGACATCGAAGGAGGCCTTGCCACATGGCGCCAGATCCGCCGCCTGCCTCTCGCCAGGGGATCGCCACGGCTACTGTGGGGCGTCGGAGGCCGCTTATGCTGGCGTCCGCCTCCGCCACGGTGGCACACCGATGGCGCCTGATGGCTGGCGCGGCCCAACCAGAAGAAGAAGCGGCAACACAAGAAGACAGAGCCAAAGCCACACCAAGACCAAGTGAAGGGGACTCACTCCGTAAGAGGGTTCCTAATGCGGAAGATCAACGAGGGCAGAGTGATCCTGCCTCCCGTCGCAGCGGCGGAGGACCCAGCGTCGGCGCGGGGCCTCTTGGGGTTCGAACCCCGCAGGTCCGTTGCAGCCTTCCGCTTGCCAGCTCTCCGATCGTCGCTGCCGCTCGCCATTTGTCGACTCGGAATGCAAAGAACCACTCCCTTGTGTGTCGAAGAAGGGCGTGGGATGGCGAACAAGCGAAGGCAACTGGCCGGGCGTGGCCGCTTTCCACGCCCCTCATGCTATATATACAGAGGCAGGACGGAGCACTCCAAGCGGGCGCTGCCCCGGCCAGAGCGCCGCACGCGCATTAACTCCACATCCTGCGCTACGGGACGTGTCCTTTCCGCTCTTCCCACTACGCATTGAAACCCCACTTCGCATTAAAATGCGACGGGATAGCAGGGGGCGGAAGGACTCGCCGCCGCAGATGCGTGCGGCTTTTGGTTTCGGCCCTAGGTTGGACCGGCCGCGCGCCAAGACAACAAGGAAAGGCCGCAGGTGGCCCCGAAATGGTGAAAGGCCCATTACGTCGCCACCCCAGTGGAAAGCCGAGCGATGGGCCCAATAGCCACAACGTCTCCAACGCGTGGAATAAAAGTTAAGGCAATTCTGCCCTTGAAACCTTTTTCTCGTTCCCGCACGAACCTTCTTTTCCTCCGATTTCAAGCGCTGCGTGGCGACCACAGCTTGGTCCCCACGCACCGCTCGGGGGCTACAAGTTCATACACTTACGCGGGTCGGTGACTCGACTGGCCATTTGGTTCCCCCAAGAGGTAACCCTTTCGACCCAAGCGCTACAGCCTACGCCCCAACGGCTACGGTTGCGAAGTAGCGCTTTGCGGAAGAAGGGAGTGCCCGTGCGGCGCGATCCATAGCTGGTCGGGAACACTCCTTCTCCGCGACGAGTGTAGGCGAATGTTTCGTTCCTTAGGTCCCTATTTTTTCTTTTGTGCCTTCCCCAAAGGTGTTAACGTACCAACCCACGCCCGTACAACCCCCGCGGTTTCCAAAGCTATGGTCGTCGAACGTTCATCACCCTTGGGAAGTGCAGAAGATAAAATCGGACCTACGGAATGGCCCGACTGGCCATTTTGATCCCCCCTAGTGGTAACCCTTTCGACCCAAGTACTACGACCTACGCCCCGTCGGCTACGGTCCCGAAGTAGTGCTTTGCGGTAGAAGGAAGTACCCACGCGGCGCCACCCATAGTCGGCCGGGAACACACCCGGACCACGACATCTCCAGAAGCGGAAACCACGAAAAGGTGGGAGAAGCGGGAGAGCGAAAGCGACGAGGTGACAGTTGCAAAGGCAGGAGCGTGCCCTAGCACTCTGCACACCGAGTTTACATGCACCAGCCGGACAAGCACCGACCGATCGGACGCCGGTCAAGCGGACATCGCTTCGGTTGAAGCGTCGCCCATCCCGTCAGACCGCCACACCGCGCCGCTGGTGAGACGTATCGCTCCTAATCATTTCCTTTCGCATTTAATTCCCGCACACGCATTAAATACCGACAAGAGACGCCAGGGCATCGCTTCGGGCGAGACGCCCCGCAGCCTCTCGATCTCCGCCTCCGGGCCGGACCGACTGGGCCGAAACAGGTATGAAAAGTCCACCGGGCCGCAACGGCCTCGAGGTGGCGAGAGAGCTCTACAGCTCGTGCTTGGACCCGATCCGGCGCCGCGGGTTCCAAAGCCCTAATCCACCAAGTGGATTCGGGGTCGCCCGGCATAAAATCGAGTGAGGGGCGAGGACAAGGCGAGCCCCCAGTGGGCCTCTAGTTGAGTTGGCGGATGACTCAATCGTCTTAACTCGTGTCCGAGACCATACTTCACGCTCTCCAGCGGAGCCCCTCGAAGGGTAGCAGCCAACTGCGCTCCGGGTCGGCAGACGGCCTAGGGTCCGATACGGGCTCGAGTAAAGAAAGATTTTTTATGGGTCGCCCCCAGCGGGTCGGACACCCGACGTAGGGATCATCTGCTCAGAGGTCACGTGATCTCCAGGGCCCACTCGGATAACCCGTTAGTAGCTCCACGAGCACGGTGTTCAAACCTACGCTTGGTAAACACGCGCTTGCTCACCCTCCGTGTCCCACACTGTGGAGGGCGATACGTGGGACAATGCCACCTCCCAGATATGCCCTCGCCAGACAAGGACTCGGGACGGACGCCCTTCGCCCAGCTCCGGCGTAAAACCAGCTCTGTGAATGCATCCAGCTACAACGAAAAATGAGCACTCGGAAACCAGAACCTCGCTGAGGCATCTGGGCATCCCTGCCAACTAAGGCATCGCCTAGCTCCGGCGTTAAACCAGCCTTACTAACTCGCCTAGCTCCGGCGTTAAACCAGCCTTGTTAACTCGTCCAGCTATGACGTAAAACGAGCACTCGGGAACCGGAACCTCGCTAAGGCATTCGGGCATCCTTGCCGACTAAGGCCGCGTCTAGCTAAGACGTAAAACCAGCGTTCCGACCAAAGTAACCCCCCCAACCAGTTCTCCGACCTACTCGGGGGCTACATCCACCGGATACGCTCGCACGCGCACCCGGTCGAGACCGGCCGACCAAGTCGGTCGGACCCTGCCGACCAAGGCAACCATCCGATCCACTCGGAGGCTCGGAGCCAATTAACTCCGCCCACGCGCCCCCAGTCGGATCTCACCGATCGAGTTGGTCGGACTTCGACGCCCAACTTAAATGAGCGCGTCGGAGGATCCGACCAAACGAGTCCGCTCACCTTACCCAGTCAATTTTGGCGACCAGAAACCCCGACCAGCTCTCGACCGCTCGGGGCTCGAAACTACACCAGTGAAAGGGCCACAAGACCCGAGCGGGCCGACTAAGTCGGTCGGACCCAGCCGACCAGTGCGATCCTACGCTACCCTCTAAAAGCCCGTGGCCTTGCTACATGGCGCTGAAAGATAGCCCCCTGGGAGATCGCATACACAAAGAAGCACACATCAAGCGAAGGCTGATGGTATTTATATGGCACGCAAGTTACATATCAATTGCTACTCGCGGCACTACAATCAAGCCACCAAGACAACGTGCGAATCTAAGCGTTACGCGCGCGCCTAACCGCCTCGATGAGGGCATCCCTCGCCCTGCGGATCCTCAGGATGACATCGGTCAGCGCATCCACGGTGGCGGCGTCATGAGCGGCGGCGTCCCCGCCGCCCACTCACCATGGCAAGATCGGTCGCCTGCAGTTCCGCCAGAAGGCATCTCTTCAGGGCGCGGCGCCATCTCCAAAGCTGAATGTCAACCCGGCCATCAAAGATCCAAGGGAGGCTAAAGGATACGGAGTAGTAGGGATTTGAGCGATAAGCGACTGCCCAAAATGCCTACGACCGTACCGCCCTTATATGCCTGGGGCGCAGAAGCCGAACAGGCTCCAATGAATGAAGGCATCGGAAGCTGAGGCGTCACCACGTCCACCAAGAAGATCGCGCCATCGAAGGTAACGGGCCGTTCAGGAACGTGCGCGTTCCCGGACGACCCCGGGGGCTACTGACGAATACTCGTACCAGGGGTACCCCACAGCAAAGTATACATCTATTTCAAGATTGCTTCTCTCCCTCTGCCATTCGCGCATGGCGGCGAGATCGGCGGCGACGCTGAGCACTAAAGGGAGTACTGCCCAAGTCTCCGTCTCTCACAGATGAGATTATCACTGAACATTGGCCGGAGCTTCCAATGGGCCGTCCTGGGCCCAGCCTTGACCGAAGGCCTCATCGGGTCACAAAGGACCCCCGGCCTCGATCGAGAAAACCCCGACCTGGCCTCGGGTCCAACGCCTCCGCGGGCTCCGACCTAGACCCGGGTCCGACGCCTCCATGGCTCTCGACCTAGACCAGGTCCGACGCCCGCAGTTCGACTGCCTTGGTCGGGCCCCAACGAGCTTCGACCCTGCGATCTCGCCACGTCGACAGTCGACGGCAAGCTGGTCACCTGCCCCACGGACATGACGGCCATGATGGGATGGGTGGCTCCTTCCCTAGGCGGCCAGGGGGCCGCCAGAGTCAAGTGCCTGTCCCTTCGCGCCATCACCGTATGACAGGCGCAGAGGGCAGGTGCGCACCTTCCCAACGGAGCGCTGTCCGTTGTGTCTACCAACCCAGGCGTGGGATAAACAGGAACCTGTCAGTCACCAAGATCGAAGACCGGGACTCCCGGGCGTAGCATACCCCAACCTTTTTTCTAAACTCCCGTGTAACCTGTCCCCTTCGCCTATATAAAGGGAGGTAGGGCCCCCAGGGAAGGGCATCTCTCTCTCTCTATCTAGATAACCAACCCACATTTCACAATCGAGTCCTTCATCCGACTCAGGCGAACGCTCCTAGCTCCCGAGCCCCCGCTCCTCTCACTCAGACGAGCGCTCAAGGCCTGTCTTGAGCCCTCGCTTGTAACCTAGTGTAGGTCACTACACCCCAAGCAATACCAACCACCACCACGAACTGTACGTAGGGATATTCGGCCTGAATCAGTATACATCTTGGACTCCCTTCGTCTAACCATTCAGGGAGAGGGAACGCGCGGCCCCCTATACTTACAAATTTACTTGCCGGTTATACGAAACACTGACAAAAGTGTTCCTGAAGAAGGCGGGGACCCACTCTCTTCTTTTTTGAAACATAACCTTTAGATGATTATTACTCGACAAGTCATACTTGTCAAGCATGGACATCCACCTCTCGACAAACTCTTTTTCATTATTGCTGCGATTAATTACAACGCCCAACTCATCCAAATCCTGTCTTCTGGTCATATATTACTCCCAAATGCTCTCTTGCCTTCCTCATGACATGCCATTGACAACATCTATGCATAGTTTGAGGAAAAACTTGTTCAATTGCCTTTTTCATGGCCAGATCTTGATCGGTGATAATGGCTATTGGGTGTTTCTCATACATAACTAACAACCATGTCTTAAATAGCCAAATGAAGTTCTTAGCTTCCTCCGACCTAAGCAAAGCCATCCCAAAAAAATGGAATGCCTATGGTGATTGACTCCAATAAATAGGGCTAATGGCATGTTGTACTTGTTGGTGTTATATGTCGTATCAAAGGTCACCACATCCCCAAATTCTTGGTAGGCTCTTCTCCCTCTTCCATCCACGCAAAACATGTTTGTTACTACACCATCTTCTCCAACATCTATGGCATAGAAGAACTCTGGATCTTCTTCCTATTTTTTCCAGAAATGTATTAGGGTAGTCTCAACATCACATCCATCTAGTTGTCGATTTTTCTTTGAAATCACATTGCTTATATCCTTCTTTGTCAACCTTAAATTTTCCTTACCGCCATGCTTAGAACCTATGTACTCATAAATCTTTGATGGTTCCACTCCTTGGGTGCTTAAATCATGAATCATACTCATGTCCTCCTCGGTTATGCACCGATGTGACCTTAGATTGCGCTTCTTGGATGGAGAGATTACTAAAGGATGGTTATGTTTCTCCTCAAATACACTTACTTGCCACATGCCGGCTTTCGTGCGCCTCACCCTACATGAAGCCTTACACCCAACTCTTGTGATGGACTTCAATTTTTCAGGGCTTTTTTCAACACTTGCATTCGCAGCCGACATCTCTGATTTTTTTGTCGCTCAGATATACCCTCTTTACTACAGGTAAACCTAGCAGATGTCACCACATTTCTTGATTTTGTTTGGCTTGCTTTTCGAACACTAAAACCAACTCTTTTAGCATACTTATTGTAGAAAATATAAGCCTCATCTTTAGAAATAAATTCTTGCCCAACATATGGCTTGTCGCAGTTATCTTCGCCATCACTAAGAATATCTTCCTCCATTCTAGTGTAGGGATCAGCAATATCCTTTTATAAGTTAGAAATTCATCATTTAGTGATCGTTGGAACAAAGGTACTACCAATACATGTACATCTAATTGTAATTCATACCTGTAATTCAAATATTTGTGTTGCCGACTCCTCTAGGTAAGTAGCTGATAATGGTGTTGCTGCCATCGTGGTTATAGGGCATTCACGTCACCACCAGTGGGAAGACCATCTGCGGCCCTGTCAACCGGTTTGGCCAGCCCTCTCCATTGACGCGGCCGGAATACCAACGAGCGGCTGATCTTCTCTACCGATGTGCACTCTCCACGCGGCTAGGGTGGGAAGAGAAGGGCGGTTGATGACCTGAGGTGAGACGGATTTGGGGATGGGGCCGACCTGCCGCGCGTGAGGGGAAACAGGGAAACGCACGATGGAGAGCGGGGCGAGGGAACATGCGCGGTGCGACAGGAAATGGAGAGGCGTGCGGTGAATTGGAGAGGCGCGTGATGGAGAGCGGGAGCCGAAGCTGGTCACGCGCGATGGAGAGCGGAAGCCGAAGCTGGTCACGCGCGATGGAGAGCGATGGCTCAAGGCGGCTTAGATCGGCGCTTTCCTCGGCAAGATTCAACGGTGGGGCTGGCAAAGCATCAGCAGGTTGTGCTTTTGCAGCTGATTTAAAGAATAACTATATATATATATATATGTGTGTGTGTGTGTGTGTGATTGACATTATTTTTATATATCCAAACCATATGTTTCACTTGAGGAAGAAATTTGGACTCATTCGATTTGCCTTAGGCGTGTAGCCGTTTAAACATGTAAAAAAAGAGAAGATGTCGGATATATATATATATATATATATATATATATATATATATATATATATGTGTGTGTGTGTGTGTGTGTGTGTGTGTGTGATTGACATTATTTTTATATATCCAAACCATATGTTTCACTTGAGGAAGAAATTTGGACTCATTCGGATTTGCCTTAGGCGTGTAGCCGTTTAAACATGTAAAAAAAGAGAAGATGTCGGATATATGTAGCCTGGTGCAAGCTGATGCACCCAACCAACCACTCTAACTGTAACGCGAGGGACGAGTGGAGTAGGTCCAGTTTGCATCGCCTGACGCCACGACTGGTCACGTCGATGCGCAGCTGAGCCGTGAACCCGCTCTTTTCGAAGCGTTCACTGTTCTAGCTATTTAATTTTTTTTTTATATTTAAATTTTTTTTATAGAACTAACCCTCTTGAAACTTTTTTACAAAAATGACCCCATTGCACCCTGGGGAGCCACTCCTCGCCTCGAAAAATCCAAATCCCACTTCTCTGTTTTGCGGAAATTGCATTTTCCACACTTCTATTCTACGGCAATTGCATTTCTCGCGCACCCTATTTTGCAGCATCGCACTGAATTCGACGCAGCCAATTTCCCATGTCCCTATTCCGTGTCAATTCAAATTCAAAAAAATTCCCGTGTTACAGTACCATTCTTTTGTAGCAAATCCTGTGCTACAGTGCAATGATTTCCCCTCTGCAGTACTGTAGCACGAAGAGAGGCTATTTTTAAAAATTTTTTGAAACAAGAGTTATTTTTGCAAAAGAAAAGAATAAGGGCCAAATATGCTCTTTCTTGATGCCGCTACGCTGCACGAAGGCCGCAGTGTGTAATGGTGTGACTGCCGGAATTCTGCACTTTTCTAGCCCCAGCATCTTTTTCTTTTTTTTTAATCAAATCTAGTCTCGTACAAGCATAACTGTAAAAATAGACCTTGCTCCCAGCACAGAAGCACTAACAGGTGACACATTTCATCTGTCGCACTCCTGTATAACAGCGAGATGTTGGCAGTCGTGGGTCTACCAAGCTACCATTGCTCTGCACGAGTCCAAGTGATCAAATCCAATAATTAATCATGTTCACTTAATTAATCACTCAGTTAAATAATTGCTAATTGTCGGATAGTGCAGCTTGCCGAGCAGCTGTTCATCGGCAAACTTTGCGGGGGCCTTCTGAGCATCCTTTCCTTGGTAGGTGCCTACCGAGTTTAGAGTGCTTAGCAGCTTTGCTGCCAGCTGCGGTTGGTCAGTTGCCGAGGCACAGGTGATCTGTCGAGTTTTATGGAGACGGTAGGTGACATATGATGACTATTGCGGTTAGAGAGGGTCAAATCTCGAATAATTTCGAAGGAAAGCTATATTTTTTGGGATTTGATAAACATCAACCGGATGTTTTTTTTGTTGAAATCACCCAAATCTAGAACCATTGGATCATTGTTGAGATTCGGAAGTATCGATTACATCCGATCCTATGATTTGATCCAACGGCTCGATGAATTTGGATGTTAGATCCAACGGCCCACATCCGATCCTATGATTTGATCCAACGGCCCGGTGAATTTGGATGTTAGATCCAATGGCTCGGTGAATTTGGATGTTAGTTAAGACAAAAACATCTGGATGATACCTATACACTCCCATATTTTTTTATAAAAAAAATGCGCACAACAGATATGCTAAGATTTCAGTTTGCCGACCTGCTGCGTTGCTGTAGGACACGTACGGTACATCTTAATCGCATTCTCATCTATCCCACCATACGACATCCAGATTCCAGAGTCATGTAAGTCCTTGTGTAGCCTTGGGTCCGAGCTGAGCTGATTCTTCTTTTGAAGAAAAGACGAGCTGAGCTTTATTTGCTGTTAGTTCAGTCGAGAGTTATGTAACCAGATAAGCAGAACAGGTCCTAAAGAAACTATAAGGAGAACAACAGTGTACTACTACTCAACGCAAGAAGTTAAATACATCGAACAGAGGTGATAATTGGTAAACAACTTCATTGCACAAGAAAGAAGACAGGAATTACCAACACTACATATAGTCAGTTATGGCAGAATCGGTGAAGGTAGTTGCACGCGCTGTCACTTATACATATACTAGATGTTAATTTTTTATAGATAGCAACTTTATTTGTAACACAGGGAAAATATAAATATTTTCGTGGACTATCGAACTGAAATATTTGCCTTAAAAAAACTAGGAGCATGCCGAATGCGAGCTTCCAGCTATAGCTTCAAGTAGTCTTGGCACCTTGGGCATGCTGATCTCAACTAAACCCTCCAGAATCTGAACCACCTCTCCCATTGTGTGTCGATCAAACTCATCGTCTTGTATGCACCAACAAGCAATCTTACATACAAGTTCAGCTTCATTGAGATTGACATCACTATGTAATCTGTGATCTATCAAACTCCCCACATCTCCTTCAACAAGTCTACGTGCGGCATGCACAGGAAGTAAACATTATGGTCACCACCAGAAGAACATGGTGCGTATGAGTTCCTTCTTCCAGATATTATTTCCAACAACACCATCCCATAACTGTAAACATCGACTTTTGGTGTAATAGCAACACCACTAATCCATTCAGGTGCAAGGTATCCTGCAGTTCCTCTCACTGTAGTCAATACCCGGCTAAAATCCCTTCCCAAGAGCTTTGCCATTCCGAAGTCTGCAATTTTTGGAACAAATGAAGCATCGAGAAGGATATTTTCTGGTTTGATATCACAATGTATGATACGATCTTGACAGCTCTCATGCAAGTAGGATAATCCCCTAGCAACTCCTAGGGCTATTTGATACCTGATACTCCAGGAGATTGTAGTATTGCCCTGAAATACCTGGAAATCAATAGAACGATTTGGCATGTGTTCGTAAACAAGCAATCTCCTCCCACCTTCACAGCAAAAACCAATTAATCTAACTAAATTAATATGTTGGATGATTCCAATCGAGCTCACTTCGGCCCTAAATTGCTTCTCTCCTTGACAAGCATGATCAAGCCTCTTCACTGCTATGGCTGTGGAATCACTTAGAAACCCCTTGAACACGCAACCAAAGCCGCCTCCCCCAAGCTTCTCCGAGAAACTTCTAGTTGCACGTTGCAAATCAATATACCGAAATGCAATTATACCGTTGCAACCTTGAGCATTGTTCGATGCACCACCAGAGAATTTTGTTTTGTTCTTCCGAATCAGAAGTAGTAGGATCAGTGCAAACATACCTAAAGCAGCAACACTTGCACCAATGATAACTCCAATAATCATTCCTCTTCTGTTGGCTTTCTGATTCTGCAACTCCTTGGCGGCAAGGCGTAGGTAAAGAGTTTCTCCATCTGTGCTGGTGGTGCCACTACATTGCTGTTGTCTTATGTTAAGCAATTCATAATGCCAAATAGAGCATCCACCACCGAAGGAATAAGCAGTGCAAGAACAGTCATTCAGGCAAACTTGCGCACATTCACCTACACTGGCAGCAACTTGCGTACTTTCGGCATTTTGGGGCAATCTAACACATGGCATAGTATAGAACTTGTCTGTCGAACTGGTGCTTCTGTTGCTAATGCAATCTAATGGAGTATTTCTCAAGCACCCACCGGTTCGATCATCTAGCTCCCAGTCCTTGGGTGATCTCACGGTAAATCCCTTCATACAATTGCAAGATGGCAGTGCATTATCGTTGCAAATTGTGAAAGGTCCACAAATTGCATAGACATCACATTGAGCTTTAGGTAGGGCATAAATCATTACCCAATCCTTTGAGCTCTCATGCCAAATATAAGTCTTTGTTTGACCTGAGATGTCCAACAAAATATGGACTACCATGGTTTCATTTATTATGTTATATGTGAAGTACTTCTCTTGATCATTGTTGACAAATGTAGAATTGAAACGATAGTGGCTTGACATCTCTGGCACAGAGGAAAAGTATTGGCCGTTCCATACACCGCTGGCCCAGTATGGTATGGACGAGTTTGATGGTGTAAGGAAGTACTGGTTAACACCACTGGGGTCTAGCTCCTGAGTGTACATACCAGTAGCTAGGCTGATCAAGTTTTTCCTAGAAACAAGACGGCGATTCAGGCCGGTGACCTTATCCCATCCAAGCTTTGCCCCAGGGAAAAATGTATCCGTGGGGTAGTCAAAGCTCTGCCACAAAATGTCTGATGAGTTTGAGGAATTCTGTAGGATGAGATTTCCACTATTCAAGAGGACAGCAATGGTGTCATTGGTTCTGATGTTTGCTTGGGCTTACCAGATTATGGAGTTGCTAGACTGATTTAAGATGACAAGGTTTCCATCATGGGAGATTGTGACCTCTAATGAGGTAGTGTTCTTGATTGGGCTATCCCTATTTGCAACCCAAGCCGGAGTCAGCTTGGGGACTCTATTGAACCATATACCTAGGTACCAGTTGGTAGTGTTATCGGTGGACTCACTGCCTGTCTGGAAGAAACCAAGCGCGTACCTGCCATTCTGGGAGACGAGCTTGCCGTCGCTGACAAGTGGTTGGCCAACTGAGATGGTGTCTGTCATGGCAGAATTTGCAGGGATGTTTAGGGAGAAGAGCGTGGTAAAAACAATGAGGACAAGAGGCATGATGAACTGAGGGAGTGGCAGAGCTTGCAGTTACAGAGTGCAAATGTAAGATTGGTGCTCAGTGGTCATTGTTGCTTTATAACTGGAAAAATGGAATACGTCAATGTAAGACACAATGACACATAGAAAACATGTCCCAGTGATTGAAAACAAGTGCACAACCGCCAAATTAATAGATTGAAAACATGCCCTAGTGATTGAAAACAAGTGCACAACCGCCAAATATAGTGAGTGACAACAAGTGCGCAACCTCCACGGGACGGCATCACGGCAATGACTTGTGGTCTTTGTTAGAAATGAGGCCTAAGTGGCCCATTTATCTCTAATGCCAAAGCTACAAATAAAAGTACCATATTGCTAATTAAAAGAGGAGAGTGCCAATTTAAAAGGGAGAGCTCCCACCATGCCTTGTAATGAGGCATATGGAGGGTGTGGAGCATGGCTAAAGTCACACGCACGCGACGTGCGCGTATTTCGCGAATTGCGACGTCGCGAGTCGCCGTGCCGTGGATTAAATTTCGCACGCTTAAACCCTTTAATTTTCGTTTTCTCTATTATTAATGGGGTCATTTATTGAGAATTGAAACAGCCATGATAATGGCGTCAGTTTCTAATAGAAACTGTTATTTCAATGACCTGCAGTTACTAGCATATAATGGTGCTGTAACGGTCAATTTGTTGACCGTTACTGGTGCAAGGCTATAAAATCTGGAGACGCCCGCACGGATGGAGTTTTTGTCTCTTGCACTCGCGTTCATCCACTGTGATTTGTGTTGCTCTTCGTGCTGCACTCGTTCTTCACCGACCTTCCTCTCGGCGTGCACCGCGAGGCAAGGAGAACGGATCTCGGAACTGCCATCTGCGAGAACCGCACGGGCGGCAATAAGGTTTCTGGGCAGCGCAACTGCGCGACCGCTCGAGCTCTTCTTCCTGCTATTGGACGATCCACGACATCGACTACTTCATCTGCGTCGACTCCTTCCTCTACAGCCACATCGACTACTTCATCTGCGTCAACTACTTCCTCTACGGTCGCTCTAGCCAATGCTTCCTTTTCGCCATCAAGCCCATCGTAAGGATTCTCCTATTTTCCTCTGTGGATCTACTTTTCGTAAATATGTGGTGTCTTTTGTCTAGCTTTGTTGTGCTTGATTATTTTGGAATTATGTCTCATATTCAAATCTGAAATTAAAATAATACCTAGATTTACAACAATCCAGAAAACTTATTGGTATTATTTGTGTGATTTTGATTCAACAATGGCTGGTGCAAGTGATGCCATGAAACCTGAGAGGTTCAATGGTCAGAACTTCCGTAGGTGGCGACTAGAGCCAAGTTTTGGCTCATGTCTCGGGTATGTGGTGGGTGATTTTCCTCAATACCCGCTTACGGATGAGGAGAATGCGATAATGAGAATGCGAATAACACCGCATTGGGCTGCATTCGACCATCTTGGCAGATCGCTTATATGATGTGTATATGAGTTACACATCCGCCATCGAGTTGTGGTTGGCTCTTGAACAAAAATATGCGAAGTCGAGGCTGGTCATTGGTTAGTATACGTCTGAGCAACTATTCGATTTACCATGGATGAGTCTAAATCGATTGTTGCTCAAGCGCATGACTTTCGACTACTAGTGGGCTAGATCGCACATTTGGGATGTGCTTTACCGCAAAATTTGTGGTCGCAGCATTGTGGCTAAACTTCCCCATCTTGGAGGAATTTTGCCATCGGTCTAAAACACAAGAGGGAAGAGATTTCTATTGAAGATCTCATTCTTGCCCTCGATGTGGAAGAGAAAGCCAGAGCCAAAGATGCACCAAAAACTTCTTCTCAGGAACCAAACAATGCAAATGTGATTGAGAAGAAGGGTGGCAACAACAACAAAAGCTTGAAACCAAATAAAAATACTAGCTTCAAGAAGAAGAAGTTTGAGAAGAAAGATACGAAGAACATTACCTGTTTTGTGTGCGGAAAAGATGGTCACATGGCTAAAGACTGTCGTTTCCGCAAGAACAGGCCAAAAGAGCCAGGCAAGAAAATTGCCAACTGTAACATCCCCAAAAATTTAAATAAAGTGAAAATATATATTTTGAATTTGAATATTATTAATTCTGAGTTTCTTGGCATTATTGAATTTTATTTGGATTTCTTTGGATTTATTCTTTGTATGAAAATCCAACAAATGGAAATAAAGAATGAAAAAGAGAAAAAGGCAAAAATGTAAAAAGTAAAAATTTAGAAAAATTGCCAAGAGAACCCTGATCATTCAATTAAATCATTTTAGCCAGCAATTGAAATTTTACACTTAGAATAATGAAGAGATAAAATGAAAAGATAACTCTTAAATCGAAATAATGTATTGTCAGAATTTACATAAAGTATTGGAACCATATTTTGACTTGAAAAATTTATAGAAGCATTCTGAGGTCAAATCCTTTTGAAAAACAAAATTTGAAAAATAATAGGTTTCAATTGATCTCAAAGGAAAATCAAAATCCAAAGCGAAATTCAGGGTCAGTCATCGACGTGTGGGCCAACCGTTGCCGTTCCGTTCCGTTGGCGCCATTGGAGAAGTTCTAGTCACTGACAATGGTCCCAGAGTCTTACTGCCGAACGCATCGCCCTCTTCAACCTCCGTTCGTTCCACTGGCAACCTCCGTTCGCTCCATTGGGAACTCTCCCGAAGCTTGGAGTACAGCCCACTACCAAGCCATTCATTTCATCTCAGAGACCACCAGACGCAGTGCTCTACTTCCCCTCACTTCTTCCCTTGTCTCTTCAACCCAGCGCAAGAAACTCCCTCCCAATCCCGCCAAGAACCGAAGCTCTGGAGCTCGGCTCAAACTCCATTGCAGCCAAACTACTCAGCTATTCTTCAATTAGCTTCGGCTATAGCTTCTTGCGACACTTACGATCAAAACCCCTCACAAAAATTTGGAGAGCTTCAAGTGAAATTGTGCCGCCACCGTGCGCCCTTCTTCTCCAGATCCGGTCACCGTGGGCAGCTCAGCTCGGTGATTCTCCGGCCGAACCAACTACAAAAATGGAGTCCTCGACGGCTCGATGCTTAAATCGAAACCCATTTGAGCTCCTCCCTTCGCTCATGCGCGCCACCGTCGCCATTAGAGCGCCGCCGAGCTCATTTGCACACTCTTCGCTTGCTTCTCGGCGAATCAACTCCCCACCCGAGTGCGCCTCGCCGAGAGGAATCTCCTGGTGCCGTCGCCGTCGCCGGAAAGTTGCCGGAAGACCGTCGCCGGTGAAGCCCTAGGCCATCCTCATTCTCTGTCATGAGTAGTGGGGCCAGGTGTCGATAACCGGTGGAAGAAGAAGTAGACCTGTATATGCGGTTAGGTAAAGCGTATTTCATTAATTCAATACAATTTCCAAATCGGTTTCATATTCAACCATGAATATCTTCTGTGATTTTAATTCAATCCATGAAATAAATTTGTATAATCATCTAAAATCAAGAAGGATATAAATATGTAAAAACATTTAATTCTTGACCTGCAAAATAATTATTTATATTAAACTGTGGTTATAATGCTAATACGATTTTAATGAGAATTTGTGTATAATAAGTAATGAAATGGTGAAATAAATATTAATGTGATGCTAAGATCAGGACGGATTCAAGTATACAAAAATATTCAATTTTTGAATCATAGGACAATTGTTAAAATCAAGAATGGGATAAACACGCTATTATGAACATTATGGCACATGTGAAAGATATAACTTTTAAAACCACAAAATGAATTCTTGTTTGTCTCTGGAATCATAATAAACTCAAACATGTAAAAATGCTCAATTGTTGAATTAAGTTTATGTTGTTTGCTTTGCAATCATTAATTAACCTTGTTATGGCCATTAGCAAAATAATAGTATAATGGCTCACAAAATGATAATGTAATTTGTATTAGATTCCTAAAACAGTAAGGATCCATGTATGCAAAAATGTTTAAGATAAGATTTAAGTTGCATGTTCTTAATGAAAGAAAATGATAATGATAACAGTAAGTAAATAGGTAATCTATTGCAATTAAAGTTGAAATAATGCCGAACCAACTTTATAACCTTTCTAGGATGATACTCTGCTAATACCTGAAAAATGAATCAAGAATCATGTATAGGTTAGTTGGAAATTAAGATTTGAACTTGGCCGATTTATAGTTGCCAATATGATCGTTTAGGCTATTTCAGCGATAGATAAAATAACTCATTTAAATACCAAATCAGTAAAACCAGTTTAGTAACACAGTACAAAGTTTATACTACAGTATTCTATAAAAAGAATCTTATTTCATCAAGATTTACATATTCTTCTTATTAGCCCAAAACCCTTAAGTGTTAATCATTCACTCCGCGTTCTTGCTGATTCCGATTTCATAAACTTTACAATGCCACTTAAGCCTTTTCAACAATGAATAAAATGTTGCGTCTAAATGCAAAATAGTAAGATAATAGCTCATTAACATTCTATGGTATTTATACCATCATAGTATGTGAAAACATTTCATTTATCATCTTCTTCGCATATAAAACTTATCGTCGCAAATACCTTAAGTGATAATCGTTCTCTACAAATGTTTAATTCGATTTCTTGTAAAGTGAACTTTGATAATATATTAGCATTTTAAGCAATGAAGATAATGTATCAGCTAAAGCCTAAAATTTGTGGAATTAGCTTAGGATTGTTATACAAAGTATAAATCATCTTATTATGAATAAATAACCCTATTTCATCATGTGTTGCATGCAAATCTTAATAGCCAAATAACCTTAAGTGTTAAGTTTTCTGAACTTTATAATGTGAATCAGTAAGAATGAAGAAATCTGTATATTGGATAGTTGTCTCACCAAAACCTTCTCAAATGTCATGGAAATGTTATCAGTAGCCTAAATCAGTAGATCTAACTTGTGAAAAACTAATTCTAAGCGAAATCAATTAAAGATAAAGAACTAATCGCTCATAGCCCAATGTGATTGTTTAAGCCTATTCATTAACTCGCAAAGTAGCTCATCTAAATCCGAATAATGTAAAGAATCGCCTAGAATTGATCTTTAGGATATGATCAGCAGCAATCTAAGGAAATATTCTTATTTTGTCTTGCTTTGAATCTGAATCCTAATAGAGCAAAACCCATAAGTAACAAAGTTACTCGAACTCGTATTATGAATAGTAAATCAATGAAAGCTTGCAACTAATGATTAATTCTATTTAATCTTAACCAATTTTAGCATCTTGAATTCGTAAAATAAGATTAATAAATTCATAAAGAGCAATCCCTGTTCTTGTAAAGAGTTTATTTGTTTTGCTATCTATTTCTTTTGCTCTTGTTGAAGTCTTTTATTTGCGTTATTTCCGTTGACCGACGTGTAGAACCCGACGTCTCCAACTCCGTCATCGCCGTCGTCAACCGCAATCCTCGACTTCATCGTAAGCAGTGATTAAGCAAGGCAAGCATCCTTTGACCATATTGATCCCAGTATTTTATATTCCTTTTTGTGCATCAAATTGTTTTATGCATGCGTTTACTTTATGTAAATTGCTATTTTGTGGATTGGTAGATATACCTGTTGTCACATGAAACTCCTTGATGATTATGACAATGTGAACCTTGATAACCACAGAATAGGGTTAGACATCTTTTAATGTCATCTTGGGTATATACGATCATATTAACCTGCTTAGCCATGCTTTAGTATTTGAGGAACAGATGATCACGATTAAAGTTGTTTTTGAAATGTTTTATATGGAACCTGAATGATCCTTTTTGGGAAAAATGGTTGCTAGTACTTTGATTAAAAACCCAAAATAAAACTATGCTTTGATGCGGGCGATTATTGGCAATAGCCGGATGTGCGAATGGAATTGCACGTAGTGTAGGGTGAAGTGTCGCCCGTGTCGGACTAAGGACCGAACATCGTGTTGTATGATCCAAGAAAATCCGTACAAACCACAAGGGTGAGGATGGGGTAGCCATAGCTTGTTATGTTAATTAGACATGGCTTTGTTCATTGGTAGGCGGGAGCTTGCACGAGCATTCGGCCAGTTCTGCTGGAAGGGTTTCCACCCATGCAGCGGTGTACGCCCGCCGTGTTTAGAAACGTTGTGTTGGGTGTGTGAATGTGATCCACGGCTTGGGTGTGTGTTTCTAGTTCTACGGCGGGGTTAACGCCCGGCTGGTCAAAGCCATGTCTAGGTAATGTAACGACTATGTATGATCGCTCGGGGCGACACTGCTTGTTCTATTGGAGACGTGTGTCGAAATGTTCTCGCAAAAAGGTGGATCATTCCTTGTGGGTACAGTTGTACACCTCTGCAGAGTTTAAATCTAATTGATTAGCCGTACCCGCGGTCATGGGTGTCTTGGTGAACTTGCACGAGTTAAATGTTTTATCATTTTTCCAAAAGGGCTGGTATCCTTTGTTTTGCAACTGTGATTTTCGTCGAAGGGCCGACATTGATGGAATTTCAGGAATGTGAATGATTCGTCGCTCACGTCATGGAGGACTGTGAGTGTTACATATGCTTTACTTATTTGTTATCAATTAATCTTGCTCTTACAAATTCCGTTTGCAAATAACTTGATTTACAAATGAAATTCGCTTTATGCAAATTAACTGTAGTAGCCTTTCCTTTGAAATGGCCTGCATGTATCATAGGTTTTGCTCAAGTCTTGCGGAGTACGAAAGTACTCACCCTTGCTTAATTATATTGTAGGTGGTTTAGAAAGCGAAGCTTCGAAGTTGTTCATCGCAGGTTGCGGGATGTTAATTGTCGTGTTTCTGAGGATTTATGCCTGGTCAGTTGCCTGCGGGGTCGGTTGGGTACACTACAAGGCTTTGCTTCTTCGCTGCTATATTCTCTGAGTTGTAAGATTTATGTAATTATTCGTTTCCGCTTAATTAATATGTTGTATGGTTGTGATTCCAAATGTTGAAATTTGCGTGCTAGCTACTGATCCAGGGACTAGTACTGCAAGCACATTAGATTTCCATTTTTGCATTCGGTGTAAAAATGGGGGTCCTCACACCAACGTGACCATAAGTGAGGGAACTACTTCAGGAGGGTATGGTAATTCTCCTGTTGTTTTTTCGGCATGTCAATCCACTGATTGGTGGGTTGATACGGATGCAAATGTTCACGTATGTTCTGACATATCTTTATTTTCTTCTTACCAGCAAGCAGGGCTTCCTCCGTCCTAATGGGGAACGGGTCGCATGCTTTTGTGCGTAGTGTTGGCACAGAGAACTGAAGCTCACTTCAGAAAGACCGTCCGCTTGAGAAACGTGCAAAGATGTGCCAACAATAAATAAGAACCTTGTCGATTGGTTCCCTATTATGTCGAGATGGTTATAAGCTAGTATTTGAGTCTAATAAAGTTGTAATGTCCAAGTTTGGAAACTTTGTTGGAAAAGGTTATGAGAGCGGAGGCCTGTTCCGCTTAAGTGTACTAGAGTCTTGTTTAAATTTAAATGTTGCTACTCAAGTTAATAATTGTGAATCCAATGTTTGGCATTCTCGCTTATGTCATATTGGTTATGATACCATTGCTCGAATGTCCAGATTTGAAATAATTCCAAAATGTGATATTGTCAAAGGATCAAAGTGCCAATCTTATGCAAGCAAAACAACCTCGGAAACCCTTTAAGGGGTTAGAGGAAGAAAGGAATTTGGCACCATTAGATCTCATCCATTCTGACCTGTGTGAGATGAATGGATTGTTGACAAAAGGAGGCAAAAGATATTTTCTAACTTTCATAGATGATGCAACACGTTATTGTTATGTGTATTTGCTGAAAACAAAGGATGAAGCTTTAAACTACTTCAAAATTTATAAGGTCGAGGTTGAGAACCAACTAGAAAAGAAAATTAAAAGGTTAAGGTCTGATCGTGGAGGAGAGTATATCTCTCAGGAATTCTCCCAATATTGTGCTGATCATGGTATAATCCATGAAGTGACACCACCATACTCACCTCAATCTAATGGGGTGGTGAGAGGAAAACCGAACACTACGAGACTTGGTGAATGCCATGTTGGAGAGTGCCAGATGCCTAAGTCATGGTGGGGGAAGCTATCTTAACAAAGAACCTTTGTCCTCAACAGAGTAATTACTAAAAGAAGTGAGATTACTCCGTATGAGGGATGGAAAGGAGAAAACCAAATATCAATTTTCTGCGAACATGGGGTGTTTGGCAAAAGTCAATATACCATTGCGTAAAAGAGAAAGCTTGGACCTAAAGCAGCTTGATTGCATTTTTCTTGGTTATGCACATAACAGTACGGCCTATAGATTTTTAGTAGTAAAATCAGATTCCCCTGAGATTATTGCTAACACAATAATGGAATCTAGAGATGCTTCTTTCTTTGAGAATATTTATCCTATGAGAGTAGCAGAATTTAGTGAAAATTCTAAAACTTTTGATCTTCCATCTACTTCTGAATTACCAAATATTGTTGAACCAGCTTGTGATATCCCTGAGGAGGATAACAATATTGTCACAAATGAGGCTCCTCGCAGGAGCAAAAGACAAAGGGTTGAGAAAACCTTTGGTGATGACTTTATTGTATACCTTGTGGATGATGTGCCAAAAACTCTTTCAGAGGCTTATGCATCACCTGATGCAGAGTATTGGAAAGAGGTCGTCAGATGTGAGATGGATTCCATCATGGCTAATGGAACATGGGAGATCGCTGAACTTCCTCGGGTGCAAACCAGTTGGATGTAAGTGGATCTTTAAAAAGAAAATGAGGCCCGATGGTGCTGTTGATAAGTATAAGGCAAGACTTGTAGCCAAGGGTTATACCGAGAAAGAAGGAGAGGATTATTTTGATACTTATTCTCCTGTTGCGGATTAACCACCATTAGAGTGCTCATTGCATTAGCGACTTCCTATGGTCTACACATCCATCAAATGGATGTAAAGACAGCTTTCCTTAATGGAGAGTTGGAGGAAGAAATCTATATGGAGCAACCAGATGGTTATGCGATTAATGGACAGGAAATTAAAGTGTGCAAATTATTAAAATCCTTGTATAGCTTAAAGCAAGCACCTAAACAATGGCATGAAAAGTTTGATAAAACTTTGACATCTGCTGGTTTTGCTGTGAATGAGGCGGATAAATGTGTTTATTATCGCTATGGTGGGGGTCAAGGAGTAATCTTGTGTTTGTATGTTGATGACATACTTATATTTGGGACCAACACTGCTATCATTGACGAGGTCAAGTCTTTCTTATCTAGTTGTTTTGATATGAAAGACATGGGTGAGGCAGATGTAATTCTAAATATTAAATTGATCAGAACCGAGAATGGGATTACTTTGAGTCAGTCCCATTATGCAGAAAAATTATTGAGCCGCTTCGGCTTTGAGAACTGCAAAATAGCCCCAACTCCTTATGATGCAAGTGTAAAACTTCGCAAAAATAATGAATTAGGGAAAGATCAATTAAGATATTCACAAATAATTGGGTCCCTTATGTATTTAGCTGGTGCAACGAGACCTGACATCTCATTTCTTTGTGAGCAAATTAAGCGGTTTACATCGAATCCGGAGATGATCATTGGGAGGCTCTTGAGAGAGTGTTATGCTATCCGAGAGGTACCACCTCTTATAGAATTCACTATCTTTCGATACCCTTCGGTATTAGAAGGGTATAGTGATTCAAATTGGATCTCTGATGCAGATGAGATCAAAGCTACAAGTGGGTATGTGTTTACATTAGCGGGTGCTGCAGTTTCATGGAGGTCATGTAAACAGACTATATTGACGTGGTCAACCATGGAAGCTGAGCTTGTAGCACTAGACACAGCCACTGTTGAGGCTGAATGGCTAAGAGAGCTTCTGTTGGACTTGCCATTGGTTGAGAAACCAATCACGGCGATCCTAATGTACTGCGATAACCAAATAGTGTTGATCAAGGTTATGAGTGCTAAGGATAACATGAAGTCCTCCAGACATGTAAAGCGTAGGCTTAAATCTGTCAGAAAATTGAGATGCTCGGAGTAATAGTGCCAATTATATACGACCGAGAAAAATCTGGCGCACCCTTTTACAAAGGGCTAACAAGAAATGCGATTTCTATTAAGGCCGAAAGACATGGGAATGAGGCCCATTTGAGTTACTTCACAATTGTAACCCATCCTTTTGATCGGAGATCCCGTGAATTAGGTAATGGGAAAAACAAGTTGTGGTTGTAACAAGAGAGTACACTAAATCTACCCATGTTCTAAGTACTCTCAACTGTATGGAAGGCTGGTTTAAAACCTTAATGTATTCTAGTGTCCTAATGAGAGGAAAAGGTATCAACCTACAGGATACCTAAAATGAATACACCTACTTGAGCCTAACTGTGAGGTCGCAGTTCACGAGAAAGGGGCATTCTCTAGAAAGCTCATGAGAAGATTAGGGAGCATGACCATTTAACGCTCCGTTGAGGTGAAGTTCTTTGGCAGCCTAGTATCAGTTAAGATTTCGGGTGAAATCTAACCACACAAAGCTGTGAATTCAAGGCTTAGTGCATTCATTAGTTTGTGGGAGGATGGATCTCGTTATTCTAGGTGAAAGTTCAACCCGTATGGGACTTACAATCAAACACCGATATATTAAACGAAGATTTAGCACAGTGATCAAACTTTTGAGTCTTTGTCTGCTTCGGCATTGGTGGGGGATTGTTAGAAATGAGGCCCAAGTGGCCCATTTATCTCTAATGCCAAAGCTACAAATAAAGTACCATATTGCTAATTAAAAGAGGAGAGTGCCAATTTAAAAGGGAGAGCTCCCACCATGCCTTGTAATGAGGCATATGGAGGGTGTGGAGCATGGCTAAAGTCACATGCACGCAAGACGCTGCCAGATTTCGCGAATTACGCGTATTTTGCGTGTTTTCCCGCGTGACTTGTGACTTGCGACGTCGCGAAGTCGCCGTGCCGTGGATTAAATTCTCGCACGCTTAAACCCTTTTTAATTTTCGGTTTCTCTCTATTATTAATGGGGTCATTTATCGAGAATTGAAACAGCCATGATAATGGCGTCGCTTAATAGAAACCGTCATTTCAATGACCCGTAGTTACTAGCATATAATGGTCAGAACGGTCAATTTATTGACCGTTATCGTGCAAGGCTATAAAACTGGAGACGCCCGAGCGGATGGAGTTTTTTGTCTCTTGCACTCGCGTTCATCCTTGTGATTTGTGTTGCGTCTTCGATCGCACTCGTTCTTCATCGACCTTCCTCTCGGCGTGCACCGCGAGGCAAGGAGAGCGGATCAACCGCGTTCGCTGCGAGAACCTGCACAGGGGCGGCAATAAGGTTTCTGGGCAACGCAACTTCGCGACCGCTCGAGCTCTTCTTCCTGCTATTGGACGATCCACGACATCGACTACTTCATCTGCGTCGACTACTTCCTCTACAGCCACATCGACTACTTCATCTGCGTCAACTACTTCCTCTACGGCCGGTCGCTACTGCGCTGCTTCCTTTTCGTCATCAAGTCCATCGTAAGGATTCTCCTATTTTTCTCTGTGGATCTACTTTTCAGAAATATGTGGTGTCTTTTGTCTAGCCTGTTGTGCTTGATTATTTTGGAATTATGTCTCATATTCAAATCTGAAATTAAAATAATACCTAGATTTACAACAGTCTTTACTCTTCTATAAAATGGGCAAGTTTTATAGTTTAATTGAGATTGCTCGTTGTGCGCATGGCGCTGTAGTGGATGAAAACCAATGACTGATTAGATATTTTTTTAGTAGCGCTCTTATTATTTTGAAGGGTCGAGACGCATCTAGAGAGATAAATTGGTGCAAACAAACACCTAAAACTAATTTTTTTTATTGAGAATTAATAAAATAATGACTAAACTTGAAGAATCGATCTAGGATAAATAATCTAATACCATGAAACAAAACTAGACTAAACATGTATGCAAGAAAGTAATTGTACGCAAATAATAATTAGTAGATCAGAATCTATGCTCACTGATTTTCATTAAAAGAATAAGCATAATGATCCCTTTATATGAAACAATGAGAGGGCTGCGTAGGGCGAACAGGAGTACGAAACAATGAGAGGCACGATGAAAAGTAGGGGACATTTCGCACTGACAGAAGTGTAGGATGCATGGGTGCTCACTGGAGTGCTGATTTATCGTTTGGAAGAACAGAATCCACAAGATAGCGGTGTGGGTATTGAGCCAAGTTCTCATCTTACCGAGTTTTTTTAAAAAAAAATTGACATAGTTTAATTTAATATTATATTATTTATAGTTTGGAAGTATTTTTATAACCAAACTAGCGAGCCGAGCCGAGCCGAACAAAAGCAAAATTCAATTTCATTTAAAATTAACTCATTTTAATGTTTAATAATTGAAACAATTTTTGAAGCGAGTCATCCATCGAGCCTTTTTTTTTCCAACCCTTGATACGGCCCAGAGAAGACTTGGTGAAGTCAGAACACTTCCGTGAAATGCTGGGGCGCCGCGCAACTAGACTGAGAACCACAAAACAGTAGTGACTTAACAGCGCAACATTCACGGCACGGCAGGCAGGCACCGGTGCGTTCCGGGGGAGCCAGAAACAACCGGAAAATGGACAGGCTCTATGAATGGCTGATAATCTGATACAAGATCCTCAGTGATCGAATGTCAGGAGTCAGGACGTCCATGGTACGGCAATTATGTGTTCTAGGCTTCTAGCACATGTTGCTACCCCTGAAACAATCCGAAAATGGTATAGTTTATGAACGGTTGAATTGCTGGTTGTGACTTAATCTAAAATAAATTACTGGATTGAATATATTTGCATTAAAATATGATAAAAAAAAGGGCGAGCAAAGTAAGTGATAAAAAAACTTTGCTTTTTGCTCGTCGTATCCTCCTATCTATAGGAGGAGAGCATATGAAAAATGTAACATATTCTTTCTTTATTTAGCTCACTGGCAATCTGCTGGAGTTTTGGACTTAATACCGATATTTTAACAACAAATCTAATTGTAGTTGTTGGTGTATTATTATTATTATTATTATAAAGGGAGTAATTGACTCAACCATCTCAAGTCTAAGAGACGACCACCTCGACTCAAATATTCTCCCCACCAAACTGAAAATAGCTTCTAACGAGACAGTGGACATCAGAACCATAAAACGTTATGTGTAAAATATGATAGCATAGAGTAAATAAGTTTGCGACACTTCCACCACATGCTCTCCCTCATGCTCGGTGGTGTCCTCCCTCAGCCGTGGTCTCCTCCCTCGGCGACGCCCTCCCCCTTCTTCTGAATAGCTTCGAGTGCTATTCCCTCTGTGAGTATTTTCGGTTCTGCACTTGATTCTTGCTGGCTGAGATACTGGTGTTGCTCTGTGATGAAATTAGGGTTACTACATGACTATGACAATTGATGAAATGATTTAAGCCTTGAATTGCTAGACTTGTATGAAACTATTGAAATCATTAAAGGTTCAGTTCATTATGCAAATTACTGATCAGAACACCATTAACTTGTGTATATAGTGCATCATCTGATTCGAACCAGTTATATTGCTCTACTAGTTGATTGATTTAGCTAGTGGTCAGGTCTCTTCCAGTTGGTTCTGTCAGTTGATTTTGCTGATATTAATCTTTGAACTGATCTGAACCTGCAATATATATTGGCTTTGTTATTAGTCTGATCAGATCTTTGATTGTGGATAAAACTGTCATTTTCTAGCAGATCTGAACACAAATTGATTATATAACATTGAATAATACTTAATCAATTCATGTGCATGCTAAGGTGGTAAGGGTTCAAGGCTTAAGTTATTGAATTGATTAGTCTAGTCCATTTGTGATGGTGGTGAAGATCCTTATCTTCATCTAAACCCTAAAATCTGAGAGCACAACAAAATTAATTCCTTTCTTTGAGGTAGAAGGCATAATTCATATGATGGATGGCTTAAACTTGTTTAATAGCATCTTGTTTATGTCATGTTAGTTGTTTGTGGATTATGTATTCTCATATATATACTTAGAAGTAATAATAAATAAAATCTTGCTCTTATACTCGCATCTTTTCCAACTGTCTAATAAAATCTTCTCTTAAATTTGCTTCTCTTGACTTACCTACTCTTAACCTTGCATCATACAAGATGGCGTCTCCTCAATCCTCAGCACCGAAGGGATCTGATGACGCGCCCAATGTAGAAAGAAACAAGGGCAGTGCAAGAGGGCTTAGTAAAAGGCCTCAAAGCCGATACACCATCACGACAGTCGATCCGCATGATGGGGGCCCTATCGCGCCTCCAAAGGCTGCGGCAGCTTTCCGGACCATGTGCAGGATCGTTGGGCGTGAATGGGTCCCCATCACCTATCCATCATGGAAGACGTTGACAGATGAAGAGCGTGATAACCTGGTGACAGAAATATTCGCATCATTCGAGTTTCCACAAGACGCCATGCCTACACTGCGATGGTACGCGTTGCTAGTGGCGGGAAAGACATGGAAGAACTTCAAGAGCGTCCTTGTTGCTAATTACGTCAATAAGGAAATGACTCCGTTACAGAAATACGGGTTCATCTCTAAAGATGTTTGGGGGCAATTTGTTGAGTTGAAGATGATGGAAGAGTTCATGCTTCAAAACGCGGCTCACAAGACCGTCCAGTCAAAAAACACACACCCACATAGACTCGGCTCAACTGGGTACACGGGTAAGATGGCACAATGGATGAGGGAGGACGACGAGGCAATCCAAAAGGAGGTCGCGCCACCATTTTCCTCGATCGTGGACCTGCGTGCCCGAAACTGGGTAAGAGCGAGGTCACGTTACACTTCTTCGGGCGTGTGTCCTTTGCAAACCCCGTTGATGAGGAAGTGTCCCAACACCTAATATCGTTGAGCACAGAATTTTCGCAAGGCTCTTTCACTTCGAACAGAGAGAAAGACATGCTCTCCACAACCTTGGGAAACAGGGAGCACCCGGGTTGCACCAGAGGCCTAGGTGTTTTCGTTCCCTAGAAATTGGGATTCCCACATAACTCGGCCACGTACCAGAGTAGGAAGAGAAGCAAAGCCGAGCATGAGGAACAGCTAGTAGCCCTCATTGTGGAAAGGGTTGAGGAAAGGTTTAGAGTGCAATTCAATGATCAGCTACGAAGCCTCGAGGAAAGGCTGGAGCAAAAGGTGGCTGAGGAGAGGCAGGCACAGAATGTTGTGAGACCCCGTTCGGATGAACAGGAACCTCCATGTGATTACTGTGCTATTCCTTGGATCAGTAGCTAGCACTCACATGTTTACAACAATTGGAAATCACAACCATACAATAAATAATTAAGCGGAAACGATTATACGAATAATATTACAACTCAGAGAAATATAGCAGCAGAGGAAGCAATAACTTGCAGTTTGCCCATCCATTCCCGCAGGCAACTGACCAGGCATAACTCCTTAGAAAAGATCGGTTTAAAAGAAACCCGCAACCTGCGACGAAAAGAGACTCGAAGCTCGCTAGCACACACCTACAATATAATTAGGCAAGGGTGGGTATTTTACAAACTCAGCAAGACTTGAGCAAAACCTACAATACATGCAGGCCATTTCAAAGGAGGCTATTACAGTTAATTTGCATAAAGCGAATTTGAATTTGGAAACCAAGTTATTTGCAATCGGAATTTAAAAGAGCAAGATTAATTGATAGCAAATAAGTAAAGCATAAATAACACTCACCGTCCTCCATGACGTGAGCGACGAATCAAGCCTTGCCATCGCATGGCATATATCCAGTTCTTTGTCCACACAGGGCACAACAGCTGATTCCAATACTTGCCCACACAGGGTATAGCATTGGGTCATCTGTGGGGTAAGCTAACTTGTAAAATAAACCTTTTGAAAATCAAAGCTAACATTGGAATGACTTCACCGAGTGCTCATGATCATGGCCTGGCTAATTAATTAGATTTAAACTCTGCAGAGGTGTACAACTTTACCCACAAGGAATGACCCACCTTTTGCAAGATCACACACGCCCAATAGGACATTGTGTCTGCAGCGATCATACATAGTGTTCCATTACTTAGACATGGCTTTGGTCCAGCCGGACGTTAACCCCGCCAGTAGAACTAGAAACACACACCCAAGCCGTGGATCCACATTCACACCCAACACAACGTTTCTAAACACGGCAGTATGCACACGCTGCATGGGTGGAAACCCCACCCAAGCAGCACAAACGGGAATGCTTGGGGACCCGCCCAAGCAGACCAAACGGGAATGCTTGTGCTAGCTCCGCCTACCAATGAACAAAGCCACATCTAAATAACTTAATAGGCTAAGGCTACCCCATAATAGCCCTCGTGGTTGCACGGAAATCTCGGATCAATAGCGCCCCATTGCTCGGTCCTTAATTGTGACACGGCGACACTTCACCCTACACTACGTGCAAAGCCCTTTATTGCACAACCGCTATTGCCAATAATCGCCGCATCAAAGCATAGCTTCATTTTGGGTTTTTTAATCAAAGTACCCCAACCAACGATTGCCATTTTCAATGTTTTCAGAAGCGATTCTTGGTTTGATCATGTACATTCTTGATTCTAAAGCATGGCTAGCAGAATAAAATAAGCGATATACCCATGATGACATTTAGTAACGCCTAACCTTAATCTATGGTTATCAAGGTTCACATTTCCATAATCATCAAAGGAGATTCACGAGACAACAGTATAACTACCAAATCCACAAAATAGCAATTTACATAAAGTAAGCATGCATAAAACAATTTGATGCACAAAAGGAATATAAAATTGGGATCAATATGGTCAAAGGATGCTTGCCTTGCTTAATGGACGCTTACGACGAAGACGAGGATTGCGGCGACGACGACTTTATTGACGACGAAGCTAGAGACGTCGGGTCTACACGTCGAACAACGAAAACAACGCAAAGCAATAGACTTCAATAAGAGCGAAAGAAATAGAAAGCAAGAACAAATAAACTCTTTACAAGAAACAGGGATACTCTTTATGAATTATTAATCTTACTTTATGAATTCTAGATGCAAAGATTGGTTAGATTAATAGAATTAATTATTAGTTGCAAGCTTTCATTGATTTACTATGCACTGTCGATTTGGGTAACTTGACACTTATGGGTTTTTGCTTTATTAGGATTCAGATTCAAAGCAAGGTAAATAAGAATATTTTCTTAGATTACGGTAGATTATACCTTAAAGATCATTTCTAAACTATTCTTTACATTATTCGGATTTAGATGAGCTGCTTTGCGAGTTAACGAAAATGCTTAAATGATCGCGTTAAATTAGGAATGATTAGCTCTTTATCTTAAAATGATTTTGCTTAGAATTAGCTCATGCAAGTTAAATCTATTGATTTAGGCTACTGATAACATTTCTATCATATTTGAGAAGGTTCTGGTGATAAAAACAACTTAACTATACGTTTCCTTCATTATTACCTAAAGTGTATTCATTCGCATTAAGGTCTAAAGTAATGTGGTTACTTAGGGTTGTTCAGCTATTAGGATTTGCATGCAAAACATGATTAAATATGGTTATTTCTTCACATTAAGATGATTTATACTTTGTATAACAATCCTAAGTGATTCCATAAATTTTAGGCTTTAGGCGATACATTATATTCATTGTTGAAAAGGCTTAAGTGGTATTGTAAAATTAACGTTATTCGGAATCGGCAGGAAATGAAACCAAAGGTTAATCACTTAAGGGTTTTGATCTAATGAGATTAATAGGCAAACCTTATTGGAATAAGATTCTCTTTACAGAATATGGTAGTATAAACTTTGTAGAATGTTACTAAACTGATTTTACTGATTTTAGTATTTGGAGGAGTTATTTTATCTATCGTTGAAATAGCCTAAACAATCATATTTGCAACCTTAAATCGGCCAACTTCATATTGAGTTTGCGACTACATTATACAAGATCTTTAATTCATTTTTCAGGCATTAGCAGGAAACAGTCCTAGAAATGTTTTAAAGTTAGTTTGGCATTATTTTAGCTTTAATTGCAATAGATTATCTATTTACTTATGGTTATCGTTAACATTTTCTTTCATTAAGAACATGCAAATTAAATCTTATCTTAAACATTTTTGCATACATGGATCCTTCTTGTTTTAGGAATCTAATACAAATTACATTATCATTTTGTGAGCCATTATACTATTATTTTGTTAATGGCCATAACAAGGTTTAATGATGATCATAAAGCAAATATGTTAGATTGAGTTCAACATTAAATGATTTTACATGTTTGGGTTTATTATGATTCGAGAGACACATAAAGATTTACTCAATGATGTTAAGAATTATATTGCCTATATGAGCAATAGTGTCCATAATGGTGTATTTGTTTCTTTCTTGATTTCGATAATTGTTCTATAACTCATAAATTAATTATTTATATATATTTGAATTCATTACGGACTTAGAATCACACAGTATTTATTTTATTATTTTAGTTCTTACTATTCACAAGGTTCCATTATAAACCATATTAACACCATAATCAATGTCTAATTTGAATAATAATCCTATACTCCAAACATTTAATCTTTTTGTATATTTAGGTCCATCCTGATTTTATATAATTATATAAATTTATTTCACGGCCTCTAACTAAGAATGCACAAGCTATTAAATTTTAAATGTATTTGCCAGAACCGATCGGGAATTGAGGAGTACGCCTTACACCAGAGAAAGCGTCTTCTGAACTGGCCTTCTTCTTCAACCTCAGCGCCTGACGCACTGGCTCCACCACGTAGAGACAGAAAACAGAGGCCTTCTAGGGCTCGGCGGCGAGGGGACTTCCGGTGAAGGTCCGGCGGATGCGAGGGCATGGGGAGCATCAGCTCGGCGAGGCGAGTCTAGAGGCGGTGTTGATTCGGCCGGAGGAAGCCGGAGGCGAGCTGCAGCCGGAGTGGTGCGGCGGCAATGGTGGGAGCTCACCGGAGAAGAAGAATGAGTGAGGCTCGGTTCAAATGGGTGACCTTGTGAGCATCAGTGAGGCTAGGGCATACCATTTTGGCGGTCGATTCATTCGGAGAAGCGCCGGGTTGGGCCGCCACCGTTGGCCGGCTTTGGGAAAGAAGGGGCGCACGGGAGCAGCCGAATTTCGCAACTAGGGTTCCAGGAATTGCTGAGGGGTTTTGATTAGTGGTGTATGAGGATGCTTCGGCTCAGGGGGATTTGGAAATGGGGTACTCTAGAGCTCGGTTTTTTTCTTCGCCCTTCGAGCAGCAGAGTATCGGCAACGGAGGAACTGGGAAGGCTTCCTTGCGCCTGGCTTGAGGAGAGGAGAAGGGAAGTGAGGGGAATGGGAGAGGAGCTCATTGCGGTCAGGGAGGAGAAGTTTATAGCCAAGAACCGCAAGGAATTGAGTGGGATTCGTGGCAATCATCATTTGGAGCTTCGGAGTAGTTCTCGATGGAGCGGCGGGTGGGAAGAACGGAGGTTGAAGGAAGGGTCTGGAAGCAGGGTCCTGGGTCCTTTGTCAGTGACTAGAGTTTCTCCAATGTGCCAACGGAACGGGAAATCGACGAATGGCCCACACGTCGGTGACTGATCGAAGAATTTCATTTCGGATTTTGACTTTCCTTTGATACCAACTGAAGTCTATTATTTTTCAAACTTTGTTTTTCAAAAGGATTTAATCTCAGAATGATTCTATAAAATTTTCAGCTCCATTTGTGATTCCATTATTTTATGTAAATTCTGACATTGCGTTATTTTGATTTAAAAGTTATCTTTTTCATTTTATCTCTTCATAATTCTATGCATAGAATTTCAATTGCTGGCTAAGATGATTTAATTGAATGATCAGGGTTCTCGTGGCAATTTTCTAAATTTTTACTTTTTATATTTTTGCCTTTTTCCTCTTTTTCATTCTTTATTTTCATTTGCTGAATTTCTCATACGAAGAACAATTTCAAGGAAATCCAAATAAAACCAATAATGGCAAGGAAACTCAGAAATAAATAATATTCAAACTTAAATTATCCAATTTCACTTTATTGAAATTTTCAGGATGTTACAGATCTACCCCCCTTACAGAAATCTCGACCCCGAGATTTGGCGGATCTAAGGGGAAAGTAATTCTAAAAGAAGTCAGGAAACTCTTCCTTGAGTCGGTCTTCTCGTTTCCAAGTTGCTTCTTCTTCAGGATGATTGCTCCGTTGAATCTTGATCATCTTGCAGCATTTATTACGAGTGTGGCGCTCAGCTTCTTTTAAGATTTTAATCAGAGGCTTTCGATAAGTTCATTCGGATTGTAGATCGATTTAGGAACTCTTTACCGGAGGTGACTTATCGTTCTGTTGATCCATCGTCTTCATTGCAATTGCTTTACTGGACCTTCGTCTTGCGATTCCAAGTTAACATGCGAAGAAATAGAGAAGAATTCTCTTTGAGTTTTAGGTAAGCATATGAGAGATACTAATACTTTCTATATATTTCTTTCGATTGAATATTCAGTATTGTTAATAAAGATAATCTAATTTAGAGAGTGGTATGTGATACATTTAGAATTTTTGAGGTGAAGGAAAATTTGCATTGCCATTAGATTCGTTTGGGAAAAAATCGAATATCTAATATCAAGGAGGGTACTTGATTATAATGGTTGGTCTGTATAATTCAACATTGGTTGATGAAATGAGCTGAGCATAAAGGCCATTTCGGATTGACGGTAAATTGAAACATGGTAGAGATAATTCAAGTATCGGTTTGAGGTAAAAGAATTAACAAGCGATTCTGATGATTTGATTCAATTGATCACTTTGGTAGACAATGGGTTTTCGTTTTCTTTGGATTGGGCAAGTATAAAGAAATATAATGTACGGGATCAAAAGATTGATTGCAGGATTTGAATACACAAGGGATGTACTCAATATCACAACAAGTGCTGGATGCAATCATATGAAAAAGATGTTTATGTTCAACGCTTGATATCAAGGCGGGGGTTGACATGAACACTTAATGTTTTCTAGGTCTTTGAGACAGCCTAAAAAGTTACTAATGTCTTTCTTGACAAGGTGAAGTAGAACTGTTCTTGGGTAGGTGTTGGCAAAGTGTCCGATTTATTTTCGGTTGTTGCAGATGACGATATCCGTTTTGTTCGAAGCAATGGAAAGATTACTTGCTAATGTTATAAAATAGATGATCAGGAAGTGACAAAAATCAAGGAGTTGACTATGGAGTTAAACTTGTATCCTGGTAGGGTTCAAATGGATAAATATCATACCTAGTGCTACATATGGCAGAACATAAACTTCTTCCGCCAATTCATGCTGTAGGTAACTACCTTGAATGACCTGGATAGATGTTTTGGGTTGGATTGGATGCATGACTTAGGAATTGTTTGTTTTCAGATTCTCGAAGCCAGTTTTAGGATCGTTACAAAGCGTCCTAGGGTTGCAAATGAAATAGAGTCTGCTTCTGTTTTAGGTAATTGTTGGCATAATGCCCCACATTTACCACAACAAAAGCAAATAATATTGACTTTCTGGTTTTGAGTAACGGACAGACGTTCATTGTGTTGAGATAATCTTGTTTTAGATTACTTCCTGTTCCTCAGTTGTGCGTCAAAGTTGTTGGGCTCTGGAAGTTTGGTTCAGAGTTTGTGTCGGTTAGCAAACAGTAATAGCGGTAGAGTTATGGCCGTATGAGTACAGGTTTGCTGGAAATCAGAGTCCGAGTAGATTCCCGGCAACCGAGTCTTATTGTATACAGTCTAGTTTTGTTTCCTTTATAAGCATGACAAAAATACAGAAAAGATGCAGCAAGTTGATGCATCGCAAAGATAGCGCGTTGTCTTCAGATACTTCCTGCCCAGCGCAATTTTGCCTGTCGTCGGTTTGTGGTGATTGTTAGAGAAGAAGCGGGGTAAACTGAGAAAACTCTGGATAGGTATTTAAAAGAGAAATGAGGATGTTCCCACAAAATATGAATGGGTGTGAGTAAAGGCGACCAAGTTGCAGCAGGTCTGTGCAACAAGTAGCGGTTTCACTGTTTGATTAACCTAAGTATGGGGAAAACTTAATGGCTGAGCGTATATGTGACGGGCAACGATTTCGATCGTCCTTCGCAAAGTAACTAATGGTGTCACTTATAGAACATTTTTCCAGGAGAACAATTTCCTTCATTACTGGAGCAGTTGATTGCACTCTCAACAACAGCACGCCTTATTTCCCTCTAGCAAGTGCAAGCATGATCTTAGATCAATTGGGTTAATCAACACTTCAAAGAATAATGCGTAGGTTTCGAATAAGGTATAGAAGTAGGTTTTTAGTCTAAACCATTTTCTTTCCTAACAAAAGCTACACCAAGGTTGGAAATATTTTGTGCTAGTTGCTAGAATAGAAGGACGTGCATTTGGTGATTTGTTCAATTTATGGTGAGCATTTACACCATGGTTAGAGATACTAGTAATCGTTTTTCCGGTTTGGGTTCTTGCAAAGCAGATGAGGAATGTAAGCAATTTATACCGAGAACCATTAGCAAGAATGAGCTAATTTAAAGAGAGATACAGTACGTCAAAATAACTGAGATGAATGAAACGATGCATTTTAACCAGAATTATTTGGGAGAGCTGAAAGTCAATTATGAAGGCTAAAGATTTTATTACTTATTACTTTTAGTAAATGTATTAATGGATTGTGTTGCAGGCATCCTGAAATAATATTTATTAGGGTAAAGTTATTTAGACAAGATTCTATTGGATTAGAGGCATTTTGCAACCGCGCTTGACAAGATGTTGGGATCATAGAAGGATGGCTAGATAAGAGTTATCTATATTAGGAAGTAATATTTGATTCTTTCCAATTAACTCTAGTTGCGGTTTCTACGTAGACTATGAAATTTCTGGTTTGGTTTATAAGGCAACATTTCGTTCTTTAAAAATTTTCTTAATTAAATTTTTTTTGTTAAGCAGGGTTAACACATCGCAATTTTCAACCTAGTGGTTTAACATTCACGAGAGTAACCCGAAAGCAATAGAAAGACTTAGAACAAAATTTCAATAACACAGAAATACTATACATATATTTAATTTAGTACATAGGAAGGGTATCTATGGTTCTTCTTTCTACTGGCCATACGTATTTATGTATAAAAGGTCTACTACATAGTTAGAATAATATGTAGCTCGCATATTGCTATCTTTTATTGTAGGTTATTCGGCGACGAGTTTCTTTTAATCTTCGCACCACTTGCTGTGTTAGTTTTCCGAGGCTTCAATGAAGTCGGGGAGGTTGTGATGCCCGTTACTTCTTCTTCTTGAAGTTGTTGATGCAAACATCACGATGTTGCGGACTTGTTGCTTAAATTATTTTCAGCAAAGGTTTGTTGGTGGTTTTCATTAAGCAGGAGAATAGGGAGAGAAGTTCTTCTAGAAAGAATAACTTAGGAGGGGAGAAATAAAATTCTACACAGGGGAAGATGAATAGATAGATGAGGAGATTAAATTCTATAGACAAGAAAATAGCATATGTGTAACTGATGCTATGAGTAAATAGATGAGGGGATTAAATTCTATAGACAGGAAAGTAGCATATGTGCAACTGATGCTATGAGTAAATAGATGAGGGGATTAAATTCTATAGACAGGAAAGTAGCATATGTGCAACTGATGCTATGAGTAACATTAATTGTACACATACTCTTTTTATATTTCTTTTTAGAAAATAGAGTGCTGATTTTTCTTCAAGTTTTCCATTCTAAGGTTTCTGTTAGAAGTGTATAACTTTTTGGTTCTAGCTCATTTTCATGGTATATAATTTAGGTAAGCAGTAAGGTGAGTTTTAAGGCATGGCTAGAAGTTATTATGGGAAAAGATTAGGTTCTAGCTGGACTAGAGCAGTTTAAATTTGTTTGGTGGTTGTTAGCGACTTGGCTTGGTTTGCACATGGATGGTGTGATCTCAAGTAAAGTTAAAAGTAGTAATGGAAACTATACTGCTAGTCCTAGTGAGGTTTTATTTTTGGGACAGATTAATAACCATGATGGCTACATAGGTAAGAACTGTACAGAGAGGAGATAAGTTCATAAAAAGTTCTATAGAGGGAAGATACAGACTAGGTTATGTTTTTCTTTTGACGATCATTCTAAGGTTTATATTCTGGAAGCATAGAACTTTTCCGACTCTAACTTATACTCACAGTATATAATTTAGGTAAAACAATGAGGTGAACTTTTAGGCACGATGAGGAGCGGTTATTGGAAAGACCAGGTTTTAGCAAACTTAAGATGACTTAGGTAAACTAGTGGTTACACTGGTAAGAAGTTATACAGAAAGAAGGGGTGAGTTTGTATAAAGCTTTATAAAAAGATGAGAGGAGATATTTCACGATTTCTTATTTATCCTACGGGTTAAGTTTTCCATGTTCATACATGAGGACAATTTAGTATGAAACTTTAACCTGGAGGTTAAGTTCACATACAAATCGGTCCGGGCATTCAAAATAAAAACCAACTTCAAGTAGCAAGACATAGCAACAACATATATTGCTCTATATATCTAGAGCGGAATATTATGCTACGCATATGGGTTCTTATCTTAAGGCAGATCGTAAGATATTCTAATCTTCTGCCTTTTCTGTTGGATGATGTTGTCTCTTCCTGAAGTAGGGTCTTCAAGTTGTGCTTCTGTTTTGTCGAGGTTAGCGAAGCGTTGTATGCTTTCTTGAGACTGTTGGCGTAGATATTACAATCTTCTTGGGTCGGCATGAAGGATGACAGCAACATCTCTTGAACATCTTCAGAAGCAAACAGTGTAGATAAGCTATGGCGAGGATTGCTTTTTCAGGAAAGAAGAGTTGGTTTACAAATCAAAATGAACGTAGAGACAAGAGTAGATTCTTAAGAACGAGGAAAGAATAGCAAAGTCTACGTTTTGCAAATTCAGTAACTTTTGAAAATAAACTTTTGAATTTGCTTATTCCAATGCTATCGACCATTCTATCTAAGGTTTATCCTACGGTCAGTATAGCTCTGATACCAACTCTGTGAGACCCCGTTCGGATGAACAGGAACCTCCATGTGATTACTGTGCTATTCCCTGGATCAGTAGCTAGCACTCACATGTTTACAACAATTGGAAATCACAACCATACAATAAATAATTAAGCGGAAACGATTATACGAATAATATTACAACTCAGAGAAATATAGCAGCAGAGGAAGCAATAACTTGCAGTTTGCCCATCCATTCCCTGAGCAGTAACCGACTGCATAACTCCTTAGAAAAGATCGGTTTAAAAGAAACCCGCAACTCATGATTTAAAAGAGACTCAAGCTCGCTAGCACACACCTACAATATAATTAGGCAAGGGTGGGTATTTTACAAACTCAAGAAGACTTGAGCAAAACCTACAATACATGCGAGCCATTTCAAAGGAGGCTATTACAGTTAATTTGCATAAAGCGAATTTGAATTTGAAACCAAGTTATTTGCAATCGAATTTAAAAGAGCAAGATTAATTGATAGCAAATAAGTAAAGCATAAATAACACTCACCGTCCTCCATGACGTGAGCGATTTAATCAAGCCTTGCCATCGCATGGCATATATCCATTCTTTGTCCACGAGGCACAACAAATGATTCCAATACTTGCCCCACAGGTATAGCATTGGGTCATCGTGGGGTAAGCTAACTTGTAAAATAAACCTTTTGAAAATCAAAGCTAACATTGGAATGACTTCACCGAAGTGCTCATGATCATGAAGCGCTGCTAATTAATTAGATTTAAACTCTGCAGAGGTGTACAACTTTACCCACAAGGAATGACCCACCTTTTGCAAGATCACACACGCCCAATAGGACATTGTGTCCGCCAAAGCGATCATACATAGCTGTTCCATTACTTAGACATGGCTTTGGTCCAGCCCGGGACGTTAACCCCCGCCGTAGAACTAGAAACACACACCCAAGCCGTGGATCCACATTCACACCCAACACAACGTTTCTAAACACGGCAGAGTATGCATACACCGTTGCATGGGTGGAAACCCCACCCAAGCAGACCAAACGGGAATGCTTGGGGACCCGTCCAAGCAGACCAAACGGGAATGCTTGTGCTAGCTCCCGCCTACCAATGAACAAAGCCACATCTAAATAACTTAATAGGCTAAGGCTACCCCATAATAGCCCTCGTGGTTGCACGGAAATCTCGGATCAATAGCGTCCCATTGCTCGGTCCTTAATTGTGACACGGGCGACACTTCACCCTACACTACGTGCAAAGCCCTTTATTGCACAACCGGCTATTGCCAATAATCGCCCGCATCAAAGCATAGCTTCATTTTGGGTTTTTTTTAATCAAAGTACCCGCAACCAACAGTGCCATTTTCAATGTTTTCAGGAAACAGTTACTGGTTTGATCATGTACATTGCTGATTCTAAAGCATGGCTAAGCAGGAATAAAATAAACGCATATACCCATGATGACATTTAGTAACGCCTAACCTTAATCTATGGTTATCAAGGTTCACATTTCCATAATCATCAAAGGAGATTCACGAGACAACAGGTATAACTACCAAATCCACAAAATAGCAATTTACATAAAGTAAACGCATGCATAAAACAATTTGATGCACAAAAGGAATATAAAATACTGGGATCAATATGGTCAAAGGATGCTTGCCTTGCTTAATGGACGCTTACGACGAAGACGAGGATTGCGGCGACGACGACGACGACGAAGCTAGAGACGTCGGGTCTACACGTCGAACAACGAAAACAACGCAAAGCAATAGACTTCAATAAGAGCGAAAGAAATAGAAAGCAAGAACAAATAAACTCTTTACAAGAAACAGGGATACTCTTTATGAATTATTAATCTTACTTTATGAATTCTAGATGCAAAGATTGGTTAGATTAATAGAATTAATTATTAGTTGCAAGCTTTCATTGATTTACTATGCACAATACGATTTCGGGTAACTTGACACTTATGGGTTTTTGCTTTATTAGGATTCAGATTCAAAGCAAGGTAAATAAGAATATTTTCTTAGATTACGGTAGATTATACCTTAAAGATCATTTCTAAACTATTCTTTACATTATTCGGATTTAGATGAGCTGCTTTGCGAGTTAACGAAAATGCTTAAATGATCGCGTTAAATTAGGAATGATTAGCTCTTTATCTTAAAATGATTTTGCTTAGAATTAGCTCATGCAAGTTAAATCTATTGATTTAGGCTACTGATAACATTTCTATCATATTTGAGAAGGTTCTGGTGATAAAAACAACTTAACTATACGTTTCCTTCATTATTACCTAAAGTGTATTCATTCGCATTAAGGTCTAAAGTAATGTGGTTACTTAGGGTTGTTCAGCTATTAGGATTTGCATGCAAAACATGATGAAATATGGTTATTTCTTCACATTAAGATGATTTATACTTTGTATAACAATCCTAAGCTGATTCCATAAATTTTAGGCTTTAGCTGATACATTATATTCATTGTTGAAAAGGCTTAAGTGGTATTGTAAAATTAACGTTATTCGGAATCGGCAGGAAATGAAACCAAAGGTTAATCACTTAAGGGTTTTGATCTAATGAGATTAATAGGCAAACCTTATTGGAATAAGATTCTCTTTACAGAATATGGTAGTATAACTTTGTAGAATGTTACTAAACTGATTTTACTGATTTTAGTATTTGGAGGAGTTATTTTATCTATCGTTGAAATAGCCTAAACAATCATATTTGCAACCTTAAATCGGCCAACTTCATATTGAGTTTGCGACTACATTATACAAGATCTTTAATTCATTTTTCAGGCATTAGCAGGAAACAGTCCTAGAAATGTTTTAAAGTTAGTTTGGCATTATTTTAGCTTTAATTGCAATAGATTATCTATTTACTTATGGTTATCGTTAACATTTTCTTTCATTAAGAACATGCAAATTAAATCTTATCTTAAACATTTTTGCATACATGGATCCTTACTGTTTTAGGAATCTAATACAAATTACATTATCATTTTGTGAGCCATTATACTATTATTTTGTTAATGGCCATAACAAGGTTTAATGATGATCATAAAGCAAATATGTTAGATTGAGTTCAACATTAAATGATTTTACATGTTTGGGTTTATTATGATTCCAGAGACACATAAAGATTTACTCAATGATGTTAAGAATTATATTGCCTATATGAGCAATAGTGTCCATAATGGTGTATTTGTTTCTTTCTTGATTTCGATAATTGTTCTATAACTCATAAATTAATTATTTATATATATTTGAATTCATTCTGGACTTAGAATCACACGAGTATTTATTTTATTATTTTAGTTCTTACTATTCACAAGGTTCCATTATAAACCATATTAACACCATAATCAATGTCTAATTTGAATAATAATCCTATACTCCAAACATTTAATCTTTTTGTATATTTAGGTCCATCCTGATTTTATATAATTATATAAATTTATTTCACTGGCCTCTAACTAAGAATGCACAAGCTATTAAATTTTAAATGTATTTCGGCCAGGAACTGACTGGGAATTGAGGAGTACGCCTTACACCAGAGAAAGCGTCTTCTGAACTGGCCTTCTTCTTCAACCTCAGCGCCTGACGCACTGGCTCCACCACGTAGAGACAGAAAACAGAGGCCTTCTAGGGCTCGGCGGCGAGGGGACTTCCGGTGAAGGTCCGGCGGATGCGAGGGCATGGGGAGCATCAGCTCGGCGAGGCGAGTCTAGAGGCGGTGTTGATTCGGCCGGAGGAAGCCGGAGGCGAGCTGCAGCCGGAGTGGTGCGGCGGCAATGGTGGGAGCTCTTCGGAGAAGAAGAATGAGTGAGGCTCGGTTCAAATGGGTGACCTTGTGAGCATCAGTGAGGCTAGGGCATACCATTTTGGCGGTCGATTCATTCGGAGAAGCGCCGGGTTGGGCCGCCACCGTTGGCCGGCTTTGGGAAAGAAGAAGGCGACGGAGCAGCGAATTTCGCAACTAGGGTTCTAGGAATTGCTGAGGGGTTTTGATTAGTGGTGTATGAGGATGCTTCGGCTCAGGGGGATTTGGAAATGGGGTACTCTAGAGCTCGGTTTTTTTCTTCGCCCTTCGAGCAGCAGAGTATCGGCAACGGAGGAACTGGGAAGGCTTCCTTGCGCCTGGCTTGAGGAGAGGAGAAGGGAAGTGAGGGGAATGGGAGAGGAGCTCATTGCGGTCAGGGAGGAGAAGTTTATAGCCAAGAACCGCAAGGAATTGAGTGGGATTCGTGGCAATCATCGCTGGAGCTTCGGGAGTAGTTCTCAGTGGAGCGAACTGGGTGGGAAGAACGGAGGTTGAAGGAAGGGTCTGGAAGCAGGGTCCTGGGTCCTTTGTCAGTGACTAGAGTTTCTCCAATGTGCCAACGGAACGGGAAATCGACGAATGGCCCACACGTCGGTGACTGATCGAAGAATTTCATTTCGGATTTTGACTTTCCTTTGATACCAACTGAAGTCTATTATTTTTCAAACTTTGTTTTTCAAAAGGATTTAATCTCAGAATGATTCTATAAAATTTTAGCTCCATTTGTGAATCCATTATTTTATGTAAATTCTGACATTGCGTTATTTTGATTTAAAAGTTATCTTTTTCATTTTATCTCTTCATAATTCTATGCATAGAATTTCAATTGCTGGCTAAGATGATTGGTTCTCGTGGCAATTTTCTAAATTTTTACTTTTTATATTTTTGCCTTTTTCCTCTTTTTCATTCTTTATTTTCATTTGCTGAATTTCTCATACGAAGAACAATTTCAAGGAAATCCAAATAAAACCAATAATGGCAAGGAAACTCAGAAATAAATAATATTCAAACTTAAATTATCCAATTTCACTTTATTGAAATTTTCAGGATGTTACAAATGTGCTAGCCCAAGAAGCACATGTGCAGTTCAGCCCAACCAACCATCGGAGCAGCTGCGTGTCTGCCTCTGAGACGGGCGTGGATGAAGCCTGATTTCCTCCTGATGACATCCAGGTAATATGTCTGCAATGATCTTTACCTACACTTTTAATGTTGGACGTGTTAGCTAATTACTTATTATGTACCCTTATGTAGGTGCCCATGCCGTGTAATCTGCAAGTGAGGCTTGCCAACGGCTCTGTTCCCTTGCAGGCTGCTTGGGGACAAGCGTATGCATCTGTTGTAGGGGCATTAGTGCACGGTCGTACTTTAAAGCTAGGCTACGCGAAGGTCAATGTCGATGGTGTACATGAAATTTTCAAGGCCGTCACGCTGGACATCCCTCCAAACGATGAGATCGTCACACTAGGGGATGCCATCGGCACATTCATCCAGTGGCCCAAGAAGGACATCTCCTTCGACGACCGCCTACAAGCAGTCCCAGAGGCACCACATCATGCCCCGGAGCTACCAAAACTACCGGAGCCAAGCCATGTACCGAACGAGCCAGCCAAATCAGCTACCGCGTCTCGTCCCGCGTAGACCATTACTGCAGTAAGGGCCCAATCATCTCCTGTGGAGACGAAGCTTGATAGCAGGGCACGCGGAGACAAGGGCAATTCGAAATGTACCACGTCAGCCCATGACTTTCCGTTTGCCCCATTGGCGCGGCAATTCGAGCTGGGGCAACCGTTCGTACCGGATGACCGCAAGGAAACGCTTTCAATAGCCTACGCTAGATTGCAAGAATGGTACAAGCAACAAGCCAACAAGCTGGTGGCACAACGGCCAACGAGTATCTCCGTGACCTTCAAGGAGGAGTATTTCTTACACCGGGCTTTAGATGGCATTTTCGTGGTCGGCTTCACCGACTTGTTCGATCTGTACAACCTCAGAGGAGCGCTCGACGCCTCACTCCTAAGATGCTAGACAATATAAGTGTGTGCAATCACCGTCTATATTTCTGACGCACCGATAAATGTCGTATATATATCATCCTTCATTTTGTATATGTAGATATATGATCCATGAAGCAATAGCAAGGAAACAATCGGTGGGTTTCGCCGACCCATACATAGTGTCTAAGCAAACCATGAACGAAAATAAACAATTCATCCACGAGTATGTGGAAAAGGTACTGTTGGCTCATTTGGACAAAAAAAAATCATACTTTTACCCTACAACCCGGGGTAAGTGCTTCGTCCAGATGCTATACTCGTTGATTTCTACTATATATCTCATCTCGAAGTTAGGTTCAGTGACCATGACGACATACCTTTGTAGGTATCACTGGGTTCTACTCGTAATTATACCGAGACAATCGGGTAATTTATCTTGATTCCAGAAAGGGCGACACCCACGATTTAAAGCCTATCAGAGATTTTCTCGACACGTCGTTCGGTGTCTACAAATTGAGGGGGAGGGACACACAAATTGTCTGGTCAAACTTGTCAAAAAGCACCAAATTGCCGGAGTCGGTAATCTTCATTCCAACAACGGATTGGCCAGAAGTGTTAGTGGACCAGACGATGCTTCCATCAATGTCCCGCATCAAAAGATCACCACCGGCAGTGAAGTTCAAGGTGGCACTTCCGCCAACAAGGTGGTCGCGATTGGCAGACCAGACAAACTGACTATCACAACTGTTGTTGCCTATGCAAATAATGTACACTCCAAAGAGCATGCGTGTCGCAGTGGGAATTTTTGCAGAGGAAGCCAGCAGCGAAGGCCAAACTGTTATTGCCTGGGACGGAGCAGCTTAGGATATCACCATATTCTGTAGTATTCCAGACGGTGGACAAGTTTGCAGTGGCACCAGGCAAGTCGACGGAACAGATCTGGATGGCTAGACATGCAGTGGCAAGTAAGAAAAGGAGGAAGCTTGCAACCGCCATGAGTAAAGACTCAAGAGAGAGGGCAGCCAAGGAGAACCAGGCAGGTAGGCACTCAGGGAGGGGTAAGTACAACTAGTTGGTTCATTCGCCGCCAACGGTCAACAGTAGAAAGATCACATCGATCCTACCCTACGGGATACGGCATGGACCAGCAACAGTAGAAAGATCACATCGATCCTACCCTACGGGATACGGCATGGACCAGCAACAGTAGAAAGATCACATCGATCCTACCCTACGGCTAGTCGGCTACGGGATACGGCGTGGACCAACTAATTAGGAAAGGTAGTCTCAGACTCCTTCCGTCCTACAGCAACTACCACTGCAACTGTGCCGAATACAACAATACAGACGTGATGTATACGGCAACTATGCTGTATTGGTATTCATTGTTCTATCCACTCTATCCAGCTGCTCAAGCCCGGGTTCCAAATTTCGTTTTCGTTTATCATGTTTGAGGAATTTTTAAAATTCAAACATTGCTACTATCCTGATAAAATGCTGACCGATAAGTTTGAACCGAATAAAAAATGGTTCAAACTACGTTAGAAACTTTTGAATTTTTTTATTCATAATTATGATGCATCACTAATATTCTCATAAAATTTTTAGATGATGATCAAGCTTTATAAATTTTTAAAAATTCAAACAGTGATACTGCCCTGTTAAAAGGCTTACCGGCAAACTTGAACAAAATAAAAAATGCTCCAAAACATGTTAGAAAATTTTGAACATTTTTGTGGATGGTCCTGATGTAATATTAATATTTCTATAAAATTTTTAGATGATGATCATGGTTAACAAATTTTTAAAAATTCTGACAGTGCTATGTCCTAATAAAAGCCTGATGATCAACATATAGATTTTCTTTAGCAATCAAAAAAGGTTTAAATTTTTTGAAAATTTTACAATAGTGTGATAAGGAAATGTTTAAGATCTCATAAAAATTTTGAATCATAATCACACTCCACTGAATTTATAAACTTCTTACAAGGAACAGTAGCATTTATGTTCTTTCTCTTTTTGATTTTTGAAATATAATATATCAAATGAAGTTCAATGCTTGCATAGATTTGATTGACCAACAAAAAAGTTTAAATTTTTTGAAAATTTTATAGAATGGTAATAAGGCAATTCTTAATCTCTCATAAAAATTTTAGATCATGATCACACTCAAGAAAATTTATAAAAATCTAACAAGGTTACTATCCCAATTATGTTCATTCTGTTTTTTATTTTTAAAGATAACAAATAATGTTCAATTATTTAAATTTTTTATGATCCTACACTACTAAAGATAGTACTATAAAATTATTAGATCATTAACAAGCTTGTACAATTTTATAAAAAAATCTAACTGTGTTTCTACCAAAATTTTAAAATGTTTTAAAATTTTAGTTTTTCAACAAATTTTCATGGAAGATGACTTTCTTAAGGGTTATTGGACTAAATCCGATCAAATTCGACCATAAAACATCAAAATCCAATTTTGAAATCCTCAAATTTCGGCCGGTTTAGGGGAAATTTCGCCAAAAAAATGAAATTATTGTAGCAATTTAAATTTTTTTCAAATTTTTTAATTTGACCTGTGATTTGGATTTCGTGGTGGCCCGAAATCCAAAATTTGGTGAAATTTCACAGGTTTTCGATGAAATTTTGAACCCTGCTCAAGCCTTCCATGCCACCACCTCCTATTCAGATGGCCTTTGGCACCGTTGTCTCTGTCACCTTAGCAAACTGGCGATGTCATGTTTCCTTCGGTCCAATAAAATAAATTGTATCCAGTTAGATGCTTCTCTATGTCAAGCTTGTCAAATGGGTCGTCATATTCAACTTGCCTTCCATGCATCTACCTCTTTTACTATAAGTCTGTTCGAATTAATCCATTGTGACTTGTGGACCTCTCCTATTCTTAGTAATTCTGTATACAAATATTATTTAGACATTTTTTATGATTTTTCCCACTATTTATGAACCTTTCCTCTCCGTCGAAAATATGAAGTATTTTCCATACTTCAGTCCTTCCATAGCTATATTGCCACTCAATTTCTACTTTCTCTCAAAGCGATCCAATGTGACAATAGCCATGAGTTTGACAATGCTCAAACTCACTCTTTCTTTCCCATGGCACACAACTTTGTTTCTCCTGTCCCTACACCTCTCAACAAAATTAGAAAGCTGTCCTTTGTTCACTATTATTTTAGGCTAACATGCCCTCTCATTTTGGGTTGAAGCGTTACACACCGCCACCTTGCTTATAAATTATCATCCCACAAAGTCCCTTCACATGTCTACTCCTCACCATACCCTTTTTCGGCTTTCCTCCCCACTATGATCATCAATGAGTTTTTGGGTGTCTTTGCTACCCTAATATTTCTTCCATGGCTCCTCACAAACTTTCTCCCCGTAATATTCTGTGCATATTTCTTGCCTATCCCACTAACCACAAAGGGTATCGTTGCTATAATCCCTCTTCTTATCAATTTATTATCGCTCGACATGTTATTTTTGACAAATCTATTTTTCCTTTTTCCCATTCGACACATTCTTCTTCAGACTCTCTTGATTTCCTTCTTGATTTAACCAAAACCGCTCCTCCTATCTCTGCCATGCCAATGTCCTCTAGCTCCGCTGCAACCACTGCTCCAGCTATCTCAAGCACTGCCATAGCTACCACACCAGTTTCACCTAGTCCAATTGCAAATACCAAATCACCATTTTCCTCTGTCGCAGCAAGTGCCTCTCTTGCCGTATATCCTTTGGACTCTACCATGATGACGTCCACTATGGCACTCAACCTTGTTCCGGCTCGGTTGCACTCTATGCAAACCCCTCACATAATCTAGTAGTCTCCCACTTCCTCTTGCTAAACGTTGGCTAAATCTATCAATTGTTTCCACTCCTCTCTCACCAATTCCAAAAGCTTATCACTCTGCACTCAAGGATCCTAATTGGCGTGCCGCCATGGAAGATGAGTATTGGGCTCTCATCGACAACAAGACCTGGACTCTCATTCCTTCTCCTCTTGGTACAAATATTGTTTCTGGCAAATGGATATTTCGTCACAAATTGCACCTCGATGGCTCTCTTGCTTGTTATAAGGCCCGATGGGTTGTTCATGGTTTTTCCCAACAACATAGTGTTGACTATGATGAGACCTTCAGTCCAATTTTCAAGTCCACCATGATTCGCATTGTTCTTAGCCTTGCAGGCAGTCGTTCTTGGCCCATTCATCAACTAGATGTCAAGAATGCCTTCTTGCATGGTCATCTTGTCGAAACAGTCTACGGTCAACAACCATTCGGTTTTCTTGATCACATTCATCCTGATCATGTTTGTTGTCTCGACAAATCTCTTCATGGGTTGAAACAAGCTCCTCGTGCTTGGTTTCAATGTTTGCCCGTTTTGCTTCCTCTATTGGCTTTTAGGGATCTAAATCTCATACATCCCTATTTATCTACAATCATGGTCCCGATATAGCTTACATACTTTTATACGTTGATACGTTGATGACATTATCTTGACAGCGTCCAACAGTGGGTTCCTTCATCGTCTCATTAATGTTTTCAACACTGAGTTTGCTTCATCACTTCCTTGGAATTTTTGTTAACCGCACTACCCATGGTCTTCATCTTTCTCAGCGGAATTACATTGAGGAACTTCTTCCTCGGGCCAGCATGATTTCGTGTCACTTTGTATCCATAGCAAATGATACTCGGTCAAAATTGTCAATCGTTACTGGTGCACGAGTTTTTGATTCAACTCATAACCACAGCTTAGCAAGTGCCTTGCAATACTTGACGATCACTCGCCCCGATATTGCTTATGATGTTCAACATATTTGTTTATACATCCATAAACGTGTTATCCGATATCTCCAGGGTACTCTTGATTTTGCATTGCAACTCTATTCTTTCTCCAATCATGACTTGATTGCTTATTCTGATGCTAACTAAGCGAGTTGTCCTGATTCCCGTCGTTTCACCTCTGGCTATTGTATTTTCCTTAGTGACAACTGGGTCTCTTGGTCATCTAAACGCCAAGCGACAATCTCTTGATCTAGTGCGAAAGCTGAGTATCGTGCCATTGCCAATGTTATAGCTAAGTCTTGTTGGGTTTGACAATTGCTTTAAGAGCTTTTTTTCATCCCGTCCGTACATCTATTATGGTTTATTGTGACAACATCAGCGCTATATACTTGTCCTTCAATCCTGTGCAACATCAACATACCAAGTACATTGAGATTAATATTCACTTCATTTTCAACAAGGTGGCTATTAGTGATGTTCGTGTCCTACATGTGCCTTCGAGCTTTCAGTATGCTGATATTTTTACAAAGGGGCTACCGACATTACTCTTCACTGATTTTCGATCCAGTCTGCATGTGATTCCTCATCTCCACGATTCAACTTGTGGGGTAGTGTTAGGAAAGGGAGTCTCGGACTCCTTCCACCCTATGGCAACTACCACAGCAATTGTGTCGAATACAATGAAAGACTATGTGGAGGTCTATCCTTGTTGATGATGAGTTATTGACTGTATTTGAGCATGTTGTTCTTGAGTTTGAGTTTGTTTTGAATTCTATTTTGAATTTGAAGCAATTTAAGGTGTTGTTAGGTCAAGGGCAGCACTACCGGCTATGTAGGAGCGGTAGTGCTGGCCCTACGGGTGCGGTACTATCAGCCCTAGGTGGCGGTAGTGCCGACTTTCTAGTGAGATGTGAATTAAATTTTATTAATTTAATTGCATATTATTGTGAACAGTGCTATGTGATGTGTTTCATATGCAAACAGTGCTATGTGATGTGTTTCTTACCTATGTTGTTTGCAGGACTTCAAGGCTAGGTTATGGTGAGGCTAAGGCGAAACCGGGACTAGACAAGGGGAGCTAAGAACCAAAATGGTCAAGCAATGTCAAAAGATGACTAAGGCCAAGAAGTGGTTGCATGTTGGGAAAACAAGGAACCAAAGTGTGATGCATTGGTGATGGACATGACTGGCAATAGTATGGATTAGGACTAGGCCTAGGGAGAAGTTGAGGTCCATAAATGCCACCATGGTGAAGCAGAAAAAGACATGTGGCGGTCAAGTGACTTAGGCTTATTTGCAAGCGAGGACGGTTTGGAGGAGTTCGAATGCGTAAGTGGTTTGGCGGCAAATCATTGGGGCCACGTGGAAAGTGACAAAGCATGGGTGATGCTGCAAGGAGAAAGAGGACTGGTTATTGGGGCAAATTGGTAATTTATCTAATACTGGAATCTAAATAGTTTGGAAAACCACAGTGGTGGTTTAAGTGGTTTAAGTCACGCCAAAGAGTGTTTGATGCAAATTTGGGCTCGCAGAGCAAATTTGGCATCAATGTAATAACTGCTTTGAGAAGCGTGCTTATGTGAGTGGAAACCCCGTTAAGAGTGTTGGGTTTCGGGTTAACCCATGTAAAAAGTAGACAATATCCACTCTAGTGTCCAGGTTTAGGGTTAGGGTTTCCTCCACTAAAAAAGGAGATGTAGGGGTAGGAGTGGTCTCAAGCCTTAGACTAAGACATTAAGAGGTTTAGGGTTTCCGCAAGATTTTGATGTTCTTGTGTGTGTGAGTACTCCTTGGAAGTTTTGCCCTCAGGAGGAGAGGCTTTGTAATCTATCTTCATGATTTGAAATAAAGATCAGTTTTGTGCTCAAGATTTGTCTTTTATTCTTGACCTTATTTATTGATTCCTGATCTTTCTTGTTGGTTTCAATTTCTCTTGATCTTGTGTTGACAAAGATGAGTGATTGACAAATGTATCCTCTAGAGATCATCATCCAATCATATAGACAAGCTCTCTCATGATCATCAAGAAATTTCTTAAGAAACCGAATTTCTGCTTGAAAAAGAAGGAATTGAGGTAGATCGTGATCTTGCACGTTTGAGACCAATCTCTTTAGGGTTCTTGCTTATTGTAGTGACCCCCATTTTTACACAAATGCGAAAATGGAAATCTCATGTGCATACAGTGCTACTCCCATGATCAGTAGCTAGCATGCACATTTACAACAATTGATATCACATCCATACTCTTTATTACAAATAATAAAGGTAATATACACAATAAGGTCTTACAATTCAGAAAAATGCAGCGGAAAGAATTAAAGTCTTGTAGTATGCCCATACAATCCCTCAGGCAACTGACAAGGTATAATCCCTAGAAAAATCTCGTCAACATTCCCGAATCCTGCGTCGAATAATTTCATCGAGCTATTATGATCCTTCACCCTAAAAACAACATATAAGCAAGGGTGAGTACTTTCGTACTCAGCAAGACTTTTGCAAATCCTATTATATATGTAGGCCATTCAAAAGGAAAGGCCTTCATGGTTAATTTGCATAAAGCTAGATTGCAAAAGAATTTACTGAAGTGTAGAACATAAACGGAATTTAAGTAAAAGCAATTTAATATGTAAGTTCGAATCAATAAATTTCACGAACCTCAATTCTTTCGATCATCTCCATGAATCAATCATTGACAACACATAATACAAATCTGAAATAATCCTTTCCAACAAAGGTTTCCAATCCAAATCATGATGCTTGACAGCACATATCAAAGTCCACATTTTGTAAAATAAAACAGCTAACTATGTGATGACTTTACCAAATGCCCATAACCGTGGGCGCAGCTAATCGATTAGTTTTTACTCTGCAGAGTTGTACAGCTTTACCCACAAGAAATGATCAACCCCTTTTGCTAGACCATTCAACACACTTCCTTTGGTGTGTCGGCAAGGCGATCATAACATAACTGTTCAATTACTTAATCCTAACTTTGCACCAGCACGGGATGAAAACCCATACCCTGGCAGAAGAACTTAGTGCATAGAAATGATGGAACTTCCCCAGAAGTACGGCGTGCACCGTTGTATCAGTAAACGTTTAATCCATGATCACCTCGGTGTGGACGTCCCTTCGAGCAATCCATTAAGGAACAACCCGTACTACTACAGCCTTCGAAAGTGCAAAACTAGTTTTAAATAATTTAATTGGTTAAGACTGTCACACACCAGCACTTGTGGTTGTACGATTATTTTGGCATGAAAACAACCCATAGCTGGTCTTTAATCTGACACAGACAATAATTCTCCCCCTAATCTACGTGCATGCCCTTCTGCACACCCGGCTATTGCCAATAATTGCCTGTATCAATATTATAATTTTATTTTCATTTTTAACTAAAATAACCAAAAATCATCATCATGCCTCAGCATGTCCAAGTATCATTTGATCAATATCTCCAATTGGTTTATCCCAAGATTTCAAAATGTCATGTGTTCAATATTTCTAACAAATCCTTACCAAGTCTAAAGCATGGCTAAGCAGATTATTAAATATCGTGTATACCCAGAATGACATCATATATTGTCTGATCATGATTCTAAGGTATCAAGGCTCACAAATTCATTATATCAAGGAGGTTTCAGGGATTTACAGGTATAGCTACCATTACCCATAACTTAGCAGAGTTTAATGAATATATGTGTGCAATTAAAACATCTAATGAAAATATTTATAAAACTGGGATCAACATGGTCAAAGGGGTGCTTGCCTTGCTTAATCATTGCTTACAACGAGGACGGAATCGAAGATGATAGAGGCGAGGACGGAATCAACAACGTCGGGTTCTACACGTCGATCAATGGAAATATAGCAAATAATAAACTTCAACAAGGGCAAAAAGAAAATAGATAGCAAGAACAAATAAAACTCTTCACAAGAAATAGGGATTGCTCTTTAGAAATTTATTAATTTTATTTTACGAATTCAAGATGCAAAAATTGGTTAAGATTAAATAGAAATGATCATTTCAGGCTTAAGGTGAATTCTTGCCTTTAATTAGGATTCAGATTCAAAGCAACATTTAATTAATATTCTAGTTATAAAAAGCTAACCTATTGATTTAGGCTACTAGCATTATTTACATGATGTTTGAGAAGGTTCTGATGATACAAACTTCATAATTATTGATTTCTCATTTATGCCTAAAATTCATTCATTCATATTGCGGTCTAAAGAAATATGAACAGTTAGGGTTATTAATCTATCAAGATTAATATGCAAAGCATGTCGAATCGAGATTCTTTCTTCGGATTATGGTAGTATGAACTTTTTAGTGTGTATCTAAACTAGTTTTATAAGTTTTAGCACTTAGACAGGTTATTTTATTTGCAGTTGAAATAGTCTAAATGATCACAATGTTAACGTTAAATCGGCCAAGTTTCATTTTAAGTTTGCGGCTACATTCAACACGATTTCTTATTCATTTTTTCGACATTAGTAGGGAATAACTCTAGGAGTGTTTTAAAGATAATTTTACTATTATTTGACCTCATGAACTCAAGTTAATAACTATCTTAACTTCTTATGCATTTGAAAGCCAATATATTTCCAAATCTAATTCAATTCAGATTCAACCCTAAATATTTTTGCATATCTACGTTCATTACTGATTTTTGAAACTTACAAAACTAGTTCTACATGATTTACATTCTTTTTGCAAAAGATATTCATATTTGAATTCTTAATACATTGAAAGCAATCTATTTTAGAAAATGGTACAAATTAAGATAGAATCTAAATATTATTATATATTTGGGTTCCTGAGGATTTAAGGTTTCCACCAAAATTGGTTATATTCAAATTTGAACTTGTTTGCATAAACATTGTATATAACATACTTGATCTACTTCTTTTAGTTTAACTTTATAATTTAAACAGAGTTAGTTATTTCAATATTTTTAATATTCAGAATCCTCATGTGTTTATATGAACATATAAATTTATTTCATGATTTAAGTAATTACAATCTGAATATTTATAATGGTGTCAGATTAAGGTTGATTTGAACTTTTAAATTCAAATAACATTAACTGAGTTTGAAGATTAAATATTTTTGCACAAATGAGTTTCTCATGGGTTTAGGAGCATGTATAAATTATTTTATCATTTTAGGATTCATGATGCATAGACTTTATAAAGAGACCATATTAAAGTTCATTTGAATTTCAATTTCAAATAAATCAAACAAAATATAAGAATTAAATATTTTTGCATATTTCAGATCCTAATGTCATAAGTATTCTAACAAAATTTACTTTATTTAATTTGGAGTTTATTTGCAGAAATTCTATGTATAGCATATTTTTAATCCTTTCTTTAAATTTAAATTTAAATTCTAAACAGAGTTGAACTTCAAAATATTTTTGCATATTCTGAATCTACATGATTTTATATGAATTTATAAATTTACTTCATTTCATTTTGACTATTAGTTCAAAAGTTATAAGCAAATGAATGTTTTCGGGTTTGATAAATACTGGAAAATAGAAATTTTACCAAATGTGGAAAGTGTGCTTTCCATCAGCGAATACGCCTTTCGCTTTTGGGCTGGACCAGAGCTAGGCACTGACGGCTGGGCCCCAGATGGCAGCAAGAGCGAACGAGCGCCATGCGACTGACTGCTGGGTCCCGCGTGGCAGAGGAATGGGCGACGCGCAGCGGCTGACGGCAGGGGCCCACTCGGTAGTGAGCTGAGGGAACCGAGCGGCTGACATCTCGGTCCCGCATGTCAGTGACAGAAGGCAGAGGCTTGGCTTCCAAAGCTCGCCGGCGATGGAGGAGGGCCAGAGAGGCTGAATGGGTTTCGGTTTGAGCATGAGCAGACGATTGCGCATACGGGGAAGGTCTGATTGGCCATCGGCGATATTGGAAAACGGCGCGCCAACAGATGGCCAGCAAGCAAAGCTTCAATTATACAGGCGATTTCGAAAAATTGATGGCCAAATGAGTATCAGTGGGTGATAATCAACGTGTTTTAGCGCTTTGTTCAAAGAGAATGCATGCGAAACCAAGCTCTCACCGTGCGCATCCATGGCGGAAAGGAGGAGCTCGGGGCGATGGTTCTCTAGGGAAGATGAGCACAAATTGGCACCGGGGATGGACTCTAGGGATCATGAGGGTGCTACTGGTCGACTGGTTCAAGCTAATTTGAAGTATAGCGATGCGTGCAAGGATTTCCCCTCCTTTCGGATCTTGCCGGCTTTGGGGAAGAAAATGGGATTGGTTGGTGCATGAGGTTGGTTCATGGGTGAGTAGAGGTTGCTGTGATGATCTCTTGGAGATAGCCAAGTTAGGTTTTGTAGATGAGCTGAAATGGTTCGGGATTGGCTTCGAGTGGATGAAGAACGGTGAGGCGTGTCGTGGCAGCGAATTCTCAATGGAATTACTGTCGTGGCAGAGGTTTGGCAGGGCGAAGCAGAGAGGAGCTGACCAAATCTCGCCGACCTTGTGCCGTGGCAACGATTGGGTGGTCAGAAGCTTGCCGTGGCAAGGATTGGCAGAGCGGGTGAGGTCAGCTGAGGCAGTTTCGTGGGCATATTCATCGCACGGTAGGGGCGCAAACACTAAGACGACACCGTGGCAGAGGGCTGGCAGAGGTGTCAGCCTCGGGGCGCGGGTTGCGGCGCGGAAGAGACAAGAGGGAAGGCGGTGCAGCTCGGGCGGTTGTGCTGGTGCTTCGGGCGAAGAAAGCAGCGAGAGGCAGAGAAGAGGCAAGGAAGAGGATGAGCGCACTGGATGCTTGACACATGGAAATCCAACGATCACAGCTCAAAGAGTTCACAGATAAGGCTGAAGTCGGTTTGCCCTAATGATTGAGGCTATCAAATTGACTGGTAAATTTTTAAAACTTTTTACAGAGGTTGGGCAGGTAATGATAAGGGCTCAGTAAAATTTTTAGATAAAAACTTCTTGTATATATTTTATTAAAGTTCTGACCTAAGAAGCCTGGAACGCTGAACCATGTGGGGTTCCTCGTTCCCGGGAACCTCATTCCGGAACGCGGAATGGGAACGAGCGGGACGACGTACCGTTCGAAGGATGGAACGTCGACTCGACCGCAGAGATCGCGCCCGGTAGCGTCCCGAAGTCGGGAGACGCCCCGGATGTCGTTCTCCAACTCCCACGTCTGCCGCGCCATCGCCGCCGACAAGGTGGGCTCCATCTTCACCGACGAGGTGGCCTCCATCACGCTGCAGTGCGGTGTGGCGCCGCGGCAGGCAAACCCTAGCAGCGAAAGAGGAGACAAAAAGGAGGCGACGGCGAGGGGTTTGGTTTTGGTTGCGCCTCTGCTTCTGCTTGGTTCAGCGAAGGTAGTAACAAATTCTTATGGGCCAGGCCGCGAAGGTCTTTATGGGCCAGGCTAACAGAACATTTGTATAGTTATGCTAATTTTAAAGTGCCCCTTCTTGTTGGCATGCACCGAGAACATCGTTCCGCATTTTCGTTCCAAAATCACATGGTTCGCGTTCCGGACGTCGAACAAACAATTCGAGGAGGTATACCCCCTTCGTACCATGTTTCTAAAAAATGTCGACCCTTGTTCCATGTTCGTTCCTCGATCCCATCGTCCCGGGAATTTGGCTTCTTAGGTTCTAACAATGCAATATTTAAATTTCTGACTATTCTGTTTTATATTTAATTGGAGTCTAAAACTGAGTTATTATTTTATGATAATTTTTTTAAACATCTGATATATCATTTTACATCTTCTGTAAAATTTTCAGAATTTTATATTGATATTTAAATTATAAAAATTCTGACATTGCTATTTTCAGTTTTATTTATTTTCTATTTCTGAATTATTTGGAGGCTTATCCTACCTGGTAAATTCTTGATATTTTTACCAGAGGTACATTCTGTGTCAAGAGTTCTTTGGTAATTTTCTCAGATCGAGATAAATTCTTAATATTTTTCATTAATTCGGATGATACACTGTTTCTAGTCAAAGTTTGTCTTTTCCATTATTACTAATATTTTTACCATGCAGTAAAAATTAAATTTACCAGGTAAAAAGTTTACCTGAAGGTTAAAAATCTTAATATAAAATTTTCAAGATTTTATTTTTACCTTTTATATTTTTATCATTATCCATTCCTTAATTATTTCTATTTGATTTTTCATGCAATGCATAATTCCAAAGAAAATTCAAATAAAGCCAATAATGTTAAGAAAACTTTGGAGATGTCTAGGGAGCACTTGAGTGTTTTCTTATTAAATAGCACTCAAATTTTGAGTATTCCATGGCCTTTTTTACATTAATTATATACTAGTTTTACACACTAAGTGTCTAGGGAGCACTTGAGTGTTTTCTTATTAAATAGCACTCAAATTTTGAGCATTCCATGCATGACCTTTTTTACATCAATTATATACTAATTTTACACAAATTAAATTATGTAAAAAATAATGTGACAATTTGTAAAAAAAGAAACAAACCAAACGATAAGGAACACAATAAACAAAAATGTGGATCACAAAGTTAGATATTGACAGTCAAAATGAGGAAGCACAACATGGATCACAAACTAATATCTAATAGACAAAAAAAATTGAGTGCTCATAAACAAAAAAACACTAGTGTTATTTAGCAATTCCCAAAATAATAATATTCAAATTCAAAATATTTATTTTTATTTAATTGTATTTTTCGGAATGTTACACTTGTTATGATACGTAGAAGACCATCTAAGTTCAACTTATCATCAAATCCTCACAAGCAAGCTCAAGGCAAAGTTTTTATTTTTGACTCAATTTTAATGCAACCTTCGGTAAATTCGAAAAAAATCAAAAGTTTAACATCAATCCTTACAATTGAAAATTGGAATAGGTTTTTAACACCCAAAGGAAGGTGCATACAAAGTTTCACGGGTTTTTAATCAATCAATCAAAAGATATACTGATTTCCACTTTTGAAGTTATGCTGATTTACTGTTCATTTGCCCTTTTTACTGTTCATGACATTATCAGGGTAGCACGGTAGTGCCTCTGGTACTATTTATTCCGTCACTGCTGCCTATTTAACACTGATAGTGTTGCCGCAAAAGTGAAATTGTTCAAAAATTTCTTCTTCCGCACATATTTGACTAGTAATGGTTTGGTTAGTCCTTTTTATAGGGTAAAATTTAAATTGTGATCATTCATCCCCTCCTGATTATCATTTCCGGTCCTTCATACAGCAATATAACTGAGATGTATACGACAACTATGCCGTATCATTGTTGTATTCAGTAGTTACTTCCCTTATTGTACAAGATACAAACTATGTATGTATTCTGAAGCAATGCCTTGATACGGTGTGCGATTGCATATCAATCTTTCACAAGTGACCTCTGTCCTTTTTCGAGACGGTCACACTCATTGACTCACTTATTTTGTCATTTCACAGAAGTAAAGGAACCAGGAAATTACAACAGGTGAGCTAAGTTAGTCACGTCAAATGGTATCAACCAGCCTGCATGGACTTGACTCAGCACAGATGATATCCGGATGGAGTAACAATGGACTTTTGATATACACTACCGGTAATCCACCAACGCGCAGCTATCCTGCCTGCCCTTTCAAAAAAACAAAGGAAGAACTAATCAAGTCTCCAATATTTTCTTTAGGACTCCAAGTCTCCAATAAGAAATATTTCAAGCAGCAACAAAAGTCTAAAATTATCGGCATATTTTAAGATTCAGAACAAATATTTCAATAAAAAAATTAGTAAGACCAGCAATGTAGCATTTTGCTCCTATACTAGCCCGAACAAGAACAACGCTGATGAGTTTGAGACTACAGAATCCGTAAGAATCCCTGTAACCCTCAATGCTAGATACTTCAGCAGCCAATGAAAAGATTAGTCTGTAAAAAGCGTAGGCTACATATTTTTTTTGAACGAAAGGCAGGAGCTCTGCCCGATGCATTAAAGAGGGAATAACGAAAGGGATTACAGAAATTCAGAATAAGTGAGTTCGTAAAACAAAAACCAAAACCAAAACCCACACCATAATAGAAGAACAACACCACCAAACACCATTAGAACGACGATTTAGATCGAACTGACGAGGCTAGAAATCAGAGCATCTAGAAAGCCACCAATCGGTTATACACGTCCATGGCAACTATGTCAGCTACTTGCTGCACCGTGCTATAAGTATTTTGAAAGATCCTGCAATTCCTTTCATTCCAAAGGTTCCACAAGCGCGACCGGTGGGGAGCGGCGGTGGGGAGCGGTCAGCCTAGGGCTGCGCCTACTCGCCATGCCGAGCACCGGCCGATCGGTCCTTGCGATGGACCCGGTCTAGCTGATTCGGCTGTCATGGAAGGGCAAAGAGGCCCAACTGCGGGGCAGAGAACTCCACGAATCGTAAGATGAATTGCAGGATCGCACCTGGGCTTCTGTTTTTCTGCTGGCCCGTGTAAACGAAGCACTCGAACAGTAAGATGGCATCTTCAAATTGAAATTTAGGCATCCCCAGATCAAATGTGATATCCAGATTTCAGCAATCATTCACTATGGAATTGTTTTTAAAAAAAAGTTAGATCATTGCTTTAGCAACTAATTTGCTCGAACGTGTTCCGGTTGATAACATCCAAGTCGTTTTGCATACTTCAAAAAGATCAAATAGAAGGACCAATTATCGGATCAAAGAGGCCACCTAGAAGGCAGCAAATCATGGAAGAACAGAGTCAATGAGTTTGGCAGCAAACCTAGAAGGCAGCAAATCATGGAAGCACTGAACATATTCCATTGAAGCGAATCGAACAAGCAAACGATTAGCACAACATAACACGAAGCGACGAGCCACCCATCCAGGTTCTACCACCTCCTACACTACACACCGAGACAGAAACTGAAGAGAGCAACCAACAACGAGCCCATCAGGCCCTCTCGCCCCTAATGCGGCGGGCGAGCTGGATGTCCTTGGGCATGATGGTGACCCTCTTGGCGTGGATGGCGCAGAGGTTGGTGTCCTCGAAGAGCCCCACCAAGTAGGCCTCGGCGGCCTCCTGCAGCGCTGCGACGGCGGAGGACTGGAACCTGAGGTCCGTCTTGAAGTCCTGCGCGATCTCCCTCACCAGCCGCTGGAACGGCAGCTTCCGGATGAGCAGCTCCGTGCTCTTCTGGTACTTGCGGATCTCACGCAGCGCGACGGTGCCGGGGCGGAAGCGATGCGGCTTCTTCACTCCCCCCGTCGCTGGCGCCGACTTGCGCGCCGCCTTCGTCGCCAGCTGCTTCCGCGGCGCCTTCCCGCCCGTCGATTTGCGCGCTGTCTGCTTCGTGCGGGCCATCGGCGATCTCTGGGGCGCAAGGAAGAACTGGAGAAATTAGGAGGTGTTTCGAATTTCGAATTGCGGTGCGAGGGTTTCAATTTGGGGGCGAGGTATTTATAACGACTGGGAAGGCGGGATCGTGAAATTTTTTGGGCGGAGTGAGAGGGAGGCGTCAGGTTGTTTTGGAACGTCAGATGGGATCGGACGGTCGGACTTACGCTGGTGATGGTGGCGATCCGCGGGGTGGATGACAGTGGGATGCTATTGGCTGAGAGGATGTTGAGGAGGATCGACGGGGCCACCAGCCACGTCGGCCTGTGTACATTTGTGTGGCGTGGGCGGAGTGGGCGTGGCGTTTGGGTGGTTTGGGAACGTCGGATGCATTGGACGGTACAGATGAGATGGCTGGGGGTGGCGATCCGTGGGGTGGGTTGATGCTGCCACGCTATTGGCTGCGAGAAGCTTGGGGGGGATCGATGGGCCCATTAGAGGATAGAATCCTTTGTTGCTATTTCGTTTCCCTTGCCCGCAACGTGCGGCCCACAGTAAGGCCCGGCCTGGAGTGGCCCAATGGACATTGGCACATTGCGGTGTGCGCTGCATGCGCATTGTAGAGACTAGAGGGTGCATGGTCTCATGTCGCGATGAATAGAGAGATTGTTTTTTCTGGACTGGCCTCCTGACCGTATTTTTTCACGAAAATAGTTTTCGTCTTGACATTTGTTTATAAAAAAGAATCACCGAGTGAGCTTCAAGACGATGCACCGAATCTATACACACACACGCACCATACACATACACCCATACACGCACTCATGCGCGTACGCGCGCCGAGGCCCGCACCGAGCGACGCTGGAACACAGGTGGGCTGAGCGTTCGATGAGTGACTCAGCCAATGAGCTACGCGTTCGCTCGCTCGCTCGTGACAAATTTGTGAATCAAGCCTCTTGAGTCAAAATTCTGCGGGTGGTAACCGTGGAATTTTGTCTCGCGCTTGGGCTCTGCTGGAATGCAAAAACCAGCGGCCAACAACCGCTTGAAATTTTTTTTTATTTTTTTCCGCTCGCTGGAAAATTTTGCCCGTGACTAGTTGATAGGGGTGGGTATTATTTAACCAAAATCGAATCGAACTGAATTAACCGAAAATTTGGTTTTTCGGTGTATGGTTTTTCTGCTACTATTCAGTATACGGTTTTTCCTGCTACTATTCAGTGTACGGTCTTCGATTCGGTTTTCGACATTTGGGAACCAAATAAACCGAGCACCTGAATAGTTTACAGGCTACACCAAAAAATCCCCACCCCAACCCTAGGTCGAATTTGGTCGATTGCCCCCGAGGCCCTGACCCCTATTCCATTCGGCCATTCGACGGCCTCGGCCATTCACGGCTCCGCCCAACCCTAGGTCACGCGTCTCCACCCCAACCCAAAGCTCTCCAGCCCTCGGCGGCTCCGTGTTGATCTCTGGCTACCGCCTCCTGTCGACGGTCAATCCGTTGTCTCCCCTGAGCCTCGATCTCTACAAGCTACAGCCGACGCCTCCTCCCTCAGTGCCGCCTGGAGTGGATATGTGGATATCATCACCGTCGCACCTCAATCTTTGCTCACTGTCGTCCATCCCCAAGTACCACCACACTAACGTCAGCCCCACACGTGGCCTCCCATCTCCTAAACTCGCTCTAGCTGCTCTGCCTTTGCCTTCCTCCGGAGTCCAGCCGGTGAGGTAAAACTCCAACTCCTCATAAAATTTTTTCAGATCTAAGTTGACTGGTTGTATGCAGGGATTCAAAAACCGTTTTTGAGAAAACCGATTCAAAATTCACGGTACAAAAACCGCAAAAACTGCTCGAAAAACGTCAGAACCCGAAGAGTTAAGAAATCAAAAAATTTTGAAAAAAAATTTAAAAAATCGAAAAACATTTGGTTTTCAACGAAAACCCACTCGATTTGAAAAAACGGCCGACCAATTGAACGTTCCTAAAAAATGGTTTTTCGAGCGGTTTTTTGCGAAAACCACGGTTTTCAACGCATAAAATTTTTCAAATATTTTGAATTTTTTAAATTATATCGGTTTACCGAGAGGTTTTGGATTTCGAACTGCAGCGATAAGCTTGAAAACCGTGGTTTTCAAGCGGTTTACCGCGAAATTGTGAACCCTAGTTGTATGTAGTACTCCACTAGTCCGTTTGAGGTTGCAGCTGCCGCCTGCCTGGTCCTAATAGTTTATGATTACCATTTACCAGTTCATTACAGGCTCACAGCACCATTCGAACTTGTTCCATGATATGTATTGTGGCCTATAGGGTTTAGATGCAAATTTGATTGATATCATATTTTAGTTCAATCACCATATATTTCAGCAACGAAGCCTCCAACCAGGAGACCAATTTGGTAGCTAGTTTGGACAAGTGCCCAGTTCAAGGAAATTCGGTTAACCAGAAAATCGAATTAACCAAACCGATTAATTTGGTTTGGTTATTACCTTTGTTCAATTTTAGATCGGTTTGTAGAATCCAAAAACCCAGATATTTTAAAATAAAAAAAATCAAACCGATAAAACCGACTTAATCAAATACCCATACCTAACACTCCCGATAGTACTAAAGCATGCAACAAATTTTATTTGTATGCATGCCTTGAGACTGGTGTGAGCAGTTTTGCGACACTAAGAATTGTGAGCTTTGGTAGAGCTGTTTGGTAGAGATTCTAGTTTCACCTGAGATCTGAAACTTGTAGCCTAAAATAAAGTGAATTAAATTTATATTTTTGATCTAAAATGTAAACAAGATGATTCATCTAAACACTCTTAATATACTCACAGCTCCAGCTTCACGAATCTGGTGAAACTAGAATTTTCAGCTTCACCAGATTCACGAATCTAGAGAAGCTAAATCCCTACCAAACAGGCCCTTATTAAGCCCACACAAACGCGCGGGAAAAAAATTCAAGCATCGGCTGGTGCATAATTTTCCAGTGTGGTTCCGTCAAATCCAATGGTTGCTTGCCGCTAAAATAAAAGGGAATAAAAATATAGCGCTGCCGATTCCAGCGGTCCTATCCGTGGGAAAAAATATAAAAAAACAGTGCTCATCGGCTTTGTATTTCAGCAAAGCCCAGGCTAGAGGACTAGATTCATAAATTCGTCATGACGAAAGTCATTATCAAAAAAAATATGGCTAAAAAGCTAGTACAGTAAAAAATTTGGAAAGAAACCACATATTTAGAAAAGGGGTCAATACATGATGATGATACATTAGATCCACTTACCGATCGAATGATCGTCTTATCTTTCTCGCGTGAACTGACCTGTCGGTGGGTATCGATCGAGTGTTTAATTTGTTGCTTTAAGGTTACCTGCGAGGCTACGAAGGGACGGGGTGAATGAGGTGATATCACTTATCTATAAATTTTGTCTAGTAATATTGTTATAATATGTGGTTAAGAGAGAATGAAGAGAGAAAGAAATGGCCTAGCATGCAATAGATGGTTTGTAAGATGCTTATTGACGGTTTTTCTTTTCTATTGTATTCATACCAGAAATTATAAAGTCAATTAAGAGAATAATCTATTATATGAGTTATTTTTTTACTTATAAATAAAATAGAAAGTATTATAGACAACGTCTATATTGTACATGTCCTAACTGCCGACTATTTTTATCACCCGCCGTCCTGGGATGTCTTTGCTTCTGCGTTCAGTGAGAAAGATGCGGCACGAAACACATGCATGATTCGATTCTTGAAGGCGGGCTTTCTTAGCTCTACCAAGTTCGTCGTTTCAAAAATTCCACATGGATGTACATCTCAACTTACCCACCTACATATAAAATTTATGATCAAATTCATCCTATACTAGCAGTTACAAAAAACAAACAGCAAAATGAATAGTGATGAACAGTAAAAAATCACTGTTCATGCTGAATTTGTCTTTTGTAACTGCATGTGATCCATGAATTTTATATGTAGATGGGGTAAGCTGAGATGAAAGACAAGATTAGCTCTACAAAGTTCGTCGCCACAGGGACTTATGCAAGGGACAACGCAATCCCTACGAGAATCATGTATCCGCGTAGAAAGACAAGATTATCAGCACCATCCCTGGGTAGGATAGCTTTCATTCTAGTGGGATTGCGATTACAAGATTATGGTAGTATCGTACATCTAAAATCGTGATTCTACTAATTATTTAGTCTAAACTATTACTCCGTCTAATGGTGAGTCATCGTCTATAATAAATACATTTTTATGCTATAATTAAAAGATCGTAGAATCTTATAAAGACAACCTAAAATATTATTTATTGTACATGATGTCTTTAATTTTGTCTTTAGATGACACGAAGAAGTATATAGTCGTCTCTGCTATTTTACATGTTATAAAAAATACTAAATTGAAAAAAAAAATTAATGAGAAATGAGTATGCATATTCTTATTAACTGATATGCTATAACCACTTAACATCTTAAAAAGCATTTAAGTATGGTTGGATGGTAGAAAAGTTACGATTCCTTTAATGTACAAACAATTTGAAATGGTGACTTCTAAGGCCATAGATGAACAAATACAGTAAAAAAAAAGGAGATCGTATTTGGTATGATACCACTTATTGTTATCCTACGTACGTAGCATTAGGATTGGAACGGCCGGACGGGATACTACGATCGTATTATTCCATGATACGGATTATGATTCCGGTAACATTAGTTCCCTGCTCCAACGGGAATCCAGCTCGTGCGAAATGACTCTGTTCATGCATCTAGGGCTGGAAGTTACAGCCGACGAGGTGACGGTAGAATATAGATTCAAGCGCCTCTTGCTCAGGTGAGGCGGTAATTAACACACTCTTGCAGCTTCATCCACAGTAGCAGAGCAACTCCGCCATGTTCGAAAGATGTGACGAAGCACGTGAAGGCGTGGAGCAACGGCGAGCATTCAGGAAAGATGCCGAAAACAAAAACTAGAACAGGTGCAAAAGCGGTGATCGTCAGGGGCGGATTATACGGTGTTTGTTGGGGTCAGGTGACACCCGACCTCTCCAGCATAACTTATATAATCCTCGTAGTACATAGATATACGATTTTTTTATTAAAAACTTTTATGTCAGTATTCGAGTACATAATGGTCTCAGTATTGTTTTCAATCCTCCCCTTGTATCATTGATGTACTCTGATACTTTGTCGCTAAGGTTTGGCTGGTCAGGCCTGCCGGGGACCGTTCACGTTGCGGCTTGCCGTCCGTGTCATCCTCCAAAGAGCAGCCCACTCACGCAGCAGGCTGCCTGTTCTTCACCTGCGGCTGTCTCGTGCGAGAGAATGAAGGGCTGGAATGAGCCCTGCCCACTGAGGAAGTGAGGATTAGAGGCTGCGTGATAGGACGCTCCATTCTAATCTATCCGCCAAATGGGAATCGTTTCACCTTTAAACGTGTTTTGTCTCCATTCGCCGGATTCGTACGTTTTGAACATGCCAGTCGTGGTGGACTAGGTTACCTCCGATGCTCCGCTGCGCGCCAATCATAAGTGAGGCGCCTTTCGGTGGATATGATATCTTGTTTCTGGTGGAGGAACCGATGACTGATTCGAGATGTAAGTGTTGAAGATTGAAAAAAAAAATTAAAGTGATGAAACTAAAGTTGTTGCTGACTATTCTTTCTTTTCAATTTGAAGGAAAATCATTGTAGAAACTGTAATATATATAGAACAACATAAAAATTGTGAATGAGATGTAGTTTAGACAGTCTTCTCTTCTTTTATTGATACTAGCCATGTGTCCGTACGTTGTAACGGAAACTTAATTTGCGATAAAAAATTTATTTGCCAAGAGTACTAACGGTGGCAAATGTGGGTAATTAAAGAGCAGTGGCAAAGGTAGGTAATTAGCAATGGCAAAAGCTGGTAATTAAAGAGCAGTGGTAAAGATGGGTAATTATGATGAAGTGACGCAAAAAGAAACTCTTATTTTATATAGTAGAGATCTTTGGATATGTGTACAATGAAAGCTCATGCCCCCTTTATATAGGGAAAGAAGGTCTCTCGTCATGATAGAACAAGCAATGTGGGGCTAAACTATGCTAATGGGTCGAATGGACCTATTGCCCAACATGGTCCAGTTTAGATAAAGTGACGACGCTATCAGATCGTCCAGAACAGGCCAATATACAACGCTCTCCTTGGTCACTCTGCCAATTCCATGTTCATATCTCATTAAAAACTCCTTTCAAAAACCTAGTAGGATAAATGGTAAGAACAAAAGAGTACATAGTTCGTATTGTTGCAATTGTATATGTTGTCTCATTAAAAAGAGTACATAAATGGTAATTAACTTGATCATCGGGCCTAATTTTTTAATACCTAACACATTCTAGCTAAAAAGAAGATAACATCCCCTCATTCCTCTTCGCTGAAAGGATGTAATGAGCCGACGAAGGAAAACCAACTTGCAATCCAAGAGGAGCAAATAAAAGGACCACAGACTGATATACAATCACAACGATGAATCTGCAGGATAGGGCCCCTACCGAACCGAGCAAGGCAGTGGCAACATGCCGAACATTGTGTGGGATAGTTGGATGAAAACCGGTCCCCATCACCCATCCAGCCTAGAAGTCGCTGACCGATGAGGAGTGCAACAACCTGCTAACATAAATTTTTGAATCATTCGAGATCTCTGAAGACTTCGTGCACTTGGTGCGACAGTATGCTCTACTACTTGTGAAAAATGCGTAGAAGAACTTCAAGAGCACGCTCGTCACAGAATACATCAAGATAGATAGGACTCCCTTCATTAAGTACGGGTTAATTGATGAGGACATATGGCAAACATTTGCCAAGATGAAGATGATGAAAGAATCCGTTCATTAAAGTGAAGCGCACAAAGCCCTCCAGGCAAGGAACACCCACCCTCACAGACTCGACACCACTGGGTTCATGGGTAAGGGTGCACAATAGAGGAGGGAAGACAAGGAAGCCTCCTCGCCATTTATGTCAATCGTTGACGAGCATGCCCGAAACTGGCTAAAAGCAAGGTCACGTGCCACGTCTTTTGGCACTATGTTCTTTACAAATCCCGCAGATGAGGAAGTGTGCAAATACCTGGTAACATATCGAACTACCAACTTTGTAATTAGTCCATAACTTTATAAGTGAAATAACATGTTGGAATCTTTTAGGTAGTGTTAAGTACACAATCTTTCGATGGCTCTTTTATACTAGATAGGGAGAAAGATGTACTCTCCACAGCCTTGAGAAGCAAGGGACACCCTGGTCGCACACGAGGCAAAGGGGTTTTCACTCACCAAAAAACTAGATTCCCATATGACTCCGACAAATACCGGAGTAGGAATAGAGCCAAAGTCGAGCGTGAGGAACAACTTGTAGAGAAGATTAAGGAAAGACTGAGAGATGAATTCAGTAATCAGATAAGAAGCCTCGAGGAAAGGATCAATAATTATGAGAGACAGTCCACGCAAGCCTAGATGTACACATTTCAGTCCCCATTACCCGTAAGAGCAGTTGTGCATCCGTAGCTCACACAGATGAAGACGACGGTAAATTTCATATCTGCAACATCAAGGTATTAATATATGTCTCTTAAATTCTCCATAGATATAGCTGCTAGTTGTCTTAGCTAATTCTGTATCATTATGTAGGAGGTCACACGGTGTAATCTCCAAGTGAGGCTTGCCAATAGCTCTGTTCCCCTTCAAGCTGTTTGGGGCTTGCGTATCTACCTGGTCAAGGGGCGCTGCTGCATGGTACCCAAGTAGTGTCAGGTTTCATGAAGATCAGTGTGGATGGTGTGCACAACATTTTCAAGGCCGTCACGCTACAGATGCCCCCAAATGACGAGATCATGACACTAGGAGATGCCATTGATGGAGGAGGCTTTGGTGGCTCAAAAGGATAAAGAGTACATACTTTTACCTCACAACCTAGGGTAAATACTACACTACTTGCTATACTTTGATTTGTATTGTACATGTAAGGTGTACGTTGCTTCAGGAATGTCTGAGGCTAACATTTTGGAATCATTTAGGTCGTTCAAAGTGTACAAAGCTCGTGAAAGACTTCTGGCAAGGACAGGGCGAAGCTAAAGCACCCTTTTAAGTTTTTGGTACCTGCTAATACATAATAATGCTATCACATTCCGTAATAATGCATATGAAACTAACCAATTTTATATTTGTAGTGCCACCAGTAGGGAAAGGGAAATAACCTATATGGATTTTACGTTTGCCACAACATGCAACTCCTCCTCACTACAAACAAGATCGATATGGTTACAACTGCATTGAAACAGACCGATCTAAATGGAATTCGAGGACAACTATGTTGCTTCTTGCTGAATCAGATCATAAATCTAGAAGGCGAGTTCCACTCTGCCTAACGTGAGGAGTCGTGTTATTTATGAATTACCACTCAGCTGCTTTGCGAAACTTGTGCATTCAATTGTTAATATATCTGAATTAATTTCTAAAATTAAAGGATGTAATATACATAGTGTAATATATAATCTGGGTTGATTTTTGAAATGGATGTGTGCTATAGGTGGTGTAATAATATGTAATTTGAGTGGATGTCTGAAGTAGATGTGATAATATGGATGTCTGAAATGGATGCAATAATATGGACGTAATCTGTAATCTAAATGTTTCAAAGGGCATATCTAGCATTTCTTGAGACTAACCAGTAAACAAAAAAATATATTAATGCAAAGTAACATCACAAACGGCACAGACGGTTCACACTCAGAACCGTCTATGATCTCTATTTATCACAGACAGTTCAAACCATCTGTGATATGATTTTCACAGATAGTTCGTAAACCATCTGTGATGAGTTATCATTATCACTAACACATAAAACCGTTTGTAATAAGTTTTTTTAAAACCGTCTATGATAAAATTTTCTATATTAATCTCGAAGAGCTATCTTTCTATTCAGTGAGCATCCAGGCAGTTTTCGTTTTCAGTGAGCACAATCCAGTGTTCTTGTTATTTTTCCTTTCCAAATAAAACGAGAGCCACACAACTAAGCTTTAGCAGATTCTATGAAGGCATTAGCTTTAGAAGGATAGAAGAAAAACCGCATATGCAATAGCATTTCGACACATCACCTGAGCTTTAGCATTGGCCAATTACCTCCTGATCAGCGTATGTATGCAGCAGATCACACAAATAGCCAAATCGCTCATGCTATAGTCGGATGTGGACCCACCTGTCAATTATGGAGGGGGCATAGATAGGAAGCAGATTACAAGCCCTGATCTCTTAATAATGGTTAGAGAATATGCCACTCCCACTGAAACTTGAACCTTAGCAACTAAAGCTTGATCTCCAATCACCATAATGGTGGTGCAGCACTGCCATATGATTAGACCTGCAATCTTGTCCCCGTTTTTTTTTTATCCTTTTTTTCAAAATGGCATTCAAATGTGATTCACAAAAGCCCATAACATCTATTTTCTGTTAGGATTTTAGATGCAAACACACGTGTAAAAAGGAGACACAAGATTTTATATAGAAAACCCTTGCAGGGAAAACTACAGGAGGCAAATGCACCATTTGGTTCAAAAATTATAAGTATATAGAGGTTGGCTTAAATAGCCAAAATAGAATCCATGATTTGGAAAGATAAGATTTGTTGAAGATATGGATGTTGAGGAATCCAGAAATATCTCTAACAAACCTCTCCTTAATTCAAAATTCATAACTAATTATCTCAAAAAAAACCCGAAGGGCAATTAAGGACCATGAATGCCAACCAATTCAAAGCAATGCTTGAACTTGGTATTTGAAAGTGTCTTGGTCAACATGTCTGCATGATTTTTATTAGTATGTATCTTTCCTACAACAACTTATCCTTCAGCGCAACATCACGAATAAAGTGGTACTTGATATCGATGTGATTGGTCTTAACATGATACATATCATTCTTGGTCAAACAAATAGCACTCTGGCTATTACAATAAACAGTAAGAGTATCTTGTTTAATGCTAAATTCAGAAACCAGACTTTGCAACTAAATAGCTTCCTTAACACCTTCAGTAGCTGAAACGTACTCCGCTTCAGTAGTAGAAAGAGCGGTAATAGGCTATAAGGATGCCTTCCAATTGAATGCAGAACCACATAATGAGAAGATATATCTAGAAATTGACCTTTTTTTATCAAAATCACCAACATAATCAGAATCAATAAATCCAAGAACATCATTTGTCTTCACTTTATTCTTATCAAACATCAAGCCAAAATTAGAAGTGCCTTTCGAATAACAAAGAATCTACTTAACTGTATTCTAATGCTCTTTGCTAGGATTATGCATAAATCTACTAACAACACTAACAAAATGAGCTAAGTCTGGTATGGTGCAAATTATAGTATATATGAGATTACCAACTGCACTAGAATAAGGAATACGAGACATAGAATTTTTGTCTTCTTCATTAATAGAACACTAACTTAAAGATAACTTAAAGCGTGAGGCAAAAAGTGTATAAATAGGCTTTCTATTATTGAGATTAAATTTATCAAGTACCTTTTCAATATAATTTTTCTAAAATAGAAATAATGTACCAGTTTTGTGATCACGCTGAATTTCCATCCCAAGAATATTCTTAGCTGGACCAAGATCTTTCATCTCAAATTCTTGACTAAGTTGAGCTTTCAACTGTTTAATCAATGACTTGTCATGAGAAACAATAAGCATATCATCAACATAGAGCAGCAAATAAACAAAAAAACTATTTGAAAATTGTTTGAAGCAAACACAGTTATCATAATTGCTGCGAGAATACTGTTGTGCAATCATAAAGGAATCAAGCCTCTTATACCATTGCTTAGGAGCTTATTTAAGACCATAGAGAGACTTTTTCAAATGACAAACTAAATCCTCTTTTTCAAGAGTAGAAAACCCTCAGATTGTGTCATAAAAATCTCTTCTAAATCTCTATGTAAGAAAGCAATTTTAACATCAAGATGCTCTAATTCCAAGTCAAATAAAGAGACAAAAGCAAGTATAACCCGAATGAAAAAGTGACGCACAACAAATAAAAAATTTCATTAAAGTTAGTACCTTTTCTTTGGTCAAAGCCTTTTACCACTAAACGGGTTTTCCACCTAGCAGGTTCAATTTCAGAAATACCATCCTTCTTATAAATTCATTTACACTTTAAAGATTTCTTGCTTTTGGAAGCTTAACCAAATCTCATGTACTGTTTTTATGATACCACTTGTTAGGGCTCTAATATCACTTGTTAGAGTTTTAGATGCAAACACACACACAAAAGGGAGACACAAGATTTTATGTGAAAAACCTTTACGAGAAAAACCACGGGAGACAAATGCACTATTTGGTTCGAAGATTACAAGTACACAGGGGTTGACTTAAATAGCTAAAATAGAATCCGTGATTTGGAAAGATAAAATTTGTTGAAGACATTGATATCATTCTCCAGCAACAATTGGTATTGACACAATAACTAAAACTCCGAGGAAATGCACAACTTCAACTAGAGACTATACAATGTACAAGGCCAGTTTGGCAGTAACATCTAACGAACACAACCTTCTACTCTTTTATACCCCACTCTTTTGAGCTTCGTGGCTTCATGCAACAATCACAAGCAGTTGAAGAGACTAAAAATCGTACGGAGTGACCAAACCATCAGGTCCGAGTGGCACAAGGACAGAGCGGACCGGCGCTGGCTCCGCCTGGCTCACCTCGGAGCAGCCGGACGTCTTCTGCGGCGCCCCGAACAAGGACTGCCGGCATGTTGGGCACGTCGATCGCGCCAAGAGCCACCGGTCAATGCATCTGACATGGAAGCCATGGTTGCACTTGGGGAGGACCCTTACGAGCTCTCCGGCCTCGAAGTCCGAGAGGCAAACCGCGCACATCGGGCTGGCAGCATTGAGCCTCAACCCAGCTGAGTAGACCAGGATCGGCATGGCTCGGAGGGCCTTCCTCCTCTGCCCGCTCTGAACCAGCCGTGAGACCGGTCTTGGCTCAGGATCCACGACCGTCCGGCTCGAGCACCGCAGCGCGCACCGGACTATCGAATTGAGCCCGAGTGCACAAATCAATGCACAGAGAAGAACAGCTAGGATCATAACGACATTTGCATCAAAGTTGCTTCCAGGAGCACCACCATCCGCGACCGTGGTTGCAGCCACAGGCGGACTTGGATCAGAGGGTTGCCCAGAGAATGGATTGCGCATCAGTGCCCTTCTTGAATACATGTTTACCCTTGGTGGTATGAATGAAGATTTCTTCAGAATCCTGCAAATCTGTAGCTCTATCTAGTTGCGTAGGTCTGTTGTGCTCTGTAGTCTGCCTCAGGTAGAATCATAAGCTGGGGTTGTGCTGAAGTATTTATAGACCCTTTAAGACTGCAACAATATGGTGTGAATTATTTTATTTGGTATGGCCTTTGGACCTTACTGGCTAGTTGAGATAAGTGCTTTTTGGAAAGGCGGTGCGGGGGCGGTCCAACGCGCGTTGGACGCGAGGCTCGTCCAACGCACGCGGTTCCGTCCGATCAACCGATGCCTAGCGCAAATCTCAACGCTCGCTCCTACTGCGCATCGCGCCGCACACTGGCCTTCAAGCGGGCGCTCATTGGGCTTAACGACGCCACCGCTTCGCCGAAGAATCGCCGACGCGAAGCGCTTGGGCCGGCAGCAGCCATGCGCCACGACGCCGACGTGAAAAACCCTCGTTCGGCCGCCGTCGCATGCACGCTTGTTTAGCCGCTGCCGACGCATGCGGCGATCGCAAAGGGGCTACGGCGGCGAATCTGCGTGCTCAAGAGTCTCGAGCACACCTCGCCGGCAGGACTGCACCTCTGGTGAGCCCAATTGGACCTGTTGATTCATAGTGATTTGCGTGTGGATTATCTAGATTTGTCTTGTTGCCTTTGTGATGATTGTGGTCGTGATATGAGATCTCGTCTCGTTTCACTTTAGTTTAATCAAGTTTGATTGATTCGGGACGAGATTGTGTTTACTTATTATTATTTGTGATTAAGCAACGACGCAATCAACAAGGACGACATCAGGGTCTTCACAAGTAGGTTTCCGCAGACGGAGCGAGCTAGACAATGCAAAACCATAATTCCCCTAGAGGTTTATATCTGTTTTTTTGGTCTAGTACAAATTGGGATGTCTGGATATTTAATGAATCTCTATTTTTATTATATAGATGATATCAATGACACAATGAAAAAAGATGGTTGTCAATGAGTTTGAATACCGGTATTATCTCTGTGATTTTAGACACGTCATTATTAGATTTTAAGATTAGGATGAATCTTACTTACTATATTTTTCACAGATGCAATGACTGGATATGTTTTTTTTCAGTTTATCTATAAATATTGTGTGATGGTTTGATTCAGACGTTGGAAGAATGATCCTGACGTAATGCCAGACTCTCCATTTTATGCACAGACAGCAACAGATTTCATATGTAAATTGAAATCTGATCAATCTAATAATCAAAACATCTAAAATCTGACTAATCCGTCGTGCGATTGTTAGAAGATACTAAAATCCAATAACCAAAACATGTAAAATCTGACTAATCTGACTAATGTAATTTCACGTCGTGCGATTCTGCTTTGCCGCTTCGGCTCGCGTGTAGCGTGCTTCACGTCGGCGTCGTCGCATGGTCTGCCGCCGGCCCGGCGCTTCGCGTCGTGCGATTCGCTTCGGCGAAGCGGTGGCGTGAGTTAAGCCAATAGCGGCCCGCTTGGAGGCAGTGCGGTGCGCGATGCAGTAGGAGCGGCGTTGGAGATTTGCGCTAGGCATCGGTTGATCGGACGGAACCGCGTGCGTTGGACGAGCCTCGCGTCCAACGCGCGTTGGACCGCCCCCGCTCCGTTGCAAAGGTCAGAAGGAGCACGATTGGAAGCTTCTTTGCCTGTGGCAAGTGGGCTGCATCTCAGTGGGTTTTCTGCGAATCAGAGGGCTACACGCAGCACCATCTCTTGTCTGCCTAATAATACTGCAAAGAAGCACAAATGCAGGCATGAAGATTAGAATTGCATGAAATGGACAGAGGATTTGTCTGGTTAGGGAGAGAAGAAAAAAAGCACGGTGAATTGGAGATTAGAAAAGAAAACAAATACTGAGCTATTTGTGTGGTTGCATCCTTTGCAAGCCAGCTCCAAGGTCATCCTGGGTGGTTGTAAACATTCTGGTCGTAAGCAGCAGTACATTTGACCTTTACTGGTGGGTTCATGACTTTTGCTAGACCTGAGTCAAACACTGGTCCATGCAAAAGACATGCTAGGGACATACTCGCAAGTCGCAATGGCTGCAAAGTTAACTGATGTGAGCAGCAATGAGTATTCCTTTTTTCAGTGTCTTTAGAGAAATCTCTCTGTTAGGTATGGTTTCCCCCCCTTTTCAAATCGTCGTGCCTACTTTGATAGGGGTAATTGCATAAACTAGTAAACTATGTGAGACAGAAACAGGAATACCTATCATGCCATAAATTTGGTGCCATTCCTTGTTAGTTTATGGAAACGCCACTACTAACTGCAGGAAAAAGAACATGCTACATAAGTTAAACAATGTAAATTAACTTGATTTGATCATGATTCATGAAATTGCACTAATTTTAACAGATCTGAGGAGAATCCATTGCAACGTGGTATAAATTATATAGCTGCTGCAACGAAATTAACAATATAGCTGCTGGAACAATAAGGACTGCACCAAATACTAAAAAAAAGAAAGGACTCATTTAACCTTAAACACAAAGCAAATGGAGCAGCGCTATATATATTCTTTGCGCACTCACAAATCATATATTTATTGTTTATTACCCTATTTTGATCCCCCTCCACTTTGTGTGGACCAGAATAAGCCATCTAGCAAATTGGAGGCTGATTTGTCACCTTAGAGCTGCTTGGGCCATCAACAGCAACCCTACTAGGTAAAGCACCTGCTAAATGAGTGGTTAGCCAAAAAAAAAGCAATTATGGCACAAAAAAATAAGTTGAACATGTTATGAGAACGAAGCATTATAAACCGTGAGTGCTGCTTTCTCCACAAAGCAACTCATGCTAGACATAATTAGTCGGTAACCCGTGCATCCGCACGGGCTAGTTTCTTAGATAAATTCACTTGGATCTGCTAATTTGGATTGTACTTGATAGCCGTTATAATCTTAGTCTGTTAGATGGACGCTAAATCTTTTTTCTTTGCTTTATTAATGTAAGATTTTTCTCATAGTTCATAATTAGTATAGTTAATAGATTATATTATAAATTTTAATAATTTTATAATTTAGCATTGTAATTCACATACAAATCAAAATTTTAAGCATCCTTTAATTTATTCCTAATTGTATACTTCTCGATTGTACTTTTGGTGGATTTTTTTCAATTTATGCTGGAATTCGTATAAAAATCTATATTCTATTTTTATTTATTATTACTCAGAATTTTATTTTTAGGTTTACTCTCAAATTACATTGGAAATAAAATTGCTATTTTTTATTTTGAATTTTAGTTAATTTGGCTTGCATTTGATATAGACTCATCGCGTCAAAAAAGTATAGGACATATTTTTTAATGGTCTTGTGCATAAATATACATTGTATTTTATAACCCAATACAAAATTAGTGCGGTCTCCCCTCTATACTACTAATAAATATCTAACTTTACTTTATATCCTCTACATACATGCGTCAAATATAGCATAGCGAGTATGGATAATATTTAGAGATTGTGCAATATCATTGAATGATCATTTACAATATCATTTTAGTCTATGTGCCAAGAGAAAATACACCCTATAAACTTGGACAAGGTCAGTAATTATTATTTCGACTTTGCGTATTTTTTATTGTACATAGGGTGGATTTTTTAAGTTTTAGGCTGGAATTCGTATGAAAATTTATATTTTCATTTATTACTATTCTGAATTTATTTTTAGGGTTTACTTTAGAGTTTGTATGAAAATCAAATTATTTATTTTATTTTATTTTTATTCCGAATTTTACTTAATTGGCCTTGTACTTGAGATAGGCTCATTCTTTTAATTTGCTAATTTTTAATTTTTATTCTAAATTTTAATTATTTATCTTACTTTTAGTGCCAAGAGAATCCTATAAAGTTGAACAAATTGAGTCATTATTATTCAGAGTTTGCATATTTTTTTCATACGTAGGGTGGATTTTTTTAGTTTTAGGCTGGAATTCATATGAAAATTTGTATTTTTATTGATTACTATTTTGAATTTATTTTAGGGTTTACTTTGGAATTTGTACAAAAATATAATTGATTATTTTATTTTATTTTTATTCTGAATTTTACTTAATTTGGCTTGTACTTGAGATAGACTTATTGTTTTAATTTGCTAATTTTGTTTAATTATTATTCCAATTTTTTATATTTATGTATTTACTTTGTAAATCACATGGAAGTCAAATCGCTAATTTTTCTTTATTTTTTATTCTGAATTTTAGTTTACTTAATTTGTCTTGTACTTGAGATAGACTCATCATTTTAATTTGCTAATTTTATTTAATTATTATTTCTAATTTTATTTATTTATGGATTTACTTTGAAAATAGTATAGAAGTCAGATTGCTAATTTCTTTAATTTTTTATTCGGAAATTTTCTTAATTTATATTGTATTTGACATGGATTCTTTCTTTTAATCTAAATAGTGGCCAGATCTTTCTGGTTAATGTGGGAGCTTCCTCAAAGTGCCTAATAAGTATAGGTATAGATTCGGAGTATCCCACTGATTTTTTTTTTTGAAGATAAGGCAGGAGCTCTGCCAGTGCATTAAGATAAAGGAAAACACATAGCAAAACGATCAGGAGAGATCACGAAACAAGGAGAAGAGAGTGAAAGAAGAGAAAGAGGTACAACATGAACAAGAAATCGGGGCATGGGATCGTGGTTTGTCTTTTAAAAACTCTTAAAGCACTATGTCCACTCGAGAGCTATCTCGACGGTAAGCGAATGTCACGAAGACAGCGGCGGCAGACTGTTGAACCTTTTGTAGGAGTTACTAAAATCCTATTATTTCTCTCTTTCCAAATTATATTCTCTATCCCACTGAAATTATTAGGAATTAAAAGAAGCATGTTTCCTAAATATGGAAACGATGGTAATAGATATTAACAACAGTTCAGTGTCAAATACATGGTAGCCACGCGGGCTAAAGGGTTCTGGTTGCTTAGATGAGCCCATAGTATTGTGAAGGATTCAATGCTTGATTGAGGGATCAGAGGATTCTAGATGAGATCATGCCCAAAAAGATAAAACAGTGAGGAAAATTAGGATGATGTCATCTAACAAAAAATTTCAGGCAACAGCATGCACAAAGGCATCGTGCAGGATCACCTCACAAGGATAATCTAACAGCCTGCTACTATCCACAAGGCTGGTGTTTTTAATTTCTATTGAACTTCCTGTAAAATGTCAAGAATATCTATGTGCCAATGGTTCCGAACTTCTGATTTCCAATATACACAGGAATCGTTTGCCCCAAGCACTTCATGGTCTAACCATTGCACTAACACTTCTTCAGTGATGAAGTTGCAGACATCTACGTGTAAGTAATATGATTGTTCAAATCAGTCCCTAATTAACCTTATCTTAACTGGCCACTTTATGCTTTGGAGTCTTTGTCTATGTAAACACTCTTAAGTTACAAGCGGAGCTCAATGCCTCAACTCTGTAGGTTAGTCAGCAGGAGACATAGCATCCATCCATCAAAAAGAGACAAAAGTAACCCAGGAAAAGAAAAAAGAAAAACTAAACTAAAAGTATGGATATTGATGAATGGTGCATCCAGATAATGGGAAAAGGGAAGAAAAAGCCCATAGGCACAGTTACATTAATGCATTTGGGCCTTGCCCACATTCTTGATTCTTGAACCACATCAGATTAGCCAGATAAACACTAGATTTAGAATTTGTTTAGTCAATTGCATTAGATTAGACACATCATAAAGCCATAAAGGTTGAGTGACTTTCCACAGAAGTCTTCTTTATTTGCATATTAACTTGCAACAGAGATTTCTGACAATATGAAACAGAAAAGGTCAGTAAGAGCACACATGTAGAATTATTGGGTCGATAACGAAAACCAAGATTCCTTTTATTTGCTTATTGCAACTCATCATCTTTGCTGCAGCAGCAGGTATTCTATATCAAAATCCTTTTTGTATTTTATGACAGTTCCGCACTTTCTGAAAACATGGTAAGATTAGCAAACGTCATCAGATCGTGCTTTAGTGATACTGCATGGTTATATGTTGATAAAAAATAGGTAAGTTGTGCATATGCCACTGTGACTATTTGCTTATTTTGAATCTACCATCAATGTTTGCCTAATTTGGTACTGTTTATTATCAGAAAAATGAAACACTGCTGATTCATGTGATCCTTGTCAGCTTAATAAGGGTTTTCCGCCGTTAAATGATGTTCAAAGCCATTGACTGACAGTTTTTGCATCAAAAGAGGAAAAGACTCCATCCCTCGATCTCTCATCTATCTATGATTCTTTTTATTTTTAAAACCAAAAATAGCTGCATGGTAGATCCAAAATAAGCAAACCTCATAGAGGCATATACACAATATTTTCTTTTCATCCATCCTTTGCTCCAGAAGGCTCTGAACTCTAAAGATAAGACTCTAGATAGGAAAGGGAAAAAAAGATTAAGAAACATATGAATCAATACAATCTTTATCTAATTAGTAACAATTGTCAGAACAACTAAAGCTTTATCCATAGACCATAGACCAACTAAAGTGTATTATTTAAATAATCAGGTGTGACTAACAATCACAAGAAAAATAAAGTGCAAGGAACTCAGAGCACTATATGGTGAAAGCTGATCCACAAGTATATCACTTCACTAAGATGTGCATGAAATCAATATACTTAGCAAAAAACAAATAGTAGACTATCAACAAATGAGAGAGGGTTTTGTATTGAAGAGACACTATGTGCTATGTGCTAGTCGGGTGGAAAATAATCCTATAAGACCCAGGTCCTATGCATGTGAGGTTGGACCCTCTTCAAAGCAGTGGCGTAGCTAGGATTTTAGTCATGGGTGGTCCAGCTTAACTTTTTTTAACAATATAAGTGCAGCATACCAACATTTAAATAAAAAAATACCAAACACAATATGATCAAATAAAAAGTTTTAACAACCATCTAGCATCTTAAAATAAAAGGTATTAAATCTGTAGCTTACATACCTATAATGATAGTTTAAGAAGAATACACTGCTAATTCTTTTTGTTAGGCCTACGCTTCCTAATGGCCATGAAAGTGTTGATAATATCATCTTCACTTACTTGTAAGAAAATTTCTCACTCAACAAAAGTGACAAGACAATCATTCAAATACCTAAAGGCTAATGGGCTGGGCCAGGGTGGTCCGTGGCCCACCGGGACCACCCTGTAGCTCCGCCCCTGCTTCAAAGCATGACATGTGGCGTTAACTTTGATTCCATTAACTACCTCATGAACCCTCCCACGAAATTTAAGCCCAGTGTTGTGCTCTGAAAAGGGTCCAACCTTACATGCATAGGAGTTGAGTCTTATACGATTATTTTCTGAGTCGGGTGGCAGACTAGCGCCTACCGCCTAATCGCTGATTAGGAGGGCCTAGGTGGCTCCTAGATGGGATAAATCAGCTAGGCGCCCGGCGGGATAAATCAGCCAGGCACCGAGGTGGGAGGGTGTGGACTAGCTCCTAGGTGGCCACCTTATAGAACACTGCACTTACAAATTATTTCCCAACTTTATGAGGTAGAGTGTGTCACATCACTTACATGGTGAATTTCAAAGCTTAATTACTGTAAAAAATCAACATTTAATGCTAGCTAACTTATTTGTCATAAATTCAGTTCTGTATCGGTCGTAAATAATAATAAAAAATCACCAGTGAGGGTCTCCGATACTCGGATACTCCAGAAAACTAGCATATCGATATCAGATATGGATACAACCCCGATACGGTCGAATATGTATTGTTATACTCTAATACTCCTTATGCATAGCAACCCCTCATATCAAATTAGAGTTTTGTGAGATATGGTATGAGCATAGTTGTCAAGGCGTCGCCCGTCGACTAGGCGACGCCTAGTCGTCCAGGTGGCAGGAGCTGGACGCCTGGGTCGGCCGCCTCGACTGGAGAGAGTTAGGCGCTCGCCCAGGCGTCCAGGCGACGAGGCGGCCGACTGGGCGTCACGGCGGCCTGAGCTGGACGGACGCCGAGCTGAGAAGATAAGGGGAAGAAAGCCTGCGGGATTTGAGAAGTCAAGCCAGAGACCGAACCGACAGAGCCTCCAGAGCGCAGACGAACCGCAGCTCCGTCTCCATCGCCGGCGAAGCGCCTCCACCGCCGGACCGCCTCCAGGCCCTCCACCGCCGGATCGCCTCTGGTGAGATCTCCCCTTCCCGAATCCACATTTCCCTCAGCTCCCGATCCCCTTCTTCCCTTCCCTTTGCTCGTCGCCTCCTCCCGATCTTCACCTCCTCCTGATCTTCGCCTCCTCCCGATCTTCGCTTCCTCCCGCTGCTCGTTGCCTTCGCCTCCTCCGGATCTTCACTTCCTCCCACTGCTCGTCGCCTTCGCCTCCTCCCACTGCTTGTCGCCTTCGCCCGCGCATGCTTCTCCTCGCTCGCTGCGCGCTGCCCGTCGCCTTCGCCCTCGATGGTGGAGGCGAGGGGGCAACAGCGATGGCGAAGGCACTCCTTTGCAGAGAGCAAAGGCGGCGAGGAGGCCTCCCTCTCGTGCTGTACTAGGGCAACAGAGGGTATATGGGCTGTTGGGCTAGAGTTAATAGTGGGTTGTTAACTTTGTCCCTTAACTTTTTCTTTTCTCTTCTCTTTTTCTTTTCTGTGATATACATATAGATAGATTATAGCTCTTAACTTTGACTAGTCATATGAGATATTACTTATTATTTTTATCGTCTAATCATCGCCTAGGCGGGCGCCTAGGCGTCCAGGCGGTCCGGGCTCGCCGCGCCTAGCCGGACCGCCATGACAACTATGGGTATGAGTGTGCACGATATCAAGAACAAAAAATGAATCTTGTTGATAGAACCAAAATAACGATGTTAAAGCAACTACAACGACATATAAAGATTTGGAGAAGTTGACAGGAAATTCTTTAAACACGACCTCAAAAGGGAAAATTTGATTATTTCCTCGTTTTAGTGATGGACTTGATGATTTGCCCCACCATGACCCACATGTTAGTGAAACATGGCGGAGAAATTCATCAAGTCCCACCAACTTTATGGGGAAAATCATTCTCTCCCTCAAAAGAGTACAAGGGATTGTTGCTCTTTCACAACCTTTCAAACCTTTTGTGTTGTATAAGAATCTAATGCTAAAGAATAACATAGCTTCTAATCCTCTAGTGCACCTCTTGCTCTGGATGAGTTGGCTTGTGACTTCTTGGTTGCTTGAGTTCTCCATAACTACCTCCTAGGTTTATATAGCCTTCCTAGTTCCCTTCCAAAGCAAATAAGAATCCTACTCCTATTAAGATTAGGAATCCCACTCCTATTAGAATTCATCTAGCATAACTTTCTAAATCCTAAAAGATTAGATATGAGTTATCATATTTAACAATCTCTATATTGACTTTTATCCGTTGAAGTCACCATACTCCTCCAAAAACTCGCTCCAAGTTGGCTCCGAATTTTTTTTCTTTTTCTTCCCACCTTTGGGAGTGCACCACAAGGCTTATGCGCATCACCGCAATATGCATGTTGGTATTTGGGCTTGGCTTCCCAAACCTTCCACTTGAGATCCTTTTCTTTGTGTAGTTTGGTTAATCATAACTCTTGTTCCTATAGCCATCCATACCATAGGATTATACCACCACCGAGCTCCACTTGCTCATTGATATTGTGTGGTTGGTCTCACCATGTCTTCTTTCTTCCAACAGCTCACATATTCGCCTTTACATCTGCTAGATTTTGGATTTTGCAACCATCTTTGCAGTTTAGCACATAACTACAATTGAGATCTGTTTACCTACCGTTGGCAACACAGTTTCTTTCTCCTGATCAGGATTTTTTTCATACCTCCCATTAGTTGCCCTTCCTTTAGGTTTACTCATCAATTGGTATCCTTCGTTGCTCTAGATACTTTCATGATCTCCTACCCTTTGCAAGTAACTCGCATGACTCCACCTCGAAGTAATACCTCGCAACCTTCAAGTTTAAGTGACCTCATAGATATTAGATTCTTTTTTAAGTCGGGAACATACCGAACTCATGTCAATGTGCGATGTACTCCATCATACATTTCCAATGTAACTGTTCCCACCTCAATAATTGTATACTCATTACAATCAGTCAAATGAACAGTTCTATGTGCCGGGCGTAGAGATCCTTCGTCAAACATCTCCCTCGCCGAACATATATGGAAGCAACAACCTGAATCTAATATCCATCCATGAGAAGTACTTGGTTGACTGAAGATACTCAAATATAAAGCAGATCAATATGTTATTCCTAGAGACAATGCTGAGGCTTGGTACTTGGTACCTAGAGCGTGGAGAACAATTAATAGGTGGCATATCTAGTGCAAACCCTCCTTACTGCGTGAAAACTCTGTGAAATCTATGTAGAAGTTTTGAAAAATTCTTAAAAAATTACCATACATAGGAAAGGTGAGCTTCTACAATCCTGCAAAATTTAAAAACCAAACTCAATCACATTTGAAAGATATGAAAAAGACAAATTCAGCTTGAATAGTGATCTTCACTGTTCAACACTATTTATCTCGCTGTTTGTCTTTTTCATATCTTTTAAATGTGATTGAGATTGGTTTTCAAATTTTGCAAAATTGTAGAAACTCACCTCCCCTATGTATGGTAATTTTTTGTTAATTTTTGAAAACTTGTACATGTGGGTTTTATGGAATTTTTACAGTAAGATAAAGGGTTTTCACTAGATATGTTGCCCATTTAATATTCTTTTCGTGAGAAGTGTGTTTTTTTTTTTCTATAATAAAAGCAGTAAGTTTTCTGCCATTTTCATTGTCTAACAATACTGATAAAAGGTAATGGTCATATTGTCTCTCTTTTTTCCTTGAAAAAAAAACAATTTTCTAGCAAGGAGCTAAAAGGACTAAAGGAGATATAGTTTCCCAAATACTAGAGGTTTATCAGCGGTCAGTATTTATCCTAAATTGAGTAAAGGCGGGGATGAAAACATGGTAGACCTACAAGTATGGTATGTAGCAATTGTGTTGCACTGGAGTCCTTCAAGGTTGCATTTCATTGTTCTGATAAATGCCACATCAGTATTTAGTAATCATCAGTAAGCTAAGAGGAATGGAAATGTCTGTTTTGACTATTTAGGTAACAACATACATGATACATGTAATATTTTCTCCCGTCACAAATAGTTATCGTTTTCAATATAGGTACAGTCAAACAACAGCATACATGATACATGTAATACTTTCTCCGGTCACAAATAGTTGTCGTTTTCAATATAGGTGTAGTCAAACTTTTGAAACTTTGAATGTCAATATTTTTAAAATATTTAAGTTGGATACATAAAAATCATATATATAGATTTGTCTTCAAAAATACTTTCATAATATTATAATTTTACTAGGTTTTATAAATATATTATAATATAAATTAGTGGTCAAGGCTATATTTTGAAAACCGTGTTAATGACTATCTGTAAATGTCCAAAACGACTAATATCTGTGAGGGAATAGTAAGGAACATGACAACACTATAATACGGTTCCTGTGCCACAGCAGCCACCAGTTGACAGAACAAACATTTCATTCTACGACTTGAAAACAAGGAAACAACAACATTACAGCAAGGGCATGATTTCAAAGAAATTACATGCTTTATTCAGTAACTTTCTCTTTGAAACTTGGTAGATAAATATTACGAAAAGCAATTGAGGACGCCCTCCGAAAGCTTCTACTGGGCATTGATCTCTTGCGCAAAAGTTTAACCTCGAGCTTACTTAGGTAAGTGTTCATCTTGGCCCTGCCATTAGAGATACCACGGTTGCGATGCTCCATTTTGACGTGCCCGAGGATCGTGCATGCTGAGGAACACCGTGATACCAAGGCTTGGGGCTTTGCTTAATTAGATGGTGGGTCGGCACCGTAGTACGATGGTGAGGGCGCCATTGCCGCATACACCGATCGAGGTGGCGGCGGGAATTTTCTGTGGCCCCGTGGCGGCGGCGGCACTTTGCCATGAGGAGCGGGGTGGTGGATACCTGTGTGCCGGAGGTGGTGGGATATGCGGTGGATAGCGGGATGGAGGTGGGGGTGACAAGTGGTGAGCTGGGGTGGCGGTGAGGTGTGAGCCGGGGGTGGGAAGTGAGGCGGCGGGTAGTGAGCTGGGGGTGGTGGTGAATTGTGAGCCGGGGTGGCAAGTAAGGTGGCGGTGGGTAGTGAGCTGGAGGTGGTGGTGAATGGTGAGTCGGGGGTGGCAAGTAAGGTGGCAAATAAGGTGGCGGCGGGTAGTGAGCTGGGGGTGGCAAGTAAGGTGGCGGTGGGTAGTGAGCTGGGGGTGGTGGTGAGTTGTGAGCAGGGGGTGGCAAATAGGGTGGCGGCGGGTAGTGAGTTGGGGGTGGTGGTGAGTTGTGAGCAGGAGATGGTGTTGGTGGAGCTTCATGGTGGTGGTGATGGTGGTGACGGTGATGTTGGTGACCATGGTGCTTGTGCTCCGGTAAATCATGATAGGCCGGTGGCTCGGCCGGGGACAACTCACGGTGGTGATGCTTCTCATCCTCATGTCCATGGCGCGCCACCAGCGGCGCCTCAGCATAGGGAGCCTGAGCTGGTGCTTCGACCGGCGGAAAGGCGTAGTAAGGCGAGGAGGCACCACAGCAGGACGAAAGCGCCGCGGCGAGAGCGACGAGAAGGGCGATGCCCTTCACGTTCGTGGTGGCCATCTTGATCTCTCTCCACCGCTCGGTGTGGCTCTCCAATGCTCCTCCATTTTGGCGCCTTATATAGTGGCCGTTTGAATGTCCAGCGTGACTGGTTGGTTTGTTCGATGTTACCGAACCCATTATCTTGGAAATCGCCGTCCGGGGAATGGGGGAGCGCCGACTGGGCCGTGTTGCACGGGGCCCCAATTTCCACGTTGTTGGACTCCGAATTTCGAAGACGGCACTATAAAGAGCATGTACAATGGTATATATCAGCAGTCTCTAAGTTTTATCACGTAGGATAAAAAATGACGTGGATGAGAGAGGGTGTGTATAGAGAGTTGAGCCGTCTCTTAATCTAGAGTCGACTCTAGCACAATAACCAAGACAGGTTGTATGTGGGAAGAAGTTATCTACTCATAAATGTGTTATCTATACCATTGCATGAGTTGTCTCTAACGCTGTCTATCAATGACATGTCAGCCTGTTATAGATAGCAGCTGTCTATATCATTGTACATGCCCTAAGGGCATCCGCAATGGTGCCTAGTCAGCTATCTATAAGAAGTCCATATCAGCATCTATCTTATACGGCAAGCAATTAAATGAAGAGAGAGCGCTGCTATCTATAGACCTGTAGATTGTCTATTAATTAAATGAAGAAAGAGAGGGAGAGCACTCTATTAATTAAAAATAGCTATAGACATCTATATAGATTCACCATTGCAAGGGTTTACTATAGCATGGTATATAGATGACATGGATCTTACTATAGAGAGCAATTATCTTTAACCATTGCGGATACCCTAAATCTTACACATGATTGCATAGCAATTAGTAAGACTGTATCTCCGGGATTTAGACCCAACCGGACCTTGATACTCTGTTTGCCACAGTAATACTAGTATTCAAATTTCATTGGTAGGCAGGATATCGGTTGTATAACATGACTACTATTTTGGAAGTGAAGTAACGTGCCTACTAGAGTCTATAGATTAGCAGACACCTCAAATCAGACCTTTGAAGTTTGCATTAGATCTTAGGACTTAAAACCCCAGGATTAGTATGCTTCTTTCTCTTTCAGTTGTATACGCGTCGCCGCCCAGCACTTCCGCAATGAGGCTATTTTTTCTAATTACATTCAAAAAGAGACGAGAATTGCACAAAAAATAACTGTCAGATAGCTAAAAAATGATGAACTCGATGTCTTGACTGATCTGCTCGATTTGGTGGGGTTCTGTCCTCCTCAGGTGAATCAGTTACACTGACATGCTAATGGGCTTGGTGGACCTTAAGGACTTATTGGCCTTTGCGGCTGCCGGTGTGCTTGGACCAAACCACAGAAAGTGGGCTTCGACTACGTAGGTGAATTTCATGGACGAAGGAGGGCTGATAAGGATTCCGTCGTCGGCAGTCTGGCAGAAAACCAATCTAGTTGGATGGGTGAAATGAGAGTTAGGCGTTCGACACAAGTTTGCATTTGACTTCTGTAATTGTCATTTTGGAACATGGTCAGAACGGTTTAAACCATACTTCAATTGTTAGTTCTTGCTCAGCTTGTTTCACTACATGCTTGTGAAGTTACACATACTGAATTTTTGCAGTTGTAATTATTTTGCGAGTTTATTCTGTATGGGTGGCTCTCTCTTCTCAATTTTTTAACTATGGCAGCAGGTCTACCCTGAATTGCAGGACTTAACTATTGCCTCGATAGCTGCAAGATCTCGCTAGTTATTTTCCAGACGAAGCACCGTTGCATTTCTGATTAGATCTAAGGTTTAACAGCTTAAGTTCGTACTTTTTGAAGCCGTCAAAATTAACCGAGGCCAGTTTCTTTACACGTCAAAGTCTTTTACTGCTGCATTGCTGTTCATGTCAAAAGATAATTCTGCGCTGTTAGTGGCTACGCTTCAAGGCATGTGAGCTGTACTAGATGTCCAGTTAAGGACTTAAGGTTAGGCCGAACTAGCCAGACCGACCCCACTGCTAAGGTCAACCGAAAATGTTCGCTTTGTGCTTTAGGTGGATCTGGTTTTCTCACGACAGTGAGATCTGAAACTTTTTTAAGCCTTGCATGAGGACGTGTCTTAGCTTGATCGATTCCTCAACTTAGCGTCTAACCTGTAGAGAAATAGTTGCCGGCCGGTTCATAAGCAAATGTACACACTAAAGGTGGGCATCCTAAAAAAAACCATATCGTGTACACCATGCATCATGTTTTAAGCTTCTCGTCACCACGTCACACCGAATCACTGGTCCCCTTCTCCATGCCGATCTCCACAGTCTAGTGACCGATGGAGCCGTCGTTACAGGGAACAATGTTGCGTACCGATCTGTGCAACAGATCTGAAACCACGAGGAGCGCGACATGCGGCTCTCGGCTCGTGATTTCGGCATCTCACCTCACCACGCCCCGATTTAAAGCCGTGGCCTTGGGAACTCCCTCCGTTCGTTCGGCAGCACTCATCAGCGGCACTGCACGTAGTCATGCTGCCCATGCCCATCCATCGCGCACAGACCGTAGCCCCGTTGGGACAATGATTGCATCGGCCGAACAACAGGCGCGAGGAGCAGGAAATAAACAAAACAAATCACCGGACTCGTACTAAAAATAGTTTCAAGTAGAGATCAAGGACAGAAAAGATAAGATGCTATACGATCCCCGGAAGTCCCCTCGCAGTTTTCGCCATTTCCTGCCCATTTGCGGAGTGGAGCCGAGGGCACGGTCCTAACTCGCCAAAGTTTGATTGTCGCCGTCTCCGCCATTCCCGCCCTTCACCTAATCTGAGTACCGCCGAGCTCGTTTCGTTCTCCGCATCGCACTCCCATAATTAATTGCCTGCTGCGTGGCCCGGCTTTTGTTGGGTTGCGCTGCCCGGCCGCTCTGATGATCAGCGCGTCCTGCCCACGTGACCACGCCCCGCAGTGTCGGCACTCAGCACAAATGAGGTGGGATGCGTTTGCGTCGCACGCCTCGGCTGCCGGTCAAAGCCCGGGCCCCGCTCCTCTCCCGTCCTCTTGCAAAGCCTCATCTTTGCCCTATTTGGCGCGCGTTATCTTCAGCGAAGCTTTGCCCTATCCGGCTCTCTGCGCTATTTTTTTTTCTCGTCTGCACTCGTCCGACTGAAATTATAAATCATTATAAATTTAATTCATTTCTCAATCACAAAAGCGTTAACAGATAATACATATCATCTATCAACGTTGACGACTCTACCACAACACGTTGATGGCACTGCAGCACCTCCTATCAATGCTACATGTCCGATGAGTCCACCACAACAAATAAGCTACCGCGGTACCCAAACTCGATAGATACTTACCGCAGCACCTGAGCTCGACTAGAAGGTAGAGCCTACCACATATCGTACTTGTCAGGAAGCTACCGTGGAGAAGAAGTCGTTGCAGTGCCGATAGCCTGCTTTAATAATATGAGCTCTTTTACAGTGGATTAAGATCAATATAAGTCATCCATTCCTTTGAATCTAATGGTTAAAATCGATGTAGATTTAATTATACTACCACATGTAGTATTGGTACTAAAATTCAGAGAGAGGTAAAAGGATAAAAAATTCCGTCATACTATATGCCTTTTACAGTAAAATATGTCCTGTGATCCTGATGAATGGCGGATAAATGGATAAGAAGTCTCTAAAGATCACCAGGTATTCGGTGAATCCAAAACTGTGAACGAATTAGAAAAAGTCTAAAATACCCCTGATGAATGGATAGAAAAGGTCTAAAATATCGTTAAAGAATGGATGGTTAGATTTGATTTCTACTACCACACTACTTAATACCTATATTATCCGCTGTAAAATTTCTCTAATAATATATATCGTTTCTCGATGCTTCTACCACGAAGAAAATTGTTAGGTTTGGAATTTTGTTAGAAAAAAAGGCTAAAAATAAAAAGAAACGTGCAGAGCCAGAATACAACGAGGTCATCTGTGGGTCGGGTGGTGGCCGTGACTCGGATCGGGGGACTGAATTGATGATTTGATGGTGCTTCTCAGCTGCTCACAGGATGGCGGTGGCCGTACGTTCTACTGTGCTCATCGCTCAATCCTCAAGGCTAGTCATCACAGCTCTCACAAAGACACAACTCAGAGTAAACCCGGTTACTCCACTGCCTTGAAAGAAAAATAGTAAATTGTATAAAACTAGGTGTTTTTTTCCCTGTAAACTGTCCTAAAACTACAGGATTTGATTTCTATTTTATAAAATTACAGATTTTAAAAGAATTTATATTATAAAATTATAAGTTTTAAAATTAGTCGTGTTTTGTAATAAATCTGACCGTATGGTTTCACATAGCACCTAAAATCTACAGTTTTAGAAAATATAAACAAACATTTACTTTTTTAATATTTTATAGACAAGATACGTAGTTTTGTGAAATTTATACGAAGAAAAATCTTAATGCTCACTCTGCAGTCGCTTTTATGACGTGTCCTATACTCCCATACTGCCTTATAAGCGACTATTGTTGTGTGGATGCTCACTCTGTATTTTGGCTTTTCTGGATCCTTCTGATCCAACGCTCCTTCTGGTTGAATAGCAATGTCAGCTGTTCATGACCGTGGCCAGCTGCTCTGCATTGCCTCGAAACCGGAATCGTGGTGGGGCTGGATTAATTTCTTATCGCCTCCTGTTGCCTGGTGGCACGTGCGTAGGTTGCTCTCTTAGGCTTTGTTTACACGGGTGGTAATTTTTTAAAAGATCTTAAAATTTAGTTTAAATTTAAACTAGATTCTAAGGCACTTCAATAAAATACTTCTCACCCAAACACCCTTTTAACATTTTACAGGTTATCGTTGCTTTACTACTCGACTAGGCGCTTTAGACTCGGAAGGCAACCAAAGTTTCAGGTTTGGCGCACTGCCACATCTCAATGAATGGAAGCATGGAGCCCTCCTTTAGACTGCTAGTACAAAAGTATTTGACGAAGTAAAGGAAAATCAGAAGCCTAGTTAGATTTGGTGCACATCATTGTTTGTCCACGCTGGATTACGTGGTAACCCGTCGTTGGGTTTTATCTTTTCAACGGAGCTGGAATCTACCATGAAACCTACGTAAACAGGGATGAGCTTTCGGGCAGGATAAGACCGCACCACTAGTGAAACCTACCGTATACGGTATTCTCATGTTTGCAGGTACACGGTCATTTTTTTCCTCCTTGGCCAATGGATACGATGCAAACCATGTTACTCAAAACGCTTGCATTCGATCTAGGGTGTTTTTTTGCGTACGCGTGCTTGCTTTTCACCTCCAACTTGCTTTGCCTGTATGTGCCTTTTCATGTCAGTGACTGTGAGAGGTATATATCAATATATGGAAGGGAAATTACTTTTCTCAAGTTAATTCCAGGGATCTTTGGCATGCATCCATCAACCGATCGACATACCCATGTGGCCATACAAAAGATATCCGGTACGTGTGAACTCGAGACTAACTTGAACGGCACAAATTGATAGCTAGAAATGTAGCCTAGTGTACCATTATGCAAAAAATCTGAATAGCTGCAGATCGGCCAAGCGATCTCCAAATACATGGAACCATTATCTAGTTCTGACACTTACATGAACGTGTGCATCTTGGCTAGCTCTCGCCGTTTATGTCTCGTTCGGTTGCGAGGTTTTACGTACCGTCTTGGATATCCAGAACCACCCAGCATGTCATTCATGGCGCTGAGCATCAAACTGCTGATCAGTATCACGAGTTTGATGGACTGGCCATCTCACATAGCAGTTAGGTTAATGAAAAAAACAAAAATACAGTACTCTTCTGACGTCTAGGGTTTACAAAGAACTATGCAATTTCGACCTCTGGTTTTGCCTAAAAAACTAACTCTGGTACCTAGTTTTATCTCATTCTCACTGAATTTGTGTGAACATTCCTTCTCGTACCTTTTTTAATGATAAGTAGAAACAGTATTAGAGACTGGTACTGCCGAGAAACCTGCTGAGAACACATGATCTTCTTAAGACCAAATCGGCATTTCGAGACAATAGGTGGCCAATGCTCGGTGAAGAAATACAAATTAACCATTTTTCATCACCTTTTCAGGTGTCACTCTTGCAACAAGCACGATCCGTTTTACTGCTTTCAGTTATCTATCCCTGTTATCTCACCGTCCCATGCATCACCACGTGATCTTCTTTCGCAATTTGAGAACTTTAATCTTTTTAAACACAGGTCACTGGAACAGATCTACAAAGGACGTGACATACTTCCACGGTTTCACCACCTCAAAAGCCCATCGGTAAGTACACGGCTTGAACGAAAGATAATAGGAAAAAAAAACATGTCGTACAGCAGCATCAGTATGGCAAATTTATTCTACTGACTGCTGTCCTTGTTTGCTTTATCCCGTCTGCTCCAATTCATTATAGATTTGTCGGCATCATGCACTGGGGATGCACAGGTTTCACATATTGTACAACAATTCACCGAAATTGCAATGATCCGTTTTTTCGTACTGTAACTTTTGCAAGCTGGCACCCAGAATGGATCACCACACTGCATACGCATTATGGTGTACAGGCATAGCATGGTAAGCATCCTGCTCACGGTGGATCTCTTTCTATCGCCGTTCATCGCTTTCCTTGTCTTTTCGCACATGATGTCTTGCACGGATTGGAGCGTTAAAAAACAGCTTTGATGATACGTTAATTAGGGACGGTTTGGGGCGGGATATTTCATACTGAATTTTTGGAAAAGCCGAAGCTTAATCGGCCTATTTGGCAGTTTTCTTTCAAATCGAGCCCTCTTACATATATATATAATTACAAAAATAGTATACTTCTTGGCCGCGGAAGTATCGATAGGTAACACGTCTATGTACCGTGACATAGTTCCGAAACTGCGGAAAACCGATCAACCGTGGCAGCAGCAAGCATGGTAGCAAACCGATCCTACTGTCTTAGCTCAGCAGCGTCTTCTGCCGCGATACACGGTTATAGTAAGCGACCCATGTCACCAACGGCGCCTTAAGCAGTCGAGGGAATGGCCATTTTTACAAAAATAAAAATAAAAATCGTGTTGATCTAGATTTGAAAAAAAAATTGCTTAAGGGGCCTAATTTGGCTTCGTTTTTGGAGTCCCAGTGTTCTCCTGGATGGGTTGTGTCCGCGCAGGAATGCTCATATAGACGCAGTTATCTTGTTTCTCTGAAGTTTTTTACTTTTTAGCAAGCCTGTTGTCACTGCAGCAGGGTCATCCTGCAAACTGGGGTGGTCGAGGCTGTAACAACGCGTGACAGCTCATCTGCGCATGCCTGTCGCAGGCTTGCTAGCATGCATGCTACGCCCGCGCGATCGGTGAATTCGATTTTTAAAATTGGCATCTCCGTTCATGCTCGAAAGAGTATCTATCATCAAGCAAATCTGACATGCAAACATCACATCGCGTCACGGACCGTAAAGAAGAGAGGGCAAAAGGCTGCGACCACGTTACAGTCTTACAGACATCAGAGGGAAACAGCTTTGACTTCCATTTCCGCAGTTATTATGGTTTTACAGTAACGCAGCAATACTAGCAATAGCCACCACACAATACGCTAGACTGGACGAACACAAATTATAAGCGGAAGATAACTGAAAGGAGGGAGCAATCTGCAATGTTCTCCTCGCGAGATTGGCCCTGGGTTGGCAGCAAGCGCAGGAGGAGGATCAAAGCCTTGGCTCATCTTGGTATGCTCGCACAACTATTTCTCGGTCACCTTCTGCAAACACATAAAACCATGATTTATTAGGTGCAGCCGTGATTTCTTGGATTAGTGGGTTGCACTGAACGTAAAACGTACATATGGTTCCACCCATGCAAAGTGTAGGCAAGTTAACGTATGCTTGTACGTACCTATGCTCCGAACTTCACAGAGTAGCGGATCTTAGTTGTAGTGGGGCGGCGGCGGGCCGGGGGTGTAGGACGGCGGCTTGTGGCTCGGGGTGGGGGGCTTGTACGTGGGAGGAGTGGGAGTCGGGGGCTTGTACGTCGGCGGAGTGGGAGTCGGGGTGGGGGGCTTGTATGTCGGGGGCGTGGGCTTCGGCGTTGGCGTGTAGGTTGGCGGCGTGTATGTGGGGGGCGTTGGCTTCGGCGTCGGCGTGTACGTTGGCGGCGTGGGCTTCGGCGTCGGTGTGTATGTGGGGGGCGTTGGCTTCGGCGTCGGCGTGTAAGTTGGCGGCGTGGGCTTCGGCGTCGGCGTGTATGTGGGGGGCGTGGGCTTCGGCGTCGGCGTGTAAGTTGGCGGCGTGGGCTTCGGCGTCGGCGTGTAAGTTGGCGGCGTGGGCTTCGGCGTTGGCGTGTATGTGGGGGGCGTTGGCTTCGGCGTCGGCGTGTAAGTTGGCGGCGTGGGCTTCGGCGTCGGCGTGTACGTGGGAGGCTTGGGTGTTGGCGTGGGTGGCTTGTACGTAGGTGGCGTCGGCTTAGGGGTGGGAGTGTACGTGGGAGGAGTGGGTTTAGGGGTGGGAGTGTAGGTGGGCGGCATGGGCGTCGGGGTAGGCGGCTTGTAAGTCGGGGGCGTGGGCGTGGGGGGCTTGTAGGTGGGCGGCTTGTGGCCGGACGGCGGTTTGTTGGAGCCCGGGGGCTTGTATGACGGCGGCGGCATGTCGTGGTGGTGCGGCGGCTTGTGCTCCTTGGGAGGCTTCTCGGGCTTGGGGGAGGGCGTGGTCGGCGTCGGGGTGTACCCGCCGCCGTAGCCGTTGTTCGCCTGGGTCTCGAACGCCAGGCTCATGGCCACGAGGGCCACCAGGACAGCGGCTTTGCCACCCATTCTCACTACTCGCTCGCCACTAGCTCAGCTCTTTGCCAAGCTTGGGTCAGTGTGGTTCTGAGGAGAAGCGTACCCATACCTCCGCTTATATACACGGGGAGTCTTGGACGCTTGTGTGGGCGCATGTGACACTGGTGGCGAGGGGATAGTCATCAGTCATGTGCATGAGGTTTTTCCGGAGACATTAGCTTTTCTCGCACCATCGTAACTTTTTTTTAAAAAAAATACAGAAAAGATTCTCACTTCTCAGCTGTTCACTGGTCCAGTGCGTGTGTAGTCTGAAGTTCTGAACCTTTTGACGTGAAGGCATCGAGGAGGTCAGTCTGGCTAGCTGGTACCCAGGGCGGGCCCTAGGTGGAGAAGGTGGCGCGTGTAGCCGTGTACTTCATTATTATGCAGGTATCTCGGTGTAAGCTAGGCAGCTAGCGTTGTATACTTGTATAGCAGAGGCAGAGCCATGTGAAGCTTGTGCATGCCGGTAATCGAGATCATACATGGAGTAGCAGAGCGAATGGCGATGGGATAGGTGCTTCAGCGGTGCCACTTCTTACGATCTTGTAGTTTTGCAGGACTTATTCCAGATAAATTGATGTTTTATGTCAGCTTGTAGACTGTAGTTGCACTTTGTTGTTGTGAAAGGCTTACGCCTCCAAACGGAAATTCAACGGTATCATCACATTTATGCGAAATTCCTGTATTTTCAAACTAGCCTAAAAAGTGTGTCTCTTACGTGAGCTAAAAAATACCGGAAAAGTTAATGAAGTTTACTATTTTTTTGTGTACATTCAAATGTAAGACTTTAGACTGGCGGGCATAGCTCGGTTGAGATCATCCCCTCCTCTATCCGAGATCAAATATTAGGATTCATCCAAGTGTTCACTCCTCTCTTTAGTAAATGTCAGAGCTTCAGATCTAATTTTTTTAAAAAAATAAAGACTCCAAAAGGGCTTGTTAGCTGGCCTGCAAAGTATGTATACCCTTTAGATCCGTGCGGTGATCTACCGTGCCATTTTTTTCATAGTGGTGCTACTTAAATCAGCTAGAACACATGAGAAGGAAGACTCTGATTCACACCACACCTCCGGCTCAAAAACGATGCATGATACATCAACGTCTAAAAAGTGACAAGACTAGAGCTAGCCAGCTGGGAGCTGTTCAATCTTCTGGCCCGTCTTTTTTTTTTTTTTTTTTTTCAAAAATGATTTTCTCTTGAAGTTTTTTTATAAAACTAGCACCCTCCATGGTACATTACGTGAGAGACACCTCCCACTCTACAGTACGACGGAAAAGGCAGCTCCCGCACTGCGTTAGGCCTTCTACCATACTTTCGGTCCACGGCAAGCCTCTTGCCACCAGGGTTCAAAAAACCGACGAAAACCGCTCGAAAACCGCGGTTTTCGACCTTACCGCTCCGGTTCGAAACTCAAAACCGTTCGTAAACCGTTCTAATTAAAAGAAAATTTGAAAATTTAAAATTTTGAAAAAATTTATGTGGCGGTTTTAGCGAAAACCGCGGTTTCTCGCCAAAAACCGCGGTTTCTCGTCAAAAATCGCTCAAAACCGTTTTCGAAAAACATTCAAATGGCTTGGTTGGTTTTCGTCAAAAAGCGTGAAAAACCGCGGTTTTCGTTGAAAACCGAACGGTTTTCGATTTTTTCAAAAAAAATTCAAATTTTTTTGATTTTTAAACCTTTCGGTTTTTGACGGTTTTCGAGCGGTTTTTCGCGCGGTTTTTGCGAAAACCGTACCGCGAATTTCGACGCGAATTTTGAAAAACGGTTTTGTAATCCCTGCTTGCCACACATCCAATCCGCGGTAACTACCAGGCTCCCACGCTCTCCATAACAACTTGGCCTCCCACGGTACTATAGTAAAAAGGGAGGGGGCTAGTTTTGTAAAAAAATTTAGAAACAAACTATTTAAAAAAATAGTGAAAGAGGTGGCAAGAGGAGGAACATTTTGTCAGCTGGGGCTGGCTCATGATGTATCAAACACCCCCACCCGGTTGTCCCTCAGCTGCCGTTTTTTCCGATTGGTCAATACGCTGGCGTTTAGACGCAACAACTTTCAAGCATTAAGCAGAAGCCGGGCGATATGAGCATCCAACAATGGAGACAGGATATTCACGGAGAAGGCATGTGAAAGCCACCGAGTACTACCTTTGGAAAATACCAGGGCTCTAGGAAACAGTGGCCAAAGACCAAGGTAGGTAACTATATCGGGGGCCTTACTGAAACTAGTGTATTAGGAAAAAAGAGACGTTTTAGTGTAAAATAGCATGTTATACTACCTTTGCGTTGCATTTCACATCCTGGTTATTTGCTACTGAAAAATATCCCACATGGTACTCTCCATTAGTAAGTCTAGTGTTTCCAATCATCTACTGAATTTTAAGGTGCTCAAAACTATAGAGGTATGAATGAACTTGGATGAAAATCCGTGTTTTCCAACCCTCCTTCTGTAAAAGTTGAAGGTACATATGCTTAAACGCTCCATTAATTTTATAATGTAACCGTGTAAGTGCCATACTGCCATCTCCTCATGTGCAACGAATCTGTTGTGTGGAAGTAAATAGATCGAGCGTATATATAGAGCTACGGAGTACTCACTCTGTCTAAATTTACGAGTGCAACTACGTAACATTATAACGTTGTAATAGTATAGTAATAAGTTTTGTGTAGTTTTAGTAAATTTTAAGAGAACATTTGAAAAGTTTCGTGTTTTAGTGAGTTTTGTGTATTTTTAAAAGTGTCTAGAGAATTCCAAGCCAAAGTTTGATCAGGTTTCAGGATTTGGAACTTAAGTTTCACCAGTTTTCAATCGATGAGTTTACAATAAGTTTGAACCCAAAATTTCATAAAATGTCGTCAGTTTCAATAGGTTCATCAAGTTTCAACTAAAGTTTCGGCAAGTCTCATCAGAAAGAAAACAACACAAGAAAGAGCAAAAAATCCCGACATGCCTCGCCAGCAACCGCTATCCCGCCTTAGCCACTCCTCAGCACCACTGCCTCCTCCCCCTCCTTGCCTAAGGGGTGAAGCCAAAATTCGAAGTTGCCCATGATGCGTGTGGCAATGAAATGGGTAGAGTCAACGTTATATTGAGGCAAGCGAGAGTTTGGGATTTGATGGGTCCCGTTGTCGACGATTGAATCCAATGGATCCTATCGATGACGACGAGGAATACTACCAGACCAAGTGCATCCGTCACCAGCGTCCTCCTCCCGCCATGCTGCCTCCACCATCCCATGCACTACGCTCCTTCTCCACCCTTGCTCGTGTTAGCTGCTGCCCGAGCTAGAGAGGAATAGAGAAGATGTGTATTGCTAGTAGCAAAGCATGTTTGGAGAGGACTCGAAGGAGGGAGAATAGCAATAGCATCAAAGAAGGAGAGAAGATTGCGACGGTGTGGTAGTTTTGGGGCGGCTTTGCTCTCAATTTGGGAGGATTTGAGACATAGTATTAGATGGGGAAGGGATGTGAATGTGTTGGTTAAAAGCTCAGGTTGAATCCATACACAATTCGCTAGTCTTTCATGTTTATAATGTGTATTTTTTTAATGATTTTGTCCATAAATGTAGGATGTATTTCATGTTCCAATACAAAATTAGTATTATGTTCTCTATAGCTCTAAAGGTATGTATAATAAGATCACTTCAACTTACTCTTAGCATATACATATCAACTTTATCCTATATGGAAAAGTGCGAAGAGAGCTGACTCTTATACAAGAGCTAGTATGGTATGAAAAACAAGATATATTAGTTATATATAAAAGAGAAGAGATGGTTATTGCACAACATCTAGAGACAACCTTTAGATATGCTTAGTATACAAGTTGGTTCTATTGCTTACTCTAGATGACATGTATGAGAGATAGAGTAAGTAGTGGACTTTGTTATTGTCTTGCTCTAATAAATATCTAGCTTTACTTAAAATTATCTATATGCATGCATTAAATATTATAATTAAATGTAATAATTATGAGTAATCTAGTTTAATTACTCTATATATCAAAAGAAAATATGTCTTGTAAATTTGAACAAATAGCCTACAATGTAGACTTACATGATCCTGTAGAATGAAACACAAACGTTGGTAAAACATGTGGACCCATGAGAGCCGAGTGTTGCTCGATGTGGCCACTCATGGAGCCGAGGACGTAAGTGTATGGGTATATGTTTGTAGTTCAATTATTGGCGTTTGTTAATAAAATACTAGAGCTCCTGGTATTTTTTTAAAAAAAAAATATGACCCATCTGATTAAATCATTAAATAGCTTTTATCTCACGGATGAACATCCCTGAAAAACTGAGACCATTGTCTTCTTCCCTCCGCCAATCTGCAGAAAAACAGGGAAAATTGATCTCCCCCAGAAATCGAGATGCTAACTATTCTCGTCTTTAATGATGTGACCACCGACTTGCCCTAGAAAAACACTCGACAGTCAGTCGACATAGGAATTGCTCGGCATACGAACAATACTTTGAAAAAATATTTGAAGTATTGGCGGATACATGTCTGCCCAGCTGAATGGTACCTGTCGGTGGAGTCGTCTTATCAGTTGCTTGTTTGCTATTTTCTCCTGCCACGTATATGTATCATTTCAGATATTAATATGATTTCTAAAACTTAAATTTGATCACTAACATCCATTTTAATATAGTTACAGTATCTAATAAAATTATAATATTATAAAAAGTATTTTTAAGATAAATCTATACATATAATTTTCTATATACCCAATCTAAATATTTGAAAAAAAACATATTATTAATAATAAAGTTTTGAAAGTTCGATCGCTATTTTTAAATTTAAATGCACATATCTACGATAATTTTTAGTTGCTCCACGTGGCCCCTCTAACCTAAAATGACAACGATATGTATTTATAACCAAAGAGAATATTAGGCATGTGAGGTGGTTAACATAGATATCTTAAAACATAGCACCAATTAGTTATACGAGCAAATTTAGGAAAACTGAGCTTGTAATATTGTTCAAACTTCATACCAGGTTGCAGTAATGTTGCAATGGATAACATCGTAACATCACCAGCACGCAATAATTGATATGGTACTCAGTAGTCAGTACTCACGTTCCGCACCTGCGCTTTTTACACTTCACCACTGATCTAGGCTGCTTTTTCGTTATGATGAAGCATTTGTTCGTCATGGCATATACAATAATTTACTACCTCAGTTTTTAAATATAGACGACTTTTTAGTATTGTGTACTTCAACCAAGACAAGGATATAAACTACAATTACACTCTTTTATTAGGCAATTTATTACTATTTGATTTAGTATATATTACTCTAGTTCATAGTATTAAATGATCTTAAAAATAACTAAAGAAAAAGGGTATACAAGAAAAAGAGAGTGAAAAGTCATCCCGAAATTGTAGAACGATATGTATTTAGGAACAAAATTAAAAATTAGAATGTCATGTATTTATAAATAGAGGGAGTATAAGGGAAAGAAAATGAAAAATTATCACAAAATTGTAGAATGATATGTATTTAGAAACAAAATTTGGAAATTAAAATGGCATATATTTAGAAATAGAGGGAGATATGTTAGATTGTCTTTTACACCTAAGAGACAACCACTCGAATAGTCTCTTGAATTGATTGTATAGGGTACCACTAGCTTACAATTCTTCTATGTTTTTAATATGTAGGGTGATCAACATTAAACTATATCTTTTTGACCAACGTGTGTTTCTACGATGCAAAAAGGATTAGCTTAACGCGTGTATGACTAAGTAGTAGAACTAAACATCAGTGTACGTTAATGGTCATTCCCGTCTCTATGATTTATAACAGAGTCAAAAGGCTAAAATTATGGTAGCTATCATACATGTTGAATCAAGAAATAACAGTTGTGGTTTCAGAGAAAAAAGAATGAACACATCTAAACTCTAGTAATTTTCAATATATACCATAAACTTAACTCAGAATTTGGGATGGACAACCTGCAAGCGTGTTAAAATTCAGGTAATCAGGAGAGACAAGAGGCAATAAAAGCATTCTGTAAAATAATTCCATGAGCAGGTTGCAAAGTGTTAAATACGTAGAATTAAGATTTTAGATGAAGGATCCCTAATCCTAATAGGAGTAGGAGTAGGATTACTATTTGCTTTGCAGGAGAATTAGGAAGACTATATAAACTTAGGAGTGATCATGGACAAGCTAAGCAACTAAGAAGCCATAAGCTAACTCATCTAGAACAAGGGGATCATGAGGGGATTAGAGGATAGATTATTCTTTAGCATGAGATTCTTATATAAGGTAAGGATTCAAGGGTCATAAAAATTTATAGAGGTTGTGAGAGAGCAACATTCATTCCCTTTTACTTTTTTAGGTTATGTTTAAAGAATTTACAGTCGGTATTGCTAAATCTTTATCTGTCGTAGTGATTGCTTTAACAGTTCAACATCGTTATTTTGGCTGTCTACGAGATTTATTTGCTTTATTCTTGAGACTATTCATGCTCATGCCTTATCTTACAAAACTCTGATCCGATATGGGAAGTGTTGCGCATAAGAAAAGGTATTAGAGTATAACACAAAGTATGCTAAGGCCCTGTTTGTTTCAGTTAGGGATTGTGGAAAGCAGCTTTTAAAAGCTGGAAGGGCAACAAACTGCAACCTTTTAATCTAGATTATAATAATCTGGAGGCCAGATTGTAGCAATCCCACAATCCACTCTTCCCCAGCTTTTCTCAGCTTTTTTTTTGCAAAAGACCACAATACCCATCCAACTTCAACCAAAATTACCCACCATTGCCCCTAGCTTTCCCCAACTTCAACCAAAATTACCCACCATTGCCCCCAACTATAATCTGGGTTACCAAACAACCATGAGCTTTCAACCTCAAGGTTTTTAACAATCCAGCTTTTACAATCTAGTTTTTAAAAACTGCTTTTCATAATCCCCAGCTGAAACAAACAGGGCCTAAACAACAAATGCAGACGCAGGAATGTGCAGTTAAATGATCAATGAGAAAAGCATACCTCCTGACCTCAGTCAACTTTGCAAACATTACGTGAGCCGCGAGAGATCGCATACGCACAAGTACACACATGAATAACATATGCACGGTGTCAGAGTCACATTCACACCTTATATCCCTTCGAGAGATGATAGTGGTACAAAATTAACTGTTCGAAAAAACAAATCCATTCCTTGAACATAAAGGTCTGTAGAAACATAAATAAGAGAATGCTTACGGCCTAGCACACGCTAGAAGGCACCACGGGAAGAGAAACACATCAGGACTGGCGCCGAAGCGAGCCGACGGATTATGTTATGCTGGTGTGGATATCGTTAGCACTTAGCAGGGATTCAAATTTCATTTTACATAAAATTTCGTCGGCGACTGAAATCTAAAATTTCGGCGAAGCCTCATTATTTCAGATGAAATCCGGCTAAAATTCAAATTTAAATTTTTTTGGACCGAAATTTCGGCAAAAATCCGAAATTTTACCCGAAATTTTATCAAATTTTAACTGAACGAAAAATAATTCAAACGATGTTAAAAAATTTAAATTTTTGTGGAGGGTCCTGACGCATTAGTAATGTTCTCATGAAATTTTCAGATGATTATCAAGTTTGACGAATTTTTTAAAATTCAAACATTGCTCATGTCCTGATAAAACGCAGACCAACAAGTTTGAACCAAATGAAAAATGGTACAAACCACGTTAGAAAATTTTGAACTTTTTTTGCATGGTTATGATGCATTACTAATATTCTCATAAAATTTTCAGATAATAATCAAGCTTGATGAATTTTTAAAAATTCGGACAATGCTATTGTCCTGTTAAAAACCTTATTGGCAAACTTGAACAAAATGAAAAATGGTTCAAACCATATTAGAAAATCTTTCTCTTTTTTTTACAATATAATATAACAAATGAAGTTCAATGCATACATATATTTGATTAACCAAACAAAAAAGTGTAAATTTTTTGAAAATTTTATATAATGGTACTGAGGCAATGCTTAATTTTTCATAAAAATTTTAGATCATGATCATACTTGATAAAATTTATAAAATTCTGGCAAAGTTATTGTCACAATTGTGTTCATTCTGTTTTTTATTTTTTTAAGATAACAAATGAAGTTCAATTATTTTTAAACTTTTATGTATGATGCTACACTACTAAAGATAGTACCATAAATTTTTTAGATCATTATCAAGCTTGTAAAATTTTATAAAAAACTAACAATATTTCTACTAAAATTTTAAAATGTCTCAAAAATTCGGTTTTTGAACAAATTTTCATAGAAGATGACTTTCTTAAGGGTTATTGGACCAAATCCGGTCCTAAAACTTTAAAAACCTGCCATAAATCACAAAATTTTGCGCAAAAAACGAAATTGCTGTAGTAATTTTAAGTTTTTTTAATCCAGCTAATAATTTGAGGTGGTCTAAAATCCAAACTTTCGACGAAATTCTGAAATTTGTATCCCTCATCTTAGCTGCTTTGGCACGTTGCCCCGTTGGTGTGCTGAAATGACATGTGAAATAGTGTGCCCCAGTGTGCTCTCGCTTGGGGGGGCGGTGAGCAAATAAGCCGTGTCAAAAGCAAAACCGAATAAAGCGGCCGAAACCGATTAAACCGAAACCGATGTATTCGGTTGTGGATTCGATTTTGTGTCTGAAATAACCAATTTATTTCGGTTTATTGATTTTAGGCTTTGATTAACCAACTAACCGAATATTTGAAAATTGCTTGATAATAATTGCTTCCAGGAACTTCTAGGTTGATGTGTTGGATTTTATTACTACATCGATTGCTTGTTCTCTTTGTGCTTAGAAGTTGAAGCCTTGCTTCTTTTATGTCTGAAGTCCGAACAAGCCTTGCTTTTTATGGTAGAGTCACGAGTGGGACTCGGGATTCTTTGAGCACAGGAACTGGCGGCATGAAACAAAGGCTCTTCACTCTTGTATCTTGAGACTTGAATCCATGTTCCATATAGTCGCTAGTGCTAGCTAAATGATAATGATATGACTACTTTTATGTAATGTTTGTGAAAATGTTTGGTGTGACTTTGTGATGTCTTGATGTGCGTATTTTTCTTCTCTGGGAGAGTATTCTTGTAATCTTGTCTACTAGCTATATCTTTGAAAATGTTTGGTGTGATGTGCAGTAGCGTATTTTTCTTTGTTATGCGCTATATGCTGAAAATGTTTGGTTATTTCTTTGCAATCATCAAACTTGGTTAATCGGTTAAAACCAAACCAAACCGAATTTTCGGTTAACCGAAATGTCGGTTTCGAAATATTCAAACGTATTTCGGTTTCGTTTTTGAAATAACCGAATTGTCTAAAAACCAAAACCGAAACCGATTTTTTCGGTTTAACGAACGCCCTCTGGGGAGTAGGAGATGCTTTGACGAGAGTTGGTGGTACTGAAAGGATGCTCTCGCCGCACATGATCACGGAAATAGCATTCACTTTTGTCAGTGCAAGTGTTTGTACTTATATACTCCTACCCTGTTTTTTATATATTTCGAGATTCTAAATTTGTTAGCTTTAATCAATACTTAATCTAATAATATATAGATTATATGACATAAAAGTGATACTATTATATTCATATTTGAAAGTATTCTCTTATGATTATAATTTTGTAGCTATTAACAAAGCATTATAAAAGAAATTAGATGAAAGTTCAACTTTAAAGACCATACTAAATCAAATAGCACCTTATAAAATAACCGAAAGGAGTACATACAAACGCTTCCTAACTGTACTCCTGCATTTTTTTTTCCACAAGTTTACTCCCTTCCACAAAGTTTACTAGACGTCTTCTCAGCACATAAACCAATAAATATCAGATATTTATGAGTATGATTATTTTAAAAATACGTCTCGTAAACTGGACGGAAAAGTACCCCGTAACATGATCATCACGACGTGCTAATACCAATATACCACTTAGGCAATGTACATCTGTCTTCATAGGAAAATGCTGACTAGCTAAAATATCCGGCAGCAATGACCGAGATTAGTCCTTACTTCAGATCGATTGAAGGAACACTCGACTCGAGCACGTGATAAAATTTTGGATTTGTAGCTTCAGTGCTAGAGCACCCCTATGCCATTTAGTCTCTGCGCTGTGCATATATGCATGTAGAAGTTTTGGACCATCCCGGTATGCACGCTCCCTGTTCCTTCTTGGCAGTGGTGTACTTCTTCATTCGGGTAGATGAGATTCTCACGTACATCTAGAAAGTTCCTGGGAGGCTTAAAAAAAAGCTCGGTAAAAAAACCGTATTCTATGGTGGCAACTAGCGAGGAAGGCGTGGTGACGATTCTGTAACTATGTTAGCTTCTCCGTAGTTTCATAGCATGGTCTCGCTCTTGCATGCATGGTTGATGCTTGATGTCTAGATGGATCGGATGATAGGACGACTATCATAGGAGAGAGAGAGAGAGTCCTCTTTTGCAAAGCACGAAGGCCATGATTTGCTGAATGCTTTTTAGGAACCACGCATGGGAGGAATGTATGATATGTGTGTTTGCCAGCTTAAGCGATGATTTCTGTGCTTTCGTACTAGTTTCCACACAGGATCGAGGGCGAGAGGTTCTTTCTCCACTGTCGAAACTCGAGAGGAGGAAAAGAGGTGGGATGTGCTTGGTTTGCTTCAGTTTTGACATATGTGATCGATTGTGAAAGGGAATGTAAGGGGACTGTTTGGCGGGGGATTTCTTTTCGAGAATCTTCAGATTCATGAAGTTGAAGGCGTGAGACATCAAGAGTGTTTAGATAGATCATCTTGTTTACATTTTAGACCAAAATATAAACTTAATTCACTTTATTTTAGCCTACAAGTTTGATTTGGGAAGGTTTAGAATGCTCTAAATGCTCTAAATGAAACCTTAATACAGTCAGGAGGAGTTAAAGGATTCATATAAGAATTCTCTGGGGGAAACCCCAAGCAAGGGAAAACATTCCCAGGATTACTTCACTCTTTTGCAAGCAAGAGAAGAAGAGAGCATCTTAAAAATGCATTAAAAATGAATTAGTCTTGTTCCCTACAAGCTGCATTAAAAATGCGATCTTAGTTATATCTAGTGTTCGCGCGCTTGTATCTATGTGCCGACCTTCAAGCGACCCATACTTGAAAGATGTCTCTTTGAACTCCGAATCGTTCCCATACGGATTACGTTCCCATGTGGTAGATTTGAGGTCTAAGATCGGGCAAGTAAACTACTCCTAAATTGGATCTGGAAGTTGAGATAGCGTTCACAGCTATACACTGGCATGTCGATGCATGCTTTAGTGATTGACGGGACGAAAATGGAGAGGAGGGTTGGATAGGGTGCCTGTACTGAAACAGGGAGCCGAACGATATTTCGGTCCGAGATAAACAACCGGAGCACCGTTTCCCAAACTCTTCGTAAACATGTGAGCTCTCTGCCTCCTCTGTGTCCCCCCCCACACTGGGATCTCTGAGCACCAACTCGCTTACGCGACCGTGATGTGATTTCTCCTGCTTTTACCCATCCGGGCTCACCGGCGATGAGAAGTAAAACTTCAATATAGTTCGACTACTGTTAGTCACCAAGAAAACCACACCTTTTTCGATAAACTCTTGGTCATAGTTAGATCTGTTCAACCGTCCAAAGTCAGTGGCTTCGTCACTTACCAACCATCGCTACTGGCAACATCTCGGGGAGACGGCACGAGAAAGAGGAGGAAATTAGGAGAGCGATGAGGCCGTGGTGAAACAACTCGGTGGCGGTCTGTTTTGGAATTTTTTTATTTAATATTTATTTTTAATCGTTTTTTCAGAACTAGGCGGCGCGGCAAAAAAATTTCAAATGTACCCACCGTTACCTAGCCGAGCGATCGCCCGTCTGGCGTGCGATGGTGGGTGCTCTAACGGCAAAAATCCGAAACATAACGGCGAGTAAAAAAAATGTACGTGCAGCCCGGCAAATGGCCGTGGATCGGCAATTTTTTTGACAATTTTTTTTGTAATTTGTTTGTCAGATAATTGTTGTATTGAGCAGGAAGAATTAGAAAAAAAACTTATTGTCATGTAAGGAACTGAAAAAATTATTTTAGTTCGTTAGTGATCGATTAGGTATTTTAAGTAGTCTCGTAGGGTCCGCCGAATATGTCGAAAAATTACGGAAAAATTATAGCGTGGGATACCACTTGTCTTGGGCGAGATGGCGGACGTTGCCGGCATTTTGTTACCAAATTCAAAAAAGGCACTCGCGACCCACGAAACCACAATCGTGGTCACTTAGGGGTTTCGTAGCCCGTGGGGACAGGCCGGACACGGTCCAAAAATCTGAAAAAAAATCAAGGCGGCCCTCGCCATGCGGGCTACCACTTACGTATGGGCGAGATGGGCGGCGTTGCCCGGCATTTTATTCTGAAAATCGGAAAAGGCACTCGCGTGACCACGAAACCACGAAATCGTGGCCACTTAGGGTTTCGTGGCCCGTGGGACAAGGCGGACACGGTCCAAAAATACGGAAAAAATCAAGGGTGGCCTCGCAAGCGGGCTACCACTTACGTATGGGCGAGATGGCGGGCGTTGCCCGCATTTTATTCTGAAAATCGGAAAAAGGCACTTCATGACCACGAAACCCACAATCGTGACCACTTAGGGGTTTCGTAGCCCGTGGGACAGGTCGGACACGGTCCAAAAATACGGAAAAAATCAAGGCGGCCTCATAATGCGGGCTACCACTTACGTATGGGCGAGATGGGCGGGCGTTGCCCGACATTTTGTTATGAAAATCGGAAAAGGCACTCGCGCCACGAAACCACATAAATCGTGGCCACTTAGGGGTTTCGTAGCCCGTGGGACGGGGCGGACACGGTCCAAAAATCGGAAAAAATCAAGGCGGCCTCGCAATGCGGGCTACCACTTACGTATGGGCGAGATGGGCGAGGCGTTGCCCGGCATTTTATTACGAAAATCGGAAAAGGCACTTTCATGACCACAAAACCATGGAAACTTTTACGACGTCGAAAAATTTTGAAACTTTTATGGTGGTTCCTGATAAATCAGTGATATTACCATAAAAATTGAAAATGATTTTAAGATCTGAGAATTTGTTAAAATTCAAACAATACATATATAAGGGCACATACGAAAGTTAGGATGATAAAATAAGCAATAGATTAGATTATATTACAAGGGCATTACTTGATGTGAAATTGCAGCGAACTAACTACTTGAAAGCAATGTTCGTCATGGTGGAACAAATGATCGTTGACCTATCGAGTGCGGCGAGAATGATGTAAGACATTTTACGCATATTACATCCGTGTTAATTTTGCGATTTGTTATCGAACACCGCTCGATCCCTACTATGAAAGAACTCCATGGGGATCCGCAGTGCTCCCAAGGTATGCGCCGATTGGGTGGCCTATGCCGTGCGTCTCGGGTGTGTAACATTTAATTTTTTTCTTTTTATGTGGATTTTACCCTCCCATATGGGCATGTCATCCCGATTCGGCGTCCCCTATGTTAAAACCACGGGTTCGGTTGGTCTGCATAGCGTCAAGGATGTGTTGCGTCTTTGCGGACCTCGGTAATTTGCTTCCTTGTCCCTTCTTCTTGAGAGGAGGAACCCTCTTGCGCCTACGGTGTGTTGTCCGTTAGCGGAGACATGCGGAGACGCCTGATCTGTTCGGCTCGCCTCCACTATATGGTGCGGAGGTGTGTGTTGGGCTTATCCTTGGACAACCGGGCGTGCCTTGCGATCAATGCGGTATGCCGCTTTGGTCGTTGAAGAACAAGTAGGCGTACTCGAGTGCGGCTTTTACGGGCGCTAGTGGCACCACGGAGATGGTTGCTCCCCGGTTATCCCATGCGGGAAGCATGAGATGTGGGTGAATGCGTCTCTCGGTCCACCGGTTGAAATACCGACATCGTTCATCCTCGGCCAAAGACACGGTAGAATCTCGGTCCGCTAGATCACCGTGGCATGTATCAACCATCGCCTCCGAGCCATGTGCATAAGCGTCGGGGCTTTCGGGTGGCCACGGAGGAGGTTTCTCCTTTGACTTGAGCACATTCGCAAGTGTCCTTTTGAACTCGTAATGCGATGAAGCTGTTTAGAACTACTAATTTGTGAGTTTAACAAGAGTATAGCGCATGAAACTCACCGATTGGTTGGCCCCTTACTGCCGGCCGTCGCTCTGATCGATCTAGAAAAGGACATATCTGGCGGCCTCTCCCCGGGTGAACTTCTCGGGCGAAGCGGGGTAGGCGTCGTGGCGATTGTAGAAATTAAATGAATCACGTCGTTCGGCCCGTCGATCCATTGGAAGAAGCAACATCGGTCCTCGTCTTTGAAAAAGAAAAGAACGATGCATGAGATGGTAGTGTTACCTGTATTGTGTGGACACCGGTGGGTTTACCTTGTAGGCTGTACCCACAGCGATGAGTGATGTGGCCGTGTCTCCATGGGTAAATTGCTCCATCTTATTTGGTAGGTTCTTGATCGCATTTGGGTCGAAACTCCGTGAAGCGAGGCGTCGGCCTCTTGGCATCCGGATATTGAGGCGGGATGACTTCGCTTGTTGAAAAGCGGCGGTGAAACGACATTGTTCTCTCTCTTTATCTTTCTTGTTGTCTCGTTGTGGCCTTTGCTCTCGCTGGCGGCTGCGAGAGGCGTCTTGAGCGAAGATTATAAAGGTAGATATCGCTTTGGGTATGGGCGTCGCCCATTTCGAGCGATATTTATCTTAGGATAGTGTGCCTCGACATAGTAGAGGTGATCGCCCCATTTGAGGCGATATTTATCTTAAGGCGATGTGCCTCGACATAGTGAGCGTCGCCCCATTTGAAGGCGATATTTACCTTTAGGCGGTGTGCCTCCGACATTTTCATAGCGAGTTATTTTTTCATCGTTTGTTAAGCGTTAGTTATATCTTGTCGAGCTAGCGGACGTTGCTCGCGCGAAGTTCTGAAAATCGAGAAAAATAAGGCATGCGACATGGCTAAGAGAAGATAACCTCGCAAATGTAAGCACTTAGTTCAGATAGTTAGACAACATGGTGGTGAAGAAAAAAAATTACAAGAGTACAAGCGTACAATAAGTCGATGGCGGCGCCTCGATCTGCTGCATTTGAAGAATGCGTGAGTGGCGGCGGACGGACGACCCTCTAGCCCGGCCTTGCCCACGAGGGTAGCGTAGTCGGTCGGCGACTTCGGGTGTCTGCTGGGGTGGCGGGCCGGTGTACTCGGTGGACATGAGCTGGTCCACGTCGAAACCTGCGTCCTCGTCAATGTCGTCGTAGCTCGAGTAGCGGACAGCATCGTGGGGACCTTCTGCGGCCTGAGACGAAGACTAGCCGGCGTCACCCCACGGTGCCCACTGCGTCGGTGGGGGAGGACACGAGGACGCGTCTTGGGTGGCGTCAGGCGGTGTGGGCGACTTCATTTGGTCGAGGTGTGGGCACGGCTCCACTAGGCGGGGAGGTGTGGGTGGACGGGGCGTCTTTTGCTGCGCACCACGTCTCGCCCCGGCGGTGAGTAAGCGGCTGTCGCGACAACGTGCCGCTAAACCGACCAAAAGTCTCCGCTGCTGAGCGGGAGTGGCGCGGCGTCACGTCGAGGCCCGCCAACACGGACTCCACCTCCCGTACATCGCCTGCAAGGCGTGCACGCAAGTAATGCCGACTTGATATGAGGTAATTTACATTAAAAATATACTTGTAGGGTGTGGGGTGACCCTTACATAGCGTTCTCCCTCGGGACATCGAGAAAATGCGTCTCAGGCACCGATGCTGAGGCTGGGACATACTCTGCCGGTGTGTACCCAACCCTAAGCCGAGTCATGGCGCGACCACTCCATGTAATCATCGTGCGTGTAGCGTCGTGCAGTGGGTCTCGTCCCGTGTCTGGGCGCTGGTCCCCTTTGCATCGACCCGCGGTATCATGCGCGCAAGAGCGGAGTGCCTAGTGCATGCCGGCAAGGTCATCCTACAAAACAAAAGCGGCAATTTACATACAACATTCATTCGACGGAATGGTAAGTATTGTGCTCATGACACTTACTTGTGCGGCGACGTGAGGCAGTGTGAGTAGTCTGCGGGAAAAGTCGGAAGAGGTCGACAACGCGACACGGTCTGCGGCGAGTACTCCTCGGCCACAAGTCAAATAGGAGGGCCTTCTGGTGAGCGAGAGGTGATGGTCACGCCAACAAAGCTCGAAGACGGCGAGAGGTGCTCGGACACTGGATGTCGCTGGCTGTATGTCACGGTGTCCACCGCCGTCCTCGTCATGCGACTATCGAACTCCCGAGCGAACTCGAGTGCGACTTCTTGACTGCGGTGGGCGTACACCGCTGCGGAACAAAAAGTAGTGCATCTTATTAAAGTGTCCAAATTAGGGGTTAGATCATTGAACCAGTGGGCATAGTGGGCGGTCGATCTGGGGAGGCCGTGGTGCAGTCTGTGAGTCTGGCCAAGGTCAACCTCGGGCCTACGAAGGAGAAGTGCTCCCAGGACCACAGTTGCGAAGTAGAACGCATAATCCGTCAACGGCGCTGTGTGGCTACGTTGGAAACTGACCTCGACAGGCCTGTCGTGCAGTGCGAAAGCAGCAGAGCCCCACGACCCTTGCACCATCTGTGTACAATGACAAAGTTAGACATGTCCTGTCGTAAGAGATTTTAACGAAATGTGTTACCTAGTCCGCCGGGGTGTCCGTGATAAACTGGGCGAACTCGATCAGTCTGCGGTCCACCGTGTCCCGTTTGAGGGCGAGAGCAGTACCAACCGAACAGGACTAGCGAGTGCGCCTCGGTGGCGTGCGAGTCCTCCTCGTCGACCTCCGGGTGGAGATGCTCACCTACTGCGACATTCGTCTGATATTGTCGGCTGACTCGTGCGTATCCGTTAAGTTGCAATGAGCGAGGTACTAACAAGTGAGCTGGAGCGACCCATATACGGACTCCGTGCTTCTCATCGGCTTGTAGGGCACGTCTCGGGTCGGCTGCGGTGTCGGTCCACAGGCGAAGCGCCTCCAAGCCTTTCGCGCCAATCGAGGCGTCGTCGCGGCTTCAGCTGCAGATCCGTGCGAGGGAGGCCTAGGAGGTAAGACCGTCTGCGGCGTGGGAGCCATCTCTCTACAGCGAGTGGGAACGTGTGTCTCCGGTCTCCACCGGTCCACAAGAGCGGTCGGCGAGGACCGTCGTCTGAGAACCGTGTGGCGTCACGGGCCCTCCACGGTCGTCTGCTCCACCATCCGTGAAGCGAAGTAAGCCGTGAGCTCATAACACCGCGTAGTGTGTAGCGTCGTTAAAATTCCATAAGCAGGTAAGTAAAAGAGTAGGAAAAGTCGCTGACTTCTTTGTGGAACCCAGTAGCGGTCGATCAGAAGAAACTCCTTCGACACCGAGACCGCGATGTCAATGACCCGGCCCTCAGCTGCGGACAACCTAGGCCGGTGGGTCAAGTCCACGTCTTTGGTCTAGCGGCTCGGGAGTAGCGTCGGCTGACATGCCCAACTCTGCGCCATAAATGCAGTGCTGCATGGTTACAAAGGAAATTCATGGTTAGAAAGCAAATAAAACAAAGCGGATAATAACTAAATGGTACACGTTGCAACTACAAAAATTGAATGAAAAGTAATGAAATGTTCCATATTCAAATATTACATTAACGGGGACAACAAATAAGCTGGTACATAGAATCGAAAATACATAGGCGGGGACAACAAATAAGCGGTACATAGAATCGAAAATCGTTGATGGGGACAACAAATTAAGCGGTACATAGCATCGAAATACATTGGCGAGGACAACAATTAACTAGTACATAGAATTGCATTATCCACAATTACGGCGCCTCGGACTCATCCATATCGTTCGAATCGTCGTGTCCTTGGCGCCCGACCTACTGCTTCAACATTCGGATGTCGGTACCCGCCGATGCCCCGGAGGAGGCTGCCGTGAAGCGATCCATCGACCCGTACCGTACACCTCGTTATGCCGCGTGTCGAGAACACTTTGCTTGTAGTAGTAGTGGGAGATGTCACAGACGACATGATTGGTGTGTCTCTTGCTTTGCGGCAATCACGTCTGAAACACGGCAAGTCACAGCAGCGTAACCTGGCGAGAGCACTCGCGATCGGCGGCTCGGAGTATGCCGGGTGGGAAGTCCTCTCGGTGGGCACCTCTTGACCCGGTCACCGCGATGTGCGTGGTACCTCCGTTCCACGCCACTCTCCGGTGTCAAGCGATGTGTCTGTGCCTTCCGTGTCTTGTTGGCCATGTCTGTGAGAGACAACCGTCGAGTAGAATGAGCGATTGTCCGACATACATGTAGCGGAGGCCTTGTGCCGCTCAACAAAATATCTTTGGGTGCCTAGTAACACACCCTCAACAATGCCCACCAGGGAGGCATCTCGCGCCTTTCATTACCCGGTTGTAAATCTCCGCTAGGTTGGTTGTCATTATTCCACAATGAGAAGCGCCCTCGTCATGCGAGAATGGACCATTTCTCCAGCGGCTCGTGTCGTATCCGGTCCGTAAAACTCTTTATACTTGTCCCGACCTCGCCGGATGTTTGGTGCGTCGGTCGGGAGCGCACACAAAGGCGTGGGGTCATCTCCTTGCTCGTAGTAGACCATAGGGTTCCTTGACGAACTAGCGACATCCCTTGGATTGATGATTGCTTCTTGGTTAGTTCATCCAACGTCCTCCACAAATGAGTCGAACTTCCTCCGTGGTTCTGTTTGCCTGTACCGCTTGAACATGTTCATAAGCTCCTTGTTCTGGCCGACGAAAAAATTGGCACCCATGTGCCTCATGCACCACCTGCTCTTGTGTCAGCCACTTTCTTTGCTCCTGACGTCAGACCCTTCTTGCATATCCACGATCGCCCTCGGCAACCTGCATATCGGTCATGGATGACACATACATCGGGCGGTCTTGGACAAGCTGTCATCTTGACTCTTTCAAGAAACCAATACCAGCTCTCGTGTTTTCCCCTCCACGAAGGCCATGCGGCCGGTAGAACACGGTTGTTGGCGTCCACCATGATGCAGTTAGAATCGCCCTTGTATTTCCTGTGAGGAATGTGTCGTCCATGCAAATGGCCGGCGACGATCTTAGGAACGCATTTATGCATGCACCGAGGCGAAGACCCATTGCAAGACCCACTTACCAGCGCCGCACGCACCATCGCGGAAACTCCGCGAAGGTCGATGACCGTCTGGGATTCCTACTTGATATTGCCCCGAGCAAGTGTGGAATATTCTCGTAGAAGCCTCGTATGTCGAACCGTATTTGCAAAAGCTGTTCCTTTTGCTCTCCATGCCTTTCCGTAGCTAATCTTGTCTTTGAAACCTCTCCTCGGCGGCTCGATAATGGATCGAGGTTGCGGTGGGGATTGTCCACGATCGACCATAAAACACATTTGCCACCCAAGTGGACAACAGATTGTGGTGTTCTGCTCCGCTTCCTCCGGTTAGCGATTATGCTCCGTCACTATAGAACATTTCGATAGTCCCTCCACTTCCCTTGTATGCATGCACCGCCATGAATACGAATCAACTCGCACTTGGCGTCGTAGTCTTTTTCTTGGACTTCACTACCCTGAATTGCCGTCGAAGAGACATTGACGATGCTTCACCGCATCCATCACGGCCTCCTTGTCTTTATATATGGCCCCTACTTGCGACCTCGTTCTCATGATACTCCCATGCATCTCTGTTCCTTCTTTCATTGTTAGGTCTTGAAATTATAATTAGTCCACGCTTGGGGACAGGCACCTCATAGTATTGTCCTCCTCGTCCGGCGTTAGCCATCGAGGACTTCCTCATCCGCACGGTCCTACTCCTCCATCAACTCAACTATGTGCTCCACCTCCTCCCCCTCGTCGGCCACCCCCCGCGCCTCCACGGCTGTCTCCTCGCCCCCCTCGATCCCGTCGCCACCGCTAACCTCGCCACCACCTTCATCATCGCGTTGTTGCATATCTGTATTCCCCTCCTCCGTAATATCTACCCCAACATCACGAACCTCCGACACCGATGGAGGTACCTGGTACCAATCTACCAGCAACATGAGCGCCAAGCCCCGCTCTACAGCGTACCCAACATAGCTCCTCCATGCCGAGGTCGCGTTAATAGGAACCATTCTCCATAAAAAGTCCTGCATTGACGACTTACTCTTGCTCTAACCCATGTTAGAACACTCTAGGCATCCAAACTGAACATCCGAAATATCCACTCCAACAAACCCCTGTATGTCCTATCTCTCGACCTAGATATGCCCCGTATGACTGCTGAAAATGCCGACAAATCGACTCCATCCGGCCCCTGTGCTATCTCCCCATCTCCATAGAATATCTGAAAATCTGAGTTTCTCAGACATTACGCCTACAACGTCGAGCAAAAAAAATCATCATTTCTCCGCCTAACCGCTATATAAATGTTACACTATATTGTAGTCAAATTTTCTATCTTGATTTTTAACGGTGCCTATCATGTTTTTAAATATACTAATTTTTAACGTATACGGTTATTGACTATAAATAAGTAATTCGACTACCTATATTACATACCACAAATATTAAATATCTAAAATATTAAATACGCAAATACTAAATATTAAATCTCTAAAATATTACATACCACAAATACTAAATATTAAATCTCTAAACATTGCCTAATATTTCTACTATCCAATCCTAACTAAATTAAATTTCTAAATACTATATTGATTCTCAACATTTCTAAATACTACAATCCTAATATTTCTAAATACTACATTAAATCTCTAAACATGGCCTAATATTTGTACTATCAATACTAAATACATTAAATTTCTAAATTACTACATTTCTACATTTCTACACATTACAAAATACTAAAATTTTAAAAATATTACATAGAAATTTACGGACTTACCTTCAAAAAGCAGCGAATATTTCTTTTCCTCTTTTTTCTTCCCTTCTTTTTCCTCTCTTTTTCCTCTCTCTTTTTCCTCTCCTTCCTCTCCTCTTTCTTTTCTCTCTCTCCTCTTTCTTTTCTCGTCGTTGAGTGCTCAAATGAGCACAGATGCTCGCGATCTGGGTATTAAAATGGGCGGTCGCGTAAGGCGATGGCCCCCCTGTTGGCGATCGCCTGGTGGCGGCAACCTCCCAGTACTGCGTGTCCCTAACGCCGAGTGGGCCGAGCCCGGCAGATTCGTTTGGATTTTGCCGTTAGGGCACCCAGCCATCGCACGTGTACGGAGCGATCACCCCTGGCTGGGGCGACGGGCGGGTACATTTGAAATTTTTTTGCCGTGCCGCCTAGTTCTGAAAAAACGATTAAAAATAAATATTAAATAAAAAAAATTCGTCTGTTTTGCACCAGGGACCCAAGTCGACCTCGCCACCACGTAGCTGTCGGCGTTTTGGGCCCATGCTCTGCCCATTACCGAGACACCCAAAATTGAACGGAAGTGGACTCACGGCCTCCTACCGGCCCGGAAGGTCGGCAGAAATCGACTGATATTTGTAGACATTAGCCAGGGCCCAGTAGCGAGTGCTTCCACAAAAAGAAAACAGTAGTGAATGCTCCCGCATACAGATACAGTCCTCAAAAAAGGACAACTGTAGCGAATTCTGCCACATACATACAGCCCAGTACTTCCCAGCCACGAGCTGCTCGCTCAAGACTGGCTGTTGTCCAAACGCAGTAAACCGGTCAGAGCGTAAAAAAAGTGCCGAGGACGACGTCGACTTTTCGACTCGTAGTAGGCCAAACGAGCCCGTACGTCGTCGAAACGAGTGGTCAGGGCTCAAAACGAGGAGGTAGAAGTAAACTATGTACGAACACTGTGGTACTACAGTCAAGTACTTTTACTGTTCTACCTCATAATTTTTTCCCAAACTAGATTTTTTTTTTGGCAGGAATTGCTCCCACCGTGTGAGGGGAGGACGGAATTTGCTGGGCAAATCCAATTGTCACACGTTCCTACCGCGGAAAATCTAAATACCACGTCCTCATCCTGTGAATATTGCATTTTTCGCACTCTCGTTCAGTGGAAATGCAATTTCCGCAACCTTATTCCACGGCAAATCAAATTCCCACTCTCCCATTCTATGGCAAATCAAAATCACCAGCTACAAACCACGAGATGACCTCCTTGTAGTATTGCAAGGGTCTATTTTGGCAAAAAAAAATTAAAAGGGCTATTTTTGAAAAAAAAAAAATAATGGGCCAAATATGGCTGCAGTTCACTAGCTTATGGCATGGAACGACTGTGACTGGGAAACTCCAAGCCTCATGGCTTATCTAGCCACTTTTCGCCTTCTCCAGATGTGGCAGGGGACAGGTGTTGACTCCACAACAAGGAGAGAGATAAATTTACGTGTGTATTCGTGGAGGCTATATATATATATAAGTGATGATTGTCTCGTTTCCTTACGGGGTCAGAGGCAGACTTGCAGCTACACGGTGCTAGAAACAGGTACAGGCGACCCGTGTAAGCCACTATTGAAAGAGGCACTGTTGCTTCTTCTTCTATACGATGATACGATTCGAGCTTCTTTCTCTGCTGCGAAGGTGTGCACGAGTCAAGCTCATACCCAACACATAACGCATCCACAAATCACATACGTATCCCCCCTACCCTATCCTCGGGAAGCTTTAGCTTACTTAGGTCTATTTTTTTTAAGCGATTACATAATGATACATAATTACAACAGTATAGCAGGAAATTTTAAGAGAATGTTTAAAAAGTTATATGTTTCAGTTAGTTTTGCATATTTTTAGAAGTTTCTAAAATGTTGGAATCCAAAGTTTCAACAAGTTTCAGGTTTTTGAAATTAAGTGTCATAAAATTTCAATCCAAAAGTTTCAAGATATTTCATCGAGTTTTAATAGATTTCATCAAGTTTCAACTAAAGTTCAACAAGCTTCATAAGAAAAAATGATACATAAAAGAGAAAAAAAATTCATGGCATACTCACATGTAGCCGTCGTCCAGCCCTTACGACTCGCTAGCATCATCGCCTCCTCTCCTTGCTTGTGAAAGGGTGAAGCCAGTGCCAAGTTGCTCATGACACACGCAATGGCGAAGTTGAATTATGAGGCGACGTGAGTAGAGTCGGCGTTGTACCACTCTCTGACCCAAATGAGTAGGCAAGCAAGGGTCGTGGGATTTGAAGAATCCTGTTGCTAGTGACGAGGAAGACAACTGAATACGGTGGATCCGCTACCGACATTGTCCTCCTGCCATACTGCCTTCGCCATATCGGTTGCCACCCTCCTCTACACATCGTGCTGCCTCTGTACTGTCGATCGCCACCCAACAGCCTCCGATAGATGTCCAGCACTTTTGCTTTTCGTAGTTGGATGTGTGTAGTGTAAGGAAGGATTGATGTGCTCGGAGCTAAGTTGGTTGTAGAGGGATGGATAGAAGAGAGAGAGCTATGAAGGATTTGTTTGTGAATGTTGATCTTGCCGTTGCATCGTGAGCACTACTATTTTGAGTGCTATGACTGCTTGATTTTGGGGATTAAAAGTGAGTTCGGAAGCTTGTGGCATGTGGATAAGATTTGAGAGGGCCAGGATGAGAGAGAAGATAGATGAGTATGACTAGTTGAAAGCATCTAGGCCCCGAATACTCTCATGGTTTTGGTAATTAATGATAATCGTGGTTAAAGGACTAATATTTTCATTAAAAATGTTGAAAATAGGTTAGTCCTACGTTTGGTAATCATGGAAGCATGAAAGCAGCGCAAAAGAAGATCAATGTGTCAAGCAAGTGATAAAGGTATAAATATAAGGATTTTTTCTAGCCTTTTTGCCGATCTCGGAGTTTGGAGAAAAGATCAAGTTGCTAGAAATAGGGTCGTACTATAAGAGGGGTCTTGACAATTATCTTGATGACGGTTAAGGTTTAAAGGCTCAATTCTATGCTTAAAATCATGCATTATGTCAAATTAAGATTCCAATTGAAAATTCTATGAATTTTAAAGGAAGCATCTAGGAGCTCGTGCTACCTCCTATGGTAGCCGGTGCTACTATAAGAGTAGTGTGTAAAAACCCGAGAAGGGTACTTCCCATAGTAGCCTGGTGTTACTGGGCGAGCGGTAGCATCGGTCCTTTGGAGCGGTGTAAAGATTTCAAAGGGCATGCATTTTGGAGAATTTTGGCAGTCCGGAGCTACTGCCCATGGTAGCCCGCTGCTACCGGGAGAGCGGTAGCACCGGCCAAAATACCCAGTGTAAAAATTCCAGAAGGGTGTATTTTTGGGCATTCTAACAGTCCGGTGCAAAAATTTCAGAGAATCTCTTTTTGGTCAAGGAAATTTAAAAGAGGCCCGGTGCTACCGATCTCAGTTGAGTGGTAGCACCGGACCCTCTGCACAATAGCCTTTGACAGTGCTAATAGTGCTACCGGTCCTACATGGACGGTAGCATCGGAAATACTGACATATGCATGATTTGAGCTCAAATGGTTAGTTTTGTTGGTGGAGACTATAAATATCCCCACTTGCATTCTAGAGCCTCTCTTTTTCCTCATTGATGATATTTGAGCTCTAACAAGTCCTCTTCACTCCTTAGTGCATTTAATTCTCATTTGAGAGAGTGAGGAGTAAGTTTGAGTGTTGCATCTAGTTTTGAGCTTTTAGACACTCAATCCGACCTCAATCAAGTGTCAAGGCTTATTACTCTTGGAGGTTACCGGCTCCTAGAAAGCTTGGAGGTGATCGTGCATAGTGAGCTTCTCAACGGATGTTGTGAGAAGCCTTAGCAAGTTGTAAATGCCGGAGTTTGCCTATCGGGAGCGAGGGAAGAACTACTATAGTGATCGAGGAAGGCTCAAGAAGGTGGAGTCAACTTGAAGTCATTCAAGTCACCTCAATGTGAATTAGGGGAGATCGGCAAGTTTCTAAGACCGTGGGATAAATTCTTGTATTCTTTGCTTATGGTCTGCATTTCTTGATTTCTTATGCAATTTATATTTCTAGCAAGTTGAGAACTTTGATGTGTGTATAGAATCATACTTTGCCAATACTTAAATTGTTGAAACATTTTGTGATCACTAGAAAACTTGATGCTAAATTGTCAAAATTGCAAATTCTTGTTTAGTAGTTTTGCAAATTGAAATTAGAGTCAAAATTTTAGAAACCTCCTATTCACCCCCCTCTAGTCGATTATCCTTGATCCTACAAGTGGTATCAGAGCTTGAACTTTCTTTTCGGGTTTTATCGCCTAGAGAGTAAGGATGGCTAGCGATGTGGTGTCAATAGGTAAAGCATCATTTTTGATGGCACTAATTATGCATATTAGAAAATTCGTATGACCGTTTATCTCAAGGCCATGAGCCTAAGTATATGGAGAATTGTAGTTGAGGGTTTCGCTCCGGGAGTTAATCCCACACTTACAATGGAACAAAAAGAGTAAAACACCCATCTCAGTGCTCAAGCCATGAACATTTTTTTTGGTGCTTTGAATGCAAATGAGTTCAATTGAGTGAGTAACCTTGAAACCGTCCATGAGATTTGGACAACCCTTTTGAAAATTTATGAAGGGACAACATCGGTCAAAGAAGCAAAATCGTATATGCTTCGAATCAAATATGATATCTTTATTGTGTTACCCCATGAAAACATCAATGAGATGTATTCTGGTTAAATAACATAGTAAATGAGCTCAAGGGTCTTGGATCCGTCGCTAACCAATCTTGATGCTTAGGGCTCTTCCGGAAAAATATGAGACTTTAGTGACGTTGTTTCTCAACTCACCGAAGTTACCAAGGATGACGCCAACCGAACTTCTTGAAAATCTCATCACCAATAAGCTTTATAAGAAGGACAAGAAAGAGCTTTTAGAGCAAAACTCTTTGAAGAAGAAGAATATCGCCTTTAAGGGAAAAGCAAAGTCAAGCGATGAGGCGCTTGATGACTCCGATGATGAAGGCACCGAGGAAGAGATGGCACTCCTTGTGAGAAGGATGAAAAGGTTTATAAGGAGGCGTTCAAGGTTAAACACTCCTCAAAAGTTCAAGAAGGGGTAACACTCTAGTACAAACCTGTCGACGATTCGGGACAGGGGTCCTTCGCCGAGCTTACTTGTTGAATGGGGGATCAACCTATGGCCCCTTTCCCACAAGGGCTATACGTTTGAGGGTGTGCCGAGCTACGGATCGGGGCGAATAAGACAATCAGGACGCGCACAAGGGTCGTTTTTTGGGTCTGGTTCGGGCCTCTCACGGGGGAGATAACAACCCTACGTCCAGTGGATTCACTAATGAGTAGGGAGTGGTTACAACGTGCTTGCTCAGAGGAGCCTCGAACTAGCCTAAGGACTCCGGTGGGCAAGCTCTGTGTCTGAGTATGTGTGGTACCGAAAAAAGTCCAGCCCTCAATACATCGTGCGAGGGGTATTTATAGGGATTCTGAGGAGACAAGTTATTTATTACAGTAGCTCTCTTGTAGAGGGCGTGGGCGGTGCAATAGGCGCCACCCGCAAGTACCGCGATGTGGGAACAATGGCGTAGACTAAGTCGGCCGGACCACGGCGGTGAGATCCCGGAGGCGGTTCCTCGAGCAGCGGCATTTAATGCCACGTCGCTTTACGCGAGCCCCGAGCTCGGCTTGTTTCGAGGATGGGGTAGCCCATGAGCAGAGCTACCGAAGGTCGATCTGTCTTGGCGCCAGTAGAAAGCAAGACCACGGTCGGTTGGCCAAGACTTCAAAAGGTCGTATTAGATGCAGTGTATCCAATCCCCATGACCTAGCCCCGAGGCTAAAGGGAAAAAGCCTTGCCAAGGCTCCATGTAAGCCTCTAGACTTTAAAGAGGATTGAGTCGGGCAACTCTGAGCCCATGGCGCTTGAGTCGCCCTAGCCGGGGACGAGACTTTGGCGTGAAAAGCGCCACTGGCGCCCGTGTGATCGTGTTTCGAGGGCGGCGATCTCATGGCTAAAAATCGCGCATGCATCCGAGTCTTCTTGCTCGGGAAAGGATCTCCCAATGAGAAAAGGCTCATTGCGGCGTCAGAACAACCGAGCTCGAAGAAGTAGCGCCCTTCGGGACCGCATGCGTGCTTGATCGGCTTCGGGCCAAATATCGCTTCGCGAGGGAGCGCTGGAGAAAATCGCAGTGGTTCCCCCCCCATGGCGCCACGGTCTGATCTGACGGCTTTTTGGGAACCGCGCTGGTCGGGCCCGCCGGGGACGTCTGCCGCCACGTCGGCAATCGACCATTATCACCAGCCCGTTCGGCTCCTCCGCTTAGAAATAACGGCGGGAACGCTTTGTTTATCTTCCTTTATTCTCACCGCTTGCGGCAGATACTCATAAAGAGAAAACCTCGGCGACCCCAAACTTCCTCTCTATCTCTTTGCGGCGGTTCATCTTCTCGGGTCCTTCCATGGCGCGATTTGGGGCTAGCAAGATCACGGTGGAGAGGCTCGGGTTTTGGAGGAACTTCGGGTACTGGCGCCCACACGGAGAATCCCCGGCGAGGCGAGCACCGGCGCCCGCCACGACGACGAGATAGTCTCGCGGCGACCTCTACAAATCAACGGACTCCGGATCTTGGGAGAGCGAGTTCTTGGGGATGTGCTCGAGCAATGCCGTCTTGAACTTACTCACTGAACCCCAACTCCATCCTCGTCTTGAACGTTTTCGCCCACCTTTGCGAAGGCTTCGTGGGCACCCGTCCCACGCCAAGTCTCTTCTTCCATTTCTACAATCTTTTCCGCACTGGCGGGCCTTCCCCTACCGGCGCCCTGTACTTTCGCTTGCAGCCCGTCCGCCCGTATGAGTTCCCCATCTTCACCCTTAAGGACTCCGTCGCGGGCTGGGCCGACCACTGGTTCTACCTGCGGAGGCCGCGGGACAGCTCCCTGCGCTTCACCGGCGGCGGCGCCTAACGCCGAGACGCGCGCGCCGGCCGACCGCGATGAGGCGGATCTTGATGGCGATCCACGAACTCACGAACATGGGGCTCACCGGACGCGACATCGTCCGCGACTTCCTCCGAGCAGAATATCGGCTGCGGAGGAGAGCGCCCTTCTTGAAATCACCGGGTGGGGCGACTTTGCCGTGAATCCGATTGGGTATGCTCTCTGGCTTGTGATAGTTTTGCTTCATACGTGTTGCTCGAGCTCGTGATGACATTTTTGCTGACGTGGCGGCGGCCAAGAGCCGGTAGGTGGAGAAGAGGGTCGGCGAAATGTTTGGGACCCCAAGGGCAAGGAGCTCGAGAAAAACGCCAAGTCGTGAGCGATGCTCGGCGGGGCAGCGTGGTAAGTAACCCGGTCATTCATGCTCGGGGAAAACATCCGAGTCTTACTGAGCATTGGCGCACGAGGAGAACGTCCGCGCTTTTCTAGCGGCGTTCCGCTTCCTTTCGACAGGAGAAGCTCGCATCGAGCCGTGGCGTGGCGAGCTCAAATCAAAGGGCGCAGAAGACGAGGTGCTCATCCCGCGCTAAGGCCAAAAAGGGAGGAGCAAGAGGCCGATCGCGCCATCTTGGTGAGTGCAGGACGTCGAAGAGGCATCTTGACGCATCGGGAATCCTCGGCGGCATATGGAGTCTGCCGATCGTGTGGAGAGTAAGCCGCTGAGGCTTTGGTTGGAGAATTATAGCCTGGGAGTTCAAATCGAACAAATCGCGGCGGAAGGAATATTGATCGAGGGAATGGTGCAGATCGAGCGGGAGGCGCTGAAGAGGGAGCTCGCCGAGACGAAGGACCAACTCGCACGAGCTACTAAAGCTCGGGAGTTTGGGATCGTCGGTCAGGCGGAAACCTCTTCTGTGATGCCCGCATCCGGAAAGACGCTGGAGGGGGTCGACATGGAGGCAGTCGACCCTAAGCTGGCGAAGATCACCCAACCGCCGAAAAGATGGCCGAGCTGGTGGTCCTAGCGGCGGCGAACCCACCTGCGGGCGACGAAGAAGGCCCGGCCAAAGGTGGGCGTCGATCCCTGCCCTTGCTCTGATTTTCCTTTGCTCTTTGTTTTGCGCCCCCCTAGGCTAACCCCACTCACGGCGTGGGCGGTTAATAGCCGTAGGGCTTTCGATGCCGCCAAGTAGCTCGAGGAGCTTGCCCTTTGTGCCTTAGCGGGCGTGCTATCTCTTGCCGCCGACATCGTGATGGCCGGCGCGGGAGCGTGATGGCGAAACGGAAGGAGAGAAGGTCGACCCGTGACCTCGGGCAAGGGCCGCTCAAAACCGCAGGGCTCCCGGCGAAATGTCTGCCGGGATAAGGCGGCACCCCAAGTGAGCGAACCGCTTTGCTTGGGGGATAAGCGAAGCCTGGCGAACAACATGCTCGGGAGGATAGCGAGCGGACCCCGAGCGGAGCGCCGCTCAAGTGGGCCACAGTGCCTCGGGGACGCCACGACATGCCCGGAGGAGGACTCATGACCTCGGACAATCCGCCCTTCTTCGAGGATTAGGGCTTGTCGCGCACCTCCGCTGATCCGGTGACATTGAAAGAGGAGATTTATGAGAGGTTCCGGAGAATCTGCGCCAAGCGTCGCCGAGGTGAGAATTGCCACTGCTCTGTGATAATTTTCCTTTCGGTTTTGTGGGATCCGCTTAGAGTTTTCTGCCACATGACTTCTTAAAAGTCTTTGGCCAATTTTGAGAAGTGTTGATCGTCCCGACACCTGGCCCGCTTATATGAAGAAAGCGGCCCGGACCACTAAATTTGGAGGAGAAGGTGGGCGACCTCAAGCTCGCGGACACCATAACCGTGAAAAGATGCCGCGAAGCGGAGCAGGAAGTCGTCGAGTCCAAGGGGAAGATCCTCGGGCTCGAGCAAGAGCTTGAGCAGGAAAGGTCCGTCTCCCGCCAGGCCAAGGAGGACGCTGCCGCTTCCGAGAAGGAAGTGCTCGCGCTCGAGCAAGAGCTGGAGCAGTGGAAGAAAACGCCTAGCCTGGCGGAGGAGAGTCTTTCCCTTAGCCGGAACGAGGTCCTTGGGCTCGAGCAAGAGCTTCAACAGGAGAAGCAGCGTGCCCGGACCCTCGAGACTAAGGCGGCTGAGCTCGAAGTGTCGCGTCAGGCCGAGGAGGAGCTAGATCGAGCGAAGCAGAGGGCTGGCCAGTTGGAGAAGGATCTGGCCGTTAGCCAGGACCTGGCTCTCGGGTTCGAGCAAAAACTTGAACAGGAGAAGCAGCGTGCTCGAGCCCTTGAAGCCAAGAGAGCCGACTGGAGGCGCAGGCGCGCACAGCCGCCGCCCTCGCCGAACAAGATAAAGAAGAAGTCGAGCAACTCCGGAGAGGCCCACGAAGGTCGCGGCGCCCGTGAAGGTGATCGATCTTGAGGCCAAGGTCGCCGAGTATAGGCAAAAGCTCTCCGCAGCGCTTAGGGGGGCGACGCCTGGTGTGTAGGGTTATGTGCTTTTTTGCCTTTGCTGGGGCGTAACTTCTTCTTTACTTGAATGTTGCGTCTGTGATGACGTCTCTTTTTTCTTTTTGGTCTTTCTCTTGCTCTCCTTGCAAAAGATAGGCGTGAGATAGTCTGGTGTAAGTTAGATTGATGCACGGCGGCGTAGGCCGAGGTTAGTTGAAATGAAATGACTCGCGTATGTACATAGTGCTTAAGAGCGAGGCGTGCTTTTGCGACAAGCTATGACTTAGCGACAAAAAATATTTTCGCGATGACCGCTCCTATCAAGCCCATTGCAAATGAAACTTCGTGCACACGGGTTGCGAGCACGAGTTTGTTTGTGAGAGAGACGAGGTAAAGCGCTACCCTCCGACCGAACACCGGCCTATCCGGGTGACAAGCGTGGGTTAGGTCGGTGGAGAAAAAACAAGTGTGTCCCAAAACTTCCTAACACTTTGCCGACGGCCCTAATTCGCGAGCATGGTGGCGTGTGGAAGCGCCGCAGTTCTTGGGACATGGTGTGCGGCGACCATCTTGGCGCTGGCCAAGCTAAGTTCGTCACCGACCAAAAAGGCGTCTGTTTGCGATTTGTATCGCATGTGCAATGATGGCTCTGCGGACCAAAGTCGGCTTATCGAGACTGGCGCCTTTGGTGCCAATTTTTTTTTAGCGACCGGGCTTTGGTCGTGGTACCTTGTGCCATTCCACGTGCATGGTCCGAACTTCTGCGAATTGAGAAGTGTTTAGGCGAACGCGAGTTGCATTGATTCAAAAGGTCGTGAATTTACAACATAAGCGCAGAAATGGGGCATGAGCTTTTAAATATAGAACTTGCTTGGTGGTCAATGTTCCATGAATGGCGAGCTCATGACCATCCTCCGTTGCAAAGCGGACGGCCCGGCGTGGCCAAACGCATCGTGAATGGTCCTTCCCACTTGGGAGAGTTTGTTGGCCTTGACGTGTCACGAATCCGGCCGCAGACAAGGTCGCCGACCTGTAGAGCTCGAGGCGAATGGACTTAGCTGTGTGCTTGCGAAGGGTTTCTTTGGTAGGCGGTGGCCAGGAGCTACGCCTTTAAGCGAGCTTCTTGGTAAGGTCAAGTTCAAAGCGGCGCTTGCGACCTTGGTGGATATCGTCGGCGATTGCACTCTAGGGGACGAAGCACGATTTCAAGGGAGGATGGCCTCGGCACCATAGGCAAGCTGGAAGGCGCGCCGTGGCTCGCTTGCTTGGTGATCTTGCAAACTGAGGAGGACGGAAGGGAGCTCGTCCACCCATGACCCGCCTTGTCGGGAAAGGTCTCTAAAGACTCTTTTCTTGATCCCTTGGAGTAACTGGCCGTTTGCTCTTTCGGTAGCTCCATTGCTCTGCGGATGAACTACAGAGGCGAAGCAAATTTTTGTGCCAATGTCCTCGCAGTAGGCTTGAAACAGTTCGCTGGTGAACTGGGTGTCGTTGTCTGTGATGAGGCGATTGGGTACCCCAAAGCGCGTCACCACATTACTGCGGAAAAATCTTTTGGCTGCTTGAGCCGAAATGGTTGAAAAAGGCTCGGCCTCCATCCAGTTAGAGAAAGTGTCGATTGCGGACGAGCAAGAATTTGCAACCCTTTCGACCACGGGAAAGGCCCGAGGATGTCGACCCAGTGTTGAGAATGGCCATGAGAGTGGGATGGTTTGCGGTCGTGGGCCGTGGTGGGACTTCTGGCGTGGCCGCACGCCCGAACAAGTTGCCGACGATCGCGGCGTCGTCTAGCGTTGTTGGCCAATAGTATCCCAACCGAATGCCTTGCTCACTGGCGTCCGAAAGGGCGAGTGGGCCCCACATTCCCTCATGGATATCTCGGAGAAGAACTGCGCCTTCTTCCGAGATATGCGCTTGGAGAGGACTCCAAGTGCCCCTTCTTGATAAGGCGCCGTCTACCCACTGTGAGCAGATGACCGCCTTTGCGGCTAGGAACGCTTCGGCTTCTTCCTCGGGTAATGTCCATGGTAATCTTTGGATGAATGGCGCCATCAATCCGCACCTTGCTCGAGAAGTAGGCGTTACCGCCGCCTCGATGCCTCCTCTCTGAGAGGAATGGAGGGCTTCGCAGATGCTTTCGGCTAAGCGCCCGGTGGCGGGCATCACAGGTGGTGCCTCTCTCTGAGAGGAATGGAGGGCTTGTGCAGATGCTCGACTAAGCGCCGGGAGGCGGCATCCGCGAGAACCGACCTTGGAAAGTTAGTCGGCGAGAATTATCCTTCACGGGGATGTAGAGCACTTCAAAATTTCCGGTACCGCTCCATCTTCCTCACTTCAACCAAGTAAAGCGCCATTGAGCGATCGAACACCGATACTCCTTGTTGACTTGGTTGATGACCAGGTGTGAATCGCCTTTCACGATCGGCATTTGGACTCCGGCGCCTTGGGCGCTCGAGTCGCCAAGAGGCCTTCATACTTCGCCGCATTGTTTGTTGCGGGAAGTGTAATTGAATAACGTCTTGGGTGATCCTTGAGGAACACCAGCACTACGCCCGCCCGGCGTTCAAAGCTCGACCCGTCGAAATACATGGTCCAATGACCGGCCTCGGTTCGTGGTCCTGGTGGTGGGAAAAATTTGGGTTTGTCCATTCCACCACGAAGTCGCTAAATTTGAGACTTGATCGCGATCTTGAGCAGCGAAGTGGACATCGAACTCTCGAGTTCCATGGCCCACTTAAGCTATCCGACGTGGCGTCGTGTTTCTTAGGATCTCCCTAAGTGGAAAGTGGTCGGGACAACGACCTTGTGAGCTTGGAAGTAGTGGCGCGGCTTCCTCGAGGCTCTGACGTGAGTATAAGAGTTCTGGACCTCGGGGTAATGCTCCTTTGGTCGGTGCAACACTACGGCGTAGTATCTGCGGGCGTTCGTCCTTCTCGCTCTATCACAAGACCGCGCTTACGGCTGGGCGTCGCTGAGGTATAGCAAGCGGCTCCCCGACCTTGGCGTGGCGAGATCGGAGGGCTGGGCAGTCTTGCCGGTTCCTCGAAGGAGCGGTTAACCGTCGTCGGCGAAACCATCATGCTTCGGTGCGCCTTAAAGAAGGGCAAGCGCGCTCCGACCGAAATGAAGCGGCTTAAAGGCCATACGTCCGGTCGGGTTTGAACCTCCTTCTGAGTTTGGGGGCCGCATTCTTTCGAAGGCTTCGATCTTTTTCGGGTTAGCGCCGATGCCCTGCGGCCCGATGATATACCCGAGCACTTTACCGGATTTTACACCAAAAGCGACTTTTCGGGGTTAAGCTTTATTCGATGTCTCGGAGATTACAAAAGGTCTCCTCAAGGTCGGATATATGGCACGAGGATTTTACTCTTAACTACGATGTCATCTACATATACTTCGAGTTAGGCCTATCTCGCTCTGGAAGGTCTTTTGCATCAAGCAATTGGAAGGTCACCCCGCGTTCATGAGACCGAAAGACATGGTCGTGTAGCGAGAATGTGCGAAGGCGTGATGAAGAAGTCTTCTCCTCGTCCCCAGGAACAAGCTAATCGATGATAACCCGAATATCGTCGAGCTCATTACAGGATTCCGCCGTCGCGTCTACCGGTGGTCGATCTTGGCGGAGAAGTTGTCGCCGGGCATGCGGCGTTTAAACCAATGTGGTCGACACATCGCCATTGCCCCCTTCTTCTTGAGCGACACGGATTCGCCACCACTCGTGTGCGGAGCTTCTCGACGGCCGGCCTTGAAGAACTTTCGAGTTCTTCCGGATGATTACTGTTTCTCTGGGAGAATCGCTGAGCTCCCAGTGCCTGGTCGGTGAGCAGCCGACTGTGCTCGATCACCTCCCTTAGGACCCCGGGCATATCGGACGGCTCCCAGGCGAACACGTCCGAGCTCCTCCGGAGGAAGGTGATGAGCTCGAGTTCCTATTTGGGGTCTAAGGAAGACCCCAAATGGAGGACCTTGGTCGGGTCGGCCTCGTCGAGAGGGACCGCCTTGGTTTCTCCTCCGGGTTGGAGGGTAACTTTAGGCCGGGAAGGTGCCGGTGCTTGGTCGGGGCCACGCTGAGGCAGCTGCCCGACCATGTCGAGGGACTTCTCATCGCAGCTCAGGGCCGCCCTGTGGTCGCCCTTCACGGTGGCGGCCTTTGTGGGTCAGGGGACCTTTAAGCGATGATAGGCGTGATGCGTGGCGGCCATGAACTTGGAGAGGGCCGGCCTGCCCAGGATGGCGTTGTAGGCTGACCTGAAGTCCACGACTTTGAAATTGACTAGCTCGGTCGGGAAGTTCACGGTGTCCCCGAACGTTACGGGCAAGACGATCTGGCCCAAAGGCTTGATCGAGGTGCCGGGGACAATCCCGAAGAACGGGACAGCGATGCTCTTGATCTTGGAACGAGGGACTTGCATCTCGTCCAAGACCGAAACGGATATGAGGTCCAAGGAGCTCCCGCCATCGATCAGGACCCGGCCGACCTTCGCGTTGTTGATGGTCGGGCTCACGACCAACGGGAGCTTCTGGGGTTTAGTCATTCCAAGGGGACAATCATCCTTGGAGAGCGTGTGAACCTTTCGGACCACTTGAGTCTTGCAGACGGGGGCCGCCTTGGGCGATGTGGCCGACCTCCATGCGGCCTCCTTTAAATCCCTTCGGGATTTGTAGGCCGAGGAGCCCCCGAATATGACGGCGATGTGATTATGGGGCTCCTGGTAATCCATGTCGTCGTCGGCGGCGGGGCCTTTGCCCTTGCTGCTCTCCCCTTTGCTCGGGAGAGCCGGCATGGGGCCTTCGCCCTTGTAGAATTTCTCCAGGCGATATGCCCAGTCCTCTGATTCTATGGAGGTCGTGGCCAAGCCACCGATGGAAGCGGGCGGCGGCTCGCCGTGGGCGCCTTCTTCCGCGACCACCGCCGTCGTGACCTTGGTCATCTGGCCTCGGATCGGTGTCATGGTTGGTCGCCCATGCCAGCGCGGCCGACCACGCCCGCCCATATTCGCCGAAATTTGGCGAACCTGGCCGTCGTTGCTCGGCGGCGCGACCATGTCCCGTAGCGATTTCTTCTTCTTCTTAACCTTCTTCTCCGCGGAGCCCGGGGGTCTCTTGCTCGAGGCGCCCTCCAGGCCGGGCTGAGGCGGTAGCTTGCCCTCATCGAGTGCTTTTTTCCATTGCACGGCTTCGTCGGCGTTCGCGTAGCGGTCGGCCATACGAAACAGTTCGTTGGCCGATAGGTCGGGGTGAATCTCCAAGTCTTGTGTGAAGCGGACGTCACGGACCCCGAACTTGAAGGCCCGGACCACCGCTTCGTCCGAGATGCTCGGGATGGAGTTCCTTACCTTTATGAACCTTTGGACGAAGTCGCGTAGCGTTTCCTTGTCCGTTTGGATGAGCCGCTCGAGGTCGCGCTCGTTGCCCGGGCGGGTGTAGCAGCTTTGGAAGTTTGCCAGGAGGGCCTCCGAGAGCTGCCTCCACGAGCGGATCGATCCTCCTACGGTTAAAGAGCCAAGTCCTGGCGGAGCCGTCGAGGACCGTGGGGAGGTAGTTAGCCATGACCCCTTCGTCTCCGCCGGCCGCCTGGATGGCGGTGGAGTAGATCGAGATGAACTCATCGGGGTTTTGGGTCCCGTTAAAACGCTCGATGTGGCCGGGCTTGAATTTGCTCGGCCACTTGACGTCGCGGAGGACGCCGAAAGCCCGACATCCGAAGCGCCGCCATCATGGCGAGCCCTCCGGGTGTGACGGCCGTGGCGGACGGGGCCCAGCGGTCCTTGGCGCGCAAGGTGAAGCGAAGAACACGCCCTCATGCCGGGCGGCGGTGGCGGGTTCGATGTGGAACATACGGAGCGCTCACAGGCGGGCGGGCATGCCGTGAGCAGTGGGGCTGCGGGAAATACTCGGACATCCTCACGGTGTTGTGACGCTTTGGGGTTCCCTAAGTAGGGCCGGGAGGCCTGGCCGAATGGCGCTTAACGTCCAGAAACATCCGGGGCCTGAGCGCCAGAGGTCTGGGAGCCCGATGTCGGCGAGTTTTCCATGTTTTCGCCACGAGGGCCCCATAGCCGCCAGTCCGCTGGTTAGTGAAGTTCTAGAGGCGCGCCGACGCAATCGCCATGGCGCTGGCGCTCGGCGCTCGAGGAGCAGCGGAGGCGACCTTGAAGGCGGTGGCGCTCGTACTCGAGGAACGGTGGCGGGTCCCCGCGAGCGATCTCGGCCCGCACCGGCTCCGCCGCCAGATTGGCGGTGGGCGATCGCCGGAGTCCCGCCGAGATAGCTCGGTGCTCCTCACCATCGTTATGCGGCGGAGGAGAGGCCGAAACGACCGTTCCTCGTGGTCGTCCTCCCTTCCCGCCATGCGAGCCTTGAGGAGGACCAGATCTTGAGGCGACACGAAAGTGGTGTCGTCACGCGATCCCCTGGCCTGAGCTTCGAGGCGGTCGAGGCGGCCCGACATCATATAGACCGCCAGATTCTTCGCATAGCGAGGGTACCGGCCATGGCGGAGGAAGCGCTCTCATGGCTGCGACCGGGAAAGACTCCGGTTTCGGTGTGTATACAGGTCGACCGCGCCACCCATGCCGTCGCTGGCGTAGTATTCATCGCCGTCCTCCACGTCGTCGAAGACGCAGAGGTCTTGATTGTCTTGTGAGTTTGGCATCCTCAGGGATTCCTTGCAGAAGGACTTCAGTCGGTCCCCACGGACGGCGCCAGCTGTCGACGATTCGGGACAGGGGTCCTTCGCCGAGCTTACTTGTTGAATGGGGGATCAACCTATGGCCCCTTTCCCACAAGGGCTATACGTCTGAGGGTGTGCCGAGCTACGGATCGGGGCGAATAAGACAATCAGGACGCGCACAAGGGTCGTTTTTTGGGTCTGGTTCGGGCCTCTCACGGGGGAGATAACAACCCTACGTCCAGTGGATTTACTAATGAGTAGGGAGTGGTTACAACGTGCTTGCTCAGAGGAGCCTCGAACTAGCCTAAGGACTCCGGTGGGCAAGCTCTGTGTCTGAGTATGTGTGGTACCGAAAAAGTCCACCCTCAATACATCGTGCGAGGGAGTATTTATAGGGATTCTACAGAGACAAGTTATTTATTACAGGCGCGCTCTGAGAGGGCGTGGGCATCAAGATAGCGCGCCACCCGCCGGTACCCGCGGCGTGGGAACGATGGGCGTAGACCAAGTCGGCGCGGACCACGGCAGCGCAGATCCCGGCGAGGCGGTTCCTCGAGCATGCGGCATTTATGCTGCGTCGCTTTGCCGCGAGCCCCGAGCTCGGCTTGCTTTCGGGATGGGGTAGCCCCATGAGCAGCTACCGAAGGTCGATCTGTCTTGCGCCACCGAGCAAGACCACGGTCGGTTGACGCCAGGGCTTCAAAGGTCGTGTTGGGTACAGTGTATCCAATCCCCGACAAAACCGTTATACAAATATCCGGTGTTATGAGTGTGATGAGAAGGGGCATATCACCTCTCATTGCCACAAGAAGATGGATGACAAGAATAAGTCGTCCAAGAAGAAGAAAGCTTTTCAAGGGAAGAAGAAGCTCTTCAAGAAGCTTCAAAAGGACGGCAAAGGCGAAGCTCATATTGGAGAGTGGGATTCCGACTCCTCCGAGGGTGATACACCTTCAAGGAAGAAGGGTCTAGCCGGCATTGCCATCTAGGATGCTTCTTCGGGATTCGTCGCTACTTTGTGTCTAATGGCAAAAGAAGAAACTAAGGTAAAATCTCATGATGATGATGAACCTACGTAGGATGAATTTAGGGACATGCTTGAGGATTTGAATGAGTACCTCAGCAAAGAAAAGTCTAAACATAAGGTTTTGAGAAAAGAATACTTTTCCTCAAAGATTCATATGAGAAGTTAAAGGAAGCTCATGAGACTCTCTTTGCCAAGGATTATCCAAAGCCTTAAAATAATATAGACATAGGTTGTAATATTTTAGATGATATGCCTAGTTCAAACTTGTTCATGTTGTGCAGCGAAACTAGCATATCTACCTCTTGTGATGATTTAGTTGATATTCCTTCAATTTCATGTTCTAACTCAATTTCTTGTAATAAAAGTTTAGTTGTTGAAAACAATGAGCTTAAAGAATAAGTGGATAAACTTAGCAAAAATTTAGATAGATACGTTAAGGGTAAGGATATTCTAAATAAAATTTTAAGTAATCAAAGGTGTTTCTACAATAAAGAAGGTCTTGGGTATGTTCCTAAGAAGGGTAAGAAGCTTAGTAACGAAGCTCCTCGGTGTGTGAAATCAAATGGGAAGCTTTGTTATAAATGTCATAGTGTAGGACATGTAGAAAGTGATTGTCTTTTGGGTAAATCACCTAAAAACAATGTTTATGATTCATGCTATGTTCTTAAGAAAAATAGAAATGGTAATATTGTTACTAAATTTGTTGGGACTCCTATACTTGGCCAAAGAAAGAAAGCCATTTGGATGCCCAAAACATTAGTTAATAACCTCTAAGGATGTAAACAAATTTGGGTAGCTAAAAAAGTTTGATTTTCTTTTATAGGTGAACTACAAGACCAGTGGATGGCATTGGGTGTTAGACAGTGGGTACACCCAACACATGACTGGCGACAAGAAAATGTTCACCACATTTGAGTTGAGAAGTGGACAACATGACAAGATCACATTTAGAGATAATAGCAAAGGAAAGGTGCTAGGATTGGGTAAAATTGTTATCTCAAATGATCTTTCTATTTCAAATGTCTCCTTAGTTGAAACATTAAATTTCAATTTGCTATCCGTTGCTCAAATTTGTATCTTGGTATTACTTGCACATTCTCTAAAAATGGAGTAGTTTTTTCTAAAGAAAATGATAACTCTTTAGTATTCAAAGGTTTTAGATTTGAAATTTTGTATTTAGTTGACTTCACCTCAAATGAGTCATGTCTTCAAACTTACTTAATTGCAAAAACCTCCTTATGTTGGTTATGGCATAGAAGACTTGCTCATGTAGGAATGATTCAACTTAAAAAGTTTTTCAAAAATGATTTAGTTGTAGGCTTGAAAAATGTGAAATTTGATAAAAATAGACTTTATAGTGCTTGTCAAGTTAGCAAGAAAGTGGCTAGTTCTCATCTTTCAAAGAGTATCACATCCACTTCTAGACCATTAGAGCTCTTCCATGTGGATTTATTTGGCCTGACAACCTATAAAAATATTGGGGTAATTCTTATTGTTTAGTCATTGCTAATGATTATTCAAGATATACTTGGGTATTTTTCTTGGATGATAAATCCGAAGCCTCCGAAATTTTCAAAAGATTTGCAAAAAGGGTTCAAAATGAATTTGATTTCAAAATAAAGAAAATTCAGTAGTGATAATGGTTCTGAGTTTAAAAATACAAGAATTAAAGATTATTATGATAAACTTGGAATAAAACATGAAATTTCCGCCACATATAATTCGGAGCAAAATGGAGTTGTAGAACGAAAAATTGAACATTAATTGAAATAGTAAGAACAATACTTAATGAATATGGCACTTCCAATAATTTTTGGGCAGAAGCCATTAATACAGTTTGACATGCAACAAATAGGTTTTATTTGCATCGTCTTTTGAAAAAGACTTCCTATGAGATTCTCATTAGAAGAAGGCCGAATATTTCTTATTTTCTGGTCTTTGGTTGCAAATGCTATATTTTGAAAAAGGGTGTTCGGCTCTCAAAGTTTTAAAGTCGTTGTGATAAAGGTTTTTACTTGGCGATTCTTCAAATAGTAAAGCTTATCAAGTTTTTTAACAAAAACAAAGGTCTTGTTGAAGAAACTTGCGATGTTGAATTTGATGAAACTAATGGCACTCAAGAAGAGCAAGAGAATTTGGATGATGTAGGTGATGAAGATTTAAGGGAAGCAATGAAGAACATGACGCTTGGAGATGTCAAGCTGAAGATGGATAAGGGAGATCAACCCTCATCCACTCAAGTTGAGCCATCAACCTCCACAACACCAAGTCAAATTTAACCAATTGATGTAGACAACAAGGAAGATGATCAACAAGCTCAACATCTACCTCAAAGAATCTATCATGGGCTCTCCAAAGATCATTTAATAGATCAAATATTGGGTAATGTTAGTAAGGGTGTTCAAACTCGATCTCGTATCTCTTCATTTTTTGCGAACATTATTCTTTCGTGTCTTCTTTTGAACCCACTCATATAGATGAAGTTTTAGTTGATCCGGATTAGGTGAATGCAATGCATGAAAAAATAAATAACTTCGCCCGAAATAACATACGGATATTAGTCGAAAGACCCAAGGATCACAACGTAATCGACACAAAATGGGTATTTCGAAACAAGCAAGATGAAAATGGTATTATGGTAAGGAATGAGGTTAGATTAGTGGTGCAAGGTTTCACTCAGATCAAAGAATTAGATTTTAGTGAAACCTTTACATCCGTAGCTAGACTTGAGTCTATTCGAATCTTGCTAGCCTTTGCATCGTGTTTTGACATTAAGTTATTTCAAATGAATGTGAAGAGTGTGTTCTTAAAATAGGCAAATATCCGAGTTGGTGTTTGTAGAACAACCTCCCGGTATTGAGAATCCTAAATATCCAAATCATGTTTATAAACTCTCTAAGGCGCTATATGGTCTCAAACAAGGTCCTAGATCATCGTATGAGCGGCTTAGAGATTTTCTACTTTCAAAAGGATTCAAAATTGGGAAGGTTGATACAACACTCTTTACTAAAGTAATAAATAGAGATTTCTTTATTTGTCAAATTTATATTGATGATATCATATTTGGGAAGATTTTTGTAAAGAATTTGGTGATATGATGTCTAGGGAGTTCGAGATGTCAATGATTGGAGAATTAAGGTTCTTCCTTAGACTTGAAATCAAGCAACTCAGGAATAGGACGTTGAAGGATCAAGTTGGCCTAGAGGGGGGGTGAATAAGCAACTTTTCAAATTTTAAAAGATTAATTACAGAACAAACAACTTGCTTTAAGAACTTAGTGGCCAGTAACAAGATGAATAAAGTAAAACACAAATATCTTAAAGAGCAGTAGAAAATTAAACACAAATGTAGGAATTAGAATCAAGAAATAAGCACAAGAGACGCAATAATTTATCCCGTGGTTCGGAGCCACTCTCCTACTCCACGTTAGAGCACTTCTCTCGAAGTATAGCTCCTCCAAAGCTAGTCACACTAGCTCTGGTCTCCACTAGGGTAACTCTTCCACCACTCCGGTGAGGTGAGTCCCAACCTCTCACAATCCAGGTGGCTTTCACAATCCCTTTTTGGACAGTGCATGTACACTTCCTCCAAATCGTCTAGGATCACTAAGATCTAAGAGTAATAGACCATCCACAAGTCATGTCTCTTGGTTCACTCAACAAAGCACTATCTAGACAAAGTTTGGAGCCAAAACACTTAGAAAGTGTTAAGTTTTAGGGTTTGAAGATGAAGCATAGTCTCCTTGGTGGAATGTAAGCTCTAGAGTGCTAATATGTCAAGGAGATCAAAGATATGCAAAAGTTCTACGGTAGATAGCTCAAGAAATGCTTATATAGCCATTTGTCTGAAAAAGAGACGTTACACCTACTACAGTAGCCGTTGGAACGTGTCAGTCTGTCAAAAATAGGTTAATACATTTGCAACGTACTTAGCCAAAATAGGCTTAGAGATAAGCTCTTTATGCTTCGGACTAATTTTGTCAAGAAGTGCATTTGCGCCGGACTGAAGTGACTTGGTCCGGCGTACATAAGTTTCTTAGAAAATTTGGTTCGGCAAAAGATGTGGACTTGTACATGTGCGCCGGACCGAAAATTTCGGTCCGTAGAAGAAGGATTTCACGGAAGATTATTTCAACAGACTTTTTGGAAGAATAGCTCTGAGTCTAACCGAGAGGAATGCAACTGCGCCGGACTAGATTTTGTGCTAGCAAATTTTGGTCTATCGTAGATGGCATACGCTCGGTTTGACTTAAATAATGGAAACTTTTACAACGGACTTAAAGAATAAAAGGCCCGGTGTAAATGGCTTGCACCGGACTAAAATATATGAAAAGATTAATATGGTCCGGCGTGAATGGAATGCGCTCGTTAGGATTTTGACTGAGTAGTTTTTGGCGCCGGACTAAATCAGGAATGGTCTGACGAAAATGGAATTTTGACTAAGGTTACGCCGGACTTAAGGAAAGAGCAATGAAGATTAGTCTTAGGCAAATGCATATTATTTTTCAAGGAGAGGATTGATTTTGGAAGAAAATATATTTGAATGATATTGACTCCAAGTTGTCTATTTAGTCTTAGCTTATAAACCGAGATTCTAACTTGTACACAATCCCCCTTAATAGTACGACCAAACAAAAGTAAGTCCTAACTACTTAGCTTAAATCATCTCCCAAGTCAGAACTAGTAACAAAAATCCTTAATCTTGACATTTTAATTTACTTCCTTGATGCTTCAACCAATGTCTTTCAATGTTTAGAGATTATTGACTTAGTCATTAACACCAAAACCTTATAAATAATCATAAGATAAAAAATTAGGAGGCCTAGATGCTATCAGACGTTCGTAAGTCAAACCAAATATATAAAGGATTTACTCAAGAGGTTTGGTATGGAAGATGTGAAGCCCATCAAGACTCCAATGGCATCTAACGGGCATCTAGACCTAAATGAGAGAGGTAAACCGGTAGATTTAAAGCTTTATCATTCTATAATTGGTAGTTTACTTTATCTTACCGCATCTAGACCCGATATCATGTTTAGTGTTTGCATGTGTGAACATTTTCAAGCTTCGCCAAAATATTTCCATTTAGTGACCGTTAAAAGAATTCTAAGATATTTAAAGCATTCATCACATATAGGGTTATGGTATCCTAAAGGTGCTAAATTTGATTTAGTTGTTTATTCGTATTTGGATAGAAAAAGCACCTCAGAGAGTTGCCAATTGATAGGTAGATCCCTAGTTTCATGGTTCTCTAAGAAACAAAACTCTGTAGCTCTATCCACTGCCGAACCCGAATATATTTCTACTGGTAGTTATTATGCTTAATTATTTTGGATGAGGCAAACCTTAATGGATTATAGAATAAATTTTAAAAATATGCCTCTTTTATGTTATAATAAAAGTGACGTTAAAATAGCCAACAATTCGGTCTATACTGAAGAACCAAACATATAGATATCCATCATTATTTCTTAAGAGATCATATGAGTAAAGGTAATATTGTGATTAGCTACATTAGAGATAAAAATCAATTAGCCGATATCCTCATCAAGCCTTTAGATGAAGCTAGATTTTGCAAAATTAAGGAATGAATTAAATGTTATAGATATCTCAAATATAGCTTGAATACTTGCAACTTAATTGATTCCTTTATTTGGTGTTTGTGGCCTTCATTTGATTCTTAAATCATTTAGATGAGCAACACATTAAGGGGGACTATTATACTTCTTATATGTATACTACATCCCTAAAGTGTGAAAACACCAAAATTAGTGCTATTATTCTTTAAAAAGTGATTCTAAACCATATTAGGTCAAAATACTTAAAATTATTCTACTTTGAGATTTTTAAGTGTAAATTTACTTATAACTTTCATTTTCAATCTATCTTTGTATAAATCTCATCTTTTGAAGCACTTATCTTAGTTTATTCTCTCTATGTTGAAAATAAATCCAAAATGTCTCTTGACAAAATCTTGGTTTTCACTAAATTACCATCAACCAAATCTTGATCTATATTGATCAATCTAATGCACATTGTGAGTTTTTCACCTTTGAAACAAGAATCATCTAGTTTCTAGTCTATCAAAAGGTATGTTCCAACTCATACATGTAAATGAATTTCATTTTTGCTTGTCAGGTGCTCATTCTCAAAAGATGTCTTCTAGTCAAGTCAAAAGAGCATAGTTTAAATAAAAACTATTTATAAAGTTTATTTTTCAATCTATCTATCAAGTTGAAGTGCTCATATATGTTTATCATAAAAAATTATAAATATTAGAGCTATTTCAACTCATTTGCACTTTTTGGGCTGAATTTTAGCTTGTCAGGTTGTCAGGACTGGTAGCACCGCTTCTACATGGGCGGTAGCACCGGAGCCTGGTACTACTGGCCAGGGGACGGTAGCGCCCAATTTATCGAGTTTGGGGAGTTAAGTCTCGCGCGGTGCAATTGCTTCTCTTCTTCCTTCTCAAACCGAAGCACTCTTTTCTCTCTCATCTCCTTCTCTTCATTCTCCACTCAAATCCTTCAAGAATCTTACGGTGAATTCAAGATTTCCCTCAATCCTCTTGTTCCTCACTTGATCCTCTACTCCAAGGTACCCTTATTCTTCAAAATCTCTGTTCTTCTCATGCCCTAGGTCTCATTTTCTAGTTTTCTAGGGTTCTTGAGATATGTGGTTAAATGTGTGCATATTCGATGAAATTTGTGGTTGAATTGAGTGATATTATGACATATAAAGTTCTTAAGTTCTATTCTATAGATCAAATCGCTCAAAATCACAAAATTCATCAATCTAGGGCTTGAGCCCTATGCGGCTGGTGCTACTGGCCTTTGCGCCCAAGCCCGGTGCTACCGGTCCTGCATGGGCGGTAGCACCGGGATGGTTGTCAAACCATGTGAAAAATGTCATCTTTCTCAATTTGATCCATCTCTAGGGCATATATCCCTTGATCTCACTCTTTGCAATCCTTTTTTATCCAGCAATTATGCTAAAAACCTGTCGGGACTCGGATTAACCAAATCCGAACCCTCTGTGTTTCAACCGCTAGTCCGAGACAGCTAGCGCACTGCAGTCGTCTGATGATGATAACACAGACATATCATAAAGTAAACAACAGTAATAAGCAAAAGAGTGTAACAACATCATCACCTTATTACAAGTATGGAGCCTTACGGCTTAAGTGAAAATGTAGCAGCGGAAATGTAGAACAAAAAGAGCCAATCAGTGTGCCCACAGGCAACCGACTGGGGTACGCTCCCTAGAAGATCGAGTCATCCTCCTCATCATAGTCTTCACCACAAATGTCGAACGGTGCAATGCCTGCTCTGATCTCTTCATCTGCTTTATGGAATAAGCAGCCCCGCAATGAAAAGCGGGGGTGAGTATGCAACATACTCGCAAGTCTTAGAAACTTAATGCAAGTAACTAAATGCATGGCTTGAACAAAGGAAGCATATAGGGTTCATTTGCATAAAGCGAAATTGAAATTTAAATACAAGTAATAATTTCATAAAGCAGCATTTAACAAAATGTAAATAGCATAAATAATTAAACTTGAAGTATAGCAATTTTCCAGGTTCCAACTACCTGGTTGGCTCTAGCCGCCAAACTAAAACCCGGGAGCTCTAGCCGCTCGCGGATTCCCAACCATTTTTTTTAATTTTGAACCAAATCATCATTTTTCCATTTAAAACCAAAACCAGAAAATCTACTATGTGAAAGCGTTCCACGCTTGCCCTTGTCCGTGAGCACGGCTACTCAAGTAGTTTTAAGACTCTGCAGAGTGGTACACTTTACCCACACGACATGATCAACCCGTTTTGCTGGGCCAATAACACACTTCCTTTGGTGTGTCGGCAAGAGATCATGACAAGGCCTTTACAATGCATATACCACTCTGACTTCACCCGCTAAGGTTCTAGCTGGTAGGGCTACCTCCTTGATCCGAAGCCCCTCTTGCGCCTTGCAAGTGTCATCGATAAACCCGCTTGACCCTTGGCGAAGTCAAATAACGATACATGCAAATTACTTAGCCAGGTCGTACCCATTATAGACATGTGGTTGTACTGTATAGCATGGCCCATGGTGTCCACACAACCGGTCCTTAATTGACTAGGGCGAACAATCACATTCCAAAATTTTGTGCATCCCGCACCCGCCATTCAACCAATCCGCCCCGGTCTAAATCATTTTTCACTTTTAATTTCAAATTAATACCGGCAACACCAATTGCCATAATTTCCACAATTCATTTTGAATCAAGAATGAAATCATTTTCATAATGGTAAGGTACCGACGTGATTAAGCATGGCTAAGCATTTTCTGACGTTCCCATAATAAAAAAATGATTATTATTAACCGTACTTAATTTTTCTAGGGTGTCAATGGTTGTCAAAATGAATATCAATGTGGTTATAACAATTTGGCATTTATCTAAGCATTTAAAATGGCATTAAAGTCTGATCACATAAATAATAAGCATGCAATAATTAAAACAAAATAGCATTTCATAAACTTGGGTTCAATATGGTCAAAGGAGACTTGCCTTCAACCTCTCCCTTCTTTGCTACCTCCATTTGGATGCTCCTCTCGCTCAACCGATCGTCGTCTACATCTGAAACACGCAAATCGAGACAACAATAAATAAAACAAAAATAAATAAAATCCAAAAATTCAGAAGAAATACACCAACAGATAGATCTTGATTCTATATGAATTTAGGAATTTGAATCGTTCGAATCGGAGTTCGAACGGAGGAGAACGGACCTTCCGAAGTTTAAATAGAGAGAAAATCGGGAATTAAACAAAAGGTGACACGTGTCGGATAGCGATTGGTTGAATATTCTGAAATTCGGGATTAAATCGGAATAATAGCTGTGGTTGACCGGTGGGGCCCTTATGTCAGTGACACGGGGGCGAGGTGGTGCACGACGTGGCTACAACAGGGTTTTTCTACTGACGTGGCAGCAATGTGGCGCATACATGGCAACACGTGGCAGACACGGTGGCGACTAACTCAGCGCAAGCGGTCGCGGTGACGTGGCAGACACGCGGGCACTAGGGCACATGTGGCGTGACGTGGCACACACGTGGCATCCACGTGGTGTTGACGTGGCGAACGAGAGGGTTTTCGCTGACGTGGCGATGACATGTCGATGATGTGGCCAGCACGTGGCTTGCACGTGGCGCCACACAGATCTAAAGCATACTGTGGTTGTGACGTGGTGCGCATGTGGCTAACAAGTGGCAAACACGTAGATCTAAGGCCGAGGTGGCGCTGACGCGGCGTGCACGTAGCGATGACGTGGTAGGTGACAAGGCAGGTAGCTTGGAGTCTTACTGTGCAGAGCAGGTGGCGCAGATCCAGCCGTTGAAGATCGATCGGACGGACGACGAGCTCACGACTGGAGTCGACGGCGCAAGGCAGAGCTATCCCGCCGGAGACGAAGAAGAAGAAGTGGCGGCGGCGCGACACGGCACGGCGTACCACCAAACTAGGGGCAAAAGAAAGAGGACACGAAGATGAGTTCAATGGTACCACAAAACACGGCGGAGGCTCACCGGCGAGAAAGAAAATAGCGGCGGAAGGTACCCGGGACGGCGGAGATATTCGGCGAGGCCACACGCACAGCCGGAGGCGTTCCAGAAGGTGTTAGTGGGAGAAAAGGGGCGGCGTGGAGCGGCGAACACGGCACGGAAGTCGGTGGGGCCTTAAATAGCCTAGGGTTGTGGGAAAAAGCACGGGAAGCGAGGTTGGTCGGGCGGCTGCACTGTGCGGACCTTTGTCTTGGTGGCGCTATTCTAGGTGACGTGGCTGCATGGGAGCCGTTGGGTGGAGGATCGACGGCTGAGGCGCGAGTGAGTTTTAGGGTTTCGGTTCGCCGGGTGGGGCTGTGAATCTGGCCGTTGGATTCGGGATCGACGGCCGGATCGGAGAGCTAGGGTTTCGGTTGGGTCGGCTGAGTAAGGGAGTTGGGCCGGGTGGAATGTGAATAGGAACGGGCCGTTATGGAATGAGCAGTGAATACGGCCCGAAGAGGAGTTGAAGGATTTTAAATACATTTCCAAATTAAATAAATACCAGAAATTCAAATAGACTTCAATAAATTCGGATAAATAGCAAATAAATTCAGAAAAATCCCCAAAAATACAAAAAAATCGAATGAAGCACAAGGAACCCATTAAAACTAATAAATAATTAATTTGAGGTAGGGATTAACTAAATTAAATCCTTTTAAATTTTGAAAATTCATTTTAAGCTAGAATTAATTCGAGAAAATTTTCACGGGTTCGGATTTTGAATTTTCAAACTCAAGAAATTGAAAAATGGAATGTTACAAAACCAGAGGTGTTGTCGTTTCTTGTGGTAGTGGCTCTCACCAAAAGGCAATGACAAATAGAGGACGTGCTCCTCCTCCTCAAACAAGTGACAGTGAAGATGGTATACCTATTGCCGCAAGACATCGTGAAGTCAGGCAGAAGAGTCAATGTGACATTGGTGGTAGTTCTAAGCAATCCACGAGAAAACATATTGCATCAGAATCTAGCAGTGAAGAGACCAAGAAAATGACTCAATGGAGGTTGATGAGGGAGCAAATGAAGAGGAAGGATCAAAGGAAGAGAACTTTGATGATTTTGACCCTGCTTCTGACTTGAGAACAATCAAAGGTGACTCCTATTACTCCCTCAGACATGTGAATCAATATATGTTGCTTAGGAATGCTACAAAAGATAGATTTAGAACCCTCTTTCAACAGAAGATGTGTTATGAAGTTATATGAACAAAGAGTTTGCTGATCATAAGTGGGTCAACTGGGAGCACATAAGGAAGATTCCTCTATTTGTGGGAGTTCCAGAGCTATTTCAAGGTGCTGGCTTGGCAGATTTCGTTAGCAGGAAGTGTGATTATAATGAGGATATGATCAGACAATTTTACACCACCTTGCACATTCTTGAGACCTTTGATGCCATCACTTGGATGACTGACGCCGCAGTGCACACCGTCACCAAGGATCAGATAGAGAAGGCTTGGGGGATTTTTCACAGTGGATATCCAATGATACACAGCAGCAGAGTCCTCCTTTTTGCAAAACAGCTCGAGTTCTATGATCCCTCTACTCCTGTCAGGTGGCCATGAAAAATGGCCCATCTCCTTCCCACGTCGAGCCTCATCAACAAGATCATCAGGGTTATCGTTCATCCTAAGAGCGGGAATTTTGATGAAATCAGAGGGTATACCTGGAACATCATGAACAAGATCTTGTATAAGCATAAGTTTGATGTGGTCAACTTCATGATCCGTGAGATGGCTTCATCTGCCTGTGACAAAGGTAAAAGAATTTATTTCGCTCCATTCATTATGATTATCATTAAGAGAGTTACTGGATGTCGAGGAGGGTGCGCCAGTATTCACAAGCCATACCAGCCTCATGAGGCGGCACTACAGACTATTAGTCAGAGAGGTCAGTCGTCCTCTCAACAGCCACAGCAGCAGGATACTGCAGAGGCAGTGGTGCACCCTTAGGTAGCTTAGTAGGCTTCTCAGGAGCAATTCTTAGAAAATTTGAGAAATGACATGATGAGCAGTCTTGCGAGCATCGGGTCTGACATGATGAGCAATTTTACTCGAGTGGATGAGTATCAAACTCAGATCCAGGCAGATAGTGGAGGAGGTTAGAGGGTGGATAGACTCCATTGATTCGACTATCTCTGAGCTTTGCTCATCTTTTGAGGAGTACCGTTCTCAGCAGGCGCCCGTTGCATTTCATCACTTTGAGTCTCATGCTCCATCTACTCATCGTCCACCTCCTCCTCCCTCTTCATGAGCTCCTCAATGATTTCCTCCGTTTTTGGTACTTGATGCCAAAGGGGAGAAATATGATGAAGACGACGGAGGAAGACAAGTTGTCAAGGATTAGCTTATGCTTTTGCTTTATATATTTGTATGTAAGCTAATGAACCTTTGGATGTATTGGATACTGTGGATGTTTGGATTTTTATATTTTTTGATGTGTTGGATAATTTGGATGTTCATGGTCATTTTAAATTACAAACTGCTTATCACTCATGGTTCCTTGTAATTATATATATCATATATACATTGATTGTTCATCCACGGTACCTAATGTTTAAATGAAACTCCATAAAAAATTTTCAATTTTTCTCTATATGTGCAAATATTCATTCTCTACTCATATGCACACCTTTAGGGTGAGTTTTAAATTAAACATTATGTTTTAATACCATTTTCCTTCAATCCACTTTTCAACATGTCAAGAAGCAAAATTCTATCAAAACCAAACTCTTGAGTATACAACATATTCCACTTGTTGCATATTCAAAATCAATTACAATTTATTTCATATGATGGGGTTGTCATCAATTACCAAAAAGGGGGAGATTGAAAACATTTAGGCCCTAAATTCCCTCATGGTTTTGGTAATTAATGACAATCGTGGTTAAAGGACTAATATTTTCTTTAAGAATGTTGAAAATATGTTAGTCCTAGATTTGGTGATCATGGAAGCATGAAAGCGGCGCAAAAGAAGATCATTGTGTCAAGCAAGTGACAAAGGTATAAATATAAGGATTTTTTCCTAACCTTTTGCCAATCTCGGAGTTTGGAGAAAAGATCGGGTTGCTAGAAATAGGGCCATACTATTAAGAGGGTTCTTGATGATTATCTCGATGATAGTTAAGGTTTAAAGGCTCAATTCTATGCTTAAGATTATGCATTATATCAAATTAAGATTCCGCTTAAAAATTCTATGAATTTTAAAGGAAACATCTGGGAGCCCGGTGCTATCGGAGAGCGGTAACACCAGCTCCTAGAGCGTTGTGTAAAAACCCGAGAAGCGTATTTTGGGTAACCTAGCAGGGCGGTGCTACCACCCATGGTAGCCTTGTGCTACTAGGCGAGTGGTAGCACCAGCCCTTTGGAGCGGTGTGAAAATTCCAAAAGGCGTGCATTTTGGGGCATTTTGGCAATCCAGTGATACCGCCCATGGTAGCCTGGTGCTATTGGGAGAGTGATAGCACCAGTCAAAATGCTCGGTGTAAAAATTACAAAAGGATGTATTTTTGGGCATTCTGGTGGTTCGGTGCTACCGCCTATGGTAGCTCGGTGCTACTAGGCGAGCAGTAGCACCGGCCGAAATGTCCAGTGTAAAAATTCCAAAGTGTCTCCTTCTGGCCGAGGAAATTTAAAAGGGGCCCGGTGCTATCGGTCTTAGTTGGGCGGTAGCGCCGGACCCTCTGCACAACGGCCTCTGGCAGTGCATTTAATACACTATTCCAACCGTTGAGTTTGAGCTTGGTGCCACCGGTTCTACATGGGTGGTAGCACCGGAAATACTGACATATGCATGATTCGAGCTCAAACGGCTAGTTTTGTTGGTGGGAGCTATAAATACCCCCACTTGCATTCTAGAGCCTCTCTTGGTCCTCATTGATGATATTTGAGATCTAGCAAGTCCTCTTCACTCCTTATTGCATTCAATTCTTATTTGAGAGAGTGAGGAGCAAGTTTGAGTGTTGCATTTAGTTTTGAGCCTTTATACACTCAATTCGACCTCAAGCAAGCATCAAGACTTATTAGTCTTGGAGGTTTCCACCTCCTAGATGGCTTGGAGGTGATCGTGCGTGCGGTGAGCTTCTCAACGGCGGTTGTGAGAAGCTCCGACAAGTTATTAAGGCCGGAGTTCGTCTACCCGGAATGGGAAGAACTATCATAGTGATCGAGAAATGCTCAAGAAGGTGAAGCCGGCTTGAAGTCATTTAAGTCACCTCAATGTGAATTAGGGGAGATCGGCGAGTCTTCGAGATCACGGGATAAATTCTTGTATTCTTTGCTTGTGGTTTGCATTTCTTGATCTTTTGTGCAATTTACATTTCTATTAAGTTGAGAACATTGATGTGTGTGTAGAATCATACTTTGCCAAAATTTAAATTGTTGAAATATTTTGTAATCACTAGAAAACTTGATGCTAAATTGTCAAAATTGCAAATTCTTATTTAGTGATCTTGCAAATTGAAATTAGAATAAAAAATTCAGAAACCTCCTATTCACCCTCTTCTAGTCGGTTATCCTTGATCCTACACTAGGCAATCCAATGACAAAGACTTGTTCCATTATTTTGCCTTTGAACACCATGCCGTTCTTTGTACTCTTTTTTTTTGCAAGTTTAGCCCTCATTTCGTAGGAAATTACAAATGTGATCTTTTTCCGACAAGGAAGCAGTGACAAACACCTAGCGTGCTCTCCTACCGTATTAGATGAATCCATCATGCTCTCATACAATAGAAGGTGGCACTTATCATCTTTTGCTCGTTTTGTGAGCTAGATTTATAAAAAAAACAATCGTGCAAAGTGCCAAAGCGGCCAATTTGGCCGAGGCTTCCTCCGTGAAACACGGTGCATTTCTCCTGAGTTGTGTACGTACTTAAGTACTCCCTTCTGCAGTTTGCCACTAGTGTATTGATTCTCCTAGTACTAGCAGGAGTACTATGTGTGCCAAGTATACATATACTCCGCGAATTTTTTTTTAAATAATATTATTTTAATTCGAAATTGCGACATTAATACACGTTTTTAAAAAATTGCAGAAATAATATCCGGTCGCCAAACCGTTTGGCGATAATAGGGTCGTCGCCAAACGGTTTGGCGACTACTGAGTAGTCGCCGAATAGTTTGGCGATAATAGCCTAATCCACGTATCAAATCGCCGACCCGGTTGTCGCCAGTCGAGGAGTGGTCGCTAAACCGCTGGCGACTACTCAAGAGTCGTAAGCGGCTCAGCGACTACTAGTAATCGCCAGCGGTGTGGCGACTACTAGTAGTCGTTCAACTGTTTAGCGATATCTTGTACATTTATTAATTTGTAAGTAAATTTTTTGTGAACTGTTTATGCAATAATTGTTATATTAAACAGGAAAAAACTAAAAAACTCTTGTCATGTAATAGGCGGGAAGAATTATTTTAGTTCGTTAGTGATCGCATCTCACTTTCAGTATTTTCATAGCCCCATGGATTGGCAAGACACGGTCAAAAAAATGAATAAATGAAGGCCGGCCTACGCATGATCGGGCTACCACTTACATATGGGCGAGATAGGAAGGCGTTCCTCGGCATTTTGTTGCGAAAGTCGGAAAAGGCACTAACTGACTCTGAAACCACGGAAATCGTGGGCACTAAGGGGTTTTCGTTCCCATGGGGAAGGCGGAACACGGTCCAAAAATTACGAAAAAATTCTAGGGCGGCCCACATAATGCGGGCTACCACTTACGTATGGGCGAGATAGCGACGTTGGCCGACCATTTGTTGCGAAAATCGGAAAAGGCACTCATGGGTAGAATCGTGAGCGCGTATAAAAATTAAATTGGACAACCACGGCGTCGGAAAATTTTGAAATATTTTATGGAGGTTCTGATAAATCAGTGATATTACCATAAAAATTTCAAATAATTTGAAGATTTGAACAATGTTTTAAATTCAAACAATAAAATTTGATTGTTATGAACTTTTGAAAATTTAATTTTTATTGTTATGAACATCATAGACAGGAATTTTCAAGATTTTATGGTCGACAACAACTCATGTTATGAACACTTAAATTATTTATTGAACATATATAAGGGTACATACACTGAAAGTTCTGATGAGAAAATAAGCAATAGATTAGATTATATTATATTACTAGGGCATTACAACAGTGGCGAGGTTAATAAGGAAAAGCACTGTTCGTCGTGGTGGAACAAATGATCGTTCGCCTATCGGGTACAACTGAATGATGTCATACATTTTCGCATATTACGACCCGTTCTAATTTTGCGATTTGTCCTCGGACACCGCTCAATCCCTACTATGAAAGAACTCCATGGGGTTCATGATGCTCCCGGTATGCCGCCGATTGGGTGGCCTATGCCGCACGCGTCTCGGTGTATAAGACTTAAATTTTGGTTGTTCTTTATGTGGATTTCGCCCTCCCATATGGGCATGTCATCCCGATTCGGCGTCCCTATGTTAATACCATCCGGGTTCCGGATGGTCCGCCAAGAACGCGTCGAGATTTGTTGCGTGGTGCGGGCCTCGGCCGGCTTCTTCCCCTTGTCCCTTCTTCTTCGAGAGGAGGAACCCTCTTGCGCCTCTGTTGTGTTGGCCGTTGTCGGAGACATGCGGAGGCGCCTGCTCTGTTTCGGCTCGCACTCCACTATATGGTGCAGGAGGTGTGTGTTGGGCTTATGGTTGGACAACCGGAAGCGTGCCCTTCATTCAATGCAGTATGCCCGCTTTGGTGGTTGCATAACACCATAGGCGTACTCGGGGTCTGGCTTTTCTGGGCGGTAGTGGCACCACGGAGAGGGTTGCTCCGCCCGATTATCCCATCTGAGTTGCACGAGATGTGGGTGGTACGTCTCGGGTCCACCAGTTGAAATACCAAGATCGTTCCTCCTCGGCCAAGGGGCACCGGTAGAATCTCCGGTCCGCTAGATCACCTCGCGGTATCAACCATCGCCTCCGGGCCATGTCTGTGCAGACGTCGGGGCTTTGGGTGGTACGGAGGAGGTTCCTCCTCGACTTGTTGATGTTCGAAAATGCCCTTTTGAAGTCTGTGTGCGATGAACTGGTTTAGAACTACTACTTTGTGAGTTTAATATGAGTATGTCGCATGAAACTCACCGTCGGTTGGCCCCTTGCACACCGCCCTAAGCTCTGGTCGATCTAGAAAAGGACATATCTGGCGGCCTCTCCCGGGTGAAGTTCTCGGCGAAGCGGGGTAGGCGTCGTGGCGGTTGTTGAGAATTAAATAGTCGCGTCGTTCGCCCGTCGATCCATTGGAAGAAGCAACATCGGTCCTTGTCCGAGAAAAGAAAGAACGATGCATGAGATGGTAGTGTTACCTGTATTGTGTGGACACCGAGAGGTTTACCTCGTGAGGTGCGCACGCGAAGTGTGAGCACAGGCGGCGTGTCTGGATGGGTAGATTGCATCATCTTTGCGGTAGGTTCTTGATCGCATTTGGGCCGGGCAGCTCCGCAGAATCGGGCGTCGGCGCCTTGTCATCCGGATATTCGGCGGGATGACTTCGCTGTCAAGAGGCGACGATAAACGACATTATGCCCTAATTTGTGAGATTCGGTGAGGTTTATTCTCTGGTTTGGCTGTGTTGGATGTCTACCCTTCGCCATGTTTTATAGTGGTGGTGAGGGTTACTCGAACGACGTGTCACCCATCATCAAAGCCGCGTGTTGTCGTTTGATCTGGCGGGGTGCGGCGTGTTGTCGTCTCGGTCTGGCGAGGTGCGGCGTGTTGTCGTCTCTGCCCGGCGATGTGGTGCGGCGTGTTGTCGTTGAGTCTGGAAAAGCGGGTGCGTGTTGTCGTCTCGATCTGGCGGGTGCGGCGTGTTGTCGTCTCTGCGGCGGCGTGGTGCGGCGTGTTGTCGTTTCATTCAAAAGCGGGGTGCGGCGTGTTGTCGTCTCGATCTGGCGGGGTGCGGTGTGTTGTCGTCTCGATCTGGCGGGGTGCATTGATATCGGAAGGTAAAAAGCGTGAACATCACTATTAATATTGTAAAGCAAGACGAACAAAGTAACAAAGAGAGAACAACACTCTAAACAATGTAGAATAGTATAAAGTAAGAACAAAAGTAGGGAAATGACCTATGAGCGAGTCCTAGTCGGCGCCACCCCTCCTCGACGACCCTCTTGACCTCGTCGGCCGAGGCGGTGCATCGTCAAGAGGGCGAGGGTGAAGCGCTGCGATGGCCCGCCTGATCTGCGATGGCACCGCTTTGCCGTAGTCCGAAGGTCTGTAACGCCTGACCGGTCGGCGGTCGCGAGGCAACGCGTGTACCCTAAGGTACCGAACTCGGCGTGTGCGTCGTGGTCGGTCGCGGGGCTGCGTGCCTCAATAATGTCGGTCTTGAGGGGCGTCGCCGTCGCGTCGGTCTGCAGAGGCAAGTCTGGAATATGCACCGCCAAGAACCGGTCGCGAAGAACTCCGCTTTCGGCGTGGCGAGGAGTGCGTGGGTGAGAGAGGCGGCCTCCACCCTCAACGTAACTGCGCGTTCGGATAATACCTTTTAATTGTAGTTCGTGATGCAAAAACTCAGCGTAAGTAGCTCGACTTACTGGCGTGGGGACCATGGTGGGGCGCGTGGTGCTCGGTAGGACCCTCCGGCCACGCTGGCCCGGAGGCAAAGGAGTGTGGAAGTGCACTCCTCTCCATTGGTAACGAGGAGATCGGGTCGCCTGGGTGTGTGGTACGCACGGCGTCTCGAGGTGGCACGGTAGGTAGCGTCGGCGTGCCGACAAGAACCCAGCTCCACGATCACGCCAAAGCCGGCCACCATGCGTCCCAGGCCTCTGCCATCTCGTCGGCGAGATGGCAACTCCGCCCCGTGCTGGACAAGACCTTTGGATCCGTGCGTGTGCAGCTCCTAGCGTGGTCCACCCGCCACACACGAAAGTGATATGCATATGGAATTTTTGCGTCAAGAATACACAATGTAATTTACAAAATCAATACTTACCATGGCGTGCATGGCGCTCTGCACTGCACGGGTACAAGTCGGCCACGTTTGGGAAGCGTCTGTGGGCCGAACCTCCTCCACCGATGAGGAGGCGGACACGCGTCCGGCACGCAACCAGCCAGCCAGTATCGCTGGTGGGGACGAAGTCGTCGTAAGGTGTGGCCTCATCGACGACGTGCTGCTGCGCCCCGGCCCACTGCGCCAGCCACGGCTCCATCTTCCGTAGCAAGGTGGGCAGGCTCTTCGGAGGGCCATGGGTGGCGACCCTGAAAAGAAATCGAAATTATTAGACATCTGACGTAACTATTTCACATATTTTAGTTCGATAACTCACGTGTGTCTCGCCGACGGTACACGATCCCCCAAGGAACGGGACCGGCCGTCGAGGTCGAACTGCTCGAGGACTCGGGCGCGCGTAGTCCTCCACGTAGGCGTCGAGGACGATCTTCCTCGTCGTCAGCCAGAAACCCGTCCCTACCGCAAAGCGCGGAGATCCCAGCTGCGCCGGCTCTGTCGTGGACATGGCGCTCGCTATAAGGGTCCCACACCACCTGCTCCGCGTGCAGGTGGTCAAACGCCTCCGTGAAGGAGGTAGTGCGCCGAACGCATACGCACTCTCGCCCATCGTGGGTCGCAAAAGGAAAAAAATATGTTGAAACACATGCATTTGCAAATACAAATTGATAAATGCAAGTAAAGAAAATAATTACCGTCGCCGAGTCCAAAGCGAGCCCACGGTCGGCCGGTCGATGTCGTCGCCTTCGTACATCTCGGCGGTGTACACTCATGGGAAGACCAATGGTCGACCCCAGGGAAGCGCCGAACGACCAAATTTGGAGGAGTAGAGGCATCGGTCAAAGTTGGCGGTGTCCTTGACTTCACGCGACGCTGTCGCAGCGGGCGCGCAGATGCGTGAAGAAGAACCGCCGAACCCAGGACACCGGCGGGACACGTGCAGGTCAAGCGGCGTCGCGATAGCCCGTGCATAGGCTATCCACCGTCGCGTCGACGCTGTCTCCGTCGCGTGGTCGTGAACATGACCATCCCAAACAACCAAAGCGGTAGGCCTCAAGTGTCGGTCCACAGTGCAGCGCGGGGTCCGCCGCCATGTCTTTGCACTGTGACAATTAACATATAGTAATATGTTAATAATGTTACAAAAATTAGAATAACATATACATGTACAAGCACTCACCTCGAATCGGGCCACCACCTCCTCAGCGGCCCGTGGTTCTTCCTACGAGCGGGTATCGTCGGGTCGGTGTCAGGGCCACTCCGCGAACCTCTCCTGCAGTCACCGCCACCCCGAGAGCCACCGAGGGTCCGATCGGTGCCTCAGCCGATCGGCAACCTGTAAGCATGGCGGCGTCTGCGGGGTGACCGTCACCTCCCGAGCAGCGGTGGAAAGTGTGCGTCTCCGGCGCCAACGGTCCACCGAGACAAGACATGAGCTCGGTCGAACGGAACGCCGTGACCGCTCGGACCGTCGTCGCCCTCGCAGATCCCGAGCCTCGGCCACGTCCTCGGTGAGGCCTCGATCATGCGAGCGAGGGGAAGCAACCCAGCACGTGCCAACCTATCGACATGTAAATTCAATTGTTACAAGAAATGCAATTGTGCGAGCAATGAAACATGTAAATGTAGTGCAACTCACTGGCGTAGAAGGTGGGTGGAGCCGCCATGCCTACCGCCGGCACACGGACCAGCAGCAGAGGCACGTGCTCAAGGCCCGTGTGGTGTGGATTTAACGACGCAGTGCCGTCGGTCCAACGAAGAGTCAAGGAGTGACTCGGGCTCTGGGGTGCTCCATCCCGCAAGTAAACATGAAAACAAAGACGATTAGTAATGTAAATCAAAAGATCAAGAGTTGGACATAAATAAACAAGCAGCAGACATATTACGCAATTCAATACAAAAGCATGACAAAAGGTACAATCGAGATAAAACGATTCATATTACGAAATTCAAAACAAAATACATAATTCACTACATAAACATGATGGAAGGTCCAACATACTGCAAATACCTAACATAGGATAAAATGGTACATATTACACAATTGAATACACATTACATAATTCAATACATAACACTAAGGGCATTATGTTGCCTTGTGCCCGTACTCACCGTGACCGAGAACACCTCCTAACAGGCGACCCACTTCAGATTCATCCATGTCATTGCGAATCGCCTAGGCTGTGGACGCCGACTATACCGGTGCACACCTCAAGTAAATTTGCATCCGTGAGACATATGCGCACATCTGTGTTAATGGCGGTGAAATCACCATGTGCTCGAAAACCACGGAACTCACCGGACGGTGTTGACAAAGATGACCCTTCAGTACAAAGGGACACGATCGCGCCGTGCTCATCCCAATTTGCCCACAAGCTGCGATCACATGCGGCGGGAATATGAAGAAGTCTTGGCTTGTTGCGGGTGCATTCACACCATCTAGTGGCCCCTTGGCCTAGGTTAACCTCGTGTGTAATAACGTATGTCGGTTCCCAATCCCCTTACACCGGAGAGTCACTTGAGCGGTACTCGATGACTCGGCTACGCACCATATGCGGTGAGCTTTCTTGGTGCGTTCCTCCATGTAGGCCATCATCCGCGACAAGATCTGGCGTTTGCAATGTCGTGGCATGCGATCTGACCTCCGCATGCCTTTTTCGAAGTACCCAACGATGCCGCGCAAAGCATGCCTTCCAGATGGCCACAAGTGGTAGCGACGCAGCCTCGATGACCCAATTGTAAACCTCGGCTATATTCGTTGTCATGACACCGAACTGTTCAAACATATCGATTAGCACGATAACTCTAATTGTTCAATCGTCACACGGCTATGTTAATTTAGTATACTAACTGGCGCCCAAAGGTCATGGAGCAATGCCCACTTCTCCAACGGCTCCGCCTCTATCCAAAGGCGAGAAACACTTAATGTTTCTTGACGATCGTCTCCTCGATTTGGAGGATCGAAGCGCTCCGGGGTGATAGCCTTTTCGTGGGCAATCGTTCGGCGTTCTGTGGTTGCTTCTTCACTCTTCAATCTGTGCGGTAGTGTGCTTGTCCAACTCGGCCAATATCGCGTTGAACTTACGTGCTTGGTTCTGCTTGCATAACCTCTTAAATAGGTTCATCAGCTTCTTACTCTTGAACTGCCTGAAAAAATTTGCTCCCAAATGTCTCATGCACCACCTGTTCTGCATGTCACGCCACGGAAAAGGCTCATCAAGGTCCTCTGTAGAGTCTTAATTGCCGAAATGATACCTTTATGGCGGTCATGGATGATGCACACGTTGGAATGATCACGAACTACCCCGAACTTCAAATGTCTGAAAAACCACAGCCAGCTATCCCGGTTCTCACCCTCAACAAATGCAAAGGCCAATGGAAGTATGTGGTTGTTCCCATCAATTGCAATTGCCGTTAGAATCTGCCCCTTGTATTTCCCAGTCAAGAATGTACCATCGACGCACAACAATGGACGGCAGTACCTGAATGACGCAATGCAAGGACCCAGTGAAAAGAAAGCTCGACGAAATATCGAGACCCCGTTACCATCCGCTTCACTTTCTTCAAAAGCGTATGCGTGTTCGGTTTGTTTCCTTTAAGACATCAAGCACACGAGGTAGGTTACAATCTGAAGCCTCATATGTGCCAAACCTCTTCTCTAATGCCTTTTGCTTCCATACGCCAGCCATCGAGTAACTTATCCGATACTTAAATGTTCTCAAGATTGCTTTTCGAATATAAGAACACTCAATGTCCCTCTTCTCGATGATCTCATTGAACATCACGCTAGCGATTAGAGCCGCATTCAAGTTGCGGTGTTTCACCGTAACATTTTCTAGTGCATGTGTGCCCATCTACCGTGATGCAATCCAAAATGTCTCGCACTTGACATAAGCATGTACTCGAATTCACATCCTTCGATTCTCGCACTTCACTGTGTATCTATCCGGATGGACAAAACAACTCGGAACTCTCTGCTGCGATAGTGCCTGACCTCACCGCCAACTTCAACTCGTAATTGTTTATAAAACTTGATTCACCCGACGGCATTGCTACCATACTCCCAACGCGACTCATGCCCCCACAAAACTTCCATACTAGCTTTGTTTTTCCTGTTCCACTCGTCGGGGATGGGTACATCCGTTGCCCCAAGATTACTATGCATTTCATCATCTCCTCCTCTTCCTCATCTTCGCCGATGTCATCATCACACTCCAACATTTCAGCTTCATCTTGCCTCGCCATATGGTCCACCAACCCAATTGATCAACAATTTGCTCGATTTCCTCCTTCATCCGCCTGACCTTCCGCGTTGTCGCATCCTGTTATCATCCTCCATTGCTACCTCAACCGCACCACTACGAACTTGTTCAACAGAGCCGACGTCTTTGCTTTCCCACGCCGCTAATATTCACCTCTTCTCTAGGGCACGCCTGCACCAGCATTACACATTCAAGGCTAGATCCCTTGCACCACCTTAACCATTTCTGCCACAAGTACGTCCGATCTATTTTCTTCAATTCCCACATAGCCGGGTCACCCTTACTACGCGTGAATACGACTTGAATGGTAACAGAGTAAACACTTGCATCCAGGGAAAAATATTTGGTCAACCAAAGCTTTATATCACGGATGCTAACTCTATCAGGACATAAGTGTTCCGCCATTGTATCGCAAAACCGCTCAAATCAACACCATTCGCCCAATTTTTATTTCACCATCGCCGTAATATACCCTAAATTTCCTTTGATCCGACATTATTCGACCACATAAACAAAATTGATTTCTAGATCACCACTAACGTTTAATATCACTACACTAACTAAACAAAATTAATTTTTATATTGCATCAATATCTAAATTAACAATTCCCTCCTAAATAAGAAAATTATCATCTTAGGCATTTTGTACGAACAATCTAAAATCGCTATATTGCATCAAAATCTAAATTATCTAATGTTGCATCAATATCTAAACTCTCTAGTATCGACATTGCATTAATATCTAAAATTTCTAATATTGCATAAACATCGATATTGTATCATTTCTAAAATTTCTAATATCTAAAATCTCTAATATCTAACATTTCTAAATTCTTAATTTTCTAATATCTCAAATTTCTAAAATTTCTAATATCTACAATTTCCAAAATTTCTAAGATTTTCTATTTCCTAAAATTTCTAAAATTTTCTAATTTCTAAAATTTCTATATTTTCTAATATGACAAAATATGTAAATTATTTTACACTACAAAAATTTAATAAAAAATATCAAAAAATACCTTTTTTTTTTTTTCTTCCTCCTTTCTTCTTCCTCCTCCTCTCCCTCCCCTCTCTCTCTCCGGCGATCTCTCTCTCCCCTCTCCAGCGCCCTCTCCCTCTCCCTCTCCTTGTGGGCCTGCCCTCTCTCTCCCCTCTCCATGCGCCTCTCTCTCCTCCTTCCTCTCCCTCTCTTCCTCTCTCTCCTTCTGCCCGTCGCCTCGGCCTTGCCGCTTTTCTTCATTTTCTTAGCCTTGTGGCCTTAATGGTTGCCGCCTCCTTGACAATTCGGTAGTAGTCGCCACACCGCTCGGCGACCTCTTGAGTAATCGCCACACCGCTCGGCGACTACTAGTAGTCGCATAAGCGGCTTGGCGACTACTCGATAATCGCCAGCGGTGTGGCGACCACACTCGACTGGCGACAAGCCGGGTCACCGGCCGACACGCGGATTACGGTATAGTCGCCAAACCGTCTGGCGACTACCCTATTATCGCCAAACCGTTTGGCGGCGACCTGATATCGCTAAACGGTTTGGCGGCGGATATTATTTCTGCAATTTTTAAATTAGTGTATTAATGTCGCAATTTGAATTAAAATAATATTATTTAAAAAAATTCTATACTCCGCTCATACGTTGTTTGAACTGATGAACTTAAAACAAGGCGGAAATGCTTACTCCCTCTTGGTAGGTGCTTTATCTGTGGTGGGTCAAATTCTGGTGCTCTTCATTCACACAAATGCATCTCACTATAGACTTTGTGAGGCCGTGAATTAAGCATGGCCTCCATCTCATTTTAGGTATACGCTAAGTGAACACACGCGTGTGCGTACGGCTGTGTGCGTGAGTTTTACATCTTCCTTCTAATAAAACAAATTATACTTAGCAGCCAGCTTTGCGTGAGGACCGGGGCAGTCAAAATGCATTTAACGCCACCATGGCACCACCTCTCGCACCTTCCATGGCGGCTCAAAATGATCACAAGTCCCCGTGAGTCAACCATTTCCACTGCCCGTATCTCCTAAACAATTAACACGAGATTGACCCCTGATGCGTCGGTTAGGGCATAGCTAAACACCACCGGAAGCTGTGCCCGGCTAGGTGCCTGCTCGTGCGTTGATCGATGAGCAGAAAAAGGGAAAGGCAAAAGACCATGCGCGTTGTGTCTACGCGTTTCCTGCATATTTGCATGTGGTGGGCGAGGGCCGGGTGGGAGGACTGGCAGTATCGGGAAGCCGCTGTTGCCTCCTGCTTTAGAAGGAGATGACCTTTTGTTTTGACAAATTTTATGGTATATTAATTATACGGGTAGTATACAGTAAGCAGTAAAAATCAGAACATTTGTTAATTTATTAAGGGTATTTTTACTGTTTACTACCAGAGGAAATATAAATAAATATGAACTAATATAATCTATTAGATAAAAAGAATGAACTTAGTGTACGTAAAGAAACTCTTTGTTTTCCGTTGTTCGTAGAGAACTTTAGCTCTTTACACGGTAATCGATCCCGCTTCCTGTGTAAAGTTTGTGCAAAACCAGTTTTTATGTGGTAAAACAAGAGCCTGCTTTGGATTGGGTTTTGCTGCAGCTGTCGAAACGGCTACGGCGACCCGGGCTTGAGTACACTCGAGCGCGGAACAAAGCATGCGGTAGATGTTGTTTTGCTTGCATTAGAGATAATTGTAATGTCTAGCAAAATTTACTCGCGTTTTTTTAGCTATTGGATTACGCTTGAGATTTATCAAACCCTAATATACCTCACCACCTTCGTCGCTGTTTTTCCATGTGTTGCCGTGCTCGTTGGCTACCCTCTGATTCCGCCCATTGGCGGTAAACAGTCCCAATCTTACGCTATGGTCGGACCCTACTAACTACTTTGGAGGCCCAACCGGAGTACAAGTCTAGACTGTAAAGATACGGTCTGTTCAAGTATATTGTTCACTTTTTCTCATCAATCTAATATTTCACATAAGCTGGTTGGTGCACGGCGCTTACAGTATCCCGAAGGCAACTGATTTTTTTTTACTTAAGAAATTGACCTTGTATTTTTCTTAAGAAAAACTACATAACACTGTAGTGTTCAGAGCCAAACTAATGGAATAGGTTATCACCGACAGATCATCTTATCAAAGCTGTTCATTCCACCTTCCACTCATGAGACCACACATATGACATATCTTATCTTTATCCACACAGAAGCCTTTCTCCATATGCACGAAGCAAGGAGTAGTAGCGTGTGAGTAGGCACACTGCACTCTGGCTGAAGTACGCGTTGTGTATCGGCAGCGGCTGCTCAGCGTTGCTGCAGATGCTCTAATATGGCTCGGCAATCAACTTGGTGCTCCTCACTGTGTGAGCTCTGGATAGGTGAGGGGTCTCGATGAGGTAACGCACGACTCGAGGATGGTGTGAGCACCTAGGAGGCAAGGCAAGGGGAGGCATTAACGTATCACTACGTCGATAAAGGAGCAGTGGAGGTGCACGGAGAAGGGGCCGTGTGAGCAAGCTTGAAGGATGTGGTGGCTATCGGTGAGCGAGCTTGGCCATAGGGTTTGAACCAACAGGCGAGTAGTTCGCGCGATAGACAATGCGACACTTGGTTGCCGAGCAACTAATGCAACAGAGCAGGCATGGTAGCAGTCGGTGACCTGTGGCCGAGTGTGGCCGGCCACAAGACCATGGGGTCGGGTACATTGGCGTGCTAAGTGATGCAGAAGGGAGTGGCTACAACAATGGTGGCTGCTGGCAGGAGAGATGGTGTGCAACGGCTGGGTTAGCTAAGGCAACGCAATAGCGAGCGGATGCGAAGGCCTTGGGTGCACATGAGGGCGAGATGTGCGCGAATAGATCGTCGCTGTTGAGTTCAGTCGTGGGTGATTAGGCAAGAGGCGATGAACCTGCGGCCGGATTTGACAACAATACAGCTCAATGGCTCAATGACATGGCGCAGAGCTCAGCCAGAGCTAGGGAAGAGAGAGATGGACGCTCGGTGCAGAGCTCAAGCACCAAACTCTATGGCGGGCAGCGCTGGTTGGCTCCATGGCTATGATGGTAGTTTGGGCCAGAGTTAGAGAAGAGGGTGCGTCGGTAGCGGATGATGTCAGACGGCCCTCAGTGCTGTGGTGGCATCAATGTAGTTAGACGATCTCACCGAAACTACTGAAACTTCTTGAAGCATGTTTAAAACCTATTGAATTTTGTTAAAACTTTTTGAAACTTGTTGAAGCTTCATGAAACTAATGGCTAAAAGTTTGAAATTTCTTGAAATTTTTAGTTCAAACATGAGTTCAAAACCTTAAAACTCCTTAAAACTTTAGCTTGAAATATTTACGCAAAACATATTAAAATATAAAACTTTTTATTGTATACCATTCTCTAGTCACTTTTTTTTATCTATGAAGTTTTGAGCGGTGAATTACTTTTTTTCCTAGACATGTCACAGAGACCAGAGTTCAGTCGTTCAGACATGATCATGATCCATGCCTCCATGGTTACCTATGGCTATGATACGTCTCCTCTGCTAGCATGCGGGTGGAATGAACTGGACACGATTCTCGACGGGTCAAATCGAACAGGGGTTCTAGTCTAACGCCAACGTTGAGATGTTTCATTAGGCTTATCCTCTAATGAATATGCATATTGCTTTCAAACCACGGATGTGTAATCTATTCCTCCAGGCTACGGCACACTGGATCGAATTATTTGTAAGCATGATAGAACTTGTCCCCTGATAAGCCACGAGGGAATGCACTTTTTGAGCATAAAGTTCCAGTAGTGCTAATAGACCATCAAGTTCATCGCTAGGAAATGTATACCAAGAATTCCTAACAAAAAAATTTGGAATCATTTCATGTGTTGTTGGACAAATTCCGAGAAAATTTAGTTATAGCATCATGATATGTATATTTATTCCATGGAGAATTGGGGATGGAGTAGGAGGTTGTCAATTGTCATTGCAGATTTCCCTGTCATTCATCTTCTGAGCATTCAGTTGCATTGCTTTGGCCTGCAAATCAACAATTCCTTGGCTAATTTCCCCCTTGCATTTCTTTTCCTGTCAAAACTCTGTACCCATGTACAAATTATTTTGATCGTCTGTCTACGAATCAATTCTTCTGTATCTCTATCAACTTACACTTAAAATAAAACAAAAGAAAACACGGGGAAAAAGGAACAAGAACTTGATCCCATGTTACATGCCATTCGCCTCCGTTTAATCACCAGTCCAAGCTTGCAATCCATTCTAATTTGTTGCTTGTTAGGAATCAAAACGGCATGATGTGTGACGTCTTGGAGTCATAGCCGGCGAGGCAGCTCTTGGCGTTCACCTTGTATATCTTGATCAGCTCCAGCGCCATCTGCCTCGCCGCCGGCGAGCACCCGCTCTGCAGCAGTAGCAGCAGCCTCGTCAGCCCGCCCTCGGAAGCCGCCGCCGAGTCCGCGGCCCTGCGGTCCCTGTACTTGTGGCACACCATCCAGAGCACGGCCACCGCCGCCTCGGCGCCGTCGCGGCCAGCCTTCATCATCTTGCCCACCACCGCCGGGACGGCCTCCTCCGCGTCCTCGCATAGAGCGGCGCGGCCCTCAGCGCAGCCAACGGCGGACTCGAGGATCCGGAGGGCTTTGGCCGACGCGCCGGGCTCCGTCGTGGCGTGGAGCGCGCGCACCGCGGCTGGGACAGCGCCGAGGCGCACCATGTCGGCGCGCGCCGTGCGCCGCGACCCGGAGATGGCGGCCAGGCAGGAGAGGCCGGTGTCCACGGCCTTCTTGTCCAGGCTGCCCTTCTCGTCGATTGGGCCGACGAGCCGTATTAGCTCGGTCACCAGCTCGGACGACTCGGCCACCGCTGCCTTCGCCTCGCCGGTGGCATTGGCGAGCAAGAACTCCGCCAGCCTCGATGCGTCGATCCTAGCCTCCAGGCTGCTCCCGCCACGCATCACGCGCGCCAGTGACGCGGCTGAGGCCGCCGCGTCCACGGCGAGGCCGGCGGCTACCCGCTTCTTGTTCGCGTCCTCGATGCCATCCGATGCCAAGATCGCGGCGAGCACTCTGACGGCAGCCTCCACACCCTCGACGCTGATTTCCTCACCCTTCCTTCTAAGAACCGACGCGACGGTCTCTGCGGTGAGGCCGGCGCCCACGAGCGCGTTCTTTTCGAACTCGTCGACGTCATCATCGGAGAGATAGGCCGCCAGCTCGCGCAGCGCGGTGGAGGGGTCAGCGTCGGAGGACGCAACCTGTCGGACGAGCCCTGCGGGGGATGGGCCCGCGGCAGAATTCACGGAGCCGGCGGTGGGGGAGCAGGAGGCGGCGGAGGTGGACCACTGTGCGATGAGGCTGCGGAGGGTGAGGTTGGGGACGAGGTCCGTCGACGGGAGCGGGAGCATGGTGGCCGGGCAGGTGGTGTTGCCGGAGTCGAGCCACCGCTGTATTGAGGCGCGGTCGTACGTGACGCCGGTGCAGAGGCTCACCGGCGACCGCATGACGTCCAGCGAGATGGGGCAGCGGAAGAAGCTGGGGATCTTGACCTCCAGCCCCTGGTGCTGCGGCGGGAGCCTCATGCTCATGGCCGTCTCCTTCCTGACCATGGCGAGCTCAGCCGCTCCGATCTTGGCAATGCTTGAGGAGAATGGAATGCAGCAGGGAGGGAGAGGGGGTGGATACGAAGGTGGGGTGGTGGTATATGGAGGAGTGGTGGAGTCACTGGAGTGTGGTCTTTGCGCCGGGCGCCCTGGTCTACGGTGCTCGTGTGAAACGCCCCCAACCCCAACACCCTACCGTTGCAACTTTTTCCAGGCACATTTTCAATTACATCCCTAAAAGCATTTTATCTGCGAAAAGAAATCCGCCGTTAGTTACATTCACGCTGGTTAGAGTTGATTGTTGAGAAGATCTTACCAAACCCTTCGTGATCAGTCATTTACAGGTCTGATAGGTGAGTTCTTGGATCCTACCTTGGAAAATTGAGCTGCCTGTCAATCGCTGTTCCCGGATGCTTTCCCCCCGTAATTATGTCAATGTTTGTTTTACGGAACTACGGCGGGTCTAAGGGTCAACCTGAACCAAATTTTATTAAAAAACTAATCATGTGTCCGTGCGCTGCAATAAAAACTCAATTTGCTTGTGCGCTGCAACAAAAACTCAATTTGCAATAAAAATTTATTTGCAAAGAGCATTAACCGTATCTGAATAATAATGTTTACTCTGAATGTGCAATGGTTAAATGTTTAAATCAATTCATCGAAGCATATAAATTGCAAACACCTATTTACAAACTCGAGTTTAAAATTATCTTTAATTTCACAAACTTAAATAATAACATTACAGTACTTGAGATTGTAAATTTGTAACATCATAATTCGAGATCGATCAATCGACCGAGAGAGGCATTACCTGTTATCGCATGGGCGCAAAGACGTTTAAGAGGTAGGCGTCATCCGTATATGGCTGTCACCATCAGCGGCGTGCGTGGCTCGTACGTCTTACTCCGGACATACCATAGCCACACCCCCATGAACAAGCTCCACCGCCTGCTCCCCTCTCCCCGCGAGCATCTCTCTCAACTTACTGACATCATCCACCACGGTGAGCTCCAGCAGCGTCGTCAGCCTGTCTCGCCACTCACCACCGACGACCTGCTCCTACACCATATCGATGAGATCATGAAGGTAGCCCATTACCTCCGCTCAACAGATAAGCTCAACAAATCTGTAGGAGATGTAAGAAGCGATGATGTTATATAGATTCAGCAACCGAGAAGATATCTATGGAATCTAGATTAAGAAATCGTTAAATAATAAAGGCAATAAAAGGGAAAGAGGCGAGAAGATACCCAACTCTATGAATTGGAGCTCTGCTTCCTTCAGAAGGGAATTAATCAATCCAATCTAAAAAGCGCTAGGAGCAATTGCCGCCGATTCGAATGCTAGATCAATAGGACAAAGGAATATTTATTTATCTTCTGCGACGAGATGATCAATCCAATTTACCAGGGTAGCCATTGTCCGTTTTCCACTCAGCCACGCGGATGCGCATACATGTCGGAGTGAGGGTGGAGAACAGACATACCACCACTAACTTCTAATTAGAATTAGTAGAGATTAAAGCAGATATTTACAAGTTACGAGCTACAAATGGACGATACATTGCATCAAGAGCTCTTTCAATGTACACTAAATCTAAAAGAAATGATGTTTTTTCGGATTCAATATATCAGACTAGTTAGTGTTACTTATACCTTCCCTAATAATAGATAGATAGAGTATATATAAAGCAAGAGTTTCTTTCCGCGTCATTTCATTAAAATTATCCACTTTTACCACTGTTTTTTAATTACCCATATTTACTATTGCTCTTTAATTACCCATCTTTGCCACTGTTAGCGCTCTTTACAAATAAACTTTTTATCGTAAATTGGGTTTCTGTTGCAACGCACGGGCACATAGCTAATAGAGTAAAAGAAATAGAAATACTCTTTGTAAATCAGTAACTAGATCCGATTTCTATTACTCATCATATACTATCAATATAATACACTATAAAATTTCTCTATAGGAAACTTATTCCTCCAATCAAGCAGGTGCTATCAGTTTGACGACTCGACATATTGGTTGGACCATAACAAAAGGTCAACTGCACATGGTTACATGTACATTATTTTTTTAAAAATCTAGTCCTCACATATATATTTATAAATTTAGTCTCTCCCCTATCATAGCAGGCTCGGTAAGCGACATGTATCCCCTGTTGTGCCTAAGAGCGCGGGAGGTAGTTGGCACCGTAGAAGTGCAAGGAGAATACGATGTTGCGCCCAGGGACCATGGGAGGATGCCTTCTTAGCTACCCGAGCACGACAGTGCTGGCAGGCGTTTGAGCTACTGAGCATGCAAGTGAGCCCGGTTGGCCGAGCTCCCGTAACACCGAAGGCCTTCTGAGCTCTTTGAGTATAGCAAGAGATACATATCGTCTACCACGGCTTTTGAGCGGATTTGCAAATGCACACGTAAAAAAGCTAGATTTGTACAGCATGATATACATGAGGTTATATGAACGATGATTTGCATATATTCCAAAGCACAGTGAGCAAGACCATATCACGAATCTTCCTAGGGAAGGTAGCTAGAGGGGAAGGGGCGTCGACCCAGATGTATCGCCTTGCCTGCCTAAAGCGTTGTGAAAACCCAATCGCCATCGAGATAGAGAAGGCCTGGCCACAGCCGAGAAAGAGGTGCTCAGCGTCTTCAAAACTGATATAAAAGGAAAAATTCAAGATTTGCAATTATTTTGCCATTGATGATTTAGCTCATGATGTCTACGGGTATAATTACATATCAGTGAGACATATAGGGCAAATCATCAAATGCACCAACTAAAACCGGACAAATCTTCAAATCTCCCATACAAAAATGGCATTGGGCGAAGGGTGCCAACCCTCGCCAGTAGGGATGAAAACGGATAGGATATGGATGGATTATGGCTCTGTCATATTTATTCTTTTATATTTGTTTTCTTGGATTCGAATAAACCAGATACAAATATAAATAATGTTGAATATGAATATGCAGCAAATAAGAATTGTAATATGGTCACGGATATTTATTGGAACATAAAAACCATATAGATTATACACATAAAATCAAAAAAGTAACTAGTTTATTTGCTCCAAACATTCATGAAGAATATGTAATGACCCAAGATTTGCATTCTTTATTGAATTATATTTAAAATAATAAATTATATATTTATGAGTTTTCCTATTAATGATAGAAGTGTTTGAATTTTTAAGAAAATTTAAAAGTTGATAAATCTTTAAAATAATTACTTTAAATGCTATATTGTGTCAAGAATTGTTCTAAAAAAATCTGTAATTTTTGGAGTTGGTTTGCTAATTTTAATAATTGAAATTTGATATATGAATTAATTAAATTAGAAAACGATTTTGAAATTCAGAAATCTTTTTAGATCAAAAGAGTAGCCTTGGCCTAGCTCACGAGCATGTATGGGTATTTGACCTATAAATATCTAGATATCCAGATCTGTATCCGTATCTAACAAATAGTGAGCTACCAAATCTTTTTTTGTATCTGACAGAAAAAAAATTCGCATCCGTTTCTGATCCGATACTATTCAACAAATATCCGATTCAATAAAATCCATATCAAAAAATTATCTGAATCAATCAAAAATTATTATCGGTTTGTCATCCGTACTGGCCGGTGGTAACCCTCTTTGGTATTCAGTCGTCTTCAAAGAACTAGCTAGAGGAAGATGCAGCAACATTTTGTTACAATATTACAATGTTAAGAATTCACGTTACTCTATGGATGAATACTATCCTATATAAAGCTCCAAGATTTTCTGGCTTCTCCGCGTGCCGTGTCATCTTCGGGGCGACGTGGCTGCGCGGACTCGTGCCGCGTTGCGTGCGTGAGCGCCCGCGTGATCTACCATGCGTACAGCGGCCACCACATTGAGCTTAGCTACTTATGTTGTTAATATATTTTATCGTCGTTAGTCGGCAGCAACGCCTGCACGGCGCGACGGTAACGCCCCTCCCACTCGCTCCGTCGATCACGAGTTCGAACCCTATTGTGTTGTGCGGGCACATGTCAGGCTTTTTGTGAAAGAGCACCTAATAATATCCAAAATTACAAAATAGTCTTGTTTACGGGGAGGCCCCTGGAACTTCTGGCTTTTCCCTAAAAGGCCCTTGGAATTTCCTGGAATTACATATTTGCCTGTTTATTGTGTGGAAAGGACCCTAGAAATTCCGTTGTTTCGCAAGAAGAGGCCCAAAATTCCCTAAAATTACAGATTAGTCCGTTTTTTGCTAAAAGTCCCACAAAGCTACTTTAGTGCCTAAAAAATTCCATCTTCCAATCGAAAAAGCGTCGAAACAAATCTAAAATTATATCATTTTTCATCCCCCCAGTCCCTAAGATTATGCAATAATCTTTTTTTTAATAGAAGAATTACATATTAGTTCATTTTTCCCCTGTTAGACCCCAAAAACTCGAAAAATATTCTAAAATTATAGAATTATCCATTTCCCCCCCCCAAAAATCCTTGAGATTACGGAATGGTCTTTTTTTTTTGCTAGAAGAATTACATATTGGTTTGTTTTTCCTTGTTAGACCTTAAAAACTCACGTGATTTTCACTCGCCAACGTGTCTAATTAATTATACAAGTAAAAGGCTTTTCTTACCAACATCTATCAACGCATCTGATACATTAGCCTCTTGAATTTGTATTATTGCACAAATCTATAATTGTGTGTACAACAATTTCCCCAACATATTACTCCTCTGGTTCGAAGACATGTCATACTATCTTTCAAAATTTATTCGTAAATACATGTCATTCAACACTTTTGAGATAACTTTAAACTATTTTTTTCTTTGTGTATTTGTACCGTTCATTATTTCTAATATCATTTATTATTGTGGATTATAATAAAACACACCATCTAAAATTAATAAGTGAGCTAATAAAGGATAACGATTTGATCATTTTCACACATGCCTTAATTGAAGTGCAAAGTTTCGAAACGTCATCTTTTCAGCAACGGACTATGTATGATTTATCATCATCCCTTTGGGTTTGGTTTACCACAACCTCCCAAAACCAGCTGCAGAGGTGCCTCCATACTTTTCTTTTTAACAATTGCATAAATATTAAAATATAAATAAATGATAGATAGCGACTACTTATCTCTTCATTCGCTTCAAAATTTATACAATTTATATTAGAAAGAAAAGTATTGAAGCACCGCTCAGCTGGCTCAACTAGACAAGATTTCAATCCACGCTCTCCCGAGATCACACGCAATATTCGCTTTTGTTGGGTGCGTATTTGCACTAGAAAGCAGAGAGGGTGCGGAACACAATAAAAAGAGGGCGTTCAAAGCAAAAAGTGCGAGGAGTCAAAGAAAGAAATGAGGTGACGTGTAGGGCGGGGTGAGGGGTCGCTTTCCCTGCTGCTTTGGGTGTTTGTTCTCTCTCTGTCCTTCCCTTTCTTTCTTTCTTTCTTTCTTTCTTTTTTTCCCCCTCTGTGGTTCGAGTGCGCAATGCAAGCGCTTCTCCTTTGGAATTATTCTGGTTAGGCTGCCAGATTTCGTACTCCGGTCACTGGTCAAAGGCGTCGCTGTATGGATCGACGTCGAGGTGTCGACAACAAACCGAGAGATGAATCCACACTCGGGCTGGCTGGTGTCGATCGCTCGGCTTTTGCCTCCATTTGCGTGCGTCAGGCTCCTGTCGCCGTCTACACTCTGGAGAGTGCTCCGTGTGATGATGGTCGTCATGTAAAAATTTTTTCCGGCGATGTAAAGGCTCAGGTGAATTGTGACTAGGCACGTGAAAAGCTATGTATCGGTATCCTGGCCTGATAAATCCGTAAAACATGTAAAAGTGGCTTCGTCGCCTTTCTGAATCTTGATCTGTGGAAGATGGGAAAAGAAACGTTGAGGACTCTGTTTCTCTTCCTAGTACTACAATGTTACGGTCGCTGTATTTTTCCCCCGTTGTGCGAATACATCTGTCTGTCGGGTTGTGCGTGAGGGCAACATATCCGGTGCAACCCCTCCCCCTCCGTAAAACCACTGTACAACTGAACTAAAAAAAGTTTCAAAAAATTCTGAAAAAAATCATGGATGTACATCTCAACTTACTCCACCTACATATAAAATTTCATGATCAAATTCATCCTATACTAGCGGTTACAAAAAAAACAAGCAGCAAAAATGAATAGTGATGAACAGTAAAAAACACTGTTCATGCGAAATTTGTCTTTTTGTAACTGCTAGTATAGGATGAATTTGATCATGAAATTTTATATGTAGGTGGGGTAAGTTGAGATGTACATCCATGATTTTTTTCAGAATTTTTTGAAACTTTTTTTAGTTCAGTTGCACGGTGGTTTCACCGGGAGGGGTGATTGCACAGGATATTTTTCCGTGCGTGAGTTGGCAAGTCGACTTTTATCTAGTTTGCGTGTTTTTACCATAAACTATAATTTTCTTCTTGTTGTGTGTGTTCACATATCCTCTGTTTTGTCAAAACATTACTTCTTGAGTATCAAGCTAAGAGGGAAAGAGACCTTTGATAAATTGATAAATGACGAGTGCAATAAATTGACCAAAAATATGTTTAACGTGATTATACTTACGCATAAATCATAAATATTTTAAAAATATATGGCTAAATTTTCTAAAATGTGACAATCAATTTGTTTAAAAAGTATATTGATAGTATGAAAAATATATCTGTAAGGTTTATATTAAAATATACTTCTAATATTATGATTTTATTGACTTACACTAATATAAACAATAAAAAAAGTAAAGGTTAAAGTTACATCTTGAAAACCGCACCAAATTAATAACTTTATTTAAAAAAGAGTGGATGGAATAGAGTATCTAATTCTTAGCATCTATTGTATATTAAAAACTCATGAGGGTTACTAAGAAAAAGAAAAGAAAAATAAGCTAGAAATTCTCACAAAAAATCTAACCTTTAAGCTGGTGGACCCTAATTACAACAGCTATCATATCTTTCTAACAAAAAATAAGAATATACTAGAAATTCTCACAAAAAGCAAAAACTTACCCTTAGTATGGTGTGGACTCTAACTAAGTTGAACTATATTAGCTATTGGATGTTATTATTTAAAGAAAATATATAACCGTCCATCTAGCAGGATCAATTTATAATGGCTTAGATCAAAAGAAAGCACCCACGCTAAGTAAAATAAAAAAATAATAATAAAAAAGAAAATTAGCCATTTGATTTTTGTACGGACTCCAAATTGAAACCAATACATAGCTAGAATTTAGAATACAAATTAGTAGTTAGATATGTATAAAAAATAATATTTATTTTTAATAAAATAACAATAAGAATTATTATAAATTTAGAATGAAAAATAAAAATTAACAATGTGATTTTCATTCCAAAATCTCAAATAAAAATTATATGAAATTAGTAATTGGATTGGCACACAAATTCTTAACCTAAAATGAATTTCAAAAGTAAATAAATAATGACAACAAAAATGACAGAAATTTACCATGAGAAATAATAGGAAATTAGAAATTTGATTTTTATACTAACTCCAAATTAAAACCCTATATAGTTTAAATTCAGAATAAAAATTAGTAGTTGAATTTGTATATCAATCCTAACCTAAAAATGAGATTCAAAATTTTAAAAAGTAGATTAAAAGAAATTCATGGCAAGTACAATAGAAATAACAAATATTTAAAATTAAATAAAATTATAATTTAAATTAAAAGAAAGAGTCTATGTCGTATACAATAAAAAACAACATATTTTCATAAGTAAATAAAAATAAAAATAAAATTAAAAGAAAGAGTACATGTGAGGTACAATAAAAAATAACATATGTTCGAAAAAAGAATTAGCACATGGATTTATATGTGAATTCCAAACTAAAACTGTTATAGTAAGTCTATAAGAACCACAGTCCAATAAAATGCAAATTCAAAATAAAATAAATTTGCGATTGTTTTAAATTTTCATACAAAGTGAAAAGTAAGAAAATGATTTTATTCAGAATTTGAATTCCATAAAGATGCTATTTTGAGAGGAAAATAATTAAAGAAGTCATCGCTTTTCAAGCCACTATACCTTTTATTTTTTACAAATCTAGCCCCTCCTTTGTATATGTATTTGTAAATCTGACCCCTTTCCCCACCGCAAAAGGTGTGGCAGGCAATACATGTCCCCTATAGCACCCAGGGAGCTCATGCTGTCGTGGCTGGGCAATGGAGCGCAGCCCCAGGGCTCCGATGACCTTCCATGGTATGAGAGTGCGGAAGGTGTGTTACATTCTAGTGCTTTCGTGATTAGGGATGGAGCTATTTTTGTAATTACGTTCGAAAGAGGGTTAATTTTGCAAAAAAAACATATAGGCTATAAAAGTGATGATTACTAAAATAAATAAGGTAAGGAATTTAATTATACATATAAAATTAGGAGTTGAAATCTATTACGTAATAAAAGTTTATGACACATGGTTTACAGTGCTAAGTAAAAAGAGAACATGTTAAAAATTCTCACCAAAAAGAAAACATTTTGATCTTTATTTGGTGGGCCTTCGTAGGATGGAGGGATTTAGAGGGCAGTTTATTGATGGATGTTCACTCGATTATATCGATTTAAGCTATGTGGTGTGTATTATTAGCATGTAGTACAAACAAACATAGCAATAATGAAAGAACATGGTGATACTGATATAAATAAAAAATAATATGCTATACTATATTTATAGTTTTTTCTGTGCAAGTTTTGAGAAAGAAAGTTTGGTCACATGTAACAAGTATAAGGAAAAAGAGTGGTTATTTTTTCTCTTATAATATATAGTATTAAAATATCACAAATAGAGTTCTACAATAATCTATTTTTAAAAAACAAAATCAGATATATTATAAAGTCATTTAAATATAATTTAAGAATGATACCACGTAAGTGCACGGACCACCTTATTTAAAAAAGAATGGATGGACTAGTGTGTCTAATTCTTAACCTTGCTATGCTAGACTAAGCTGATGCTATAAAAGCAAGGCACAACGTACAACATCCAAAATACCATCCTTTCAACAAAATTGACGTTATGATTCTCTGGTGTAGAAGGCATATAACGGGGACGCTTTACAAAGAACATGGTACGCAAGATTATATTCGATACATATTTTCTTTGGTCCGCATAAGTTGGGGCGGAATGTGGTGGTGCTCATAATTTCCAACATCCAAAGTAGCTGGATGGATGGTGATACTACTAGATAGCATCAAATCAGTGTCTTTCTTGCTTATTTGACTGATCAAACAGTACCTTTTTTTTTTGGCCGGCCGGAGTGCCGGTGCAATATTTTATTTTAGACTTTGTTATTACCAGGAGGAATTGATCCTAGGTTGATAATAATTGTACAGCCTAAGATAAGCTCTTCAATACTCTTCCTTCATCTTACAGACAAAACACTTTTAGGATAAGCACTTTCAGAAAGATTAAGAATTTCTAGCCGCTATACGGTGTGCACATGGATAATAAATAAAAGAAGAAAAAATGTGTGAGAAAGTAAAAGTACATAGACTGGGTGCATTAGACTAGTGTGGTGTGAGTGTGTTTGCCACGAAGCATTTTTTCTTTAGAGAGAAGAATGTGGTGTTGGGTAATGGGACCTGGGCTTCGGACTTTTCCCTTCGAAAATAAATGGATTTAGGTGGTTAGGGCCCACATGCAGATATGCAGGTCCAGTGGCGGCGTGCACCATAGGAGCAAGCCAGGGCTAGCGTACCGGTGTATTCTTGGTACTCATTCTAAAATTATTAGGTATTTTTTAGTGTCTTTCGTAGCGTAGTATAGACCGGTGTAATAAGGAACATGTCTATAATTACATTTCTTTTATATTTTTATCCTGCGTATGCTGCTAGCTGGGGTCCTTGCCGCGAGAAATTCCAATCTTGGTGACACCGTGTTCCTCTGCTTTACTCTCAATCTGCCGTTAGCCATAGTGTTAGACCGCTATTTGACACTAGTCCGGTACACCTGATTCAGTCATTTGCACCGGCAGCAGGAGCTCGTAGTGGGAAGGCTCAGAGCAAGTATAATAATGTTACGTAAGCGGGTTATAAGAGTCGTCACGTCAGATTTGAGTTGAATTGGAGGAGAGAGAAGAGAAGCGGGCTGCAGACTAGTAACCGGCTGCAGTACGGGCTCCAAGAAGATTGGTGAGAGAATGAGAGGATGAAGGTGGGCCAGATATTAATGCTGAGTGTGTATGTATAGTCAACTATTATATGGATAGACTATTAGATTAGCTATAGATGATATGTTAACAATATAAAATCTGCAGTTAGCTCTATTATTAACTATGCCCTCAGAGGCAATCGAAGTAGATCCTCCTCGGGCAAATGCAAGTCAAAATTCAAGAAGTTACTGCCGTGTGAATTTCCCGGCAAAAATTGGGTCAAAATTCTAGAGGGTCGTGCATTCCATGCCGATCTGTTGGTCCTAGTAGCAGCGTCAAATTCTAAACAGCTAAGTCCAATGAAAATGTGGACGGCAAGGATCCATAGTCAAATATCTTCATTGCTACGTCCGTATCGGTTCCTCCATTAATTCCAACGTGTTCCTCGGGGCTTCCAGTCAGATCTCCAACTGGAAGTAAGGACCCTAGTTCTGTTCGTCCACACATTGTATTGTTCGAGTCAAGGTATACCCCCAGTGACCTAGGTTACAATACTAGGACGAACATATTCTCCGGTGATGCCGGCATAGACCAGCAAATAGAATTGGCACATATGCAAGTGGCCAGCTAGCGGTCCTACTGCTGCATATCTTAATGGTGTGCTACCTTGGCTTCCTGGTTGATGAAACAAGCTAGGTTAAATTCTCACCAATTGCATGTTGTGTATTCGTTATCTGTGTGGATTTGGGGATTTGAACTCGTGTTCTACGTGCAGTGTGAGTCTTAGGGCGTTTGTTTTTGCTTTGAATTTTATAAAAGCTAATTCTGGATTGTGATCGTAGAGAAGCTGATTCTCCAAAAGCTGGAATCCCAAAGCACATATGAGTAAAATTGCGGATTCTAGTGTATATGGGTAGACTGGATTGTAAAAATTGATTCGTAGAATCGGCCTGTTTGTTTTTTATTCTGCTTTTAAAGCCAGTATCCAAAATCAGAAAACAAAAACAAAGCCTTTAATATTACTGTGCTAGAAAATTATCCATGCTCTCAAATGAGTAGTTGTGTTTTTATTATCGTCGAGGGAGATCGTAGTTTATTGTTTACTCATTCAGTACCTGAATAATTCTAGGGCTGAAAATGACGTAGTATGACTTTACGAAACTATAAAGCTCGTCTTGCTTTACGATGAAGGCCCTGCTATATGGCACCATCCAAACAAGACCCATGATCGTGTTAATCAAATCATGTGTCTTTCATCATGCAGAAGATGCCCTCCGTCTCCTTAGTGGTGCTACAAGTAGAGCTCCTCATGCTTGCTAACCAACGTAAGCATCATTGTGTTGATGTTTCTTTGAGTAAAATCATGAGCGATTTGAATAATTCTCTAGTAAAAAAATGGAGGTAGTGGCATAGTGCACTTTTGGTTGAGGAGCTGCACCCAATAGTTTGGTCCAACCATATTTTGTCTCCCAAGCAAACAACCCGGCTAACTCAAGGTCATACTATTCGTCTCTGGTGCGCACTTTGACCAGAAAGTCCAAAAGATCATCCAACACAAACTTTAATCAGCACTAAAGAGCCTTTAGTTTTTAAAGTTCGTGCGTAGCTTTATATAGGGCCTGGGCTAAAAATTAAACGTTATTTGCTAGTAACACATCGGTATAGTACTCATAAAGACACTTGAAGCCAGTTACTACTAGCGTATAAAATTACTCTTAAACTACAATTCAATTTGGCCTTGTATGTGTATAGTCAGTTTCTTCTTTTTTCTTTCAGATTTTTTTAAACATTGGTCTTGATATATTTGAATTTGTATATATATGAGTTTAATCTTGTATAGGTTGATATATAACTAATGCAATCAGCCAACTATAGAACCAAGGTTTCAAATTTCGTTTTCGGATCACATCTCAAAGGCGGCCGAAATTCGAAATTTTGGAGAGATTTCAGAATTTTGACCGAAATCTAAACGAAATTCAAAAAGAAAATTAGAAATCTAGTAAATTTAAAACCAAGAAAACCGAAATTTTGGTGATTTTTAACCCCTGTGAAATAGTCTCCACATGCTAGAAAAAATTAGGAAAATATGAAAAAATCATGCAAGCATTTGTCTATATTTTCTATCTACTTGAATGCAAAATACTAAGTATTTGCACATAAAATTCCTAAGTTAGGATTTAGGCCGAAATTCAAGTTAGAGTTTAGGGTTTTGATCAAAATCTAAGTTAGGATTACATAATTTGTATATATATATATATATATATATATATATATTGCAAACTTTTTATATGTATTCCTCATAAAAAGCATTGTAATTCGTCACAAAAATTGGTGCCAAATCTGGTTCTAAAAATATAAAAATCAGTCAAAAATCATGCAAACTGGTCTAAAAACTCACAAAAACTAGCTGGATTCCTAAATTTCACTGAAATTCGCCAAGATTTTGAACCCTGTGTACAACACACAGGCCTAGGCCTGGGCATTCGGTTTAACTGAAAAATTCGGTTTCAGTTTTTGGTTTTTTGGGAAATTCGGTTATTTCAAAACTGAAACCGAACTATGTTTGAAATTTTTTGTAACCGACAATTCGGTTAACCGATAATTCGGTTTCAGTTTCGGTTTTAACCGAATTAACCGAACTATGTTTGCAAAATAAGGAATTATACACATACAGCAAAGACAAAACAATTGGTTAAATTTGTGCATAGGACATGTTACAGACTAGAGAACCTACAACACTAGTATCTTCTCACAAAGATAATCTTCTTGTAAAAAGCAGTAATAATCATCGATTAACTAAACATATAGCAACCCATCTTGTAGTACTAGTTCTTATGTTGAAATGAAAAATTTCTTGATAGCTAGACAGATAGGTCGAGCACGCATAACAAGAAGGCTAAAATTTAAACATTGGCCAATTATATTTACCTTAGCATTGACATCATCAGAAACAATTCTACCCTCACTCTTGTACTTGATGTAATCGGCAAAGCTAAACTTGGTGAAGCCCCTGAAAAATAGAGCGTAAATTAAAGAATCAACACATACAATAGAAACAGATTGTGGTTCAATTTCAGCAAGACAACAACCTTCACCTTGCATTGTCATCGCGACGGCTGGAGCCTGCAGTGGGGAAGGGAGGGGAGGCCAGAGTGGGGAGGGGCGCCGCCTGGAGTGGCCGAGTGGGGATTGGGAAGGAGGCCGGAGGAGGCGGCAATGGTGGCGAGAGCTCGGTGGGGATTGTCGGATTGGGAAGGAAGGGAGGCTGGAGGGCGGGCGGCAACCTGGAGCTGGAGACCGGAGTGGGAAGGCGGAACTGGAAGGGAGGGGCAACAGCGGCTGGCCTGGAGGCCGAGCCGTGAGCCAAGGGACGGAGGGCGGCGCTTGGTTGGAGACGCCGAGAAGCCGGATTCGGGAAGGAGGGCGCCGCTGGAGCCCTAGAGTGTGAGGGGCCGAGGAGACAGGTGAGGGAAATGCCGAAATGGGAATTACGGTGAGGAGTTAGGGTTATTGAGGCAACATATGCTAATCCGGTTAATTCGGTTAACCGAGGTCTAAAACCGAATAAATCGAAAAAAATTCGGTTATTTCAGACAGATAACCGAATCAATAACCGAATAATTCGGTTTTTTCGACTTCGGTTTTCGGTTTCCGGTTTATTTGCCCAGCCCTACGCAGGCCAGTCTTTGAGATTTGGCATCCATGAAACTAGGGAGTCACATCCCGCTCGATCCGGCTTTAATAATTAGCCAAGGATGGTTTAAGAGTTGCTCAACTACGAATTCTAGTCGTTGAAATAAATACTCTTTTATGCATGGGAAATTATACTTGCGGCATTTTTTCTTTAAAAACTGTTCATTTTAATCTCACACATTCTCACCCATCCCCGATTTACCATACCGAGTACCCCTTAATGAAAGGCCTGTTCTTGTCCCATTAACCTTGCACAGTCGAACTGCAAAAATAAATAAATAAAAATAAAATAAATCTGAAATCCCATTCCCTATCATCTTAAACGAGATAAACGCTATGTTTGGTTTGCTTACAATTGTTGGCAATGTTTGTCTTACCAAATTTTAGTAGTGTTGATCAAATTTGGTAAGCATTTGGTTTGCAAACAAATTTTGGCTAGATTCTCTTCTCCATTGGCATCCCTAGTTCATATTCTTGCCAATTATTGACCAAATATTGACAACCAATTTGGTGACCAAATTTTTAGCATACCAATTTTTGATATGATTTAATTTGGCAAATTTGATCTCAAACCAAACAGCCCAAAAAAGCATTTGAGCGGGATGCCCCACTGCTGAATCTGATCATCGTAAATAGCTTTGAATCATGCCAGTGGCTCCCAATTGTTGACCGGGGTGTGCAAGCTGTGTGCGCGCGCGAGCCCATAAAAAGGCGCCAAAAAATCAGCACCACCCACAATGGCGTATTGCCTACCACTAACACAATCCAGTCCAGGCAGACCACCGTAGCAACGATCCACTCCGTACGAAAGTAGGAGCGATGACTTGGCTAGCCCAGCTACTTCTCTTTTTCTCAAATTTAATTCTCTTTCGAGTGAAATTATAAAACTAATCCTTTCTAACTTTTTTACGCTCCTCTCCCACGTTCGTCGGCCACTCCAGACCACCTCCCACACCCGACTATCATGGCGGCCGCCCGATCCCGCCTACGCATATGCTCCGCATGGCGACGGTCCGCCCTCGATAGTGGAGCGTCGTGAGAAAAAGATTAGACATTTAGGGGTGTTTGGGGATTCCAGGTCACCAAAATCTGTGGAGTTGGTGGAGCAGGTATTCTACTCAGAAATTTGTGGAGCTGGAATCATCAAGACATTAAGAGTGTTTAGGAGATCATCTTGTTTACATTTTAGACTAAAAATATAAACTTAATTCACTTTATTTTAAGATATAAGTTTAAATTCTGAAATTTGGAGTTAGAATCTGAAGCCCACCTAAACAGGACCATAAATTCATTCGAGAGGGAGAACTAGATTCGGAAGAAACAATGCGAAAGAGCCAGAGAAGTTATCGTTTCACGAAAGTACAGTTGAGTCCAGCAGCAGTGGGGGTAACGGAGGAAAGAAACAGATTGAGATGTGCACGCGCGACCTAATGGTGGTGTGTGGAGCAATTGCCACGAAAGCGACGCGGCCACCGCCGTACCGGTGAGCCGTGCTGCGCGGAGCGAGCGCCCGTGAGAAGTGAAGGAACGTGACGCCTTTTGCGCATGAGCTAGCTGGATAGCGCGTACCGGCCGGCCGGACGGCAGCGTACGTACGTGTGGTCAGGAAGGAGCCCCAAGGCTGCGAGTGGACGGACGTAAACCGGTCTAAAGGAGATCGATAAATTTTACAATGAATTATAGTTGAATTATACCGACTACACGGTAGTAGAAAAATTAGATTTAGTTATTAATTTACTAAAAGTATGGAGTATATCTTTACTACTCTATTGGCGAAAAAAAAGTATAGATGAGTATTAGCTAATCTTATTTATTAGATTAATTCGTACTGGATTTAAAGTTCGTAAAAGAGCGTGTACGAGAAGGCGTGCCGAAGTCATTTTACTCTACTGGGGTGGCTACGAAGCGACAGTGCAATCCGTATGTCGGTGGTGGAGTATAAGGCTCAGTTTGGACGTATATATAGATGTGTGATATGGCTCTTAGCTGGTAGAAGAGTCCGAGTTGTCGAGTTTTCGTGAAAGTTTTTTCATACTCATGAAGATCACTTTACCTTATAATATACCACTTAAATGAAGCAACTTTATATCTTTTTATTACTTTCGGTATACTCCAATAATAATTAAGATACTCCAATGCAACATGGTTAAAAAATTTCATCGTAACCCTTTTTTACTACATACCCTTTTTCATATATAAAAGTAATATATAAACAAATATTGCTATAAAGGGTGGACTTTAATGAAATTTTTCGTGGAACTCACTTCGAGTATCTTATAATTAGTATTAGAGTATACTCAAAAGGATAAAGAAGATAACAACATCATTTAAATTAGATATCTTTGGAGGTGAATATACGCATATGAGAATATATAATCATTTTATATATATATATATATATATATATATATATATCCTGACCCGTCCGCAGACAATCTTCCTAATTAGGACTGCTTGTTTGGCCGTATCCCGGAAACTCACATCTTTGTGGCTAGATCGATCTGTTCGAAATTAGAAACAGGACTTTCAGTTTTGTGCAGATTCAGGCCGTGTAATTGAAGACTACACAAGTCGGAACCTGTGGCGTCATTTGATCGAGAACTATGCAAACTGACTGCCTCTTGATTCTTGATGGGCTCATGAGTGGGCCTTAATTAGGCTTAACAAACATCAAGGCCCAAGTTTTCTGTGCTACCACGTCTACTCCCTTCCTTCAATTTTTAAAGGCTTATTTTTTCAATGGTTTTGTTCACAAATATAAGGTTTGTATTTAGATTTAATAAGGCCTTTCTTTATATACCCCTTATTTATTCTCTCTCAACTGTATGCATTTATTTATTACCACCCACACAAAGTATATCTTTCATCTTCGAAGACAATTAAGTAGGGTTATCTAAGTCATTTTCTCTCGTACCTTTCTCAATTTCAACGCAACCTTAATCCTTTTGCAAAGTTAAAATATGTCTTATAAAATGAACAGAGGGAGTACAATACAAGAGGCTGCAAGAACCAAGATGTTTGCCAATCTGATTCTGAGGTGATGACTGAGACGTTGTAGCCCAGCAGCTGAAATGGTATCAGTATTTTCCTAGCTTAAGCTGTATTGTTCACAAGTAGTCAGCAAGTTTGTTTTTTTAAAAAAACGGCCACGGCCGAGATTTAATTAGAAGATGAGGAAAAGTGCGAATACAAGAAGGAGATTACAAGGTGCGAAGGCCGCACCCTTGGACAGGGTGATAAGCAAAAAACCAAAAAGGAAAAGCAGAGGGAAAGAGGGGGGTAGCTTTCACGTGAGCCTCCTAAGGAGAGACTGAAGTTGTAACGCTCCTGCAGTAGCTCAGGAGGCAACATCGTCCTTGATTAGGCGAAGGGTTTGGTCCTGAGGTGCCCACTCCTGATGGAAGACTTTACTGTTTCGCTCCTTCCACCACTGCCAACATGTTAGGATGATGATAGATTTGAGGCCTTTCTTGTGGCTCTTGCAAGAGAGTATTTGTTGCAGGCACCACTGGTCAAGATTGACATCGTGGTTCCATCGATCCGGGTGAAGGGACGACACTCGAATCCAAGCTGCAACAGAGGCCCACATGCGACGGACTTCCGAGCAGTGTAGGAATAAATGGGAGACCGTTTCTAGGTTTCGACAACACATGAGATAGAAGTACTGATTTGGCCAGTCCCTGAGCTGAAGGCGCTGCGCTGTCCAAATACGGTTTTGCTGGGCGAGCCAGAAGAAAATCTTAGTACGTTGCGGTGCCCAAGCCGTCCAAATTGTGTCCTGAAAGATGCTGGAAGTGCTTCCGCTAAATTGTAGACGGTACGCAGATCTAACTGAATAGGCCCCACCAGAAGCGGCCACCCAGGTGATTTCGTCCTCCAAGTGAGGTTGGAGAGGTACTAATTGAATGATGGGCCACAGGCGAACGTATTCCATTAGCAAGGATGGAGTGATGTGGTGTCGGATGTCGCAGATCCAGTTGTTGTCACGTAAGGCATCCGCCACCGATCTTGTTTTCCGCCTGGTGTGGCTAAAAAGCAATGGTGCTATTTGGCAAGGCGCTCTTCCGTGCAACCATCTCGAGGTCCAAAAAGAGGTTAGGCGGCCGTTTCCGATGGTGATTTTGGTGGCCGACATGAAGAGCTGCTGGTTAGTTCGATCACATGGCAGAGTGAGACCGGTCCATGGCCTTTGCGGGCTAGAGTGCTTGAGCCACAACCATCGAAGCCTTAGGGTACGCGCGAATTTGTCGAGGTCTAGCACCCCAAGACCACCCAATCTAAATGGCCGGCAGACCTTTGCCCACTGCACCTTACAGTTCCCGCCGTGCATTGGCGCATCGCCTGCCCAAAGGAACCTTCGTCTTATGCTGTCAATGTCAGCAATGATTTTTTTTGGCGTCTTTAGTGTCGTGAGCACATAAATTGGGATGGAAGAAAGCACCGATTTTACTAGAGTGAGCCGCCCACCTATGGTTATGTGCTTTGCCTGCCATCCCGCTAGGCGTCGCGCGATCTTGTCTAGAATGGGCTGCAAGTGGACTCGGCGCAACCGTCCAAGTGCTAGAGGCATACCAAGATATTTTGTCGGAAAGTGTGCGATCACGCCTGAGAAAGGTTGAAGAATGATTGGCAGGTCTAGGTTTTGGCATTGGATGGCGGCAATGGAGCTCTTTTGCATATTGATGCGAAGGCCAGATGCTTCTCCGAAACTTTGCAAGATGGAGATGATGGCTTGAAGTTCCTCCTTTATTGGGTTGAGGAAGATAATCGTTTCGTCAGCGTAAAGAGATAGGCGACACAACGGCGCACAGCCTCTCAATGGCGACAAGACGCCATCGTCAGTTGCCTTGTTGAGGAGGTAGTGGAGGGTATCTATAGCTAGGTTGAACAGGTATGGCGACAGCGGGTCGCCCTGCCGGAGACCGCGCTGATGAAGAATTGAAGGCCCTGGCATTCCGTTGAGAAGTACAGATGATGAGGATGTCGCAAGAAGGCTAGAGAGCCATCGTCGCCATTGGCTTCCGAATTCCCGTGCTTGAAGCAGGCACAACAGGTATTCCCAAGATACTGAGTCGAAAGCTTTAGTGATATCAAGCTTTAGCATAAGGACCGGCGTCGCAACTGGTTATAATATCGCGCACGGCTGCGGACGGCTAAAAAGTTTTCCTAAATGCTTCGCACTTTGATGGAAGCAGTTTGGGACGGAGATATCAAGGAGTATATATGGGAGGACATAGGCGGCGGGCGAGGACCTTTGATAAGATCTTTGAGACCGAGTGAATGAGACTGATGGGCCGATAGTCACCTGGTGTGCCCACGCCTTCTTTCTTTGGTATAAGCACAATTGAGGCGCAGTTTATGTGTGCTAGGTTGTTTATGTGTCCGTTGTGAAGCGAATGCAGTATGGCCATAACATCATTTTTACCGATTTCCCAACAAAGCTTGTAGAAAGCTGCTGTGAAACCCTCTGGCCCTGGTGCCTTGTCGGCTGGCAACGATTGGACAGCACGAAGCACCTCTTCCTCTGTGAAATCTGCTTGTAGGTCATCCGTGGGGACCGTCGGAAAGTTGAGATTGGCCCAGCTGACATCCTGGGAGCGCACATTTTTTGTTCCCAGAAGCTGCTTGAAATGGTCAAAAAGAATGCGCTCTTTGTCCGAATGGAGAGTGGCCGTGCCCCAGCTGGCCTGAAGGGAAGAGATGAAATTTTTCCTCCGACGTCCATTTGCCTTTAAGTGGAAAAAGCGGGTGTTTGCATTACCCTCCTTGAGCCAGGTTATCCTGGAGCCCTGCCTCTTACGAGCCCTTTCAACCGCTGCCAGTCCGATGACCCTGATTTTGAGCACCCTGCGAAGCAGTAGCTCGTCCGGAGATAGACGTCTGGATTCTTGCGCAACATCCAGCCTTAAGACCAGTTCGTTGGCCATCTGGAACTGTTGAGAGGCATCGCTGAAGAGAGATCTGCTCCAACCGCGAAGAGCCGTTGCAGGTTGCTCAAGCTTTTGCGCAATCCGCAAGCAAAGATCAGGGTGCGAAGTAGTCGTGATCCACGCATCTTAGACAACCTGGTGGAAGCCCGGGATACGAGTCCAGAAGTTTTCGAATTTGAAAGCCCAGGATTTGTGGATGCCGCTGTTGCTCGCAAGCAGCAGTGGGCAATGGTCAGACATGAAGGAGGCCAAAGCTTGCAGTAGGTGGTTTGAGAAAAGGGCATCCCATTCATGGTTGCAGAACACCCGGTTGAGCTTAACCAAGGTGGGATTTTCCCGCTCATTGCTCCAAGTATACTTTCTGTTCTGCAGAGGTATCTCTCGCAGCGCACATCGATCAATGACGGCACGGAACCGTGACATAAGGCGATGATTGAGGTTGGAGTTGCTTTTGTCTCTAGCCTCGTAGATGAGGTTGAAATCACCGATGAGGAGCCAGGGAGAGTGGCGGTCGGGATCAGCAGAAACAATCTCCTCCAAGAAATATGATCTGTCTTGTTCGGCAACAGGCCCATAAACCGTGGTGAGCAAGAAAGAGGTTTCATCAGACAGTAGAGTGACAGTTGCAGAGAGGGAGAAATTGCGAGCAACTGTGTTAGAGACCAGATAACTTTTTGAACATCCCACAGCATCAGGATCCCCCCTCTAACCCTTCTCATTGTTATGTCTTCCGGTAGTATTCTTATTCTGTCGGAACCTTACTCCTCGTGTTAGCACTGAGCTGAGGCCCTGATACACCGTTCTGTACATAGCATTGTACTACTGTTGTCTGTTGGCTACTTGAGACTCATTCTCTCATTACCAATGACTCAATGGCTACCATTTGATCCGTCACATATACTTTTCTTTCTTGGGATAAAAGTGGCTGTGTGCAATCTCGTCAACACCAACCGCCGATCTAGTCCACGGCACTGTAGCCCGGCCGGTGCGTCGTCATAATTAAGCTCGTCGGTGTTTGCACGTCGTCAGTCGAAAGCGACACAGCGTAGCTACAGGTGCGTCCTACTGGTCTACAAACATCCGAAGTTCAATCACAGCCGCTGGTGCCCACATTTATCTTGGAGTCTGATCGCCACGCATGTTGCGATCAAGTGTCACATCGCAATCACTGACTGACTAATTTGGTAGCTCGATCAGCTACCGCTTTACGCTAATAGATACTCACACTCAGTTGATTAGCTCCGTCGCTTCATCCTGGATTCAGGAGCTCAATATAATTCATGCATGGCATGTTTAGACTTCTATCCAATATGAACATGATGCAGCTGTATAAAGCTACTAAAAATGGGAAGGGAGTTTCGTAGAGGAGAAGGTGAGCTAGAATTGTTTAGTTGGCCGATCGTTGAGTTGATGTTACGTTCATATCCTTGTGTAGTCATATACGTACATACATGATACATGCATGTTTGTTGACAATATGTCCAAGTTAAGCTAGCTACAGAGTTTACACATGACTTGGGGCATGTATATTGAGAGTCAGATACACCACACATGCACTCCCAAAAAGCTGTAGGCATAAACAGGTTAATAGTGGGCCACTGCTCACTGGATGTAGGAGCATTTAGGCGACAATAAGCCATGATTGCAGGCTTAAGCAACTGAGCCTATCCCCATCCAGGGAGCAATCCTTTTGTTTTGCTTCGTGGGTTTAGATTAATTTGGTTGCATGTTCGGTTTAATTGGTACCATTGCTTTGTACTTCTGTGTGGCCACGGTTTAATTTAGATATCTTGTCGCTTCTGTCGTTTGATATATCTCTCGATGGTTGTTGCTTTAGGCTGTTTGTCTGAGCCGTCTCATTGAAGCAAATTATTATACCGATCGGCTGCCTGTAAAGAGGGTCTTGTAGCGGTTTATTCTCTACGCAAGACTGGCCTCATCTGCATTCGTTTCCGTTCTGTTTTGTAACTTCTTTTTGATATGATCTACACGGTTATATAATATGTTCTACTCTCTTGCGATCTGTACGTTGTGGTCGACTCATCAATCGAAGAATGCGGATACTACACTTGATGCAGTACAACGCTTCTTCTTCCATACATTGATCAAGTCATATAAATGCGAAGGAATGCTCGTTAATTGCTGCAAAGCTTTGAGTACTTACACAGCATCTGACTCCCGTTCGTCGTATCTCTCTTTTAACACGCAAATGCATGCATATATTATTCTGTGAGTGATAAACAGATGCCTGTGTTAGCCACTAACCATGCTCCTTAACTGCACTCAGCTAAACAGATCACAGTACTCTAGTCTATTCTTTTTTCTGGTCGTCCATGTCGATGTATCAACATGAACCCTAGTTTTATCTGCACTTGTGTGTTTGGCACCAGTGCACATGTGTGAGCACATTGCGCATGGAGCACAGGGAGACAGGGCACAAGCAGCACGAAGCCACGAACCCGAGATACAGCCAGTTCTGCTGCTCGCTCGTTCAGTCGTTCTTGGTTGAAGGTACAAACGGTAATGCAACGCCCAAGCCGGCCATTGAATTCCATGTGGGGCAGTGCCCTCACCTACTCAAGAGGAGACAGAACCCTCCTTTTCTTCCTTATGGCCATGCTGCCCATGGGCCATTTCTGCTCCTGCCTTCTCCTTTCTTTTGCATCTCTCTCTTCTCCTCTTTCTTTACTCTCAGTACGCACAAAGAAGTGTCTGTCTAGCTTATTAATGCACTCCAACACCGACCATGTCCATCACACATAGTACGTACTTAATCAAGATAGGCTCAAACTATATCCTCATAGGTCATGCCTAAAGGTAGATACGAGCAAATTTATTTCCAACCTCTGAAGCAACTCCATCGATCTACAGGTGCACCCACACCTAATTATCCTCGTGTACCACCCTAAATTTAGGAGTAATCAATACTAGAGTTGGTTTGGATCCCATTGAGAACATGGTTTTTTTTTGGTTTTTCCTATAAAATTAAAGTGAAATTGAAATATTTGAAATAGACACCGGATTAGTATTTTTACCTTTGGGTTCAATCAGGTTTCAGGTACAGCCTTGTTTTGATGCACCCCTGCGCTTTGACCTTAATAATCTTTCGAAGATACTTAAAAGAGATTTGGTGGAAACAGGGCACTCTATCTGTTGTCTTTTCTATATTCCACAAATGAGATCGAGTATGATCTTGAAATTTTGCAGAGATATAGTAAATATACTCCACTACATGTGGTAATTTTTTTCAAATTTTTTGAACTTCAAGTCGTATTTTCACCATATATATCACCAAATTTTTAGTGTCTTTGATTCGTACGAATTTTAGAGGAAAAGTGAAGGATTCTAGTTCCTATTGATTTGATCACTGTTCATCCACTTGAAACATAGGAATTGGTCAAAAGAAAAATGAAGGAAACTTTCCTACACCCTTGATTCCACGGGAAGAATCTAGGAAAAACAACTCCACTCTCACCGTTTTTTTTATTGCGTTTACTATAAGACCGAGGCAAATTGTGTTAATAAATTCCTCTATAGCCATTGCAATTGGTGAAGCTGAAATAAGTAGATATAGAGAGTATAAAACACCATTATGTGAGTTATTGTCTATAACAAAAATATTTTTATGCAAGATTTAAATGATTGTGGGAGTCTCATATAGACAAAACAGCCAATTGTAGGATGTGTTTTTCATGTTGCCTATAGATGACATGCATACGTATCTACACAAAAAATCGTGTTTGTTTTTTCTATCCCTGTACATTTGTATGCAAGATTTAAATGATTGTGGGAGTCTTATATAGACAAAACAGCCAATTGTAATAGGTGTCTTCCATGTTGCCCGTAGATGACATGCATACATAGCTACACAAGAAAAATCATGTTTGTTTTTCTATTCCTGTATTCCAAACATACAATCCTACAAAATTCCTTTGTTTTCAATCCTCTGTTTTGCACATGCATTCCTATCTTGTTCATGCGTTTTTCCTGTTTCTGTTTTTTCGAATCCTACGAACGAAAGAGACCCTAAACTAAAAATAAGAATTTGTGCAAGAGTAGATCAAAAACGAATATTTTCTAGAAGATCATTATTCTATCTGTTTCTAAATAGATGTTGTTTTAGAATGTTAGCAGTTAAAACTCTACCACTAATTCGCACAAAAGAATTTAGATATATGTAACATGGAAATTAACACATGTTTAAAAACACTTTCATATCGTTACTATATTATTCGTATCTCTACTAATATAAATTTGCAGTTGGTGGCAACGGTTCGTTCTTCCTAGCCCGGCCCCCTCCAATAATGGTCGGTCATTATGGCTAATTATTCTTTCATGATTTACAGCCAGCTATATCTCTCTAAATATGGCTGATTATTATAGCAAAATCCCTGATTATTGCTGGTAATTAATAGCCGGCCAATCATTCCTTTTGTACTCTATGTATACTGTACAGTTTTCACAGAATCAATTAAGGGCCAGAATTCATTGAAGATCTCTCATGTCGTGCCGCCGCGGCGAATGAACTCAACGAACTGATCAATAAGTGGCGGATCGACGTACATAACCGCGAGGCGCAGGAGGCCGAGTGTCGCGTTCAGTAGTAACTGCGACCAGAAGGACAGCTAGAGTGCGACGCCCACTGGGTGTCGTGACCCCAGCGCCGGCCAATTGGACGTGAACAAAGCGTATGGCGCTTCGGCGCGGTTGCCCAGCGACACCGGTGGGACGTTGTCGGCGGTGAGAGAGTCATTGGTATACCCTTTGGAGATAAACGGGTTAATCCAGCTGAACGTCGTGAGAGAGAGGAACGACGCGGCGGCGTACGGCGTGGCAGGCGCCTTGGTGCTGGTGTTTTCTGGTTCACTTTCATGGGCTCCGGCGTCATGGCCGGTGAAGCCAATTATGGTTAGGTACGCCAAAGGCATGGAGACGAGGAGACTAGCAAAGGCGAGAGGGTCTGGGAAGAACAGCAAACCGTTGGCGTAGCAAATCACCGCCGAAGCGGAGAAGAGCGAAGCGCCGAGGGCGGTGGCGATCCAGAAGACGCGGAGGTGCAAAGGTTGAGTGGCGGCGGTGGGCCCTTTCTCCGAGGCGATTGACCACGCAGCCATAGCGTGCGCGACGAAGTGGGCGGCAAGGAAGGCGGACTCCACAACGCGCCATGGCGTGCTCGGCAAGAGGAAGAACGCGAGCGCGAGGAGGACGGCGGACGCTCCAAGCGCGACTGCGTAGCGGCTAGTGATCCGGAATGACGGTGGCTTTGGCAACAGCGCCTCGTACTCAGGGGAAGCCCCCTGAATCGCCCCTACGAAGGCGGCGGATGACGAGAATGAGCGAGGCGACGAGGAAGACGAGGTCGACGGCGCCGAGGAGCGCGCGCTGCGGGCATGGCGAGAGGAAGAGGAATGCGAGCTGGTAATACAAATTGCAAAAAGGGATAAAAATGATTGATTGATTTTTGAGATTGGTAATATATATTGCTACGTACAATATATTTGGTTTTAATTCATACGGGAGAAGAAACTATAAAAACTTTTGTAATCGAGGGAAATAGATGTTTGATCTTGTAGCACAATTTTCTTTTATTACTTGACCTTTATGTTTTGTTACCAATTTTATTTTTCGTAGCAATGCACGGGCATTGATCTATTTTTCCAACATTATAAATAGCAACGACCAGATGCTGAAACGAAATCTATTTAGAACCAGACGGAAATGGAATGCATAACAAATTTGGTTTATTAATTGTCTTCTACAAATTTGGAGTATCATGCTACTGCGCAGGAGTATTTTTGCAGCACACAGCAGCCATGAATTTATGGCAAGCCGATCCAGCAATTAAATGACGTCATGCATGTGGATTTCATTTTTGTTTTCTTCGTTCCTTCGTTGTCCGTACGTACACACTCTAAGCGCTAGCTTATATAACACCATCGCCTCCTCCACCACTCCCCATTTCCATTCACCAAAACCTTCATCGCATCTCAAACCTTCTTCACACTTGCCATCTGCTCTCTCTTCATCCTGTATCTCTCTCTCTACATGGGGTGCTATTGGCACACAAGAAGTAGGAGGGTTCTTCTACAGATGCGGTGGTTCTTCCTTGTGCTGCTCCTTGTGACGGTGTCAAGTTGCCAAGCTTCGAGAGGCATGCAGCCCTTCAATGGGAGGCCACTGGAGAGAGCGGGATCCAACCATTTCATCGGATTCTTGCCGAGGGGCCCTTTGCCGCCTTCGGGGCCCTCGCGGCGGCACAACTCCGTCGGCCTCGAGAGCCAACCGCAGGAGCCATGAAGGAAAGAGGAGATTTTTTACCATTCTTTCGAAGTATAAAAAATCTATATCGGGGGTATCAAAAATTTTGGATATTTATTTTTAAAATTTTTTGTATTTTTTGTACTACTGATCTTGGTACCTCGATCTTAAGGATGGTAAAAAGTATCTGGAAAGACATGTTGACAAAGGAAGGAAGAGCGTAGAATAGAGTAGATCATAAGACACTAATATCATATGGTGTTAATTCTAGCGTGTAGAAGTGGTTACATGCTTTTGAAAGAGAGTAGCTTGGTGTGTAACAACCTCTCTTGGACAGTTCTTTCGTTTCCTACTTTTGTGCATAGTTGTTGATGCTTCTTTCTTTTCTAAGCTCAATCTTTTTTGTTCTTTTGTAAAGCTAAAGGATGATATATACTGCTATGACATTGTCTCTCTCAAGAGCTACGGTAACTGAGCCATTCATTCTTTCAGATTAGCTAGTATTTATTTATACTTTTTCGATAGAAGACTAGTAGAGATATACTTAACAAATTAATAACTAGATTTGATTTCTATTACATACTGCCTACTACTGGAATAATACACCGTAAAATTTCTCTAACTGAAACTGGCCTGCTGCTAATGACTTTGCTGCAACACCTGGTAGGGGCAGAGATGCAGGGCCAACTCTGACAAAATGTTGAAGTTCGGAGGCGGCCTTGTCCAAAAGATGAAGCACTTCTTTGACCACCTTTTCTCTATTTTGATAGAGCTCTCGCTTTTATGGAGTACATCCTGTTCTTTATTTTCTTTGTATAATAATTTGTAAAGAAATCATGCATGATGTTAGTCACTTTCGAAGTTACTGTTCGCCTCTAAACCAAGTTTTCCAGGCACCTCTAAGTTTGGTCAGTAACAGCGGATTGAAACCGAATCGTTTATCTTCACAAGCTCAAATGCCGTTAAATATATGCATTGATTTGTGCAAGCTAGTGATGCTATCGTTAGCTCCTATCAAGACATGCTAATCAATTATCGGCGTTACGATGTCATTTCATCGTGAAACAGTGCGTGTTCAGTCCTGTGCAGAAGAGATAAAGAGTAGTCGGTGGTCGCGTCTCTTTTGCCTGTGATATTTGGTGAAGTGGAGACAGACGGAAAGGCAAGCCAGTGTGGGATGAGAAGGATGAAGGCCTGACATGACGCTGCAAGACATGCTGCTTTTTTTTTTCATGAGAGAAGACGTATCGCCTGCAAATGCTGATGGGCCGATCGGTGCATGAGTGCATCTAAATCAAAACACACGGTTTGACTAGTTCAGAAAGATAAAAACTAAAACGAAATGAGACGAATGCATGCATGGAGGCTGGAGAGTGGTTGGTCTTTGCAACTGTTCCTTCCTTTCAGCAGCTAGTCAGAGCTCTGCTTCAAACTTTCAGACCTTCAGAAGATCTAATCGCAAGGTTTTAGTTCTTGTTTTCTTAAATGATGTCCGCTAGTTTGTTTAGTTATAATAGTACTTGACGTGTTGGCATCTACGTATGCACCTAATTAAACTGGTTTTTTTGTCGTTGCTGTTGTATCTTCAGTCTTCAGATCAGAGAATAATAAGGCAGACCTCCGAGAACATCTCATGCATCTAGGTTGTGGTGCATCCTTGTGTTTCCTTTTCAAAACATGAAGTATGCAATCAAGTATCATGAAAAAATAGAGCGTATGTTAGGAGAAACAAAAAAAGGGACAAGTTTCAGCGACTAGTAGCCTTTTCCTTTCCTTTTATTTTTTACATTTTATTTTCAGCAGGATTTGTCTTTTTTGTTTCTCCAGGTGTAGATCAAATTTAGATATGAAATACTGTGGTATGATAGATTTTTTTTTTGGATTTTTCGTAACCATTTGCTTCGTATTTAAAGAGTATGCACGGCGATGCACCACAGCTCCAGAGTCCAGACCCTCACACAAGCCCAAAGGTGATCACAAACCGTTAATTAGCTAGCTGTAGTGTTGATAACCGGCACAGTAGCTTGCTACGTAGCAGAATCACTCTACTAAGAACGGAAGAACAAATCAGGCCTAAACTAAATAAATGCATTGGAAGATAGCATCTCGAACAAGAAATCCGGACGACGTCAGACATGCATATAAACAGAAGGCGAACACCACGTTCGCAGCCAATAAAAGATGTCGCCTGCAGCTGCAGCCTTGCGTGCTGCGAAAACCCACAGTCCGGCGTAACTTACCGTCCAAAAGAAGGGAAAAAAACAAGTAGCAACGCATGTTGGATAACAGTACGAGTGTTAATTCGATCTTCCGGTCAAGACGACTAGCCAGCCAGCTGCTGCTACAATTCTAGGAGAAAGCCTGCGTGTGTCCACAGAGCAACACTAGCGCTAGAGGTACGGTATACGTACGGCACAACCGCGAAAGGAACAGTTCAATTGCGAGATCGTTATACTGGCAGCCCGTGACACGGCATGCATGGGGTCATGGAGACGCCTTGAGTGTGCAACAGTGCAAGTACAGAGTAAATAGCCAGCCGCACAAGCGACCATGCAACGCAACCGTGAACCGCGTCCGCCCTCGATCGCTGGGTGCAGATACACTAGAGCTGTCACTCAACTTCACCCGGTGGATTTGCTTAAATCTTAGCCATTTCTTCTTTTCTATGGCATTGATCTTGGCATGTAACTTCTGCTCCTTACATTTATTTATTGGGATGTGTTTCTATGTAAGTTATACAAATATTACCGTATGAATGAAAAATAGATGGTGGTCATCTTTTATTTGCTTTAAGGTTTGTACAATTAATACTAAAAAAAATGATCTCTACTACTTCTAATTTTGAGTTGGTGGTAATGCGTCCGTTCTCCACCCCACCCCAGCCTCCTGTGCGCAGCGCTTCGCAAGATTGATCCCATGATCGATCCCGTGCCCAGATCCGAGATCCCGCAATCCCCTGCCTCCTAAAACCCTAGCTGCTTCCCACGCGCCTCTCCATCATCCTCCTCGCCTCGCTACTCTCCCTCCCATGTTCGGAGCAACATACCCCAATTCCCAATCTCCGATCTACCCCACGGCCGCCGCCTCGACGACGCCCCAACCACCACCTCCGTGCAACCTCGACAGCCTTGCCTCCACTATTGGGGGGAGTCCCTAGCGTTCCATGGGCGCCTTGCCTCCTGGATTGGGAGACTAGCCAAGGGATAGACGCCCTCGTGACTGCGCTGCCGGCTCTCTGGTTCATCGTCTCTTCTCCCTCCGTTCAGATCGTTCCTCCCTCTCACATTCTAGCAATCTAGGCTTCTCCATTGCTCCGGATATATTGGGTCCGTAGGATCAAGGCCTTTGAATTTGTGGAGTTTTTTCTTCTTCTTCTTTTGTGGTTGCAGTGTGTGATTGCAATTTGTTTGGATTTGGGATTGGGTGCTATTTGCACAGATCCGGTTGGATTCGGCTAATTTCTCTCTCTCTCTTTCTCTTTCTAAGTTTCTTTTTTTTCGATAAAGGAAACTTTTATTAATCTTAGTAAATTACATCAAGGTGATACAATTATACAATCTCTCTAAGTTTCTTGGGTGCCATTTGCGCAGATCAGATGCCTAGTAAATCCAAATAATAGTTCATTTCCGGTGGAGGATGCCATCGAATCCGTCATGGCTGCAACTTGCCTGCTCATATCTGTCATCCTTCCAATCGGCAACAGGTATGTTGATCCCATCCCTCTTCACACTACATCAGCATACTCTATCAACTGCATCTACTATCACTACTAGATTTCTAACTTTTACCGAGTGTGAAAAATATGTCGGCCATTGCAAAATACCGTAGGTTATGTATATGGCCGAGCGTAAACCGTCGGTAACTTCCCCTCGGCCACTCATGGTCGACCATTCGTGGGATTCCTGACGGCACCCTCGGTTATTAATTTAACAAGGGTTTTCATAGCACTCGGTAAATACATGGGTACATTTTTTATCTTCAAATTAGAAATACGTGATGCCTAGGATTCGAACTCACAACCTCCTGAATACAACCTCTCCCTCCTAACCAACTCACCTCAACTAACTTCTTACTAGAAGTAAGATAAGTACTTCTTTTAACTCTTGTTCTCCTGATGCTTTATCAATTATTTAGTCAAATATATGACTTTAAATGGAAAAGTTCTCAACTACAAAGTTGTAGATTTCAATGAGAGCTACATTTTTCATATATACATCACTTTCATTCAGCCTCGTATGAATTTTGCAATAGCCCAGTGTTTGATTTGTACCCTCGCTAAAAGTTGTACCCCGTCGGTAAATCATTGCAATAACCGAGTGTTATCTTTACACACACACTAAATGTATTTCCACTCGGTGATTGTTTGTAATGGCCGACGGTTAGCATTGCACTCACAGTAATTGTTGTACCCTCTTGGTGATTTTATACTATGACTGAGGGTTTTCCACCAACCGTCGGTTTATGGTAAGCCCCATCGGTAAATCTTCTAATAGCCGTACATTTTTGTTCTACCGTCGGAAAAAAGTTGCACTGTCGGTCACCTTATTTTTTCCCAACGGCCCGTAGGCCATTATATTTCACACTCGGTAAAAGTTAGATTTCTAGTAGTGTATGTTCGTTCTTCCTGTGGGGCTGGGAATCCTGGCGACGGTGGTGAAGTGGCTGTGCACGCAGAGTGCGTCTAGTTCTTACGGGAGGCGCATTTCCGGGACCGCATTTCGATGGCGTTATGCAAGTAAAGGTCTAATGTTTCACATGACTTGCCTCGGTATTTCCATCTCTTTGATCCGTCTTTGACCTCTGTTGCAAGATGTATGTATGTTTCGATCAAAACTGCGCTAGCTCTTTAGGATTCCGCGTGTTCTTGGTCGAGTAGGTGATGTGTTCCTTGATGATGAGGACATCACCAGCATGGATACGATCAATGTGACCGCTGCCCCTCCTTCCTCTCCGGCCGCTCCAACGACTACTGATGCGGCTCCATCTTCGTCACATACGATCGACGCTACGGCATCTTCATCACCGAGAGGCCTTAATCCAAAAGCTCAGCCATTCAAAACCACATCAATGGACAAAGGCCTCAAGCACCCACCCCGAGGACAGCCCACGCGCCAAGAAAGGCCCATATGGAAGCCCAAGATGCCAAAAGCCCGGTTCGGCCATCCAGAGCACGCCAACTTCAAACGGGCATAACTCGGGCTCCGGACTCCGATTTCAGCGTGTGACCACCCGCTTGAAAGCTTAGGAGATAAGCTTTCTAATGGATCCAGCCCCACTTCCAAATTCGCTCCAGAACGACGGGAAAATGCAGAACAATATCACGGGCCAGAAATTTAAGGTGCTGCGTCACCTTTCTTTTGGGCCCAAGGCCCATGTATCTTAGGGTTTTGGTGGCCATCGCTGTTTTGGCTGCCCTACACCTCCTGGCCGTCGCTATATATGTGGCCGCCGCCGTTCTTTTACGTTTAGGTTTTGTTGTGTTTTGGTAGACCCCTTGTGCGTCCCTCCTCGTGTTCGCGTGTGTCGAATAGACCACCCGTGACGAGAAATGTAACCTCACCTTTGTATCTTTGAGATTATTGATTGGAATTGCTCTCACCTTATTCTTGCTTGTTCTCGGTTGCAGCAGGTACAAGGATCGATCAGTCTTTGATTCGTTGATCGCCTCGTGGTGACGCTGCGATTGCTTGGTTGTCGATATCGTGGTTAGTAGTCGCTCCATCTACTTCGTGCACCATCAAACCGACGATCGTTCTCATCGAAGATCGGGCCGACCCGTGTGCATCAAGTGGTATCGAGCGACGGTTGCTCGGTGAGAACACCCTTATCTTTATTTAGTTCATCTTGTTCGCCCTAGAGTCCGAAAAACAGCCAAAAAAAAAAATCTGTTCGTCGTGTGTTTGATCTAATCCGAGCCCTTTTGGCCTTTACTATTACTGCCTAGTTTAATTCTTGTTGAATTTGCGTTGCATCGTCGTGTCGTTGCTGGTCTTAGTGTTTAGATCTTTAGAGTTTCGAGTTCTTGTCACGTTCTTGTCACTGAGTTGAACTCCATCACGTCGCCGCGTCCAATTCGGATCCTCCTCTGTCCAGTTCGGTATTTTGGTCATAACTCCCTCATACGATCTCGGATTTTGCTGTTCTTGTACTTTCCTGAAAGCTTTAGAAATTCTCTACAACTTTTTCCATTGTGAAACTTTCCAAAAACATCGTCTTCTTGCCCAAAATCCCGTCGGATTGGAATCTGTTTTTGTCCTGGATTTTCTGAGCAGTCTGTATTTCGGGGTCAATATCTCTGGCCTCCCTTATCCAAAATAGACTTTCCATATATGCAAATTGATCAGCTCGAAAAGATCTACAACTTTCCAGTTATACTTTTTTGCATTAGAAGCCAGTAAAAACCCGAAAACAGTGTTTGAAGTTTCTGCATAGTAGATCTGTTTTGCAGCAGGAAAAAAATTTTGAGTTGTAATTCATCATATGTGCCACTTTGATATAAAAGGAAAAAAAATAAAAAAAAGGCAAGTGCATATAAAAGAGCCGCACTAAAAGGTGGAAAAAGAAGCCCTAGCTATTTGCTTGTGTGCTGTGGTCATTCCGTTGTTTGTTTCTGTGACTTCATTGGTGTCTGTGCTCGCGTCTCTAGTACGGTCTAGCCTAGGACCAGAAAGTACCGCCGTTGAACGCTTTTTTCAACTTGTTTTGGCTAGTGTGGTTCTAGTATAACCTTTGCTACATATTATACCTATCCAAGCTCCACCTACTATTAACCACAGGAGAAGCACCTTGCAATCGCTTTGTCACCCCCGAGTGTGATTACCATCATCCACCGATTGAATCTTGAAAAGTGCGCAGGTAAGAACCGGTAAGAACTTGGTGTGAGCTTGAGCGTGTGAGATCCTCCACTGTCCACATATTAGTAGTTCATAGGAACTAATTATCTTGTGAGTTCTCTGCTTGTTGCCCCTAACAATGACAAGTTCGCATAGCAAGACAACTTACGAGGATGATATTGAGGATTGTCCATTCTTGTGAAAGAGAAAAGAAATTCTTGCGAAAACTTGCGACTTGAGTCCCCAGAAATCAAAAGGTGGGACGATCGAGCATGGGATTATCCTTCTACCAAGAACGAGACCACACCATTAAAGAAAGATTTGAAGCCCGCCTCACCCAAGAAGAAGGATAGTGAGTGTATTTCAATATGTAATAATAAGAATGTGCTTGCTATTCCTACGACTAACCCTCAGAGGCAAGAATGATCAAGATGGTGTGCACTTGAGTGCTGCAATGACTAACGACTACAAGAGCCTAAGGTCACAACGTGTACTTAGTACTCCACCGCACATGCTAGTGAAACTCAACGCAACAACTTATTCCACACTAAGTTTGTTGTCCGAGAACGTGGGGTACAAGTCATCATAGATGGAGGAAATTGTAGCAACCTCGCAAGTCGAACATGGTTGAGAAGCTTGGCTTGACCACGACTCCACTTTCACAACCTTATGAGATCGAATGGTTCAATTCTCGTGGTAAGGTTCGTAACACAAACGTGCAAGTGAATTTCTATTGGTTCATATTATGATTTTGTTGATTCTTTGTGTTGTACCCATGGAAACATGCTCACTTTTGTTAGGAAGACCATGGTTATATGATGTAGAAGCTATTCACAATGGTAGAACCAATCAATATTCCTTTATGTATTATACAAAGAAAATGATTTTGGAACCAATGACTCTCGCTGAAATAAATAAAATTATTGCAAACAGAGTTAAAAGTCGAGGCAAAGAGGGTGATGAAATTGTTAACCATGCACAAAAGATTGAAACAAAGATAAAAGAGGTAGTTGATTTAGATAAGGTTGTGTCCTCCCCTGATACCGCATTGCAAACACATGGTTCTTTGTCTCCTATTGTTACTAACCTTTTGCAGGATCATGAGAAGGAGTCGAGGGCGACTCCAATTCAAGAAGGGGAGGATGATGAGGACATCACCAGCATGGATACGATCAATGTGACCGCTGCCCTCCTTCCTCTCCGCCGCTCCAACGACTCATCGATGCGGCTCCATCTTCGTCACATACGATCGACGCTACGGCATCTTCATCACCGAGAGGCCTTAATCCAAAAGCTCAGCCATTCAAAACCACATCAATGGACAAAGGCCTCAAGCACCCACCCCGAGGACAGCCCACGCGCCAAGAAAGGCCCATATGGAAGCCCAAGATGCCAAAAAGCCCGGTTCGGCCATCCAGCAGCACGCCAACTTCAAACGGGCATAACTCGGGCTCCGGACTCCGATTTCAGCGCAGACCACCCGCTTGAAAGCTTAGGAGATAAGCTTTCTAATGGATCCAGCCCCACTTCCAAATTCGCTCCAGAACGACAGGAAAATGCAGAACAATATCACGGGCCAGAAATTCAAGGTGCTGCGTCACCTTTCTTTTGGGCCCAAGGCCCATGTATCTTAGGGTTTTGGTGGCCACCGCTGTTTTGGCTGCCCTACACCTCCTGGCCGTCGCTATATATGTGGCCGCCGCCGTTCTTTTACGTTTAGGTTTTGTTGTGTTTTGGTAGACCCCTTGTGCGTCCCTCCTCGTGTTCGCGTGTGTCGACTAGACCACCCGTGGCGAGAAACAGAACCACACCTTTGTATCTTTGAGATTATTGGATTGGAATTGCTCTCACCTTATTCTTGCTTGTTCTCGGTTGCAGCAGGTACAAGGATCGATCAGGTCTTTGATTCGGTTGATCGCCTCGTGTGGTGACGTTGCGATTGCTTGGTTGCTGATCTCGTGGTTAGTAGTCGTTCCATCTACTTCGTGCACCATCAAACCGACGTATCGTTCTCATCAGAAGATCGGGCCGACCCCCGTGTACATCACTTTCTGGGTTTGTTGGATCTTGAGGGGTTAGGAGCTGGTTAAGTGGTTAGGGGATTGGGGTGCTGAGCCGCCGCGCTAAAAGTCGGTTGCGATGCGGTGAGTGTGTTGTTTGATTGTTTTTGAAGAGATTGCTTTCCCTGGGAACAGGACAAGTACTTCTCTCTTGATTTTCTGATCTTGAATACCCTCTGTGGCCAGGGAGTACAATGTGAAGGTGAAGGCCATGATCCGCAGGATGTGTGCCTCATTGCCAGGGCTGAAGATTGCGTTCGTCCTAGTCTACGATGACATGCGTGCATAAGTCGGTTTGGTTTGTGATTGCTTTGTTTTGCCTTTCGCGTGCAAGCGATGGATCATGTCGACGGGGAGGTGCACGCGCTCAATGACCAGATCTGGATGTGGCCACCAGGGTGCCCATTATCATGGCCGCAACCATGTCCGTCATTCACTCGGTTTGTTACAACTATACCTCAGTTTGTTACAACTAAACTTATAAAGATAGTTGTATTTTCTGATGCAAGCCAGAATGGATAATTTTTTTCAGAGGATAAATGTATTTTCTGTTGGAAGCCAAAATGGATAACACCCTGTTATACATATGTTTCAGTGCGTGTAGCTTTCTTCACAATCATATTCTTTCACTTTTATAGTTAGCTAAACACTAATATACTGCTCCTCCGAAAACAAAGTGCAACCTCATCCTGGATTGTTTTAAGGTAATATTTTGTTTTTCTTCATTAGACATATATATAGCTTGGATCTTTTAATGTCTTGTGAAATACAGCCTTTTGATCTTTAGGGTTTGGAGTACCCTCAGGAACTTATTCAATTGGAGTCTTGAGGTTTTTTATTGTTGCGGGTAGCCATTTTTGGATTGCTTTAAGGTAATATTTTGTTTTTGATCATTTCTCGGATTGCTTTAAGGAAATATTTTGTTGTTGATCATAATTTCCAAATGGACCCCTGATTTGATTAACACACAAATGGCTAATTGTTCTTAGAATGATTTTTAAGGTCATTACATACTGCATCTTGCTAACTAGCATCTTTTGTGCATGAAGGAGTATGTATGTATAGATGGTTAGGAATCCCTAATTTGATAGACTTAAACATGAATCTTCTAGGATCTTGGGTTAAAAGAGTTTATAGAAGGGAAAATAAACTATGGAGAAAGTTTATTGTGCATAAATATAAAACAAACAATCCCAATATTTTGTGTTGTACCGATACCCATACTTCAAATTTCTTGAAAGCAGTCCTGTGAGCTGATACGGCTATTAAATTTGGCTATAGACAGATGGTAGGAAATGGGAGAAAGGTTAGATTTTGGGAGGATATCTCATTTGAAACATCTTCTTTTGCTATCAAATTTTGGGATCTGTATGCTATTACAATGAAAAAGGCAAAACAGTTTGTGAGATTTGGGATGGCAATCAGATAAAGTGTACTTTTAGAAGAAGTTTCTCAGACGACTTGATGTTGAAATGGTATGAATTAGAGGGTGTTGCTCAATACATTTCTTTATCTAATGAAAATGATGCTCTAATTTGGCAATTTGAAAGTAATGGAGTATACTCTTCTAACTGACTTTATGCAATCATTAATTTCAGAGGTGTGACACCAATTTATATTCCTACTTTTTGATCAGTAACTGTACCTTCAAGAATACATTTAAAAATAAGTTGGTGATGTCCTGTTCATCTAAAAATAAGCATATTTCTTATGAAGCTCACGCACAAATCACAAACTCGAGATTCGACAACATATCATAGGCTAGATGGATGAACAACAATATGCCTCTCTAGCAGATCTTCAACCAGTTGGAAACTAACATACATTGTGAGATAGACATAAGCTTCTACTGATGAACATTAATTCCAGTAGACTAAGGATTAAAAGGTGAACACTGTCTGCAAACAAGTGAAACAACTAATGGTACAAGTGCAAAACAAGCAATAAGCATTAAACAGTAGTGCGTTTACACATAGACAGAGGGATTTTTGTCTCCTTAATTAATAGCTTGTAATCATCAGGAGCCTTGTATCCTGGATTTAATTGGAGTATTTCACCTACAGATGATATACACTCAAGTTAATAATACAGACTTTTTTGAAGAGATAATACAAAATTTTTGTAATGGACACGAAATCCAAGATCAAAACACAGGAATCCAGTCCAGAACACAACAAAATACAGACCAACTATATGTGTGCTTTTTCTGCATATGCATAAGCTTTATTAAGTGCAAGATACTCCCTTGACAGAGAACATCCCATCAGAAACAAGATGAAATGACAGTCACATAGTGATTTGTTTTCCATTTACAGAGTAAGCAAATAAGTGTATGTTCTCATTCTCCTTGTCCTTTGTCATGCTCTGCAGCTAACCTCCCCCGCCTCTTCCATTTTTTCACTTTCGGAGCTGCTCACCATTTTTGTCATCTGAAGGTAAGCGGCCATCAAATTACTACTTTTTAGTGTGTTTTCTGAATTGTTCAGGGAGCTCACTTTACTACTTGTTGTACTCATTTTACTCTGGTTGTATTTTAGTTCATCAAGAGGCTTGATCCAGAGAGTAGAATTCTGTACGTTGATTATTCTTTATGCTTTGCATGCTTTTGGAATGTAGAACTTGCAATTTTTAGTGAGGACTTAGCCTCATACCTGTAAACGATCGCGTTGTGCATGCCGGATATGGCTCTCCAATGTAGGTGTGCGGCAGTGGATCTGTAAACACAGAGACATGGTCCTTCCCAATGTGTGGTATGTTCTTGGGCTTACTGCAAACTTGGTTTCCCTCTCCCTATATATGTTTCAGTGCGATCTGAAGCTGCACGGGCAGAAGCTCGAAGCTGGAGTTCTCTGTTGCTTGGTATTGCTCGGCAGCAGGTATTGCTATTGTAGACACGCACACATCCTGGTAAAAGTTCTTAGGTACTTCATTTGTAGTGACATGTGATGATCACTTCTGGATCTGTTTCATCCATGTTCTTTTCACCAAGTACATGCCACCAGATGGTCAAAGCTTCAAAATGTTGACCACATGGATCCATGAAGGGTGTACAAATTAGTGTGGTTATAATGGGAAAAGGTTGCTGCCCTAGGCTTTACTTTTCATCTGATGCTTGAAGAATTGTTGGTAATTTAGTCTCCATCATAGGTCTATTTGAAGTTTTGTACACAGGAATACTTCGTATCTGATATGTTCTTGCCACATTAGGGGATTGACATTATATAATCGTGTGAATTTTCCTTGATTTTGGAAAGCATCATAGTTGTGTAATTGTTGGCAATTCTTTTGATACGAAATAATTCTATATTGGTCTCTGCGTTGTGAGAGAATGTGTTGGCAGATCTAGCAACCTCACAATTTACCAAGCAAGATGTCGGTCGTTTCATGAATCTCTTTCGCTTGCAATCTGATGTAAAGATTGAGAGAGTAAATTTACCAGCAAGGCGTCTTTTAGTTTCTTGAGTGTATTAGCAGATCTAAAACTCATCGCAACTGATGTAAAGATTGAGAGAGTAAATTTACCAAGCAGTGCATCTTTTAGTTTAATGAGTGTGTTAGCAGATCTAAAAACCCTTAAATGAACATACCGTCTGAATTGTCTTGTAGAAGAAACTAATGTCATGTAACATTTTTTGGGTGGTAAGGGAATTAATCTTAGGGTTGTAAACAACATCTGGTTTTAATTACAATTGGCATAGAATTCAACTTTTAGGTAAAGGTTGACCCTCAAAAAATTTTATCTTTCTTTCGTCAGATAGAAGAGGTGTCAAAAATCATTTACAAGCTTCTTGAACCGTGCTCCTAGGTGAGGGTTTTGCGTCCTCAAGTTTGCATTACAGTGTCTTGTATGCCATGGTTGCATAGTTGCATCCACCATCTGCAAACTTCCCTGATATGTTCTTCAGCTTTTAAACAGTTTATGCAACACACAGACACTGCATTCCCGGTTGGTACTAACTGTTAACCTTGTCCATCATTTTCCTTTTTAAAAAAGTTAACACTGTATACATCATTAGTAAGAAAGGGGTTTCCTAACATATCCTCTGATGGTACGTTTCAGTTGAGTGTTTATAGCTTTCAGACTATCAAATGAACTGTGCTTAAGCTGGTAAGGTGCATGATTCATTGGATTATACAAACTTTTATTGATATGGAATTATTTTCTTAGGCTTGTAGAGTTGTAGTCTTATCTGCAACTGGTTGGACCTGCACTGCAAGGTAGACAAGGTAAAACTATACTTGAAGTAGCTTCCTTGTATATTGCACTGTGCATATTCTGGATCATGCTGATTGCTGAACAATCTCTTCCTGCAAAGAAAATAAAAACGTAAAAACTAATTTGGCCAGCTGTTCATTCCTACTTCACTGGAAAAGACAATGTATCCACCTAAATGTCATCCTGCAGGGTTTTTAAATGAGACATAACTATAAAACTTTCTAGGAGTTGGAAATAATGTCATGCAATATGGTACATACAAAGTCGCGAGAGGACAGGATGTGGATCCATCCTTCCTTGGGTAGATTTTGGGCTCCTAGCCAAATAGCCAGACCAAACATTGGGTGCATGTGTAAAGGTGAGTATGAAAGATCATGTCATTTTAACATTGCAGTTCAGAAGCCAATATTATTAGTAGAAAATAGAAATACAACATAACCTTTTTTGTTTGAGACAATTCACCTGCAGTTTTAGAATGTGGATACCAGCATCTATCTATGCCAAGCTTCAACTTCTTCTGACCTAAGATGGCTGACTAAATCTGGTGTGTCACAGTGTCTTATCTCTTAAGCAGCCGCCCCTTGAAGATATATTTGGTTTTTATTTATGTCGGAGGAGAAACCATAAAAACGTTTCTAATCGGGAGAAATAGATGTTTGATCTTGTAGCAAAATTTTCTTTTATTGCTTGGCCTTTATGTTTCGTTACCAATTTTATTTTCCGTAGCAACGCACGGGCACTGAGCTATGGATATATTGTTTATCTGATTTAGCAAATTACACTTATGTTGCTAGAGAAATTTTCCTGAATTGAGGAGCAATTTAGCACATATAACTGTTCCAAGAATCATGCCATCGTGCACTATGGGCCATCCTTGTGAGGAGTATTGATTAATTTAATAAATTTGTTGATATAAAGGAGCATGCTATTAATTTTTATAACTGCCCCCCTTTCAATAATCAACTAATTCGTATACGAATAAGTTACTCAACTTACTCTGAACTTCTTTTTTCCTTTTGCCTGACTTCTGGATGGACAGATTGTTTTTGGCCAAAGTCTTGGCTTCAAAATAATATACTTAAATTCTAAATATTAAAATTTGAAGCGGGTCAGTTTCAAACATGGAAACTGGTATATGCTTTTCACTGGAAACAACTATTATGTGATTTCTGGTACTTGAGCTCCAGGATATTTGCAAAGATGGTATGTCCTCCAAATTGAAATTGGGTGGAAATTGAGCTGATCCTCCTCATAGGTCTCGAATATGTGTCTGCTCAACTTCTTTATAAGCTAAACTTTCTTTAAATTTGAGCTAATGTATTGAGGTTAATCTAGATGAATAATTTAAGCTTTTTTTTCTTTTGGTGTTTTTGTGAGTATGGCTATGTGGTGTCTTCTGTCCTTTTTTTCAGCTTTATTAGTTACACAAGTGAATAATGACTTTTATCCTTCTGTTATTTGTTGTCAGCTTTATGGATTACATAAGTGAATAATGATTTTTATCTCTGTTCTCTTCAAATTCCTTACACTATTAGTTTAAGCTGGGTGTGTCAACTCTGCGCTTTTAGTGACTTATGGTTTATATATTTCTTCCGAAATGCTCGAAAGCAATGTGTGAAGAGGTACAACTCTTTTGACTTCAGAATCGAGGTTGTTAATAAGGTACCAGATCTCGGTGGTACCGACTCTTGTGAAGATGAAAGAGGATTACCCGTAAGAAGGTAAATACAATCGTTATAGTCAACTTTGCATGACTCACTTTAACAACTAAGCGGCAACTTATTAATGATTGAAATTCATTTTTCAGAAAAGCCTTGTCAGATGGAAGTGACCCAGAGAATGAGGAATCTCGATCCAGCAAAATGGTATACCTTCATTACATATCATCGGAGTCAAGGTGTGTTAATGGATGAGTTCATGATAGAATTGTTGCTTTTGCAGGCCATAAGAAGCTCAAACATCAATCCTAGAGGACAAGACAAAGGTCGAGGCAGAGGACGAGGATGACCACGGACCAAGAGAAAGGAAGTTGGTTATGTACATTTTGAGGATGAGAGCAACATATTTGTTGAACAAGGTGAAGCTTTACCAGGAGATGATATAGTTCCAGAGACCATTTTGTGCTACAAGATCAAACATCTATCATCTTGTAGCACAATTTTTTTTATTGTTTGATTTTTATGTTTCGTTACTAATTTTATTTTTCGTAGCAACGTACGGGCATTGAACTAGTATATGCCTATTTGTTTCTTTCCTGAGAAGAGCCCTATTATTCTTTCAAGAAACATAGAAGCCGCTGCAAGCATCGGGGGTGCCGTGGGAGTCAATCGGTACTTCGGTAGCATAGCAGATCATCATGAGACCATCTAGTCCAACTTCTCTGGATATCATTTTTTTTTAAAAAAAATATAGAACACTAGTATTTATTATAGAAGAAGAACAATACCTGAACTACAAATACACACACGCACTTAACACCCACACACGCACGCAACGTTTGCAGCCGGCTCTTCATGAGCACGCGCGCTGAGAAACTCGAACGCAGCCGGACGGACGTGCAGCTCGTGTCTCTTGTCTAGCTCAGTCCTCTTCTCTGGATATCATCTGATTGGAACTTTGGAAGAAGAGAATTATTGTGCTTTATCCCATGGAATTGATCCACTAGCACGAATAGGAGGCACGAAGTTCGGAAGAAAAGACTGTATTGTCAATTATTTTCCGTTGGTGTTTTGGAATGACTATCTAAAGATAATTAATTTCTTTTCGAAATCATTAGATGAGAAACTTGGTTGGAAAAGTTGACATAATCTATACCATAGGAAATTAAGAAGGGAGAAGTTTCCATCCATGCCGTTTGAAAACGCTACGCGCACGATCACCGGCCGGCCCCGCAAGCGTGGAGGGTGGAGCCGTGGAGTCCTCCAGCTCGCACACGATCTGACCGCTTTGACTGAAAGATTGACGTCGCTCGCTGTACGCTCCGCGAGGAACGAGATGTCGGCGCGTGCATGCAAACGATCTGGCCGGCCGGCTCTGATTGGAAAATACACGGTGCAGATTGGACGTCATTCTTGGCCATCATTTCGAGTTTCGACACGCAAACCGGAGGCCCCCTTCGCTGCGTGAGCTGATCGCGCGGGCGCTACAGTACACGCAGAAAGTACTGATCGGTGCTACAGTACCATAAAAGTACTGCTCATGACGAAGTATGCAGAAACGTACTTTTCTATTTGCCCCTGGAATTCGCCCGTCACACTGCTTCCCACGCTTGCCGAGTGCTGCTTCTTAACCTCTCACGGTTCCTGGTGCGATAGGGAAGAGGTTAGTTTCGCAAATAAATTCGGAAGGAAGTCTTGTTTGAAAAATAGTGAAAAAGGGAGCTAAATGAGTAAACAGTTCTTATTGTGTTGTCGAGTTCTCCGTATGCATGCGCGTTCACTCGATCGTATCACTAATACAAGTACACCTGGACAACTGGCCATACTTTTCTAGACCTGCCATTAGCATGACCGGACCAACACGCCTTAAGGCATAATATGGATGTTTTTGGATCAGACTAGCACGACATAAATGGTGAGACCGTGCCAAACATAGTAACTTGGCACGACCGACTGGGTTGTATCTGAATTGGTCCAGCACAAAAGCGGCCTTTTCGTAAAAAATATCATATCTACAACCTAATCTATCATCAACTACTTTACCTTTGCGAATCAACTCATCATCAAATACTACGCCTCTCATTTACCTTTTTCCATGACGATATGGTGTAGTCCTTATCTCCTCGTGCATTTGTCGTCTCCTCTCTCTCCTCCATTTTTGCTTCCTCCCCACCCACTACCTCTCCTCATCGTCCCATGCAATCCCCTCTGCATCGTCTCCACTGTCTCGGTGCTAAATCCAGCGGTCTTCGGTCATGTTGCTGCCCGATACAGCCTTGCGGCACCATGTCACCAACTTCGCTAGCTGTCCTGAGAAAGAAAACGATAGCGACCAGAGAGAAAAATGATGGCGACGACGCCAGATCTCAACAATCCTCACCACCTCGGCGCTGCATCCAGTGGACTTTGCCTATGCCACCGCCAAATCCGACCTTCTCGCATCTCGTCGCCACTGTCCCCAGCCACCGTGTGTTTCTTCCCTGATGCTATCTTTCTCGTCTCCAGCTGAGCTTCACTCCATTCTCGCAACCACACCGAGACTACTAGTTCGTTCTTGACTTCTCTCCTCTCCTCTGCAATAGTCATATAGACCAAGCGTGAGCTAGCACGGCACGAAGTCTATGCGTGGGCGGCGTGCCGTTTTTTCCGTTGCTAGTTTCTTCACGTGGTGGGCCCACCTTGACGTAACTTCACATAATTAACGCTGCCGATGCGTGAAGAGAAGAGTAATAGCCAGTTTTCATGCCACTTACGATCCATTTTTGTTTAAAATCAACTTTGTCATAACTAATATAAAGTAAATATAACTTGTCGCACTTTTGTACTTTTTTATGGCAACAAAATTCAGTGCAACATATGTAGCAAATTTTGGTAAATGATCTGATTATGTGATATGTGGGATATAGGTCTAAGTATGACAAACCATAATTATAATAACGAGCTAAACATCTACCAAAGAATATATATCCACTTAAGTTTAGATGTGACAAAGTTAGCTTCAAATCACATAGGCTTTGTCACCTTCAAATCACATAGGCACCTAGCTAGTCTCACGGTATGTTTCACATGGCTGCAAACAGTACAGAAAGTAGCACTGCTAAATGTCTCCAATCTCATCAGCGGAGCCTTTGTCAGCCACCGCAGGAAGAAAAGGAGGTGATCATAGATGTACGTAATTTTCGAATAGAATTACCTGGCTTCTGAAGCATTTTCGTCAGCAATCACCGCAAGGCAGATTATTATACACTGGCCCGTGTTGACAATTTGATATCCATACGGCTGTAGTTTTGCAATGTTTCAGTAGCTCTAAAAGCAAAAAAAACACATAAAAGCGTACTTCATGATTCTGCCATCAGAACACCAATTCAGGCTCTTCAAGTTGTAAACGGAGGCATACACAGTGCTTCATTAACAAAGTAAATTTCAGAGGGGTTGGGCAAGAAGTCAGGGCTCATGCTAAAGATGAACAGAATCGACAGGTTTCACGTACACCGTAATTGGGGCAGCATAACGCACCCAGGGGCAAAACAGAAAATGTCGTGAACCTCCAGAAAAGCGTTCTTATTACAGCACCAAAGTCTGGAGCACAAAGAGTTGCTAGTGCACATCTATTTGACGATCTCCTTGTTATTGGCAAGGTAGCTACACAGGGGAAAAGAGGAAGAAAAGAAAACGGAACATCCGGATCTGATATGCACCCTTCCGTCAGCCCATCGATGTTCTGCCATGGTTCTGATCTGCCAACTTCCCTCACGCCCTCAGCTCAACATAGGACCCCGAGATCCCTGAGGTGCCAATCAGGGTTATCTGCAAGTACAATAATTACATCATGAGTAAAGAGTACTGAATATAAGTAAATTCCACTAAATTTAAGTCCAGGAAATACAAGCAAATCATCTGTACGACAACATGAAGACATTATTCCGCACATGTTATGAGGTTGAGCAGGATCCCATCCATTTGCAGAAAAAATTTTCAATGAAAGACCAGATATCAAAAAGAAAAATTATATAGCATCTTCCAGTTGCAACAATGACACCAGACACAGCGTTCCTTCAGAAAGGCAAAACTATATTCACACATGGACGAGGTTTGAAAAGCCATACTCATATAGTTCTCACCAAGCTGCTTGTACTGGCCAGTCTCTAGAGGTAATCAGATACAGGAAAAAAACATGGAGGAAGACCAGACAATACCTGGCCATGAATCAGCCAGAAAACGGTTGTGTTTTGTTAGCTTATGGCGAAACTTGGGGGAAAGGGAAACTAGTTAGTAGTTACCAATTTGAAAATTGCTACAGATTAGCCGGAACCACTACTTACTCTAATTCCAAATTGTCTGGTAGCCTGAGAATCAAAATCCCACCCTCGGGCAGGGCTTTGCCTGGTGGTAACCGAACAGCTATTTTTACCTTATTACAGACAAAAGGAAGCCATTCTTGATTGTTGAGATGCCACATGTGATCAGGGGTATCTGCCAATGTTCAATTGGAAGTACCGCAAGTACTTGTACAAGCAAACAACAACACAACGAGAGTGCATTTTCCCCTACCAAGTGATCTAAAGTGCATAGCCGCATAGGATAAACTGATTAGACACGCCAATATATTTCTATGAAATATAACCTAGTACAACACTTGGTAAAAGAACATGCACAGCCAGTTAGCAATTGTTGTTATGTGTAATTTCCTATCTTTACACATCAAATGAAAAGGTAAAAAAGATGATGGCCATAATTATGAGTATGTTAGATAAGGCTGGCGTTTTTATAGTCCGTCCAAGCTTATCCCCCATCTTTCCTTGTATCAAGTAAATATTAACATATAATGTCCTCGTATGCGACCTACTCCAATCTCAAGTGAATGACCCATGATATTGTTTGATACTATTGTTTCTTAGCTAGAGAGGGAAATAAAATGATAGTCTTGACATAAAATGATATATATGCGATTGCAGAAATTACAGAAACTAATTCAGCTGAAAAATTGTTAGAAGTGTGAGAATATTGCACATGCAACAGCATCTTATGTAAAAAAGCAACAGCTAAACATTATCTTAAAAGGAATTACAATATGCCCCATTACAGAACATGCAAACACTGACACAACCATGATCGTATGAAACACAGAGTTCTACAACAGAAGCTTGCATGGAAGTAAACCGTACAGCGAGGTCAAGTAACATTTGAGAAAAACATACCTTCCCCCACTCAGACCCTATGCCACTGCATCTCATTTTCAGGTGAATCATTTTTGTCCCCAACTCAGTCTCCACCTTCTTTTGTAGATAATTTTCATCAGGGCCAAAGGATTCTAGATATGTCATGTATCGATTATATGCAGCTTTCACAGCATCTTCTATATAACCAGGCAAGGGGCCAACATTCTGCAAGAGTTAGGCTTGGTAAGACAGATTAAAACGAAAATGAGCCCAAACTCTGCAGAAAGCAATACATCTACGAGAGGGATAAAGACAATTATGTACTGACCTCACCCGTTAGACCGCAAAGATCATCAAGAGCCATTCTTAGGGAAACCAAAACTCCACTGAATTCCTCACATGCCTCAGCTGCACGAAATACATTTTCCAAAGCCTCTTGACCAGCCTTATCATCAGTAGCTTTGGATACTGCTTTCTTTGCTTCATCTACAAGAGAATCTGGAAGTTCACTCCAGCTAGCAGCCATCAAATCCTTAAATGCAGATTCAATTTCTGAGTCACATATTGCAGGCAGATCGTATCCGTTTGAACTGAACAAGCGCCTGAAGCTCCATGAGAAAGCATCGTTACCACCTGAGTTCGTAACATGCAAAATTTAATCAACAATGAGCATAGAGAAAATGAGACCTGGTTAATACATAAAGTTTGAACCAAGGTACAATATTAGCAATGCAGCAAAATGAACACTAATAAGACCAAGACATCATTGACTCTCCTACAAGACATCATCGACTCCCTGATGTATATACCACACAGAGTAACAGATGTATTTTGAGCTGCAGCAACAGCAGGGCTGCAGGGCCCACCCTGCTCAACCATCCCCCTGCCCTGCTGCTCCCAATCTAATAATCTTATGGCGTAAAAACACAAACAGCAGTTTATCTAGAGAATCTTTCATATAATTGCCTCAAAACCAAGTGTGTGATCTCACTGTCCAAAACCAGTTATTCTTCCGTTCAAGCAACATCATCAAAGTACATAGGTTCTGCACATTCAAGTCCTGAAACTCAAATCATTCGATGCAACACCAGCAGCACAAACACTTGAGGGTCACACATCTGAACCGCACTTCAGGGCCAGCTGCCATGTTATACATGCCGAAATCATAAACTCCTTCTAAACATTCTGTAGCACAGTAGCATAAACCCTTGTACACGGAGTAGTAACATTTTTCTAGTGGTACTGTAACCCTTGTACCACACGACCTACGGAGTGGCATCCCCAATCGTCCTCACCGCACAATAGCATCCCCAAATTTTTTTTGTTACTAACATATCCCAATAGCACCACTCGGAGTTGATATATCTCCAGCAATCAGAATTTACCAAGCGATACTCACAAATCTATAAACAGCCTAAACAAGCCAGCGACTCTCGCAGAACCCTACATAGAGATTGGCCCAAATCGCGATAATAACATGTGGTATTATCAACTAGCAACCAGCGAGATGTGATGCGCGGCGGACCTGAGACGGCGGTGATCGGGCGCGCGCGCTTGGCCACCGCGGCGGGGCGGGAGGCGGCGGAAAGCGTGGACAGGGCGGCCGGGGAGATGCGGAGTAGGCGACGCAGGGCGGAGGAGAAGCGGATGGCGGCGGCCATCGCCGTGGTCGGGAGAGATCGCGGCGAGATGGGGATGGAGAGATCGCCTTGGTCGTGGTCCGTGGTCACTTTTGTATAATACGAGAGGGCCCATGGTTTGTTGGGCCTTCGGCTCCATATTGGCATAACTGGGCCTGTTGGGCTCCGTATTGGCATAATTGGGCCGTTGGGCTCCGTATTGGCATAACTAGGCCTGTTGGGCTCCGTATTGGCATAACTGGGCGGGCCTGTTGGGCTCCAATAGCCTAATGGGCCTGTCGGGGCCATATTGCATAACTGATCCTGTTGGGCTCCAATTAATATTAACGGGAAATTTGATTATTTGTCCTGAAGTTGATGTGCAATTAGTAAAATATCCAAAGTTGATGTGCCTTTGATTATTTGCCCTGCTATGTGTCTATGATCTGTGGATCCAGGACCCACCTATTATAGACACACATAGGGCAAATAATCAAAGACACATCAATTTTGGGTATTTTACTAATTGCATATTAACTTCAGGGCAAATAATCAAATGCCCCCCAATTAACATAACTGGGCGTGTTATGCTGGGAGTGTTTGTACAATGCATTCAAGAACATACCAGCAGGGAGAAAAAAGCATTCGTTCCAAAAGAGAAAAAAAAAACCGGAAGAAAAATGCATTTAAGAACAGACATATCACAGAAACACATGCAACACCCAAACTGCAGCTAATTACTTTTGAACCTCATAAGTCCAGCCACATAGCTACAGAAAAAGCTTAATTTGTTTAACCTCTCTGGCTCACTCCATGACGTTACCGCTGCTTAGATAAACCTTGGTGGCGATGGATACTTAGGGTATGTTTGTTTAGGTTTGAGCTTGAGCTTATTTGGTTTCTAAACCTCTATAAGCCATAAGCCAAAACAAACAGTATTTTTTCAGCCAGACGGAGAGAAGAAGCTCCAACCCAATTTGCACTACGCGAGAGAAGCAAGGAAAACGATGCTTCTCGAGCTGGTTGGAGCTTCTGAAAATCCCACTTCTCTGGTACCCTTACAACTTAACTGTTATTTACGAAAAATTATCATCCTCATTCAGCTCCAGCAGGCCAAATAGCTTCTTCCAGCTCCAGCAGCTTCTCCTCCAGCACCAGCCTAAACAAACACAACCTTAGTCATTCACTACTACTAATCACTAAGCTGCATGCATTAATTGAGCAGCTCTGTCACAACTCACAACAACTTAACAGTGGTTATTTGTTTATTTATTCATGTTGTCCCACCGTCGGATCATACATCTCCTACTCGTGTCCGCGGAGGGCGGTGACGAAGACCGGCAGGATCACGGCGCAAGCCAGCGCGGCGCCCCACGAAGCCGATGACAACGTCAGCCTGGCCATGGACGCTGGAGCAGAGTGAGGAGCCGAACACGGCGGCGAGGACGTGGTAGACGAGCCGCCCCGATAGGTGACGACAGCCCGACGGCAGCTCCCGATCACCACCAGAGCCAGCAGCGCCGCGAGCACCTGGACCGCAGCATTGAGCGCTGCACACTACGAGATCAAGACCACAGATCGACCAAAGGGACAAATTAGATCAAACGAGGCATTTCAAATCAATTATCTGAACCGGGCGTACGTGTAGCGATACTGATAAACAACCTGGAATATATTACAGGTTGTCGTGACATTCCCCCTCCCTTAGCAGTGGCTTGTCCCCAAGCAAGAGCGGAAGGGAACCGGCGACGAACCTCCATTGCTGACTCCCATGTAGCCATGTTCCTGGAAGCATCATCCCACTGGATTAACTCTTGGACAGCTGCAACTCCACCCCCGAGATATCATTTCCCGTTTCAAAACAGCTACTGGCGACAATAATTTCAAAGGCTCATACTCAATAGGGGCAAGGTCGCTGCTGACTTGAATAGCAGGAGGAACATGCTTCTTCAGCTGTGACACATGTACCACCGAATGTATTTTGCTATCTGGTGGAAGCTCTGGTTTGTTAGCCACCGTGCCCACCTTCTGGAGTACTTTGTATGGTCCATAAAATCGGAAAGCAAGCTTTTGGTTATGTCTAGCTGCTACCGAAGTTTGTATATACGGCTGGAGCTTCAAATAAACCAAGTCACCCACTTCAAAAGAACGCTCAGACCGATGTTTATCAGCTTGAAATTTCATCCGCTGCTGAGCCCTTAACAATTGTTGTTGTAGAAGCTTTGTCAACACCTCACGCTCTTTAAGCCATTTTCCCAAGTCAGGTGCTGTGCAAGCATTTAAGTCAGATATTCCAAAATGGCGGGGTGGATGTCCATACAACACATCAAATGGAGTTTTACCAAGTGCTGAATGATGGTTGGTATTGTATCAAAATTCCGCTAGGGGTAACCGCTTTGCCCATTGGTAAGGCTTGGAATGAACAGAACAACGAAAATAGCCTTCTAGACACTGATTTAAGTGCTCGGTCTGACCGTCTGATTGCGGATGATAAGCCGAGCTCATGTAAAGTAAAGTATCAGTCAACCTGAAGAGTTCTTGCTATACCTTACTAGTAAAGATCTTATTCCGATCAGAGGTGAGAATCTGTGGCATCCCATGCAACTTGTAAACATGATTGAGATATTCCTATGCTACTTGCAATGCAGTGAAGGGATGTGCTAGAGGAATGAAGTGGCCATATTTTCTAAACTTATCAATTACTACTAAAATGGCATTGTATCTATTGGAAGTAGGTAAACCTTCTATGAAATCCAAGCTAACCACTGTCCATGCTTGAGATGGCACTGGTAATGGCTGCAGGAGTCCAGGTAGATTCACATGCTCTACTTTAGCTTTTTGACAAATCTCACACCCCTGTACAAAGGCAGTGACACTCTTTTTCATATTTGGCCAGGCAAATAGACTCTTTATGCGATGGTAAGTGGCAGAGATCCCCAAATGTACTCCAATGCCACTGCAATGCAAAGCCTGCATAACATGATTATGAGCTAATATATTATGTCCAATCCAGACTCTTCCTTTATACTGAATTATGCCATCACACAGCTGAAAGTTTGGATGGTTCATCCCTGGAAGACTTAATTCCGTGAGCAACTTCTTCGTTTTGGGGTCATCTTGATAACTTGCAACTAGATTTTCTATCCAAGCTGGTTGACTGCAAGAAATGGCTGAAAACTCTTGTTCCTTCTACCGTCTTGATAGAGCATCTGCAGTTGCGTTAGAGGTACCTCTTTTATACTGTATAGTGTAGTTGAGACCCATTAATTTGATGAATGCCTTGTGTTGAATTCTCGTATTTAACCGCTGATTAGTCAAGTGCATGAGACTCTTTTGATCAGTGCGAATGACAAATGGTGAGTGTTGAAGATAGGAATGCCATTTCTCTATAGCCATTATGATTGCAAGGCACTCCTCATATGTTGAAAGAGCTTGATTCTTTGCGCTCAACCCCTTACTCAAGAACGCTACAGGATGACCCTCCTGCAAGAGGACAGCTCCTACTCTGTGCTGGCATGCATCTGTTTCAATCATGAATGCCTTAGAGAAATCAGGGAGAGATAGTACAGGGTTCTGAACTAAGGCTTACTTCAGTGTGGTAAATGCTTGGTGAACTGATGGATGCCATATGAATGCTACTCCTTTCTTCACTAGCTCAGTAAGCGGCCGACTGATTAGTCCATAATGCTTGATAAACTTACGATAATAACCAGTGAGGCCCAAGAAACCTCGAAGTTCTTTCAAATTCTGTGGAACTGGCCATTGCTCAACTGCTTGAATTTTCAAACTATCAGTAGAAACACCCTGGGGGCCAATGATGTGACCTATATACTCTAATTGCTGCTGAGCGAAAGAGCACTTGGAGAACTTAACAAAGAGCTAGTTCTGTTGGAGCAGCCGAAAGACTGTCTGAAGTAGCTCAACATGTTTCTCAAGTGTTTCACTGTAAAGCAAGATGTCATCCAAAAAGACCAAAACTCCCTTTCTCAAATATGGTTGAAAAATCTGATTCATGATGCCTTGAAAGGTTGCAGGAGCATTTGTTAGCCCAAACGGCATTACCAAAAATTCATATAAGCGATGATGAGTCTTGAATGTGGTCTTGTGTTCATCTCCAATTGCTACCCAAATTTGATGATAATTGGAGCGTAGATCTAGTTTAGTAAACCACCGTGCTCTTCCTAACTCATCCAACAACTCGTCCACAATAGATAAAGGGTGCTTATTGTTTACAATGATCATGTTCAATTGCCGGTAATCAACACACAAGCGCCACGTCCCATCTTTTTTCTTCACTAGTAACATAGGAGAGGCGAAAGGGCTATTACTGCGTCTAATAATGCCTGACTTCAACATCTCACTTACTTGGCGATCTATTTCATCTTTTTGCTGTGGTGAATAGCGATAGGGTCTTACATTAACTGGTTGCGCCCCTTGCATCATAGGAATGTGGTGATCACTTGGTCTTTCAGGAGGTAACCCTTGAGGCTCTTGAAAGAGGGAAGCAAATGCTTGGACAACTTATCGGACCTGCTGTGGAATGTCCCTCACTGCCAGCTGATCAATTGCATGGATTCCTTGATCCTATGCAGTTTGATGCACGGTGACTAAATGTGACACCGCTTGCCTCTTGATCAGTCCTTGCAATTTACGCGCTTCAATGGGCATGCATGACACTGATCTATCACTGACTCCCTGTAAACTGATTTTCTTACCTTTATACTAGAATCGCAGAATCTTTTGATGCCAATCAATCCACATTGGACTGTGCTCCTTAAGCCAATCTACCCCCAAAATAATGTCATAGCTTCCCAATGGCACCACTTTAACTTCATGAGCAAAGGTGTGTCCTTGAATGAACCATTCTAATAGCTGGACTTCTTGTGTGCAGTTTATAATTCCACCATCTGCCACCACATATCTTATTTCTTCAATCTGCTCCGTAGGGAGTTACAATTGTTGTACTAACTGATGACTAACAAACAAACTTACTGCCTCGGAATCAACCAATATTAGAACCTCCCTTTTGCCAGTTTATAATTCCACCATCTGCCACCACATATCTTATTTCTTCAATCTGCTCCGTAGGGAGTTACAATTGTTGTACTAAATGATGACTAACAAACAAACTTACTGCCTCGAAATCAACCAATATTAGAACCTCCCTTTTGCCAATTTGTCCAAACAACCACAATGTGTATCTCCTTCTGGGTTTGAGACACGAGGTTCCTGATATCACCCTGAGAGCTCCACTAGGTTCCCCTTCCGAATCATTGCCATCTTCCCCATGATCTGCCTCTATTTGCAAAGCCTCCGACAATTCCTCAATTACATGTAGAGATACTTTTTCGGGTTGTGTCCAGTTCTACTCCATTTCTCACCACAAGTAAAACATAGTCCATTAGCTTTACGATAAGCCTTCAGAGCTACCAACTTTCCTCCCTTTACATCCTTCTGCTTTCCTCGATTCCTCCTCCCTTTTCACATCTTCTGCTTTTCCTCCCACCTTTGGTCTGTTGCCATTGACACCAAATTTGTTGAAGCCCCGCTGCACTGGAGCTTCAGTTTTCCCAGCATAGCGCTTCTGTCCCGCTTCTTGTTCCTCCTCCTATAACAAAGCTAAGACAATAGCAGTATCTACGTCGGAGGGATGGTGAAGTCAAATAGCAGAACGAATACCACTTTGCAACCCTTCTAAGTACTCATGAACAAAGAAGGTTCCATCCAAAGTGGGATTATATAACCAAAGTTAATATCTCAATTGTTCAAACCGATCGGTATACTCACATACCGATCCCGTTTGCTTAAGGGTTCTCAGTTGCCTTCTATAGTATTGGTATTTATCTTTGGTGAATTTGTCATTAACAAGATGGCACAACTCCCTCCATTCTTCTATCCTGCCTCTAGACTCTACCTTTTGAAGCCATAGCGCTGCTGAACCTATGAAATTCAAAGCAACAAAGCGCATTTTCAAACATTCGTGCACTCCAAACATTTCAAAATACGTCTCACATCTCTCTTGCCACAATCTAGGATTCTCGCCATCAAATTTTGGAAACTCCATTTTGGATGTTGGATTGTGCCCAATGCGACCAGATACATTACCCTGACCCCGACTCTCTCCACACTTTTCATCGAACACATGTAAGGCATGACCCTGGGGATAGACATGCCCTTGACCTGGGTTGGTTGAGGAATCTGAAGAATTCCCTCAACACCCCCCTAGTGATGCTAATCCTCGCAGTGGCCATTAGGCCCTAGAGTCGGATTGCCCACCAATGAAGGTGTGGACGACCCCGCAACCACCGGCATCACACCTGGTGGCTGAAACTGTGACCCCATCCCCATGGTCGGGCTTGGAGGCCCTGATGCGATGGACTTTGTCTCCAACACTTCCATGCGCTCCTGAAGACGCCCTTGATTCTCCTTAATCTCCCCAATGGATTCCTGGAAGGTCTTGAACTAGTCACAAAGCTCTTTGAGCATCATCGTCGTAGTGTCACCCTACGCCTCCACCGCTGCCATCGCCTTTGTCATCTTTTCTTCAAAGAGATTTGCCTTCTTCCTTGGCGCCAAAGTGGCTGCGGATGGCTCTGATACCAAATTTGTAATAATACTAGTAAACAATCAGGAATCCTTGAGCAGAATTCCAATTGAAGAGGGAGAGCTAGAGAGGAAGAACTTCAGAATTAGAAGGAAGGATTGGGGAACAAGGCATCTGATCATTCTTGCCTCAAGCAATGGGTTCAACTTAGCTTATATACAGCTAAGTCAGGTGGGTTTTAGTACCTTCGCATTACATGGGACTTGGCCCAACTCACGGCCCACAAGACCGACTCAACGCTTACTCATTCAGTATTACAGGTTGCCATAACAGTACGTAACGTCAAAGAGATTTAAGAGAGATTGATTAAGCTCAACGCTAGAAATCACTAGCAAGAATCGCCTGAATGTAACACCGGATGTAGCCTGTGGCGAAGCCAGGAATTTTGTGGAGCCTAACTATAGCAAGTGTTTATGTGAGCAAAACATAATCACATTGCGAAGAGATCCTCCAATCCATCCCTAGCCATCAAGTCCCTGTACAAATATGAAATAAGGGTTTTCTTAGTCGTCAGCTCGCCATGCACATGCCACGTTACTTCTGGGCTGCCTAAGACTCTCGGCCATATGCCCCATATACATGTTGCCCCAAGCCCGATCGTGTTGGCAGCATGCCCCGCAGCCCCAGGTCTAAACCCTGCCACATGCAGTACCAATCTGTAAATACCTTGAATCTCTTAACTTGACCTAAAATTACTCTGTCATGTACATTGCAATGCGCACCCTTGTTTCATAAGAAAACAGAATCTCAATTCAGAATTGCATATCACAATCTCATTTGTTGAATAGGAATATGTGGTCTCAAACAAAATCATATATATATATATATCATCATTGTACCTTCACAACAGGTAATATAGGAAGCGGTTCTTGTTGTTCCATAACCAAAACTATAAGAACAAATCACAGACAGATAGGGCGCGCACACACATAGAAGTAAACATGACTAGATTCTAGAGCAAGGAATAAAGAAAGCCCATTGCTGCATTGAGGTTGAGAGGCATGTCAGCAACATATCAGAAGAATTTAGATTGCCATGGCTGGCGCGGCGGCAGAGAGGTCAGCAAGGGGCGGCATGTTGGAGTTGGAGTCATCGAGATCATAGTTGGAGTTGAGGGCATAGATCCATGGCAAGACAGCCGCAGTCAAAGCAAGGCTTGCAAGCCATCTCTGTGATCCAACCCAGCACCATCGCCGCAATGGCCATCATCGTCGTTACCACCTCCACCATCTAACCAAACGACGATAGGGACTGGGTAGAGTCCCGCCAACGAGCCCAAGCAGCCGCCCAAGGTCACCGAGAGGTGGCTCTGCCACTAGATGCAGCGTTTTGTCTCTCCCGTAGACCTGTGCATTGAGTTGGGCTTTTTTGAGCTGGCACAGTAGGCACGACATGACTGAAGCATGGTATAGCACGCATGCGCATGAGCCGGGATGGCATGACATGAATGATAGGGTCTTGCTGGGCCTCACGGTGAGGTACGATGGGCAGCACGACATAAAATAGGCCTGATGTGCCTGAAGTAGAGCACCCTGCCATGACATTGCATTATGTTGTAGCTCGTCCTACGCCTGGCACATTTTGCAGTTCTCGTATGCGGAGAAAGGAGAGACAACAAAGATGCTAAAATATGTATAATAGAGATCGGAGAGTATATGTTCACTGACACCGAGCATGCTCACTAAGCCACTCCGCGTTAGGGTATCTCACACTAGGTGTAAGGTTAACGAGGTAGTAAGTCTATACCTGCTCAAGAATGAATTCCTTTTCTCCCAATATTTGTGTCCACTGCCTCAACTCTATGTGTCTCTGACTCCTTTTCTCTCATCACAATAGTGCAAATGGGCTAGACCTAGACCAGCACAGGATGGATCTAGTATGAATCGCAAATAGGCTATGCCTAGGCTCCTGAAAGCGAGCCAAGCGGACACAACACGGTATGGTGGGCCGGCCGAGCCGTGGCGGCATGGCACGATTGTAATATTCCAATTTTTGGATAAAATTATTTTTATAGTGTTATTTATGCATTTTATGAATTTAGGAATTTCTAAAATTTTCTAGAATTTATTTGATATTTTTGAATTATGTTTATTATGTAAATTATTTAAATATTTGAAAATTTTAATTAAACTTTTGTTACAAGTATTTTATTTAAGTTCTAAATGTTTTAAAATATTTTTAAATTTTTTCTAGAATTTTTCGATATTTTTATTATCTTATTTGAGCTATTTTAATTTATGAAATTATTTTAAAAAGTGAAAATATTTTAAATGTTTATAACAACGTTGGGCTCTAACCCTATGTGACCTAGCCTGATACGGCCCAGTTCGATCGCTCGGCCCAATTCGCACAAGCTCTTGGATCATGACTGTTAATTTGAATTAATGGTTGGACGTGACTCGGGAAGTCCTAGCTGCATGGCTGTTGGATCTCGTTTCTACGGTTGGGATTAGTAGGGGCTGTTGAAACTCTAGTGCATATGGGACGTCCATTTTCATGTGTGGCTCAGATCAGTTTGCATTAGCATGCATCCTAACCGCTCATTGTGCCACGTGGACAAGGATGTGAGGTCTTCTCCACGCCGTCGATGAAGTCCATGTCTGACTCTCCTCTGCCGCCATGTCCAAGCAAAGTTCGAGTGGATCATGCCTTTTGAGGCCTTTAAATGCTATGTTAACCTCTAAGCTTTGATCTATACCCGTGTCGCACCTTTTGACCCTAGCATATTTGCTCGAGCTCTTGCTGTTGCTAAGATCTTGCTCGTCAAAGTTTCAAGAACCACCACCATCGTTTTCTCATCGAATCTCCTTCTTCGCCATGTCGTGATCAAAGCCGAGGGCATCAATATGTTCACAAAAAGCTCTTCCAGATCCGTGGGATAGTGTCACCGATGAACCACTAAAACGCCGATGTGACAGTCGTCTTCCTCAGGTTCGACGAGAGCGCTGCTGCTCAACATGGTCGTCGACCAAAACCCTAACCCGAGGTCAACATGGTTGTCGTGTCAACACCACATGTGGACCGCATCAACCCCGCGTCACCTACACCACCACGTGTCAGCACAATCAAACTTCCTATGGACCGAGTCCACCGTGGACTTGCTTTGGTCCATAGACTAGGCCATAGACCTGGGCCCACCTGTCGATGACTGTGGGGAGCTTTTATATTTATTTTATTAAGGAAATTTAGGTTATGATGCCAGCTGATGTCATAAATTAGGATTTTTTAGTATGAAAATAATTTGGAAAAATAATGATTTTCTAATTTTTCTTTTATTCATTTTTTTGAGAGCCCATTCTTTCTTATACGAGCTCCGATTGAGGCGATTCAAATTTTTAAAAATTTGTAAAATTGAAATATATTTAATGGTAAAATTTATTTGATTTTTAGACTTTATTTTCTCTCTAGTTTGATATTTATTTGGTATTCTCTCTCGATTAACATAGATGTCAAAGTGTCTAGATCGTTCGAGGGTGAAGCGTTAACTTAAGATAAAGCTCAAGACTAAGATCAGGATCTTTTTCAAGGAAAGTTATGCTTTGATCATGTCAAATCTAAATTTATTCAACCCAATTGAATTATACCCTACCTTGTCATTTGTATGCCATGATTATTTGACATCCTAGGATTGTTTATTATTAGTTGGTTGCTATTAGATGCCAACGTAGATTGGTTAAATCATACTTAATTGCTTAGCCATGCCACGTATAACTTATGTCTTTTGAAATATTAAAATCAATCTTGACTAATGGAATATAGAACATATTTATGAAAGGTGTGTCAGGTCTTGTCACACAATGATGTTGAGTTATGGTGACACATGTTGTCTCGCAATGATATTGATTTGTTGATGGCATATGTGCATACTAATTAACTGGGAGGTAAATAATTTAGATTGGGGCAAGTGGCAAGGGACCATGTGCCAAGGTAAGCCTGTATGGCGGTTGGGTTATAGAAGTCTTGTCTCGATCAATTAAGGACTTAACCTTATAAGCCTTTGAACCAAGTCAATCATGTAACCACATATCTGGAATAGGGTGAACCTAACTAGGTTACCGATGTCTTAGTATGTGATGTCTTAGGAGGATAACCACACAATGCGTGAGGTTAAAGGGAGGATGTGGTGTGCTATGGCCTCACATAGGTTCAACGATAAGTTCCTCATATTCTTCTAGTCAAAGGAGGGAAGAAGTAGCGAGTTAGGCTTATCAAGAGGGTGGTTAGTGTTAGGGTAAAAGTTTCTGAAAGGTTTGTTATGATCTACTAGTTGCGTGTCAATGGGTAAGTGTTTTAGCCAATAGTATAGTTTGATCATATCATATGAGTAAAGTGCATAACCTCTGTAGAGTATAAATCTATTCGGATAGCCGTATCCACGGTAATGGACAATGCTTGAAAATTACAGTTAAGGGTTAGACTTTATAGAATGAAACTTTGGAGGGGAGGCAATGTGCCTTTGAAAATTTGGAATATGATTTAGGGCTGGGAGCCAGTTTACTCTTGAGAATGTTGAAAGTTATTATTATTCTTATTTATTTTACTGCCATTTTAATCTAATTATTGTGCTCACTTGTAAATATTGCTTTACTACAAAATAAAAATATTAGCCATTCATTTAGAATAAGCTTTGCATATAACTATGTTAGAATTGCATTATGTGTACAACTTATTGAGTGTTTTAAGTATTCACTCTTGCCAACAATAAAATTATTAGTTGAGAAGGAGTATACATTAGCTTGGGAGGAGGAATATCAGGAGGAGACAACGTTTAGGGTGCGAGTCTTGTCAGTTGCCTGTGATATACTAAGAGGTTTATCTATATTTTCTTTTCGCTGTAATTTAATTTGATATATATAGTTTAGCCCTGTGTGGCAAAGTCATATAAAGTTGACTATAAGGTCAGTCAATAGATTTATATTTAATATATAAAGCCTTTTATTATGTTTTCACTGTGTATGATTGTGATATTCATCTATGTTAAGCCTATGTGCACTAGTGTGATCCTAAACTAGTATATACAGAAGACCCAAATTTACATATTCGAGTGTCGACAATGATTTAAGCACGTGGCATGTGCACCGCGCGACGCCCATCTCTACTCTCCCATGTACAACAGCATTGAGGAACACCACTGGCACTGCTCGCTCCCCATCATCAGGAACCCCCATCTCTCCGTGCACGTAGAAAAAAGAAAAAGATGATTAATTAAGGAGACAAGACAAGTATAACTAGTTGATACAAATGCTAGCTACAAGATGCTACTGTTAACACCATCCTTGCTGGTTGCCAACACTGAGATTCGTCATTAGAGTAGATGAGCAGCACAACAAAGTCGAGGGGATAGAGTAGGCACAAATGAACACACTGTACGTAGTGATTGGCGAAGGTGCAGTGCACTAGTGTTGTGCTCCTTCCTAGTAGTAGTTTCTTTCCATGTCACATCCATTTCAATCTGTCTCGTCCAAAAATACTGAGATGTAAAGGTAAGGTGGAAGAGCAGAGTTGTACAGTTGGTGTAGTAGCTGAGTAAGACATAGTTGTTTGTGACTTTGTGTACTCTCCACGGTTGCATATAAGTTGTTCATACTTACAAAGGTTATCATATTTTGAATAAGATGTACCCAAAATACCTTTCAATAACTCACAAATACAAATAACGAAATAGTAAAGGGCAACATATATGATGCACATGACCCTATTTGTGGATATACGCACAAATCCATTTGTTACTATTGGATAGAGTTTAGGTGTTCGAGATGGAGCAGGCGGCTCCCTCTTCCCACTTACTTCTTTTTCTGTTTTACCTTGCATATGCCATAGGATATTTGCAAAAAACCCCTGGTGCCTTGTCATCCTCCACTATAGGCAACCTCCTTCCTAGCTTCCCCATTGACACTTTCGGCCATGGATTCAATTCCTACTCCCCCATAGCCACTTCCCCCTTTATCTCCTCCCCCTACGCCTCCACCTTCATCTCTCGCGCCTCCTCACATCCTTGGGTCTACCACCTCCCACTTCATCACTGGCTGGTCATTGCCGTGGACAAAGGGTGCCCACACAGAGTCACAGGCTTTCGAGGAGTTAGTGGTTGCAGCCACGACGACAACCTTTAGATGTCTAGCAAGCACTTCACTAAGCATTTCAACCATGGATTATGTTTTTGATAAATCTAGAATTTTGTACTTAACAATAGTTGTGTCGGTTTGATATTTGAATTGTAAAATTTAACTCTGAATTTGAGCTATCATAGCATATGAGGGTGTATGATTGAATATGAGAATTTTGTGTGATTAAAATTGAGGAATTTTGTATGATCCATAGGATAGAGCTTCTCTATCTTATTCATTGGTACATATCATGGATATTTCAAAAATTGTCTTATTTGTTTGAGGAATCCATCAGAAGTTAGCAGTGAGGGGTTAGAACACTAAAGTACATAAAGGACAAAATCATTAGGTGGTATACTATATCTATTTGTTTATTAGAATTCCTTCTAATGAGCTTCTTATTGATCGACAAATTTGAACGAAATGAAAAATTATCCAAACCGTGTTATAAAATTTTGAATTTTTTTTGGATGGTCCTTATGTAGCATTAATTGTTATATAAAAGTTTTTGGTGATGATAATTCTTGAATAATTTTTAAAAATTCTGACAGTACAACGTCCTGATAAAAGCCCGATGATCAATCAAATGATAGATTTGCTTTAGCAATCAAAAAAGGTTTAAATTTTTTGAAAATTTTACATAAGGTTGATAAGGAAATTATTAATATCCCATAAAAATTTTGAATTATGATCACCCTCCAGTGAAGTTATAAAATTCTTACAAGGCACAATACCATTTATGTTCTTTCTTTTTGATTTTTGAAATATAATATAACAAATGAAGTTCAATGCTTACATAGATTTGATTGAGCAAACAAAAAAAGTTAAATTTTTTGAAAATTTTATATAATGTTACTGAGGAAATTATTAATCTCTCATAAAAATTTTAGACCATGATTATACTCCAGAAAATTTATAAAATTCTAACAATGTAACTATCCCAATTATGTTCATTCTGTTTTTGATTTTTAAAGATAACAAATTGACTTCAATTATTTTGAATTTTTTATATGATCCTATATTGTTCAAGATAGTATCATAAAATTTTTAGCTCATTATCAAGCATGTATAATTTTATAAAAATCTAAAAGTGTTTCTGACAAAATTTTAAAATATCTCAAAAATTCATTTTTTTAATAAATTTTCATAGAAGATCACTTTATTTTGGGTTATTGGACCAAATCTGGCCCTAAAAGTTCAGATTACGATCAAAATTCATGAAATTTCGGTGAAATTTTGCCGAAAAAATGAAAACACTATAGCAATTCAAATTTTTTAATTTTTTTAAAATTTGGCCAATAGTTTAGATTTCGTAGAAGCCCAAAATCCGAAATTTCAGCGAAAATTTGCCGAAATTTGGAACCCTGATTGTGCCCCGTATGCCATTGCATGCAAGTGCACTGTTGAATTGGTAGCCTATTGATTTAATTATTCCTTCCTAAGTGGACCTATCATTAACATTAAAATCGAGCTAATCACAACACCTGCAACGATCCCGACAGCCAAACATGATCCCAAAGATCTTGATAGGCAAACGTGATTGATGAGTTTGTTCTTGTTGGCGGCAGCACCATGGTCATAAATGTTCAGAAAACTCAATCGTCAAGGACTACTTTGACTTGAAAGAACCAAAAGTAGGGGATTTGGTATATACAATAAGGCCACAGCTTACTCTTAATCTTATACACATACTCTTAATCTTATACACATCAGCTTTGTTCTACATCGAAGAGAGAGAAATGAGCCGCTCTTAGAGAAGAGCCAGCATGATACGGGAAACAAAATAGATTAGTTATGTATAAGATAGAAAAGACAGTTATTGCATATTATCTAAAGACAACCTTTAGAGATAATTATTGTACAAACTAACCCTATTACTTACTTAGATGACATAGATGAGAGATAAAATCAGTAGTAAGTTTTGTTACTGTACTTGCTCTTACATCACTAGCATAGTTCGATATTTTTTTCGTAAGTGGTGCAAGGACGAATGGCAACTCTAGATCTTGGTTCCCGAAAAGTAAGCTGTGGACAAGTTACTGAGATAGCACGCCGGCAGACGACGTACTGTAGTGCACTGTGTTGAATTAATAGCATACTGATAATACCAAACCATCCAGTCAATCAAAATCTCCCACAGGCGATCCTGATTCCTGACAGCCAAACATGATCCCCAGGCCCCAAATCCTGCCATATCCCGTGCCAATTAACAACGTAACCGAAGCCGATACGCTCCCCAGTTTAATTCAGGCGATTCATGCGCGCGTATCATTGCCTCCTGAAATTAAAGGTCGCTGATCGTGGCTATCTCACCTGCCATACCCTAAATCCTTCCTTCCTTCTTCCTGGCCACTCATTTCCTCTGCGGTCTGCACTAAAGAAGTAGTCACCTTTTCGTTCATTCTTGATCGCCGCACGCCCCGAAAAGTGCTCTCTTGTCCAGCTCGAACGATTGTTCAGTCGCCTCCTCTCCCCTCATGTGGGCATGTGCAGCGAGTGTTGTGGCCGTGGACTTCCCACATGCGACCTCCACTCGCACATCCTACGTTGGCTTCTGCGCTTCGACAATCAAGTCTGCAACTTGCGAGTAGCGCGCGCACATGGAACTAAACAAAGCATGTAGTATGTGTTCGTGATTTGCCCGAAAAGGTCGCCACATGGGCGCATAATCTATGTTCTCATCACTGCCGCCATGCACTACGGGCGAAACCTCCGTAAGGAAGCAGAAGAAAGCATCTGGCATGGCAGCGGCTAACAGGTCGGCCCATGTCTGGAATAGCATCGAGTGGGACCCGTCTGTCGGTGGCTGTTCAAGCTCATAACACAGCTTGTTCGTACGCGCAAGCGCAGGCACGACTAACCAACGGAGTTGGGAGTTCGCAGAGCGATCCGCACGTTGGCAGCGCTGTGAGCTGCACGCACCGTCGTCGAGTCCACTACTCCACTCCAGTCGCGGCCGTCCGATTGGGCGGCCATTGGCAACTTGGCTCTGCAGCCTGCTCGCCCGACAGGTGACCGGGCATGCGCCATGGACGTTGTTTAGGCATCACTCGACGACGCATTTTTGTATGGCGCGCGCGAGCCGCGCGCGGTGATATGATAATAGCACGACGTTGCGTGGACTAACCATGGCAGCACGTACACGGCCGCTTAAAGACAGAACGATCGATCGAGCTGGCCAAACTTTTCGGAATTATTGCACGGGGATCCATGTAAAAAGCTGCAGAATCTTCCAGGTTTAACAAACCGGCGATCCTCGGGATTAGACGGGACAGGCCGAGAGCCACATGCTTATCCGTGATGTTTGGAGAGGAGAGAGCCTTTGACTTTTGACAGCCGAGCTGAACAGGGTAGTGCAGAAAGCTTTGCCATTTGCGTCTGCTCATTGGTACTAAGAGTATTGTTGTTTGTTTGTCGTCTTAAGTCTTAACCCTGCCTATAAATGGAGACAATAGTGTCTGCTTCTCCTTTCTGTACAGACGAACTGCATAGCTGAAGTGTCGCCTCTGCCTGCTGAATCCATTCCTCGTCCCTGCAACTTGCTTCTATTCTTGCAGCTGCCCAGATAAAAGCGTTGCCTCTGCCTCCTGGCTCCTGGCTACAGCATCTTCGCCTTCTGTTCTTGCAATTCTAGGCGGCGAAATTGCCCGTCTGCATAAGCTTAGGTGCGTACTTTTCCTAATCAATGTGCATTACGTGTTTGCTTGCTAATTATCATCATCCTGTGAGCTGTGAATTTTCTGTCTTCCAGTCTGGTAGGTAGTCTGCTTTTTCTGTCGCTGTCTCAAACCAGTTAGGTTTGGTTTGCAGCGTTCAGAGCTGCCTCCATTGCAGTTTGGTATTTTTTAACTATCTGCATTCTGGCACTCCGATTTGAGACGTGTTCAATTCCGTGCGAAGTGTTTGGCAGCACTTCTCTGTCAAGACTCAAGAGTCAAGAGGCCATCCTTCTCTGAAAAACGTCATGCGTCGTGCTTTTCAAGTTTTTTTTTTTTAAAAAAGGATTAAGCTGTAAAGGAAAACAAAAATGGTACAGCCATATCCCATACGCCCATGTGGCAACTCGCTAAAAAGTAAACGCCAACATGGGGAAATAGAACCAAGTAGTCCAGCACAGAAATAAGTTGTCAACCTTAGACAAATATATGTATATTATGCGAGCTAACTGTGCCAGATTAGATTTGCTAATGTATGGACTGGAATATTTGCTCTGCTAAAGCGTCTTATAACCAATAACAGTGTGTTAACCGGACCCGGTCCGGTCCGTTAGAGCCAGCCGATTCAGAACTTTGGTTCAAATAAAAAAAATACTACATCTCATAGCACCTATTTCTTTTTTTTTTTTTTAAAATAAAACTACTACATCATAGCATCTGGAAGTGCTATATCGTTTTCCTGTGAAGTGCCACATGGTTCTCAACATGTGAACGCAGGCGAAGTGGTAGGAAGAACAATCCACAAAGTGGATACGTTGTTCCGTGGTCAGAAGGTCTAAAAGTTGGATCATCCTTTCGCTAAAGACGTAGAGCTAAGCGCAGCTTGGGTTTATCTAGTGGATCGAAAAGCGTCCAATTGCAGGAGATGACTGCTAAATTAATCCAGGCCACTAGCTCCCTTCTCCCAAAGCACATGCATCGCTGTCCCCGCTACTGTCTTTTATCCGTTGTACTTCACTTGCAAGGATAGGGTAGGAATTCGGTTTTTTTTAATCGATTTGGTTTTTTCGGCTTTAAAATAATTTGGTTTTTAAAAACAGATTACTGAATTTCCCAGACCAAAATGAAAAACTAAACCGAATTAATCGAAATATTTCGGTTCGGTTAATATTTTGATTCGATTAATTCGGTTTTTCGGTTAACCGAAATATGAATAAACATTAGGTAGATTAGATTTTGTCATTCTCATATTGCAACGTAGAATAGGGATCAACCTATAATATTCATAGATCATTATAGTATAAGCATAATAAAATATATGAATATATACTAAACATATGCATAAATATGTTAAAACATGAGAATTGTTTGGTGGCTTTAAGGAGAACATTATAAAGTGGTATTGTACATAGACTATTCAGATATTTCGGTTTTTGGGAGCGAGAAATCGAACCGAATACTGAAATATACTAAAATAAAAACTGAACTAAAATTCAAAATAATCGATTAATTTGGTTCGAAAATTTGGTTTTGATTTAAACATACCCACCCCTATGCAAAGAACCAGTCAAGGTTTTTTTTTTTTTAAAAAAAATCATCTTCGCCTCCCCATTCCTCTGTGAACGAGCTTCCCCTTGGTTTGCCCATTGCTCCACTCAATTTTTCAAACAATTTCAACTCAGAAAATTCCAAATTGAAATGTTTTAACTCGTAAAATTTGTACTAAGAAAGTACAATCAAGGAAATTCAAAATCGAGAAGTTCCATCTCAGAAAGTTTCATGTCAAAAATATTTTACTAAAAAATTCAAAACGAATAGATTTCACTTGGAAAGATATCAAATTGGGAAGTTTTTAACTTTGCGAAACTCCAAATCAGGAAAATTTTGACACATAAAACTTCAACAGAGTGGTAACCTAGGGAGCAAGACGCATGGTGGAGCTCGTGGAGCTGCAGCCATAACGGTGTCTAGTGAGCCGGGAGAAGCCAACAAGGAAGGATGCGAGCGTCAAGAGAGTGAGAGACGACCAAAGGTAGAATAAGCAACCACAACGATTTCAAGTCAAAAAACCTCCGATTTGGGAAATTTTAAATAAAAAAATAAATAGGAAAATTTCAAGGCAGAAAATTTGAAAATGGGAAAATACAACTCAAACCCCAATAATTGCAAATAGTTTTTTTTTTATTTCAACCTGGTTGTCAAAAATTTCAAACAATTCAAAACGGAAAAAATCAATTAGGATTTGTGGTTAGGGTTTACCTTTGCCTCCTATGCTCTCAGTGGCGAGCTCCCGGCATGAGCCTGGTGGCAACCAAGGTTTCAAATTTCGGTTTCGGATCGTATCTTGAAGGTAACGAAATCCAAAATCTCGAAGAGAATTCGGAATTTCGAACGAAATCCAAAAAGCAAATTTCAAATCTGGCTTTTTTGGACCAGGATTTTTGAGATCTTGGCAAAAATTGTCGAGATCTCGACGAGAAGCACCGAAATTTTGTCCCAAAAAACTTAAAATCCGATCAAAATATCTCATATTCACATCACTGATGGTTTTAGCTAAAAAACGTTTGTGCCGAGGTTTTGGCTAAAATCGTATGTGATGTGCATTTTTAAAAAATTTCAATTTTTTTCATTTCGTGGGGATTTGAAATCTTGTCCCGATTGAAATCCGAAATCTCAGCTAAGATTTTTGAAATTTTACTAGGATTTTAAACCTTGTGGCAACGCAGGTTGGCGTTGCATTCCGGATTTCCGGCGTCTCATCAAAACCATTCCTATTGTCTTTGCAGATATTTTTGTTTTTTTTTATCTTACGATAATACTATAGATATAGAGCCTATTTAGAGAGACGGAAATTTTACCCAAGTTTCGTAGGATTTACTGTAAAAGTTCCCGTGTTCTAAATATGGCCAAGAATTTCGATATATAATTATGCAACAGGATACGAACAAAAGACCGGCCCAGCCCGGAGAATGCGATGAGACCGGTTTTAAGTCTATAAGACCGCGTTGGGATTATCATTAGAGTTCGATTAGAACGAAACAACAGCAACGCGTCGGAAACGAAGACCGGGAGGAACAAAGCGAGGCGGAAGCGTCCAAGAACCCAATCCCGTGCTCGCACCGGGACGAGCCCTCATTCCCCTTGTCCCCCTCGAACCCTCCGCCGGTTTGGGACTCGGGATCCCGTCGCTCGCGCCGGCGTGCTCGGGATGGCGCCGCGGCTGGAGACGGGTGGTGGCGTCGGCAGGAGGGGAGGAGGAGGAGGAGCCGTGAAGATTCTTCTTGCCTCGTTTGAGGACTCGCGCAGAAGGTGATGAGATTCGGATTTACGCTGTCTTTTCTTTCTTTCGGTTGTTTTTACCTCTTTATGGGGGTGTTCCTGTTTGAATGGAACAGTTCAGAATTGTTCGAAATTGCGAAACACCTGAATGGGCAGCGAGACATCTTCGATCTTTCCATATTTTGCTTTGTTTTCTGGAAAAGGTTTGACTTTTAGGCCTCGCTTTCCATGTGTTGTGCAAGATTTGATCGGAATTTTGTGCCGTCCCTTGAGCAAAGCACCACCACCCATCAGCAAAAATTTCGCACATTTAATTAAAGAAAGCCATTTTTTTTGTTTTTGTAATTTTGAAACACATGAGCGTTACTCTTTTCACATACCATTAACACTAGTCCGATCAGATTTTCCCCTTGAATGACGCGTTTAGTCGATAATACCTGGCAACCGGAAGGTCGGTTTTTATTCACTTTGCATTTACTATAGCTTTCAGATTTAGTACTAGTGGAGGGTACTAGAAACGTTTCAAAAATGTGAAACTGGAATTCTTTTGATTCCAAATGGAGTTTGCCTGGGTGCCCCATAGAGCAGTTAGAGGAAGAGGAAAGAACAATTGAAATTTTCCCTTCTTTGTTCTTTGAATCGCAGTTCTGTCACAAAGAACAAACAAAAAAAAAACTCCTTTTTCCCTACCAATTGTACGATTTTCGTTTCTGACCAAAAACAAAAGATTGTTCTTTTTTTTTCTCACTTTGTGGTGCATCTTAAAGGACGCGATCTTAATGGCCAACGACACGCCTACGCCTAAGCCTGTGCAGCCATCGATGTAGGCGGTAGCATAGCCGGCGCACGGCCGCAGCCACAGTACGCTACACTACACGGTAGCAGCAGCTGTTTTTACGATGCCGTCCTAGTTGAAAGAACTCTCTGTTTTACTTTTGTCTTTAGCCTTTCTGCGCTGTTTTTAGCTGTTTCTTTGTCTCTGTTCCTTGGGATCTGCGCGCTCTGCTTGGCCGCCCTTGTATTGGGTTCTTGCTTCTGCCTGTGGGATTCCCGAGGCGCGTTTGGGTTTATAGTTGGTTTCCCGTGTTGTTGCCGACTGGACAAGGTGGCAGTGATGTTTTAACGTCAGATTGGTTTAGGAGTTCAGTTGGAGTGGGGAGAGGTAGGGGAATTCTGTGCTTGTGCTTGTTTGATTTCTTGGTGTTTCTTCTGGTTGTTCTTGCATCAGTTGCGAGCTTGGTGCGTAGTTTCTTGCTGGAAATGGTTATTTTGCAATGCTCCATAATTTCAAATCTGGCTTTTTGGACCGGATTTTGAGATCTTGGCAAAAAATTGTCAAGATCTCAACGAGAAGCACCAAAATTTCGTCTCAAAAAACTTAAAATCCGATCAAAATATCTCATATTCACATCACTGATGGTTTTAGCTAAAATAACGTCTGTGGCGAGGTTTTGGCTAAAATCGTTTGTGATGTGCATTTTTAAAAATTTTCATTTTTTTTTCATTTCGTGGGGATTTGAAATCTTGTCCCGACTGAAATCCGAAATCTCAGCCAAGATTTTTGAAATTTTACTAGGATTTTAAACCTTGTGGCAACGCAGGTTGGCGTTGCATTCTGGATTTCCGGCGTCTCATCAAAAACCATTCCTATTGTCTTTGCAGATATTTTTGTTTTTTTTTATCTTACGATAATACTATAGATATAGAGCCTATTTAGAGAGACGGATATTTTACCCAAGTTTCGTAGGATTTACTGTAAATGTTCCCGTGTTCTAAATATGGCCAAGAATTTCGATATATAATTATGCAACAGGATACGAACAAAAGACCGGCCCAGCCCGGAGAATGCGATGAGACCGGTTTTAAGTCTATAAGACCGCGTTGGGATTATCATTAGAGTTCGATTAGAACGAAACAACAGCACCGCGTCGGAAACGAAGACCGGGAGGAACAAAGCGAGGCGGAAGCGTCCAAGAACCCAATCCCGTGCTCGCACCGGGACGAGCCCTCATTCCCCTTGTCCCCCTCGAACCCTCCGCCGGTTTGGGACTCGGGATCCCGTCGCTCGCGCCGGCGTGCTCGGGATGGCGCCGCGGCTGGAGACGGGTGGTGGCGTCGGCAGGAGGGGAGGAGGAGGAGGAGCCGTGAAGATTCTTCTTGCCTCGTTTGAGGACTCGCGCAGAAGGTGATGAGATTCGGATTTACGCTGTCTTTTCTTTCTTTCGGTTGTTTTTACCTCTTTATGGGGGTGTTCCTGTTTGAATGGAACAGTTCAGAATTGTTCGAAATTGCGAAACACCTGAATGGGCGGCGAGACATCTTCGATCTTTCCATATTTTGCTTTGTTTTCTTGAAAAGGTTTGACTTTTAGGCCTCGCTTTCCATGTGTTGTGCAAGATTTGATCGGAATTTTGTGCCGTGCCTTGAGCAAAGCACCACCACCCATCAGCAAAAATTTCGCACATTTAATTAAAGAAAGCCATTTTTTTGTTTTTGTAATTTTGAAACACATGAGCGTTACTCTTTTCACATACCATTAACACTAGTCCGATCAGATTTTCCCTTGAATGACGCGTTTAGTCGATAATACCTGGCAACCGGAAGGTCGGTTTTTATTCACTTTGCATTTACTATAGCTTTCAGATTTAGTACTAGTGGAGGGTACTAGAAACGTTTCAAAAATGTGAAACTGGAATTCTTTTGATTCCAAACGGAGTTTGCCTGGGTGCCCCATAGAGCAGTTAGAGGAAGAGGAAAGAACAATTGAAATTTTCCCTTCTTTGTTCTTTGAATCGCAGTTCTGTCACAAAGAACAAACAAAAAAAAATACTCCTTTTTCCCTACCAATTGTACGATTTTCGTTTCTGACCAAAAACAAAAGATTGTTCTTTTTTTTTCTCACTTTCTGGTGCAGCTTAAAGGACGCGATCTTAATGGCCAACGACACGCCTACGCCTAAGCCTGTGCAGCCGTCGATGTAGGCGGTAGCATAGCCGGCGCACGGCCGCAGCCACAGTACGCTACACTACACGGTAGCAGCAGCTGTTTTTACGATGCCGTCCTAGTTGAAAGAACTCTCTGTTTTACTTTTGTCTTTAGCCTTTCTGCGCTGTTTTTAGCTGTTTCTTTGTCTCTGTTCCTTGGGATCTGCGCGCTCTGCTTGGCCGCCCTTGTGTTGGGTTCTTGCTTCTGCCTGTGGGATTCCCGAGGCGCGTTTGGGTTTATAGTTGGTTTCCCGTGTTGTTGCCGACTGGACAAGGTGGCAGTGATGTTTTAACGTCAGATTGGTTTAGGAGTTCAGTTGGAGTGGGGAGAGATAGGGGAATTCTGTGCTTGTGCTTGTTTGATTTCTTGGTGTTTCTTCTGGTTGTTCTTGCATCAGTTGCGAGCTTGGTGCGTAGTTTCTTGCTGGAAATGGTTATTTTGCGATGCTCCATTATGATTCTATAATCCGTTTGTTTTGAGTTCGTTTTAAGATCTTGCTAGTTGTTGCTCCTTAGACGCATCATGTCGAACATTTGTCTCCTCGTTGTTCAATGATTTGTAATGTAAACTGGCACATAGAGGGTGGCATATAGGCTGGTTGTCTGCAGGATTGCGCACCTAAGGATTAAACTCAGTCTGTAAAGTTTCTTTGGTTTTTTGTTGTAGACATACTGCCATTTTGATGCAGATTTTTTAAAAACAATTTGTATATACTCTGATGATTGATGACTGATTGGATATACCATCGCCAGTTCCATTGAGTAATTACACTAATTACCCCCTGCTTTACTCAGTTTTACTCAATAGCTGCTTATGGATTCGTAATGTAAAATGCTATGTGATTTTCGGTGTGAATAGGATTGCCAAAGCTGGAGAAAAATCACTAGGCATAATGTCGTTCATATGCCTTTCTTTTGAGTACAAATCATTTTCTTCATGATGCTTCATGTTTTTCTCATGTTTTGTGCTCTATGTTATATCATCAGGCTGACAGTTTTGTTGCAAATTCCAGATGACATTTTGACCACTGCTCCTTGCGCTTCACAGGGGGCGAGAAGCCCTGTGTCAATTGCTTTTCTTTGTCTTGAAGCAATTTAGTGGAAAATGCCAAGATCCGACTCGGATAGGGATGATATTTTCTTTGATGCATTTGATGATATTAGATCAGTAAGGGAGCCTTCATCATCAGATGATTGCAGCACGAGTGATGAAGGATTAGTACCAAGGAAGTTTGAGTATGAGATTTGGGCAAATGAGCCAACGAGTGTCCAAGAAAGGCGACAAAGATTCCTGAAGGGAATGGGGTTTGATGAATTTGTTGCTACCAGCGTGGATTTTCCTCAACCTCAAGGAGAAATCACAACCACTGGCTCTTCCGCTGACTTGGAGGTGAGAACTATCAGCGACATTTCTTCCTTGGATTCATCTGTTCCTGAGAATGAATCAATATTTGATGGCTCCTGTTGCATAAGGGATCTGGACAGTGCGAAGAGATATATAGTTCACAATAGTGGGCCTGCCGGACTAACTAGCATGCTTAAGGAGGTTGCATCAGATAAGGTGATGTCTCTTGTGGAGTTTCAAAGCTTATTTGGCCTATCTCGATCTGTTCACAAGTTATTGCGAAGGGTCTATAATAGCCCTAAAGGAGAGGCAAAAGGAGCCTTTGGGGGTAAGAAAAAGGATATCAAGAGCTTGTGGAAGAACTTCATGAAAAATAGGAGTTTTGGTGGAATTTGCAAGTATGATGTCCATGTAAAAAAATGCTCAATAGGCATACCATCCAGAACAAGAGTTCAGCATCGAAACAAAAAAATTGCGGAATTCTCTGCTGTCTATATGGGCCAAGAAATCCAAGCTCACAAGGGTTTAATTAGAGTCATGAAGTTCAGTCCATCTGGCTGGTATTTAGCAAGTGGTGGTGAGGACTGTGTAGCACGAATATGGCAGATTACATTAGTGGAAGCATTTCCTAAGTCGTATGGGGGAGAGAACCCTCATGAGTGTGTGGAGAAAATTAAAGTTATTAAGCCTAATCTAGCAAAGGGTCAGAACCATGGCCTTGCAGTAATGCCCAAGAAGGCTTTCCGTATTTCAGAGACTCCACTGCATGAATTCCGTGGCCATAAAAGTGATATCCTGGATATGACATGGTCAAAGTCAGATGTAAGTTGTGCTCTTGATTCTCTATAGCTGGCATATTCATAGACCTGAAATTCCATGAATATATATCAACATGTTTTTATGTATCATAAACATAATTAGTTTTTTTTACCTGCTTTGAATTGGCTTGGCTGCAGTATCTCTTGACCTCATCGAAAGATAAGACAGTGCGCTTGTGGAAAGCTGGCTGTGATGGTTGTCTTGCAGTATTCAAACACACAGATTTTGGTAAGCAGAAATAACATTCACGAACTATCCTGTGTTCTTTGATAGCCTAATGACTTGCTCAGTTTTGATTTATATGTCTTGTTCTAGCGTTGTTGTGTTGATTAGAAAGAGTGTTATAGTGTTCTCCGTACTTTCAGCCATCACAGCTTCAATATTTTCCTGGATAAGAACTTGACTTTCTTTTTCATTCCTTTGAAATTGTCAACAGTGACGTGTGTTCAATTCAACCCTACTGATGAAAGATACTTCATCAGTGGTTCAATAGATGGTAAAATCCGCATTTGGGATGTTTTAGAGAAGCGAGTTGTCGACTGGGCTGATACACGGAATATCATAACTGCTGTTAGTTACCAACAAGATGGAAAGGTTTGAATCTAATCAGAATGTAATTGCAGATTATTTTGCATCATTGGATGCTAATTCACGCTTTGCAAATCAGGGTTTTATTGTTGGCACGACCGCAGGAGTATGTCGCTTCTATGATCAAAGAGGTACATTGAGCTCAGTTTTTACCATCTGTCTGGTTTCTGTTACGTAGGATGTCCCTTTTGGTGTATCAGTATTCAGTACTCTCAAATGAGAAGTTCATTTTGGTGTTTAGGTGAATACATCCAACTAGACAAAGAATTGTTTATGCAAGGGAAGAAGTCTGCCACCAGTCGGATCAACAGTCTGCAGGTTTGATTCTGCCTTGGCTTATTTAGGATTTCTCTACTCATGATTTAGAGAATCAACAGTGTTCTTGCAGCTGTTAATCCAATTCACTAATTTGTGATCGCCACTTTGCAGTTATGTACAAATGATTCCCCTAGGATTATAGTTTCATCAACAGATTCTAAAATCCGAGTTGCTGATGGCGTTGATATCATCCAAAAGTTTGAAGGTATATTTGCTTAGAAGTTGCTCTCTTTCATTTGCATAAAAATCTGTCATTTTCATTTTTTTTCATTTCACGACCTCAGTACTTGTGACCTCACCCATTCTACCTTCGATGCAGGGCCTTGGAGATCGAAGGCTCTATCATCACCGTCTTTAACATCAGATGGTAGATATCTCATATCTGCCGGCAGGGATTCCAATGTCTATATTTGGAACTTTGATATTTCAGGCAGCACCATGCATACAGGAGAAGCTAAATCAGTTCGGTCTCGTGAGATGTTCTTCTCCAAGGACGTGACAACTGCGGTACCATGGCCGGGAGTGCATCAAGATAACCACGTGAAACCGTCCTGCTTGACTGGGAAATCTGTTAGTGCACCCACTTTGCGCCGCCATGGCGAATGCCGTTCCCCTGGGGCTTGGTTTTTTACTGAAGGTATGAGGGGGTCTATGACATGGCCAGAGGAGAAGCTCCCTTCTTCAAAACCTGCAGATGGCCCAAAACTTGATGATTGTCTCTCCACGATATCGGCTGCATGGAACATGGTAATAGTGACTGCAAGCCGCGGTGGAGTAATCCGATCTTTCCACAACTACGGTTTGCCCGTGAGATTATGAGTTGCAAAGACAAATGTAATCAGCTCACTAAAGTCTGACCCCGTGTGTGTGTGTGTGTGTAGCTACTGAAGAAGCTACCAAAGAATTGTAAGTTGAGAGGTGGTGCCTACTAACAACGTGAAGTTTTGTCAGAAAGTGTAAGGTGTAGTGGTGGAAGAATCAAAAAAGAGAATTTTTTTTGTACCCAGGGCATCCACAAACCACAATGCTCCAAAAAAGGGTTCCAAGGAGGGGAGAATATAGGATCGGACCCATACATTAGCGAGATGGAAGCCAAGCGAAAAGATCATGGAGTCGTCGACCCCATGCTTGTGACCGACCCCATGCTTGTGACCCGATCTCAACAAATAAAAAAGGAAAAATTTAGGGTAGGAGCGCCGCCGCCGGATCCGGCGGGTGGAGGGGCGCCGCCACCGAATCCGGCCGCTAGGAGGCTGCGGGAGAGACGCCGTTGCCGGATCCAGCCATTGGGAAGCGAGGCCGATTAGGAGGGCAGGAGGCCATGGAAGAGAGGAGGGGTGGAGGGAGGAGCACCGGCGGGAGCAAGATTAAATTCTTGCCGAAATTTCGTGAGATCTGAGATCTCGTGGACGAGTTTTAAAATATTGGTCAAAGTAAAAAAAAAACTAAAAAAATTTAAATTGCTATGGAAATCTTAGCGAGATCTCGCTATATCTTGGGGATTTTGGCTTTTTTGACCTGATTTGACCAAAATTGATAAATAACCAAAGAAAGTCATTTCCTATCAAAATTTGTTGAAAAACCAAAATTTTGAGATATTTTTAAAACTGCAGAAATACTTTCATATTTTTATAAAATTGTACATACTTTATCATGATGTAAAAATTTATGGTACCATCCTAAGAAGTGTAGGATCATATATAAAAATTTTCAAAATAATTAAACTTCATTTGTTATCTTTAAAACATCAAAACCGAATTAACATAATTGAGACAAGAACATTGTCGAATTTTATAAATTTTCTCGAATGTGATCATGGTCCAAAACTTTTATGAAAACTTAAGAATTTTCTCAGTAACATTCTATAAAATTTTCAATTTTTTACTTTTTGTTTACTCAATCAAATCTATGTATGTATTGAACTTTATTTATTATATTTCAAAAATAAAAACAGAAAGAACATAAATGGTATAGTGCACTTGTAAGAATTTTATAAATTCACTGGAATATGGTCATGATTCAAAATTTTTATGAGACCTTAAGCATTTGCTTAGAACTCTTCTACAAAAATTTCAAAAATTTTAAACCTTTTTTGATTTATAAAGCAAATCGATATATTGACCATGAGGCTTTTACCGAGGATGTAGCATGTTAGAATTTTTGAACTTCTTGATACTTGATCATCATATGAAAATTTTATATAAACATTAATGATACATCAGGAACATCCACAAAAATTTGAAAATTTTATAATGTGTTTTGTACCATTTTTCATTTGGTTGAAGTTCGCCGGTATGGCTTTTATTAGGACAGTAACACTGTCCGAATTATTAAAAATTCATGAAGCTTGATCATCATCTGAAAATTTTATGAAAATATTAGTGATGCATCATAACCATGCACAAAATTTTTTAAAATTGTCTAATATGGTGTGTTTTATTTTTCATTCGGTTCAAACTTGCCGGTCAGCATTTTATCAGGACAGTTGTAATGTTTAAATTTTTAAAAATTTGCTAGATTTGGTAATCATCTGAAATTTTAATAAGAACATCATTGATGTGTCAGAAATATCCATAAAAATTTCAAAATTTTTTGACGTCGTTTGAGGCATTTTTCGCTTGGTGCAATTTTGCCGTGATCTTGGTTTTCTCAGTAGAAAAAATTCCGGATTTGAATGTTTGTTTTTGTGGTTCATCCGGAATTTGTCTAAAATTTATAAATTTTGCCGAGATTTCGTTCTCCATCCACGTCCGAGATTTCAAGCGAAATGAGATTTCAATCCTTGCGCGGGAGGAAAGAGGGAGGTAGTAACATACTCTATATTAAAAAGGATTTGGGAATCTTGAGCAATTAGAGACCAACGTGTTGCCCTCTGAGGAAACCCTAGAAAATTTAGAAATCGCGTTTAGGTCTTTTCTAAAAAATTAAAAATCGTGTTTAGGTCCTTTCGGCTGTTTTTTCAGTAAAATAGACTCGAGAAGTATCGAAATTATGTTTAGGTCCCTACACACGGTTTATAGCTGAATTGAAAATCGCATTTAGGTCCTTTCGTCGATTTTTTTTGTATACTAGACCCGAAAAAAATTGAGATGACATTTAGATCCCTCCACACAGTTTTCTAAAAAAACGCAGATTCGTCGAAGGTTTATAGTGGTCCCATAGATTTGCGGTGGGGTTCTTCCACCGGTTATTTTGCAAAAAAAACACCGGTTCTTTCGACCCAGAAGATTTAAAAAAAACGGAATCGTAAATAGATCCTTCTGCCATTTATTTTGAAAAAAGAGGCCCGTTGTTCCGCAAATTCGATTTGCAAAAAAATCGTGCCAGATTTTTTCCTCAGGCCTGACATCGCGCTTGAGCTACCAAAAATTGTAAGTTGAGAGGTGGTGCCTACTAACAACGTGAAGTTTTGTCAGAAAGTGTAAGGTGTAGTGGTGGAAGAATCAAAAAGAGAATTTTTTTGTACCCAGGGCATCCACAAACCACAATGCTCCAAAAAGGGTTCCAAGGAGGAGAATATAGGATCGGACCCATACATTAGCGAGATGGAAGCCAAGCGAAAAGATCATGGAGTCGTCGACCCCATGCTTGTGACCGACCCCATGCTTGTGACCCGATCTCAACAAATAAAAAGGAAAAATTTAGGGTAGGAGCGCCGCCGCCGGATCCGGCGGGTGGAGGCGCCGCCACCGAATCCGGCCGCTAGGAGGCTGCGGGAGACGCCGTTGCCGGATCCAGCCATTGGGAAGCGAGGCCGATTAGGAGGGCAGGAGGCCATGGAAGAGGAGGGTGGAGGGAGGAGCACCGGCAGGAGCAAGATTAAATTCTTGCCGAAATTTCGTGAGATCTGAGATCTCGTGGACGAGTTTTAAAATATTGGTCAAAGTAAAAAAAAAACTAAAAAAATTTAAATTGCTATGGAAATCTTAGCGAGATCTCGCTATATCTTGGGGATTTTGGCTTTTTTTTGACCTGATTTGACCAAAAATTGATAAATAACCCGCAAGAAAGTCATTTCCTATCAAAATTTGTTGAAAAACCAAAATTTTGAGATATTTTTTAAAAACTGCAGAAATACTTTCATATTTTTATAAAATTGTACATACTTTATCATGATGTAAAAAATTTATGGTACCATCCTAAGAAGTGTAGGATCATATATAAAAATTTTCAAAATAATTAAACTTCATTTGTTATCTTTAAAACATCAAAAACCGAATTAACATAATTGAGACAGTAACATTGTCAGAATTTTATAAATTTTCTCGAATGTGATCATGGTCCAAAACTTTTATGAAAACTTAAGAATTTTCTCAGTAACATTCTATAAAATTTTCAATTTTTTTTACTTTTTTGTTTACTCAATCAAATCTATGTATGTATTGAACTTTATTTATTATATTTCAAAAAATAAAAAACAGAAAGAACATAAATGGTATAGTGCACTTGTAAGAATTTTATAAATTCACTGGAATATGGTCATGATTCAAAATTTTTATGAGACCTTAAGCATTTGCTTAGAACTCTTCTACAAAAATTTCAAAAATTTTAAACCTTTTTTGATTTATAAAGCAAATCGATATATTGACCATGAGGCTTTTACCAGGATGTAGCACTGTTAGAATTTTTTGAACTTCTTGATACTTGATCATCATATGAAAATTTTATATAAACATTAATGATACATCAGGAACATCCACAAAAAATTTGAAAATTTTATAATGTGTTTTGTACCATTTTTCATTTGGTTGAAGTTCGCCGGTATGGCTTTTATTAGGACAGTAACACTGTCCGAATTATTAAAAATTCATGAAGCTTGATCATCATCTGAAAATTTTATGAAAATATTAGTGATGCATCATAACCATGCACAAAATTTTTTAAAATTGTCTAATATGGTGTGTTTTATTTTTCATTCGGTTCAAACTTGCCGGTCAGCATTTTATCAGGACAGTTGTAATGTTTAAATTTTTAAAAATTTGCTAGATTTGGTAATCATCTGAAATTTTAATAAGAACATCATTGATGTGTCAGAAATATCCATAAAATTTCAAAATTTTTGGCGTCGTTTGAGGCATTTTTAAGCTGTGCAATTTTCTTGCCGTGATCTTGGTTTTCTCGAGAGAAAAAATTCGGATTTGAATGTTTGTTTTGTGGTTCATCGAATTTGTCTAAAATTTATAAATTTTGCCGAGATTTCGTTCTCCATCCACGTCCGAGATTTCAAGCGAAATGAGATTTCAATCCTTGCGCGGGAGGAAAGAGGGAGGTAGTAACATACTCTATATTAAAGAGGCTGGGAATGCCGAGCAATTAGGGGGGCCAACGTGTTGCCCCCCTCGGGAGGCCCCTAGAAAATTTAGAAATCGCGTTTAGGTCTTTTCGAAAAAATTAAAAATCGTGTTTAGGTCCTTTCGGCTGTTTTTTCAGTAAAATAGACTCGAGAAGTATCGAAATTATGTTTAGGTCCCTACACACGGTTTATAGCTGAATTGAAAATCGCATTTAGGTCCTTTCGTCGATTTTTTTTGTATACTAGACCCGAAAAAAATTGAGATGACATTTAGATCCCTCCACACAGTTTTCTAAAAAAACGCAGATTCGTCGAAAGTTTATAGTGGTCCCATAGATTTGCCAGTGGGGGTTCTTCCACCGGTTATTTTGCAAAAAAAACACATGTTCTTTTTCGACCCGAAATATTTAAAAACGGAATCGTAAATAGATCATACGCCATTTATTTTGAAAAAAGGGCCGTTGTTCATAAATTGATTTGCAAAAAATCGTGCGATTTTTTTTCATGGCCTGAGATCGCGTGCGACTCAACCTAGTATTTTTAGGTGAGGCCATACATTACAAGAAATAGTTCTATACTACATCATCCTGCTCTAGGATCCAGACGCGTCTTACTCATTGGAGGTGCCCTCCATGAGTTCGGATCCTGAAGTTCTAGAGAAGAGATGATCAATCCAAATGCCTTTGTATATAAGCTTTTTTTATTTGATCTCGTACCTTTTTTTTATTTGTTAGTACCAGTTACACTGCTGCTAGTATTGCTGGCACTGTTGGTTAAAGGAAACCGTTTTAAGGGTGTGTTTGGTGTGGAGCTGGATATTTCTAATTCTATCAGATCTGTGGAGCTAAAGCTGTGAGCATATTAAGAATGTTTAGATGGATCATCTTGTTTACATTTTAGACCAAAAATATAAACTTAATTCACCTTATTTTAACCTACAAACTTTAGATCACAGATGAAGTTAGGATCTAGAGCTCTACCAAAAAGACTAACCTCTCCAAGGTTGAGTAACTAGCATCTGATGCAATAATAGTATCGGTGCAGCTGGTGCCAAGATAGCATCTTGCTATCCCTGTACCTTTCTTCACCCTTCACACGCCATGTGGACCAACCCAACTAATTAAGTCCTGATGTTTTTGTCTGGATTTTAGTCTAGCTAAAGTCAAGCTGGTGAGGACAACTCCTTCCCTTCCTGCGTCAGCTCCCTGGACTGGTGCTTTCCTGGACTCCACTAATTATCGTTAGGCAAGATCAGGCCCTTTATTTCACTGTAGTCAGCATGCGGTTCAGCTGGTGGCTCGGCCCGGGGGAGATGCGCTGTTGGAATGGACGGCGTCCAACTTGGTGGTGGCAGGAAAAGCTCCCACTGAACGCAGCCGAGCCGCAAATTTTGAGGTCCGGCTAATGGTGGCGTCACTCCTGCTCCGCCCATTTTAGACTTGCAAACTTGCGACGCTTCCGGCATCATTCTTCTGCACTGAGTGCCATTCGCACCATCTTTTGCATTCACCTGCTCGAGATCACCACCTTCGGACCAGAGCTATGCATAACTATGCTTATTTCATCCTACGCTCTCTGGAGTCAAACCAGTATTCAACAGGGCCGGCCCCGGGGAGGGGGTAGGGTGGGCGGCCGCCTCGGACCCCCAAAGTCATGGGCAGTGGCGGAGCTAGAAACATTCAAAGAGGGGCTCTGTATGTCTGCGTAAAAACGTGACTGCGGCGAGGCGAGGCCATCATGGCATGAAAAACAACCTGCTATGACGTCGCTACAAATAACTAATCATATATATATATATGTGAAGCCTTTTCCGTACTCCTAGGAGTACATACTCCCACATCTAATATACCACTTAAATAAATGCTTTATACTCCTTTATCACGTTCGGTATACTCTAATAATAATTCTAAGATACTCCAATGCGACATGATTGAAAAAATTTCATCAGAGACCTTTATTTTTTTGCTAGATACCCTTTTCCATATGTATAAGGAATATGTAAACAAATTATGCTATAAAGGGTGGATTTTGATGAAATTTTTCGTAGAACTCACTTTGGAGTATCTTATAATCAGTATTAGAATATACTCAAAAGGATAAAGAGGTATAACAATATCATTTAAATAGTATACTAGAGGTAGGAGTACATACACCTGGGAGTATGGAATCATTTTCCTATATATATATATATCCTGAAGAAGACAAGATTGATGCAGGCTAAAATTGAAGACCTTCTTCACATAGAAAGAGATGCAGAGTTGGAATTCACTCAGGAAGAGTTGAATGCCACCTCATTAATAGATAGTAAGTCGAAACAGCTGCTCAAACCAATAGAGTACTTGTTGACCCATGGTTAGGCATAATAAGAGCAGTGCGACACCATTTGCAATCTAAGTGTTATAAGTAGTTCAACTGGTTAGTGTGCTTTACTTTTTATTATGTTGTTAGCCGGGTTAATTATTACAAATATGATTATGAGGGGAGTGATATTTGTTATGAGTTTTTTCTTTGGGCATCTGGTGGGTGGGGCGGGTGGGCTCAGCCCACCTTACCCGCAAACTCGCCTCTGGTCATGGGGCTCCAGGTGTATACAACTACACCATGGGCTTTAGCCCGATCATGAAAGCAAGCGTGTCTTTGAGTTGATTTGATGAGGTCCAGCGAGAAAGCGAACCGTCCGAGATCGATCAGAGCGCAGCGTGCGCGCCTAAGCCCCGACGCCCTCGCCCAAGTTGTCATGACGCGACGCCCTCAGAGTTCGGATCCGCTGATCGCCTCGCTGATCCGATCGTGATTTGGTCGATCGTCATGACCCACCGATGCGAGATTGATATCAATAGTATAATTGATGACTTTGTATCATAAAATGTTAGAAGAAATTTTTTAAGATGATGCCAAGTGCCAAGTAAGTGTTTATGATTACAATTTACATTTGTCATTTCATCAACTTTAAATTGTTCTATAAAAGTATTTTTTGTGCATCGAATATTAATTTCTTCAATGATGTGTGCTTATAAGACTATATATATATATATATATATATATATATATATGAAGAAGTGGAAGAGACTTCCGTATAAGTTTTAGCCTTAGATTCCAAAATACCGGGACTGGCCTGACCAGTAACGAAGTAAAGATATTGAAATTAGAACTACAGAGACCAGATGAGGATGTTACCGGCGTTGGAGGTACGCTCCAGCGGCCAGCCTGCCTGGTGGCTACGCCGCTGAACCAAACCCATACGTTCAGAGAAGCCAACAAAGGTTTTTCCTTGTACATCTTGCGGTAACAATCGTACATTGTGGGGGCTATGGAGCTTGACGAGATCAATTCTCCTAAATAATTCACATCCACGACGTCGATTTCATGCGTTATCGTCCTTTTGCCGCTAGATACACTGAAGGTCATGTGTAATTTTTTTAATTTTTTGGAAAGGAATATGACGCCTAGGATCGTTACCAAGTGACCACCTCAAACGGAAAAGTGCTTTAGTTTTCAAACTATGTTCAGTTTGGTCTTGACTAACTGAGAAAAAAAGATCTGAAGTGTCGTTTAAAGTGTGGCCATGTTTGTCGTAATTGTAGGCCAACAGTGGAAATAATCACAACTACCACTAAAAAGGTTCTAGCCTTCTAGTCTGATCTTTTCTCTAAGTCTGTTCTCGTCTGATCCTCGTGCTTAAAAGATGGGCACTCAGGCCATGCTTTTGTAGGCTGGTCCGAGCACACCGGTATAGTTCAGTCCAAAACACACTTTGACACGAAATGGACCATGCCGGGACGTCACGTTCTTGATCCTCGGGCTCTCACCGGCGAGGAACTAGTCAGGTGGCCACCGCGATTCAACACATTACTTTTCCTCGCTTGCTCGTCGCTCTCTCCTCGGTGAGGGTGCTCCTCACTCTCTCCTCCTCTCATCGCACCCTGCACGCTCATTGCTAAGAGATTGAGATATATGAGTGAGAGAGAGAGAGAAAACTGAAAGAGATTGAGAGAAAGCAGAAAAAGAGTTCAAGAATGAATAAAACTTAGTTCCTTTTCTCTAATATTTATGTTCATTGTCTATAGATAGTAAGTCGAAGCAATTTGCTCAAACCAATAGAGTACTTGTTGACCCATGGTTAGGCATAATAAGAGCGGTCGACACCATTTGCAATCTAAGTGTTATAAGTAGTTCAACTGGTTAGTGTGCTTTACTTTTTATTATGTTGTTAGCCGGGTTAATTATTACAAATATGATTATGAGGGGAGTGATATTTGTTAACAGAGTTTTTTTGCTGGGCATCTGGCTGGGTGGGGCCGGGTGGGCTCCAGCCCCACCTAGCCCCACCAGCAGCTCCGCCTCTGGTCATGGGGCTCCCAGGTATACAACTACACCATGGGCTTTTAGCCCAGTCGCGAGCAAACGTGTGCTGAGTTGATTTGATGAGGGTCCAAGCAGGAAACGAACCGTCCGACTGATCAGAACGCAGCGCGCGGCGCGCCCTAAGCCCCCGACGCCCTCGCGCCCAAGTTGTCGCGACGCCGCCCCTCCGAGTTCCGGATCCGCTGATCGCCTCGCCTGATCCTGATCGTGATTTGGTCAGTCGTCGCGACCCACCTGATCGCGAGATTGATATCAATAGTATAATTGATGACTTTATATCATAAAATGTTAGAAGAAATTTTTTAAGATGATGCCAAGTGCCAAGTAAGTGTTTATGATTACAATTTACATTTGTCATTTCATCAACTTTAAATTGTTCTATAAAAGTATTTTTTGTGCATCGAATATTAATTTCTTCAATAATGTGTGCTTATAAGACTATATATATATATATATGAAGAAGTGGAAGAGACCTTCGTATAAGTTTTCGCCTTAGATTCCAAAATACCGGGACTGGCCCTGACCAGTAACGAAGTAAAGATATTGAAATTAGAACTACAGAGACCAGATGAGGATGTTACCGGCGTTGGAGGTACGCTCCAGCGGCCAGCCTGCCTGGTGGCTACGCCGCTGAACCAAACCCATACGTTCAGAGAAGCCAACAAAGGTTTTTCCCCTTGTACATCTTGCGGTAACAATCGTACATTGTGGGGGCTATGGAGCTTGACGAGATCAATTCTCCCTAAATAATTCACATCCACGACGTCGATTTCATGCGTTATCGTCCCTTTTGCCGCTAGATACACTGAAGGTCATGTGTAATTTTTTTTTAATTTTTTTGGAAAGGAATATGACGCCTAGGATCGTTACCAAGTGACCACCTCAAACGGAAAAGTGCTTTAGTTTTCAAACTATGTTCAGTTTGGTCTTGACTAACTGAGAAAAAAAGATCTGAAGTGTCGTTTAAAGTGTGGCCATGTTTGTCGTAATTGTAGGCCAACAGTGGAAATAATCACAACTACCACTAAAAAAGGTTCTAGCCTTCTAGTCTGATCTTTTCTCTAAGTCTGTTCTCGTCTGATCCTCGTACTTAAAAAGATGGGCACTCAGGCCATGCTTTTGTAGGCTGGTCCGAGGCACGACGGTATAGTTCAGTCCAAAACACACTTTGACACGAAATGGACCATGCTAGGACGTCACGTTACTGATCCTCGGGCTCTACCGGGCCAGGGGAACTAGTCAGGGTGGCCAGCACGATTCAACACATTACTTTTCCTCGCTTGCTCGTCGCTCTCTCCTCAGCTGACGGTGCTCCTCACTCTCTCCACTCCTCTCATCGCCCCGCACGCTCATTGCTAAGAGATTGAGATATATGAGTGAGAGAGAGGAGAGAGCTGAAAGAGATTGAGAGAAACGGACGAAAGAGTTCAAGAATGAATAAAATTTAGTTCCTTTTCTCTAATATTTATGTTCATTGTCTTACTTTCGTGTGAACAAAGCACAAATAAATCGTGCCTGGACTCGCCGAAGGTGAGCCAGGCGGGCACGATGTGCTATTACGGTCTACGGTTCAAGCACGAAGCACGATGAGCCTGTGCCAGACCGGCCCGATGCCTACCTCTAGTCATGTTCCATCTTTAAAAATTATGTTCTGATGTCAAAACCAACTTTGAGCTCGATTCAATTTATGTTCACAACCGAAATTTAGACTGAGCTTAAGTTAAATGAATACTGCGCTTGGTTTTTAAAATAGGGTGAATACAGCCAAAAAAAAAAGATTAAGCGTATTTTTAACACGACCAAGAACTAGAACTAATGGCGAATATGAGAACAACACGAAACGCTCGATTGTTACTAGAGCACGGATCCTCTAACGTGAGGAAAGGAAGTCACGACGTGACGTTCGGCCTCGCTGACTCCAGCCCTACTCCTCTGCATTGGCGTAGTCATCGGACAGGCTTTTGTAGTTCATGCCGGCAACTTTGTAAGGTATTTCTATTGTATTTTTTGTTTCTCTTCAATTTATTTATAAATTTAGATTGTACAAGACTATATTTGTTATGTCTATGTATAAATTTAGATTACACAAAACTATGTTTACTTTGTTTTTGCTTCATAGTCATTTTAATCCATCCCTCTATTTTAACCCTGACTTAGCTATCCCGTTTTCCATCGCCTTGCTCGCCGAAAGACAACAAAGCCGCAGACTAGGACTGGATATTGTTACTTCCGCTCGTATGGCCGCTCTTGATGCTCTTATACGACAAATAGCTTCGCAGTGCCCCGTCGGTCACATGCGTGAGGATACCGAGAAAGCTCAATCCGCAGCTGAAGGTGCTTCTCCCTCACCTAGGCGGACATGAGGCTGAGCATGCCGTCGACGAGCAACGCTGGGTGCATAGCGGCGGCCGTAGGTTTGCGCGGTGAGGAGGGACATGAGAAAGCTTTAGAACACGAGCTCATGAGGGAAAAAATCTTGCCACACAGTTCTTTATTTATTTAGTTTTTTATATAAGTTACACGGCTTTTTTATAAGTGTCTCTATGCTTTTTAACAGTACCTCTATATTTTCTTTTTTACTTTAGTTTACATAGATTTTAAAGTAAACGAAATGATGAGTAATCACCGTCTATCTTTTATTCATGCTTTAATATTTATATAATTTTTTAAAAAAAAAAGGTATAGATACGTTTCTCGGTTATTTATCGGTTTGCATCCAACATCCAAGTAATCAAATTAGCATTATCATCAATCGTTCTTCCTGCCTAAAGTAAAGAGTCCGCGATTTTTGCTATGGCTTTCTTGTTTCCCTGCTAGGAAGACGATGGAAGATGGGAAAGAGGTGTTGGGGTGGGGCCTAGAAACAAGGGGCGTCAGATGCTCTTGAGCGGTGGATGTGAGGTTCCACGTCGATATAACGTTTCAGTGGCACTGACCACTTGGTGCCTTGTCAGCCCATACTCCTAGGAAGATGGCATTGCCAAGTCAGCAGGAGCAATAGAGGCTCAGCGCCAATGGTCCTCGTGCTAAGAACAAGGATGCTAATAGGCTCAAGCCTATTACAGATCTAATCTAAATTTAATATTATTTTTATATATTTGTATCCAGCTAATAAAAAAAGATTAATTTATGTAGCTCGAACTTATATAGAGTTTATAGTAGACTAGATAGGAACCCGCGCTACGCCGCTCCGCACGAAATTTGATTCGCTAATCCTCTTCGGAAAAATAAAGCTGGAGGACACGAACGCGAATATACGAAACCATAGGTTTTTTTTTGAAACGGAAAAATAAAAGCGAATGACCCGTACGCGAATATACGAAACGATAGGGTATTTTTTGCAAAACCACCGATCGAAGGGGCTGGATGTAATTTTTTATTCTCGCAAAACCACCCACCGGTGAAAAATAGTCTAGAGGAAAAAGGGTGAAAAATTATTAGAGATAACAATCTTCTTTTGTCGAGCCTAATACTCTACGCGTTCACCGAGCAATAATATATGTTCGCAAAATCACCAACCGGCAAAAAATAGTCTAAAGGAAAAAGGGCGAAAAATTATTAGAGATGACGACCTTCTTTTGTCGAGCCTATCACTCTACGATTTCGTAATAATACATGTTTAAAAAAATATCAGAGATCGAGATGGAAAATCGAGTTGGGGAAAAAGTCTAGAAATAGAACTCGCTGGTGAATCTATGGGTCGCTATAAATCTTCGGACGAATCTACATTTTTTTAAAAAAAACCCGCGGTTATGACCCGTTGGCAACATGTTTAAAAAAATATCAGAGATCGAGATGGGAAATCGAGTTAGGAAAAAAGTCTAGAGATAAATGCGAATATACGAAACGATATGGCCCTTTTTGCAAAACCACGGATCGAAGGGACTGGATGTATTTTTTTTATTTTCGCAAAACCACCAACCAGTCAAAAATAGTATAGAGGAAAAAGGGTGAAAAATTATTAGAGACGACAACCTTCTTTTGTCGAGCCTAACACTCTACGCGTTCACCGAAAAAAGGGCGAAAAATTATTAGAGGTGACAACCTTCTTTTGTCGAGTCTAACACTCTACGCGTTCACCGAGCAATAATATATGTTCGCAAAATCACCCACCGGCAAAAAATAGTCTAGAGGAAAAAGGGCGAAAAACTATTAAAGATGACGACCTTCTTTTGTCGAGCCTATCACGCTACGTTTTCGTAATAATACATGTCTAAAAAAATATCAAAGATCGAGATGGAAAATCGAGTTGGAGAAAAAGTCTAGAAATAGAACCCGCCGGTGAATCTATAGGCCGCTATAAATCTTCGGACGAATCTACATTTTTTTTAAAAAAAACTCGCGGTTATGACCCGTTGGCAAATTCATAAGTTGGTATAAACCTTCGACGAATCTGTGTTTTCTTGGTGACGAAAACATTTTTTCCTGGTTTTTTGGGCGACGAAAACATTTTTTCCAGTTTTTTTGTATCGAAAACATGTTTTTCCTGGAAAACGGAGAAAGGACTCGAACGAAGAAGCGAGGATCTGTTTGTTAATTTTTGGACCTGCTTCGCTATCTGAATAATTAGAAAAGGGCTTGTTCGCGATTTTGAACTTAACTGGAGATTTTTCCGTAAAATACCGCGCCAGGGACCTAAACGCGAAGAAAAAAATATATCTTTCTCTCACAAAAAATCACCCAAAAATCCCTGCTTCTTACGTTCAGGTTCTAACACTCTACGCGTTCACCGAGCAATAATATATGTTCGCAAAATCACCCACCGGCAAAAAATAGTCTAGAGGAAAAAAGGCGAAAAACTATTAGAGATGACGACCTTCTTTTGTCGAGCCTATCACGCTACGTTTTCGTAATAATACATGTCTAAAAAAATAGCAGAGATCGAGATGGAAAATCGAGTTGGAGAAAAAGTCTAGAAATAGATCCCGCCGGTGAATCTATAGGCCGCTATAAATCTTCGGATGAATCTACATTTTTTTTAAAAAAACCCGCGGTTATGACCCGTTGGCAAATCCATAAGTTGGTATAAACCTTCGACGAATCTGTGTTTTCTTGGTGACGAAAACATTTTTTCCGGGTTTTTTGGACGACGAAAACATTTTTTCCGGGTTTTTTTGTGTCGAAAACATGTTTTTCCTGGAAAAACGGAGAAAGGACCTGAACGTAAGAAGCAGGGATCTGTTTGTTAATTTTTTGGACCTGTTCGCTATCCTGAATAATTAGAAAAGGGCTTGTTCGCGATTTTGAACTTAACTGGAGATTTTTCCGTAAAATACCGCGCCAGGGACCTAAACGCGAAGAAAAAAATATATCTTTCTCTCACAAAAAATCACGAAGGATCTATCCGTAATTTCGAACAAACGGAGGGACTTTTTCGCGAATTGGCGCGGCGACACGTGGCTTGTCTGGTTGGGCTGGAAATCCTTCGGCTTTAATAGGTTAGATATTTAATTGCCTGATTCTAGACGAATTCGATGCAGTGTAGATTATCACAGACAAACGATCACAATCAGTCTTAGCAAAGCTTCGTACTGATAACGTGTTGTAAAACAATGTTGTCTGCCTTTGATCAAACAAGATACACCAAAGAATAGCAAGCACAAATAGGAAACACAAACAATATAGGAAGGAATTATGTTATCTCTATTATTAGATTGGTTCTCTTGTAAACGGAGTGCCAAATATACAGTAGAAGACAGAGATAGATTTGATTTCATCCACGTAGAGACAAAATCTAACCGAATATAGACTAGAATCATCCTATATCTTAACAAAATCTTGGCACGTTCGTCTGTATCTTAACAAAATCTTAGCGCGTTCATACTGGCGCTTAGAAAAGAATATTTCTAGAATTGGTTTTATATTTGTACCTGTTTTTTGAAATAGAACAAAGAAAAAGACTAGAAAATAGACAGAAACTACTCCGGGCGGAGCTCTCTCCGACAGTCGTGGCAGTAAGCCGTTTTCCCAAAGCACGTGCAATCGACCAAACGAAGCCTCCATACCATTGTGTTCACATGGAAAGGCCCTATCCGCCATCCATCTGGCCACAGCCTTTTTCCTCCTCTCGTCTTTTCCGCCGGCATAAAGACTCCACGCCGGCACCAACACTAACGCGGTCAGTTGACACGCGAACACCACCAGTTCACCACAGCCCAACGAACCCGTGCTTAGTAAATAGTCCTCATTTTACAATTTCTTACCAAACTTCTGAAACTTTAGTTATCGATTTTTTTAAAACATTTAGGTTAGATACATAAAAATCATATATGTATAGATTTAATTTTAAAAAGTATTTTTATAATATTATAATTTTATTCTATTTTATAAACATGTTATAATAGAAATTAGTGATCAAATCTGTGTTTTAGAGATCGCACCGATGTTTAAAACGACAACTATTTGTAACCTGAGGAAGTACTAGCAACCATTAATTTACGAATTCTGTATTCATGTTCTAATATAGCAAGCCAGCATCGCTAAAGAATAAACAAATGATCCATTAAACAAACAATCACTTCTCCTCAGCTCACATAAGAGATGTAAACACAAGTAAAAGTAAGAAAGAAAATAACTAAACAGGAGACATGGCCGGCCCGGCTTCTTCGAAAGTCATCTACTTCTGCTAACTTTGCATTGCTCTCTTTTCTCCCCCTTTATCCGCCCTAGTGGTTGCCCAAGAAACGATTAGCAAAACCAAAGGATAAAAATGGGGCACCAATTAAATTATCATAATCAGTGTCGGGTCCACCACCTTGCGTTGGGCCCACCAGAAAAAGAAAGAGGAAAATGTAACTAAGCTTCGGCCGCTGTTGCTGTCTTGGACGGACGCACCGACGGCGGGCTAAAGATCCGGCAAGCTGCCGAAGAACTTTGCGCAGGTCGCCGGCGACGGCACAGTGGGCGTGTCGAAGAGGTTGCGGGGGCTGGGGACGAACGGGTCGGAGTAGTAGGATGGTGGTTGTCGAGAGGCGCCGCCGTTGCTCGTGCAGCCGCCGCTGCCGCTGCCCGACGAGGCGGCGCCGGTGGAGGCGGCTCGGAGGATGGGGCTCAGCTCGTTCAGCCAGCTGATGCAGTCGAACGGGAGAGGTGAGAACAGGCTGGAGGACGCGGCTGGCGGCAGCGACGAAGGCAGCGGGGACAGGATGCCGGGCCGAATCGAGCCAAGAATATCTGCGAGGCCGCCGTCGTCGGCCACGCCGTCCGTAACGTCCATGTGCTCTGGCGCCGTCGCGGGTATCGGCCGGACGGATCTCTCGATGGTTGCCAGCCTCGCCGCAGGGGACATCGCGGCGGACGGCGAGAGCAGCAGCTCCGGTGGCAGGAACGACTGTCCGAGCACAGGCTCATCCATCTGGTAGTCCTGTGCCTGCGCCTGGGCCTCGGCCGGCGGCGGGTCCGAGCCCGGGCCGGTGAGCCGCTGCACGAGCGCCATGAACTCGCTGGGCTTGGTGTGGATAATCTTCGGCGACGCGTCGTAGATGATCACCGGCGCCCGCTGCGACGGCCCGGGCTGCTGCTCACGCCGGCCCTGCGCCTGCTCCCCCGACGGCTTCTTGATGGCGTGCGACTCCATCCGCACGTTGAGCCGCGGCGGGCGCGGGCCCTGCAGCTGCTTCCGCGGCGTCGTCGGCCGCCCCGACTGCGACGACGACGACGACGGCGCGTCCATCCGCGGCAGGCTCGTCACCCGGGCCCGGTGCTCCGAGGGCGGAGACGGCGACAGCGAGCTCTCTTCGGCGGCTCGGGAGAGGACGTGGAGAAGGGGGGAAAGGGAATCGGGACGGGAATGGGAATGAGAGTGGTTCAACATGAGGCAGGCCAGGCGCGCGCGTGGCCGTGGTGTGGGTTTGTGAGCTCCGCAACGCAGCACACTGGGAGGGAAAAGTCAATGAGACGCGTGGGTTTTACAAAACGGACGGGGGCTTTTTTTTTTTTTACTGCCGCTTCGCGTTAGGTTTGGTTCCGCGCGCGGTGTCGGACGTGGAGGAATCGTTCTTTTTTGGGTCTTTGCGGCAGGACGGCAGCGGACTCGGCCCGCCTCCGTTCCGCGTCGCCGGTGGATTTTTAATCTCTCGGCCAAGGATTTAATTCCGTTTCGGATAAAATCTCGTGTGAGACCGAAATTCGAAATTTCATCGAAATCTTGATATTGCAGATAAATCTCGATCAAAATTTAAATCTAGTCCGTTTGCAATAAAAAACCCAAATCCGAAATTTCAACATTTTTCAACTGAACAAAAAATAGTTCAAACGATATCAAAAAATTTTAATTTTTTTTGAGATTCCTGACACATAAGTGATATTTATGTAAAAATTTCAGATGATTATCAAATCTGAGGAAATTTTAAACATTCGAACATTACTACTGTCATGATAAAATACTGACGCTGAGTTTGATTTGAATAAAAAATGGTACAAACCACATTACAAAATTTTGAAATTTTTTATGTATGGTTATGATACATCATTAATATTCTCATCAAACTTTTAGATGATGATTAAGCTTTATGAATTTTTAAAAATTCGGACAATGCAACTGAAGGCTGACAAATAAATTTCAATTGAATGAAAAATTGTTCAAACCATGCTAGAAAATTTTTAAAATTTTTATAGATAGTCTTGATGCATCACTTATATTACCATACAATTTTCAAAAGATGATCAAACTTGAAAAAATTTATAAAATTCTGAAACTCTTATTATCTCTTTTATGCTAATTTTGTTTTTTATTTTTAAAAGATAACAAATGAAGTTAAAATATTTTATAAAATTTCCTGTTTGATCCTAGACTTCTTAAGATAGTACCATAAATTTTCATAGCATTACAAAGCATCTTTAATTTTATAAAATTCCAACAATATTTCTGCCAAAATTTTAAAATGTCTCAAAAATATTTTTTCGATAAATTATCATCAAAGATCACTTTCTTATGGGTTATTGATGTAATTAAAGCCAAACCTGTCCATAAAAAAAAAAAGCCAAATCTAGACTTTTTTTCATGAAATTTTGCCAAAAAAAATGAAAGTATTGTAGCATTTCAAAAAAATTTCGGCCTGGTAATTTAAATCTTGTGGGCCCCAAAATCCAAGATTTCGCCGAAATTTCAATCTTTGTTCAGGGTACACTAAATTTAATTTAGATAGTTTATTCTTTGATTTAATACATCATATTAGATAGTATTTATTTATATTTTATCGATAGTAAAGTAGTAGAAATATATTTAACAAGGAGTAAGTAAATGACTAAATTTGATTTTATTACTCACCGTATAATACTCTACTAGTATAATGGACGGTAAGATTTCTCTTTCTTCTTGCTTGATAGGTGGTTTATGTTGTGAATTCTCCTTTTTTTTTTCCGCGAATAGTTTACCCCGCTGGATTTGCAGTGGCGGAGGGTAAAATGTGCTGCAGGTTGAACGGGTCCTGGGCCTCCTGGCCGTGCAGAACAAGTACCGCTTGGAACTTTGGTGTTCAGTCCGGGGACCAGGGTGCTACTCGGCCAGATTTTGGTCGCTTTCATGGCTCCGGCAAATGTTTCAGTGGTCCACGAACAAAATCACTGCAGCATCATTTTTTTATTATTGCTGATTCGGCAAAATGTAGGATTTTGAAATTGAGTACTCAGGTTAGCTGATTCTTCTTTGAATATAAGTTGAGAGTGGATCCCATGTAGTCTAATGTACCCATATCTGTTCATGTACAGCTTTAATGGCAGATGAATGTATAAGAAGTCTCTGAAGATCACCAGGTATTCGCTGAATTCAAAACTGTGAACGAATTAAGAAAAGTCTAAAATACATATGATGAATGGATAGAAAAAATCTAAAATATCCTTAAAGAATGGATGATTACATTTAATTTCTACTACCACTACTTACTACTTATATTATCCACTATAAAATTTCTCTTTTCTTTAACCGTACTACTTTTGGCGTGAATATCTGTATATCAACCATCCGATGTCTGTGCCATACGTTGCTCAAACAATTGAGGTAGGATCCACTAATAATTATGAGAACGAGAGCAAACATTTCACTTGAAAAGTTGCTGAAACTATACTCGAAAGTCGAGAAAGATCCTGCCGGAGCTTCGTGAGAGGTATAACAGTGTAAAAGTGCTCGTAACTATGCTACTACTCCCTGGACGCGTATCGTCTGCCAGCAGACTATAGTTGAGGCACTGCCGTGTGGGCTCCACGCCGCACGGGCTCGCGTGGCGGTGCCTCAACGGCACTCTGCCGTGATGGCAGAGAATCTGCGATCCTACTCCCTACCACAGAATTAATTGCATGCGATTAGACAGACAAATATTGACGGAAAATTGTCAAAACGAAATAGGAGATGGAGTCAGAATGTAATGTTTTTGTCGTACCCAACTATTGTTAGGTGTTGATGCATTTATACTTAATAGAGATTATATAGAAGGTAGAGATTACATAGAAGGTTACAACATATCGGACCAATGATCCTATAATCCCGGCAACAATCAATGGATTCTATCTCATCCGGTTGAAACTAGGTTGAGATTGTACTGGAGTCGATCCAACATCTATTTGGTCACCGGCTTCATGAAGGCATCAGCCACTTGATCTGCCGAAGATGCAAAATGAACCTCGAGAGCACTCAAGGCCACCTTCTCTCTGACGAAGTGAAAGTCTACCTCTACGTAGGGGTGTAAATGGAGCGGATAATTTCCGATCGATCCGAGCCCGAATTCGTTTAAAACCCGATTCGAATCCGAAAAAATGATATTCGGTTGTATCCAGATTCGATCCGGATTCGAATCCGCCTATCCGAAAAAAAATATGGGTATCCGATCCGTACCCGCATATCCGATGTTGGTGTACTTTGCACCGGGGTACCCTCTCCGCCGCAGAATTAGTAGGCCCAAAAAGCAGCTTGGCCCAGATGGCCCTCTGGCGGCGGTGGCGGTTCATACATACCTTTCGCGCGTCGCAAGCGGCGGCGGTGGCGTGGTGGCTTGGCAAGTGGGCGGGCGTTTGGGCCCCCCTTGTCAGGCCACGGAGACAACCAAAGGAATGAGGAGAAGGCTTCGCCTCGAAGTCTCCTTCCCCTAACACGATGTGTCAGGGTCATTGATTGCGAAGCATTCTGCTATCAACACGATGACGGCTCATCCCTCTGACGCCTCTTACCAAACCCGTCGCAGGAGCGTCATATCCCGAGCGGACCGGGCGAAGCCACTTAGTGACATTAGATGAGGTTTGAAGGACAAGGCTACAGTAACGGATGTAATAAATGAGTCGTGGGTCGATGTAAGGCTTGAATAATGGGTGTAATTAATGAGTGGTAGATCAGTATAGCGTCACCTTCTCACCTGCCCGAGCCAGTCCCGTCTATATAAGGGCACTCTGGTGCATGGAGAAAGGGGCAAGGAAGGAGAGAGCTAAAATCGGGACTCGGGTCCAGAGAACTCACTCAAGCTCAAGAACCATTGTAATCGCCCTCACATTTCCTCAACAAAGATCTAGCATGTTGTAGGGCTATTACCCGCGCTGGAGGCCTGAATCTGGGTACATCACCATGTCCATCAATCTGTTGATCCCCGGGATTCGTCGTGAGAGAATCATTAGGGTTTCCGGCCACGAAGACGCCCTCTACCGAACCATACCCTCCATCTTGGAGTAGTCAACCCTGTTCGTTGACGGGGTCCTGTCCGGTGAAATACGCCGACATCCGAGATATCCGAAAAATATCAATATAAATTAGTGAAATAGATATCCGATAACAGATCCGATAAACATAAACATTATACATCATATAAGTTCATATGTTGATTGAAATTATACTTGACTGTATATTATTTTTATGTAGGGAAGACACCTATTATTGAATTTGAAATACTTAGACCCTGTTTGGAAGCATAATTTTTCAAAACTATAGTTTTGATATACTATGATTTACAATTGTTTTGTTATGAATACTATGGTTTTACCAAACTATCTTGAAACTATAGTATTCCTTGGAACTATCAACTGTTTGGATGCAACATCACAAATCATGGTATTTGAGTGAAAATAGGCAAGAAGCTAGCCAAAACCATGAAAACTTTAGGTTAGATGGAGTTTCAAATACTCCAAAAATACCATGATATCTACCAAACCATAGTTTTTAATACAGAGTTTTGGGCATGGTAACCAAACACCTCATGGTATAAAATACCATAGTATTCTTAGAAACTATGGTATTACCTAGAAACTGTGAAAATACATTGCTTTCAAACAGGGCCTTATATGTCTTGAAGGTTCTAGTAAAATTTTGTGTATGGTTGATCGATCTTAATATGCATGACATATATGGTTTCTATTTTTATGTATTATCCGACTAACTATTCATGACCGAGACTAACCGTATCTGGAACGATCTGTATTCGCTTCGTATTCACGACCAAAGTAATCCGTATTCATATTGAACTGCATGTCAGATCCGATTCTATATCCAGAAAAATTTAGAATAGGATACAAAATGAGTGAAATCCGTCCATGTCCGATCCGATCCGAATACTTTGCACCCCTACCTCTGCTCGTGTTTCATGTCTTTTCACCCCAGCCGTGGAATACTAGATTGGTCGTAAGATACACTAAGTGGACGCCTAAGGTCACTAGAGAACTTATCCTGGACTGACATCAACGTAGGAGCATCTTTGTATTCCATGTGAGCATGATGAAGAAGATCAAGAGTATACTTTTTCCGTGTCAACCCATTCCCCCTGAATGCACAGCTGCTTCTATGCCAAGAAGATAGCTCAAATGTTCCAAATCTTTGATAGAAAAAGCTATTGCCAGGCTCCAAAGGAGATGGTCAGTTGCTGTGGGAGATGAGCTGGAAATAACAATATCATCCACATACACGAGCATATAGATAACCACAGTGCCATCATTGAAGATAAACAGGGGTGTGTTGGCTATGGAGGGAACAAAACCAAACTATCAAAGCTTGCCATTGAGTCGTGCATACCAAGCACGAGGTGACTGCTCCAGGCCATACAGATTTTTTTTCAATTTGCAAACATAAGTGGGATAAGAGCGATTGTCAAAACCATGTGGCTAGGACATATAGACATCCTCATCAAGAATACCGTGCAAAAAGGCATTACTAATATCAATTTGACGAAGGCACCACCCCTTAGAGAGAGCCACAGAGAGAACCAAGTGAACTATGACCGGTTTAACAACTAGACTAAAGGTATCATGATAAAGGACACCGTAACGCTACATGAAGCCACAAGCAACCAATCGAGCTTTGTATTTGTCAATAGAACCATTCAATCGCTGCTTGACTTATTTGCACCTAGTGACATTCTGTGCAGGTGGCCATGGAACGAGATGCCAAGTATTATTCTACTAAAGAGCTTGGTATTCGGCTTCCATAGCACCACGCCACTGAGGATTTGACAAAGCAAACTTGTGCGACATAGGTTCAACAAAGAAGGCCCGGCGACTAGTCGAATACCTGATGGTACCATCGATCAGTTTGTGAGGCTAAACAATGTTGTCTTTAGATGTGTGAGCATGGGATACTAGTTGCTGGGTGTCATTGTTGGGGTACATGGACCACCTGCTGACCCAGTGACTGGTGCGGCTAGAACAATGGGCGGGTTGGATGCCAGCCTTGGAGCCAGACATGAAGATGGAGCCTGCATCATGTGCACCTCTAGAGTCCAATGGTCAAGTGGCCTAGCATGCATGGGAGAGCCACTGGGAAAAGGCACGTCAGGTGTAGAAGTAGCAACAGTAGCCGATTCAGGGATCAAAGGACCTGAAGAAGAAGGGCCTACACCAACTGTATTAGTCTCCAACATAGATAGATTGTAATTCCACATATAATTAGTATGTATAGCTGACTCAAGTGAAGGAACCAAAATAGATGATTATGGTGTAGGAGTAGTGGAGGTGATGTGGATTTGAACAAGGCAAATGGGAGCACGGTTTCATCAAAAATAACATCATGGAGATATAAATATGACCATTGGCACGATCAAGGCAATTGTAGCTTTTATGTATGCTACTCTACCCAAGGAATACATACATTTTAGAATGAAATTCAAGTTTGCGATTGTTGTATTTGCACATGCTAGGCCAATAAGCACAACCAAAAGTACGAAAGAGGTATGTAATCAGGAGAAATATTTAGAAGGCGAGTGATGGGTGTGCTATTGTTGAGGACTCGACTGGGTATGCGATTAATAAGGTAACAAGCCGTGAGAAATGCCTCATCCCAAAATTGAACAGTAAGTAAGGAATGAGCAAGCAGAGCAAGACCAGTTTTGACAATGTGTCTATGTTTTCTCGGTGATACCATTTTGCTGAGATGTGTGTGGGCAGGAGACATGATGAGCAATGCCATCATGGTGAAAATAACTATACAGTTTGTGATACTCACCACCCCAATTAGTTTGCACTGTTTTAATTTTTGTATCAAACAAGTATTCTACATGAGATTGAAAATTATAGAAAGCTCGCTCAATATTATATTTGCACTTGAGAAAATAAAACAAAATAAAATGATTGAAGTCATCAAGAAAGTTCAGATAATATCGAAAACCGCCGACAGATGGGAGAGCCGGTCCCCAAACATTAAAGTGGACAAGTTCAAGAGGTTTAGAGATTACATGAGTAGAATTATTATAAGGCAATTGATGACTCTTAGTACACTAACAAGCATTACAACCTAAAGACTCTCGTTATGATGGGCACTCAAGTTTATTGGACTTGACTACTTTCTCGATGACTGTATGAGATGGATGATCTAACCTCCTATGCCACTGATCAGGAGACACTTGATACTAGATGATGCTTGTCGATTGGAAACCAAAGTATATGAATGAAAAAGTGGCACCAAGTAGAAGCCTCCCTTACTCCTACCTTGCAAAAGAATTTTATTCATGGCCTTGTCCTTAACAAAGAAGGAATCAGGGTGTATAATATTAGAAACTAGAAGATGCATAGAGAGGAGATGCTTATTTATTTTTGGAACATGCATAACATTTTTGAGAGCTAGAATTTGAGCTAGGCAATACAGAATGACCGATATGCGAAATTGGAAAACCTTCACTGTTGGCGACTTGCATTTGGTCCTTCCCAAGGTAGCACTCATTCATCGTCAGGCGATCGAGATCACTTGTGAGGTGGTCAGTAGTGCCCATGTCCACATACCAATGTGGGTCGATGTTGTAGGAGCCAAAGGTGGCTGAATTTCCAGCACGATGATCCTCCGGTTGGTACACATGGTTGAAACGTTGCCGACAACACAATGCATCATGTACATACTTGCAGTACACCTAGCAAGTGGACTTTCCTCTACCGCTGCCGTAGCCATCGCACTGTGGCTGTCCGCACACATGACCGCGACCTTGACCACCACCATAGACACCATCGCGATTGTTTCTGTTGTGGCGTGTCATGTTGTTTGCAAAGTAATGGATTTCCTAGGACGTCACGTTCTACTCGAGCTAGATCTCATAACCCAGGAGGTAGGCATAGAGATCATTGACACTAACTGGATTGTTACACATGGTAACCGTGGTGACTAGCGGGTCATACTCTAGCCCTAGGCCTGCCAAAATGTACCTAGTGATCTCATTGTACTTCATCTTGTGGAAGAACTTAGACGTAGGCATGTCCTTCTTCTTCTTCTTCATATTTGATAGATGGCAGTGAAGTTGCATCGTCCTCTCCCAATTTTGGGATGAGAACATGGCCTGCAGTGCCACCCACATGTCGGCTGAGGTGGTGAGGTGAGCAACTTGACCGAGGATATCCTCGGTCATTGAGGATAGTAGGGCACCAAGGATGATATTGTCCTGCTGAAACCACTGCGGGTAAGCCATTATTGGTGACCTGGCGTGCTGTTTGTGTTGGCGCCTTCAGCCACCATGATGGTGGGCACGGCAACACTCCCATCGTCATAGCCACAGTAATTGTGGCCCAATAGGATTGTCTTCACCTAAGCCTTCCAGTGAAGGAAGTTCACGCGTATGAGTCAGACGTTGATGAGTTGGCTAAATGATGGCAGTGCGATGGTGTAGCTAGGCAACGAGATCAAGGTGCTAGTGGTGGCAAAGTCCTTGCTCGACGCGGAGGACATGGTGGAATGATGGATGGGCGTGGATCAAGCTCTGATGCCAAGTAGAATGTAATGTTTTTTTGCCCTTGCCAACTATTGTTGGGTGCTGCTATATTTATACTCAATATAGGTTACATGAAAAGTTACAACAGATCAAATCAATGATCTTATAATGGTGACAACAATCAATAGATTCTATCTCTAAAAGATATCCTATTTCACAGCTCGCATGTCGATCATCTTGCCATTGCACCTTTCGTGCATGCATTTGGCCCAATATTTTTGCGTCTGGTTTTGCTCGACGTACCAAGTACCAACCACGCAAGACAACGAAACCGACAAGGTGTAGCATCTGTAATGAGATAAGGCAATCTAAACCGAATACGATTAGAACTCTATCTCTTATTTGTGTAAGCAAATCCGAACTCCTCTCACCTTCACTATATATATTGGGCGTGCCCCATTGTTTTCAATTCAATCTAATAAAGCGAGAGAGAGTTCTACCCCTATATTTTGTGTTCATTGTTCTTACTCTTATGATTGCGATGACAAATTGTGTGATTGATCGAGGGTGAACGACTACATTTCACAACACGTTATCAGCACGAGTTCTACCAAGGCCATCGATCGTGATCGTCTGCTTACGACAGTCTACACGACATTGAATTTCATCCCGCATCACGTGATCATCCACCATCAAGCCCTACGTAAGCGCTTCTATATATTTGTCGATCCTACAGATCGTCATATCCCTTTTTACAGATTAATTACAATGGATGATTTCTAGCAGTTTATGCATCTGTTACTGTTCATCATAAAAAAATGAGATAGGTCTTGAAGACCGCTAGTCGCGTCACCCATCTCCCGTTGCACCATCGCACTGTGTCCTGCAACCATGCTCAGTGGTAGAATCTGCATCGCGCTCGAAGCCGTGCCTTCGTCGGCCTTGCCGCACTCGCCACGCCTTCACGACCGAGTGCCGCTACCAGAAGGCGTAAGGTCGAGCCTGCTGCCGCCGCCAGAGTTCTTCTGCGCGCCACCTCGGCCGTCTTGCAGATGTGCCGCCTTGGCCGCCTCGCATCACCCGCAGCGATGCCGCTCGGCCGTGTCGCCAGTCGCCGCTGCGCTAATCGGCCAAAAGCCTGTAGCTCATCTGTCGCTGGCTGCTTGGGCGATGGAGGTCGCCATCGTACAGGCCGCAAATGCGCCAGAGCAGACGTCGCCCGAAGCTCGTGCCATGCCTCGGTGGCCTCGCCAACTCAGCGCCTTGGTGGCCGCACCCTGAAAGGACCGAGATGTCGCCTAGAGGGGGGGTGAATAGGCGTTTTTCAAATTTTACTTCGCAGCGGAAATTTACTGTTCAGATAGTCCGAAATTTCCTTCAGACTGTCCGAGTGGTTCGGATAGTCCGAGTGACTTTTCGGATAGTCCGAACTGCCTGTGCGCAGAAAACCCTAAAAAGTAAATCTGAGCTATTTAGAGACCCTAGAATGCTCCAAAATGAAATCAAAGGGTTTAAAGTACCTCTAGTAGTCCAGAGCTTACCAATCCCCTTCACAATGGCACTCCAATACTTGAAATCCCTAGATCTCAAGAAAACAAAGAGAAATGCAAAGTAAACTGAACAACAAATGAAATGCACAAAGATTTTTCCCGAAGTTCGGATCCTTGAGGGGATCCTACGTCTCCGTTGAGGCGGCACTAAGCCAGGATCTCTTTCAACCCTTATCCTCTAGGTGTTGCACCAAGCACTCACCCACTTACTTTTTGAATCCTTCCCTTGCGGACGTGGATTCAACCTTTACAAACTTCCGGCGGCGTCCTACACGAAGATTAGGAGCTCACCGGTGACTCCTAGCTGTCTAGGAGTCCTCAACCTCCAAGAGTAAAAGATCTCGTGAGAAATTTGCTTGAGGATGAACCAAGTGCTCAAGCTGAATCACAACTCTTAGATCTATCAATCTCTCCACTTGACCTCCCTCTAAAGATTCAAGGATCAAAGATTTGAGAAAGATGAACTCTAGGGCTTGAGAGAGTGAGAGAGAGAGAGCTCAAATGAATTGAATGCACTATATTTTTGGTAGGTGGGAGATGGAGGGGTATTTAAAGCCCTCCAAAACTAGCCGTTTTTCACTTCAAATGAGACCTTCTGGATAGTCTCAACTTATGTTGGATAGTCCTAACCATTTGAAATCAGGGCAACTGAGCACACAGTTCGGACAGTCCGAACGACACTTCGGATAGTCCGAACCAAAATGAACTTGCCCTAACCGAGGGGGTCCACTCGGATACTCCGAACTAGGGTTCGGACATTCCGAACCAAATTGAACTCGACCAACAGAGAGGGTTAGCTTGGATACTCCGAACCTATGTTCGGACATTCCAAACCAAATTTTGCCTGAGCAACCGAGGGGGCCAGTCCGAACATTCCGAAGGTATGTTCGGATACTCCGAACCTTTTTGAACATTTTGCCCCCAAGACTTTACACATCGACTCATATTTAGACTAGAATTCATCATTGAGCACATTGGATCATTCTAAAGCTATTTCTTGCCATATCCCTCTTAATAGTACGGCAATCCTTAAACTCAAATAAAATTAAAAGTACATATACAACCATTGAGTTTAATCGACGCCTTTTCTTCTCGAATTTGAGGGACCTCTTTCCTTAAACGACTTTCCCATGAGCGTATTCATCTGTTCTCAATACTCATAAAGCTCATTAGTCACTTAATCTTGTTGTCATTAATCACCAAAATCATTAAGGGGCCTAGATGCACTTTCAATCTCCCCCTTTTTGGTGAATTGATGACAACACGATTAGATTTAGATAAATTTGAAATGAGAGAGTATTTGGAAGACCAAATACATGGTAGGCTCCCCCTAAATGTGTGCATTAAAGAAATTTGAGAGGTGTATCAAATGCATATATTTACGGGAAATTTTTGCGAAAGCTCCCCCTAAATTTCTACTTTCGAGAGAATATAACATGATATATGGCAGATAATTTGCACAAATAAATATAACATGATATCACACAGATGCATTGCTAAAGGGAAATTGAATTAAGCAAATAGTTCAATCAAAATTTCAACATCCAACAAGCAAGCACAAGCATAAGCATAAGCAACAATAGTAATAGTTCAACCAAGCACATAAGCATAAGCAAATCTAAGCAAACAACCACAACCGAAAATGATAAATCTAATGCTCCTCACTCCCCCTTTGGCATCAAGACACCAAAAGAGGTCACTCCTCGCTGCCATCATCGCTGCCGCCATTCATCGTTGTCCTGAGCCGCGCGATATGGAGAGTCGCTCATCATCGCCCGATGGCGCCAAGTGGTGGGAAGGTCAAGAGTCTGCTGTCGCCGAATCAACAATCGCAGAATCAGACTCTGACTTGGACTCCTCAGAAGAACAAGATAGGTTGAGCTTCCCTTTTATGACATTGAGCTGACGACGAGTGTCGGTGATCTTCTCATTCATTTGCTTGATTTTCTTGTGATTCTTTATCCCAAGGCAGAAAATGGCACGGAGCATGGACTTGATAGAGCCACCTGGGGAGGAAGGATCAACTGCAGAAGGTCTCGCTGAGGGAGCCCCTGACCTGGTACTGGGCGCAGAAGGAGCAGGAACTGGTTGAACTGGAGGAGGTGGAGCCTTGATCAGACGAACTCGGTATGGGACATGCTCCACATCCTTAGCAAACCATAAGCCCGAGATGCTTTCCACCATACACATCACATAGGGCGCAAATCCACAGCTGCTACGCGGGCTAAGGGAGTTGAGGCGGATCTCCTGCCATATGAAATCAAAGACATCGAACGGTCTAGATCCCTCGCTAATCCTCAAAAGCAAGTTCCTAGAGTAGGAACTGATATTGGTGGCGTCTCCCTCCTTGGGCCACAAAGTCTTCCTCAACAACTTATAAAGAATAGCATAGAATGGCTTCAAACCTTTTGTGGTGCCCAGCTTGAAGTTCTGAGAGTCGTCATACAGAGGAGTCAAATCATTGATACCAGCGGAGTCAGAAATATGCAGCTTGTCCAAATTGTCCCAACCTTTAGTGGAGAATCCGATGCAGTCAGCGAATTGAGTCTTTGTCACAGCATAGTACAACCCATCTACCATGAACCACATGGTGCTCTCAGCATGGGTGTCAACATACAGAGTTGCATAAAACTGAGCCACAACTTCATTGTTCCATTTGCACTTGAAGGACATGATCTCTCTCAAATTGTGGCGCTCACAGGCAGCAATCACTTCATTGAATACTGTGTCCTCCTGCTGTGCCATATAGTCCCAATCAATATATTGCATTAAAGCCACTGGGTTCTTCTTTTCAGCTATCACAGAGTCATAGAAGTCCTGCTGGAAATGAGTCCAAAACCTCTTGTCCACATAATCTTCTTGTAGATACAACAGAGGGTCTTGGCTTCTGTGCTGGCGGACTTCTTTTCCTCTCCCTTGCCCAATACAGTAGTCTATCTTTTTCTTTGGAGTGACACCCATCGGAGTTGCACTTGACTGAAGAAGATGAATTTCCAAAGGGCCAATCAGCCCTTCCTTCCTACTGAGTAGCACACTTGGCTGCCCTCAACCTAGGCATGGCAGCCCTAGGATCCTCAGCACCACTGCCTCCTTGCCCCTCATCACCTTGATCACCACCACCCTGACTTGAAGCACCCTTATGTGAAGACTTCTTTCTTTTGCGAATAACTTGGCGCTTCTGCCTCCCGGCTGACGGAGCGAGAGGAGACTCCGGAGGGGAACCTTGAGGGGAAACAGCGGGAGCCACCGAAGAGCCACCAGCGGCAATATCATGCTTTGCTTTCTTCGAGCGAGCCGCGTCGATGTCCGTTTGACTAGAGCGGGGATTGCCACCCTGAGAAGGATCCATCCTAAAGGTGTACAAGGGTGGAAACAAGATTAGACTCTAATTATAACCTAGATGAGCAACAAAGAGTTAAAATGAAGTCACCATCTTCGGATAGTCCGAAGTTATCTTCGGATAGTCCGAAGGTTTCTTCGGATAGTCCGAAGTTTTCATTCGGATAATCCGAACATCTTCGGACACTCCGAATGGAAACTCGGACATTCCGAGGTGACAGTTCACAAACCCTAAATTCTCAAACTAGATAATAATTCAACTATATTAAGAGCTAATCATGGGGAGACTATCCTAACAAGGTCTAGAATGGTCTAGAGTCCAAGGATTCTCAAGATGAACACGAAAAATAACCGGCATTCGGAATAGATTGAACCAACCTTTTGAAGAGGAAAACCCGGGTTCCCAAATCAAATCGAGGGCAAGAACTTGATGGAGGAGAGTCCCTTGGGCTTGGAGAGGATCTTGGAGCCCTCAAACCGCAAAAACTCCGACCAAAACCCTAGATCCGAGTGTTGGGGCGGAGTTGAGGAGAGAGAAACGTGAAAATTGGAATGAGGGGAAGAAAAGAAGAAGAGAGAGGGTCGGGCTGGTTAAAAGGCCCGAGACCCCACTTCGGACAGTCTGAACCAGTTCGGATAGTCCGAATGGAATTTCGGACAGTCCGAACTGTCTTCTCAGGATGGCATTAAAACAAGGGCAGGAATGACTCCGGAGCGAGCAAAAGAAGAGAGGACTTAATGAGTCAAGTCAACAAGTGATCAGCAAGCCATACAACCATTCAAACCATGATCACAAGATGATTGACAAGATCCTAAGATCAAAAACCAAAGAACACAATAAACTTAGAGAAATAAAGTGAATAAGGTTTTCTAAAGCATTTTTCAATCACCAATCAAAGTGTGAGCATGTTTCAAGCCAAATTGCGAGAATCTAGAATATTTAGCCCACTCAACTCGCAAAATCTCTTTTCATCAAGAGGCTTGGTGAATATATCGGCTAATTGATCATTTGTGCTCACATGTTGGATATCGATATTGCCTTTAGTGGAATGGTCTCTTAGGAAATGATGGCGGATATCGATATGCTTTGTACGGAAATGTTGGACGGGGTTGTTGGCAATTTTTATGGCGCTCTCATTGTCACACAAGAGTGGAACATAGTTATAGGTTAGGCCATAATCATTTAGAGTTTGTCTCATCCAAAGCAATTGGGCACAACAACTCCGTGACAATGTATTATTTCGGTACTGATAGATAGGGTTGATGAATTTTGTTTCTTAGAGGACCAAGAAACAAGGGATCTACCTAAGTATTGACAAGTCCCCGAAGTACTTTTCCTATCCACTTTACATCCGGCGTAATCCGCATCAGAATAGCCAACTAACTCAAATGATGAACCTTTTGGATACCAAAGCCCAAAATGAGGAGTGTGCACTAAATATCTCAAGATTCTCTTTACAGCCACCATATGGCACTCTTTGTGAGCGGCTTGAAATCGTGCACACATGCACACACTAAGCATGATATCGGGCCTAGATGCACAAAGATAAAGTAAAGAACCGATCATCGAATGATATACATTTTGGACGATCGGTTTACCATCTTTGTCGAGGTCTAGATGCCCATTGACTTGCATTAGCGTCTTGATTGGCTTGGCGTTCTCCATACCAAACTTCTTGAGCATGTCCTTGATGTATTTGGTTTGGCATAAGAAGGTTCCTTCCTTGAGTTGTTTGACTTGAAACCCGAGGAAGAACTTCAACTCACCCATCATGGACATCTCGAATCTCTTAGTCATAATCCTGCTAAATTCCTTGCACAAATGTTCATTTGTAGATCCGAATATAATGTCATCAACATATATTTGACAAACAAATAAATCATCATCAATATGTTTAGTAAAGAGAGTGGGGTCGGCCTTTCCGACTACAAAACCTTGATCGAGAAGAAAATCATGAAGACACTCGAACCATACTCTTGGAGCTTGCTTAAGTCCATAAAGGACCTTGTGTAGGAAGTAGACATGGTCCGGGTGGTTCGGGTCTTCGAAGCCGGGTGGTTGCTCATCTTAGACTATTTCGGAGAGTGGTCCATTTAGGAAGGCACTTTTCACGTCCATTTGATACAACTTAAAATCATGGTGAGTAGCAAAGGCAAGCAATATTCTAATAGATTCAAGCCTAGCTACGGGAGCATATGTTTCATCGAAATTCAAACCTTCGATTTGCGTGAAGCCTTGAGCAACTAACCGGGCTTTGTTTCTCGTCACAACCCCATTCTCGTCTTGCTTGTTGCGAAATACCCATTTGGTTCCAATCACGTTTTGCTCGGGTCTTTCGACAAGCTTCCATACTTGATTACGCTCAAAGTTGTTTAGCACTTCTTGCATAGCCATCACCCAATCCGGATCTTGGAGTGCTTCTTCTACCTTAAGAGGTTCAAGAGAAGAAACAAAAGAGTAAAATTCACAAAAACTTGCGACACAAGATCTAGCCTTGTTAATGTCTCCAAGTATGTTGTCGACCGGGTGATCTCGTTGTACGCTTTGATGGACTCTTGGATGAGGTACGGTTGCGTTGATTCTTTGGATTGGACCCTCATCGTCTTGGGTGGCGTTCGTGCCGTCTTGAGCTCGCATTGAGGAAGAAGGAACATCATCCGCAGCGCCCATCGTCGCATCATGAACATCTTGAGTTGAAGTGCTTGGAATTGCATCTTGCTCAAGTGGTCTTACTTCTCCAATTGCCAATTTCTTGATCGCTTCGCACGGGGGTTCTTCCCTGTCAATCACAGCACGATCAACTTGTCCTACTTGAGAATCGTTAGTTTCATCAAATGTCACATCACGCGAAATTTCAACCACACCGGTGGTGTTGTTGAAAACTCGGTATGCATAGGCATTTGATCCATAGCCAAGCAAGGAACCTTCATCTACTTTAGGAGCAAATTTAGAGGACTTAGCTTTCTTGTTGAGGATATAGCATTTACTCCCAAAGACCCGAAAGTAGAATACATTTGGCTTCTTGCCGGTGAGGAGCTCGTACGCCGTCTTCTTCAAAATCTTGTGGAGGTATAGACGGTTGGTACTGTGACATGCGGTATTGATGGCCTCCGCCCAAAATATGTTGGAGACTTTGTACTCGTCAAGCATTGTCCGCGCCATCTTGATGAGTGTGCGATTCTTCCTCTCGGCTACCCCATTCTGTTGAGGGGAATAGGGAGCCGAGAACTCGTGTTTGATGCCTTCTTCATCGAGATACTCCTCAACTCCGGTATTCTTGAACTCAGTACCGTTGTCACTCCGAATTTTCTTGATCTTCACTTCAAACTCATTTTGAGCCCTTCTCATGAATTTCTTCAAGCTTCCTTGAGCTTAACTTTTATCATGCAAGAAAAATACCCAAGTCAAACGCGAAAAATCGTCAACAATAACTAAACCATACTTGTTTCCTCCAATGCTTATGTAGGTGACGGGACCGAACAAATCCATGTGAAGCATCTCCAATGGCCTTGAGGTGGTCATCACGTTCTTCGCGGGATGAGAAGCTCCAACTTGCTTCCCGGCTTGACACGCGCTACATACTCTGTCTTTCTCAAAAACAATATTGGTTAATCCAAGAATGTGATTGCCTTTAAGAAGTTTGTGGAGGTTCCTCATACCAACATGGGCAAGTCGGTGATGCCACAACCAACCCATGCTAGATTTAGCCATAAGACACGCTTTCAAGGTTGATTCTATCCGTAGTAAAATCTACAAGATAGAGATTTCCTTTAAGCCGCCCCTTAACGGCTATTGAACCATCACTTCTTCTTACGACATCCACACCCTTATCACTAAAGACACAATTGTAGCCCGCTTCATACAATTGAGCAACGGACAACAAATTGTAGCTTAGTGATTCGACAAGCAAAACATTATTCAAATGAAAATCATTTGTAATAAGAATCTTACCTAAACCTACCACTTCACCTTTTCCATTGTCGCCAAAAATGATGCTTTCACTATTTACTCCATTGGCGTCCAAATGAGCGAACATTGCCCTTTCTCCGGTCATGTGATGTGTACACCCGCTATCCAAGATCCAACTTGATCCAGCGGAGATGTAGGCCTACAAAATGAAATTTAGTTCTTGCTCTTTGGTACCCAAACTTGTTTAGGTCCACGCACGTTAGTAACAAGTGATTTAGGAACCCAAATAGATCGCACATAAGAGTTATCTTTGGGCTTACCCCCAATGTGACAAGCAACTACTCTACCAAGGTTAGTCCTTTTAAGCACATAAGAAGCAAAGAAAGTGGATTGAGCCTTATACTTAGAGTTTGCTTCGGCTTTAACAAAGTGTATGGGGTTGTTCAAAGGAGCAACCACGATGTGGCTTCCTTTGCCCTTAGGTGGAACGTACCCAAGCCCATGTTTCATGAGGTTACCTTTGCGCTTACCAAGAAACTCCTCTAATCCTTTGCTAGCCTTGTAGGACTTTTGAAGTCCATCTTCGAGCATTCCCTTGAGCTTCTCATTTTCATGAGCTAGTACTTGCAAAGCCTCAAGGTTAGTGGCATAAGTATCAACATTAACGTTGTATCATCTAGCACATCCATTGCTCGTAGAAGGTAATGAAGAATTGGAGCTAATGGTCGAGGTAATCGGAGGGCTATTCTTGAGATCAACAAGCTTCAACTCAAGAGCCTTGCAAGCGTCCTTTGCCTTAGCAAGTTCCTCTTCAAGTGAAGCGTTGGTGATCTCGAGACTAGTCACCTCGGATTTGGTCAATTTTGAGTTCTTAACCAATTCCTCATTTTTCTCTCTTTCAAAAGATAAGCTCTTCTCTAGCTCACGATTTTTCTCCTTTTCGAGGATAAGCAAATCTTCTTGAGCCTCGAGAGTAGCTTCCTTTTGTTCTACAACTTCCTCCAATTTTTCAATATCTTTTAGAAGCAAATTTAACTTATGAATGTCAAAGTTTTTTATGGATTTAAGCATAGAGTCAACATCATCATCACTATCGCTATCGCACTCATCTAGACAATCATTAACAATGGAGGGAGTGGAGTCTTTTGATGATACCTTGTGCCCCTTTGCCATAAGGCACATTGGAGCGTCGTCGTCGTCATCGCTCAAGTTGTCGAAGAGGCTCTTCGACGTTGTTGAGGTGGTAGGCACGGCGATGGCGACGGAGGCAATTCCTCCTTCCTCGTCGGACTCGAGCTTGAGTCGGAATCGAGTTTGAATCCCACTCTTCTCCAATATGCGTTTGTCCCTTGTGCTTGTAGTGCTTGAATTTCTTACTCTTTTCTTTGTCTTTGTCCCGGTATTTGTCTTTCTTGTGAGGCTTCTCATCTTTGCTCTCCTTATGCGGACACACGGCAATGAAGTGGCCGGTTTCACCGCATTCATAGCATCTTCGGGTGGAGTGTCTACCCTTTGATTTTCTTCCAAAGCTCTTAGACTGACCTCCTTGTCTGAAGTTCTTCTTCTTGAAGAATTTGTTGAACCTTCTCACGAATAGAGCCATATCCTCATTTGTCAACAGACCACAGGACTCTTCATCTTCACTTGTGCTCTCTTCTGCTTGGCGCACAATCTTGACGGCCTTCAGGGCAATGCCTTTCTTTTTGCCCGACTTGAGTTCTTCAACAACTTCGGCCTCCTTTATCATCATCTCATCCATCATTAGCCGACCGATAACATCATGAGGTGTCAATGTGTCAAAGTTGGGCCGGTCTCAGATTAATTGAACAAGGTTGCGGTTGGTAGGAGTGATCACACGAAGAATTATCTTCACCACGGCCTTGTCCGTAAGATCGGTGCACCCAAGACCCTTAGCTTGATTCACAAGCACCATCAAGCGGTCAAACATTTTGGTGTAGGATTCTCCCTCTTCCAGAGTGAACCGGCTTAGCTCACCAATAATGAGCTCTATCTTCGATTCTCGGACACTTGAAACTCCTTCACGACTGACCATGAGCCTATTCCAAATGGCTTTTGCTTCTTCAAGTCCATCGACTCGGTTGAACTCGGAATCACTTAACGCATTAAACAAGGCATTGACGGCCAAGTCATTGAAATGTTAATCTTTATCTTCTACGAGAGTAAGGTTGTTCGGATCAACGGGCTTGAAACATGTTTGCACAATCTTCCAAATAGAAGGGTGAAGCGATCTCAAGTGCATCTTCATCTTATGTTTTCATGCGGCATAGTGAGTGCCATCGAAATGAGGCGCTCGACCGGAGGGTACAGAGACATAAGATGGGGAGCTTGAGACACCAAGAGAGGTGTAATCAAATGGAATAGCAACCTCAATACCGGAGCCCGTATCCATGGTTTGGTTACGGCCTTCGGTATGCTTCTGTGTATCCGACATTTTAGATTCTCCAAGCGGTTAAGCCAAACTACGGAGATTTGGCTCTGATACCAATTGAAACGACCGAGATGTCGCCTAGAGGGGGGGTGAATAGGCGTTTTTCAAATCTTACTGCAGTTAGAAATTTATCGTTGGATAGTCCGAATTTGCTTTTGAATTTGTCTGAGTGGTTCGGAAAGTCCGAGTGACTTTTCGGATAGTCCGAACTGCCTGTGCGCAGAAAACCCTAAAAAGTAGATCTAAGCTATTTAGAGACCCTAGAATGCTCCAAAATGAAATCTAAGGGTTTAGAGTACCTCTAGTAGTCCAGAGCTTACCAATCCCCTTCACAATGGCACTCCAACACTTGAAATCCCTAGATCTCAAGAAAACAAAGAGAAATGCAAAGTAGCAAGAACAACAAATGAAATGCACAAAGATTTTTCCCGGTTCGGATCCTTGAGGATCCTACGTCTCCGCTGAGGCAAAGACTAAGCCGGGTCTCTTTCAACCCTTATCCTCTAGGTGTTGCACCAAGCACTCACCACTTACTTTTTGAATCCTTCCCATGCGGACGTGGATTCAACCTTTACAAACTTCCCCGTGGCCCCACACGAAGATTGGGAGCTCACCGGTGACTCCTAGCCGTCTAGGAGTCCTCAACCTCCAAGAGTAAAAGATCTCGTGAGAAATTTGCTTGAGGATGAACCAAGTGCTCAAGATGAATCACAACTCTTAGATCTATCAATCTCTCCACTTGACCTCCCTCTAAAGATTCAAGGATCAAAGATTTGAGAGAGATGAACTCTAGGGCTTGAGAGAGTGAGAGAGAGAGAGAGCTCAAATGAATTGAATGCACTATGTTTTTGGTAGGTGGGAGATGGAGGGGTATTTAAAGCCCTCCAAAACTAGCCGTTTTTCACTTCAGCCCGAGACTGTTCGGATAGTCCGAACTTATGTTCGGATAGTCTGAACCATTTGAAATCAAGGCAATTGAGCACACAGTTCGGACAGTCCGAACGACACTTCAGATAGTCCGAACCAAAATGAACTTGTCCTAACCGAGGGGGTCCACTCGGATACTCCGAACCAGGGTTCGGACATTCCGAACCAAATTGAACTCGACCAACAGAGAGGGTTAGCTCGGATACTCCGAACCTATGTTCGGACATTCCGAACCAAATTTTACCTGAGCAACTGAGGGGGCCAGTCCGGACATTCCGAAGGTATGTTCGAATACTCCGAACCTTTTTGAACATTTTGCCCCCAAGACATTACACATCGACTCATATTTAGACTAGAATTCATCATTGAGCACATTGGATCATTCTAAAGCTATTTCTTGCCATATCCCTCTTAATAGTACGGCAATCCTTAAACTCAAATAAAATTAAAAGTACATATACAACTGTTGAGTTTAATCGACGCCTTTTCTTCTCAAATTTGAGGGACCTCTTTCCTTAAGCGACTTTCCCATGAGCGTATTCATCTGTTCTCAATACTCATAAAGCTCATTAGTCACTTAATCTTGTTGTTATTAATCACCAAAATCATTAAGGGGTCTAGATGCACTTTCACACCCACAGCGAAGATGGCGACGGCACATGCGAAGCCGACCCGAAGCGGCGGCGGTGCCCACCCGCGAAACTCGTGCCCTAAAGAGCGTGTGGCAAAGGCAACGACGACCAATGACGCCTCGGTTTCCCCGCTCGGCCAACGCAAGGCCGGAGGCCACGACAGAGGAAATGCCCAGAATCGGCGATGGACTATAGCGCCTGCTGCCTATGTGGACGGAAACCCTAGCCGCCGATTTTAGTCGATTGACGCATGGGTCGGATGGGCCAGGCCGCCATACCAAGCGAACGGGCCAAGAAAGCTGAGTGGGCCGCATGGTCAGGCAACCGAGCAGGCCGGATGGGCTGGCAGCCGCGCCAAAAAAAGGAAGAAAAAATAAATTTTTTGAATAATGAGTATTAAATTTTGAAAATTGACTATAAATTCTAGAAATTAGTTTTTCTAGGTTTATGGGCTTCCATAAAATTTTGATAAATTAGAATTTAGCACATTCTGGAAGTTCTATTCTATGGGTTATTTGCTAGCATTATTATATGTGCTAAAATTTATTCTTCAATTATTAAGTAATTCTGAAAATTGCTTAGTAATTCACAGAAATGCTAGAAAATTATTAAACAGATATGTGTGTCCCATTGCTCTATGCCATGTTGCTAGAATAATTTTCTAAGCATGTTTTTCATATTTATAGGTGCTGGACATATTATTTCCTATTATTCAGTAATTTTGAAAATTACTTAGTAATTATAAAAAAATGAAAAAAAGCTAGAAAAATTCTAAAAAATTTCACATTACATAGTATGAGTTTAATGTCTCTGTATTAATTTTCTTAGCATTATGCCATGTTAATCTTATGTCAAGTTTTTTTAATTGGTAATTCTGAAAATTGCTTGATAATTAGCGTAAAATTATGAAAATGTTAGGAAAATCCTAAAATATATAGGATAATTATCTACTGAATATATATAGACTAGACTTTACTGAATCAATAATAAGTATGCAAAATAATATTTTACCCAAAGTAAAATCCTGTTTTGTTTGCATATAGGATATGTCTGACATCGCAAAGAAAAAATTTGCTGAGCTTGCCCTGAATGACAGCAACTACCTTACTTGGGCAATAGATGCCAAGATCAACTTGACAACCCGATCTCTTAGAGCTGCAATTTTCGAGCCTGAAACTGGTACTCCTGCTCTCCCTGAAGCTGCTAAATACGCTGCTCTGCACTTCTTGAGGTACCATCTCCATACTGACCTGAAAGCCAAATATTTGATGGAGGAGGATCCACTGGTTCTATGGAATTCCCTGAAGAAACGATATAACCAGCAAAGATCCGTTTTGTTGCTAGAAGCACAACGTGAATGGACCCTCCTACGCTTCCAATATTTTAAATCAGTGGTAGCGTACAACTCTGCCATGCACAAAATAGTTGCCAAACTAGCATTATGTGACCAAAAGATTACAGAAACTGAAAAGACTGATAAGACTTTGTGCACATTCCACCCCAAATGAGAATACTGCAGCAACAATATCGTCATGCAAAGTAACAGAAGTACTCTAAGCTGATATGCATTCTGCTAGAAGCAGAGAAGCATGATGAACTTCTAATGAAGAATCATCAAGTCCTACCTAGTGGAAGTCATGCATTGCCGAAAGCACATGCAAACGCTCAGTAGACTAGCAGTAGCCGAGGTCACAGAAAGGGCCAAAAAAACTGAAAGGGGATAAATGGAAGAATGATAAAAATCATAAAGGAAGAGGTAAATCCCAATGGAAAACAAAAGAAAATGGATCAGGTCGCTTCCAGAAGAAAGGACCAGCAAAGAATGCTACCGATCCTAAACAACCATGCTATAGGTGTGGATGTACTGGTCATTGGTCACGTACATGTTACACCCCAAAGCATTTGGTGAAACTGTATATGAAATCCTCTGGGAGATTCAGAAGAATCAAGGGAATAAGGAGGAGGCGCACTTCACTTCTCAACTTGTTATTGATAATAAAATGGACTTGGATTATGATCAAGTCTCCGACCCCATTGAAGAATTCAAGAAGTGCCTCCTTGGTTATGGTGATACTCCCATGGAGGAGGATGATCTTATTAGGGATGAGCTAAAAGAATTCCAGAAGAATAAAGACAAATCCCAGGAGGATGATATTAATGATTTGTATGAAGACATGCAGTAGTCTCCGAGTTTCTCCTTTAGAGTCGATGTCGCATTATCCTTTAGAGTCTCCTTAAGAGTCTCATTTATCAGTTTAGTTTTTGTATTCCCGGATGAACAATGGTCTACGCTCCTGTTGAGCGATTATTAGTCAAATTTAATAAAGTTTGATTTTTCCCAGAAAAATTTATTTAATCATGCTATACTTGTTCTATATTATTTATTCCCGATGCAACAAATGTTTGATTGATTTTATTTATTTAATATAGAACTCCTGAATAATCCAATAGCGGAGGAGGAAATCTATCTTGTAGACATTTGCACTACAAATACGATTCTTAGGGAAACTAAATATTTTTAGACATTATTTAAGAAAACTGAAAATATTATGACCATCGGCAGAAGCGATGCTCTTATTGTTGGCACTGGAAGAGCCATCATAGTTCTCCCTATAGGCACCCGTATAATTATAGAGAATGCCCTATTACATCTCGAGTCCAATCGCACTCTCCTAAGTTTTAAAGACATCCATCTAAATGGTTTCCATATAGAGAGTAAAAATGTGGATGGTACAGAATACCTACCCATGACTAGGTTTAACAGGTATAATAAACATGTAGTCGAAAAACTTCCTTCCTTCTCCTCCGAACTATATTACACATATATAAAACCTGAAGTTTATGTTGCAATGAAAACCATAGTTAAAGCCCTAGAAATATTTAAGATCTAGCATGATCGTCTGGGTCATCCTAGATTGAATATGATGAGAAAATAATAAATAATTCTACTGGTCATAATATAAAAACTACAGCTTTTCCCAAACGTGAAGCTTTTATATGCCCTACTTGTGCTAAAGGAAAGCTGATAATTCATCCCTCTCATCTTAAAATTAGGGAAGAATCACTGAATATCCTGGCGAGAATTCAAGGTAATATCTGTAGACCAATTTAGCCCTTGTCGGGCCCCTTCAGATATTTTATGGTTCTAATAGATGCTTCTACTAGATGGTCCCATGTATATCTTTTATCTACTATGAACCATGATTTTGCTAAATTAATTGCACAAATCATTAAATTGAGAGCCTCCTTTCCAGAAGAAAGGATTAAGTCTATTCGCATGGACAATGCTGGCGAGTTTACCTTAAAATCATTTAATGATTATTGTATGGCTCTGGGCATTAATGTAGAGCATTCTGTACCTCATGTCCACACTCAAAATGGCATTACAGAGTCATTAATTAAGAGAGTAAAGCTTATTGCTATGCCACTCTTGCAGAATTGTAAGTTACTCACCAGCTGTTGGGGCCATGCAGTATTGCACGCTGCATCATTAATTCAACTCAGACCAACTGCATACCATGAAATTTCTCCCTTGCAGCTAGTGCGTGCAAAAGAACCAACTATTTTCCATCTGCAAAAATTTGGTTGTGCTGTATACGTACCAATCTCTCCACCACAGTGTACCACCATGGGACCTCACCAGAAGTTGGGGATCTATGTAGGTTATGAATCTCCGTCAATTATTAAATACCTACAACCTATGACAGGGGATTTGTACACGGCTCGGTACGCTGATTGTATTTTTGATGAGAATAATTTTTTGGCATTAGGGAGAGATAAGTACCACATTGAAGAATGTCAGGAAATAGACTGGAATGACACTGGCATTTAGTCCTTAGACCCACGCACCAAAGAAACCGAATTTGAAGTTCGAATAATAATAAGTCTGCAACAAATAGCCGATAATCTGCCAGATGCTTCACTGATCATAAGGGAGTGACAAAATCTCATATACCTGCAGTAAATGCACCTGAAAGAGTGAAAATACCCCGAAGGTTATTGAACCCACTCTTGCCCCTCATGACAAAAAGAGGGGAAGGCCTCTAGGTGCATGGGACTCAGTTTCATGGAGATGTCCACAGAAATGGAGAACCGAGCAAATGAGAACACTAACTGAGACAGTTGAAGATGCTCAACCTGTTGTTGAGAAAATCCCTGAAGTGAGCCATCCTGAAGATGGTAACCTCCCTGAAGTAAGCCACCCTAAAGATGGGAACCCAAGTGAACATTTGCACGCACAATCTGATGCTGGGAAGTCGGAACACCCAGACTCTATCGTTGTGGGAAATCACGAAGAGCTGAAAGAAATTAATGAAGAAATATCCACTAATTATGTGAATTCAAGAGAATTATATAAAAGAAAGACTACAATTGTCGATATTTATTTTGCCTCCAAAATTGCTAAAACTCTTGAACTGGATCCAGAATCAAAGTCCATGGCAGAGTGCTAGAAGCGTTCAGATTGGGTCAAATGGAAAGAAGCAATTGAGGTGGAATTACACTCGCTTAATAAAAAGAAAGTATTCGGTCCTATTGACCGAATACCTCCTAAAGTGTTCCCTGTAAGATCAAAATGGGTTTTCATCTGGAAGAGAAATGAAAACAACGAGGTGGTGAGATATAAAGCGAGGCTTGTAGCACAAAGGTTCACACGAAACCCGACATCGATTATGATGAAACCTATTCTCCTATAATGAGTGGAATAACGTTTTGATATTTAATATCAATAGCAGTTGGCTTAAATTTAGAAATGCAGTTGATGGATGTGGTGACCGCATATTTATATGGGTCACTGGATTCGGATATTTATATGAGAGTTCTAGAATGAGTCAAGGTCCCGAATCCTAATAATCACAACATATATAGTGTCAAACTGCAGAGATCGTCGTACAGGTTAAAACGGTCGGGAAGAATGTGGTACAACCGGCTTAGTGAGTTCCTCCTGAAGAAGAGATACTCTAATAATGATGATTGTCCTTGTGTGTTCATAAAAAAAATCCCAGAATAGATTCTGTATCATCTTAGTATATGTCGATGATCTGAATATTATCGGAACCACAGAGGAGATAAAGGAAGCAAGTGCTTACCTCATGACAGAGTTTGAGATGAAAGATTTGGGTAAAACCAAATTTTGCTTAGGCCTGCAGCTAGAGCACTTTCTAGAAAGAATTCTTATACACCAGTCTTCCTATATCCAGAAGATACTAGAGAGATTTAATATGGATAAATCGCATCCTTTGAAAACCTCCATGATCGTAAGATCCCTTGAAGTGGATAAAGACTCTTTTAGATCGAGGATGAAAAATGAGTAAGTCTTATAACCTGAAGTCCCATATTTAGGGGGTGTTTGGGACAGCTCCAGCTCCACCAAAATCTATGGAGTTGGTGGAGTAGTAGTATTTCTAGCTCCATAAATTTATGGAGTCGAGCTATGAGTACATTAATGTGTTTAGGTAAATCATCCTGCTTACATTTTAGACTAAAATATAAACTTAATTTACTTTATTTTAACCTATAAGTGTCGATCCGAAATTTGGAGTGGGAGCTGGAGCTCTCCCAAACAGGCCTTAAGTACCATTAGAGTACTCATGTATCTTGCGAATTGCATAAGGCCTGATATTGCATTCGCGGTGAATTTGCTAGCAAAACATAGTGCAGCCCCAACTAGAAGATATTGGACTGGTGTCAAGACTTTATTCAGATACCTCTAAGATACTCAAGATCTTGGATTATTTTTTCAAAAGAACCAAGACTTGACCATGGTGGGATATACGGATGCTGGCTATCTGTCTGATCCCCACAGTGCCAAATCACTGACTGGTTTTGTGTTTCTCTGCGGTGGTATACCATTTCTTGGCGATCTTTGTAAGGCACTCGATAGCAACTTCTACCAACCACTCAGAGATTATAGCTCTGTATGAAGCCTCACAGGAATGTGTTTGGCTAAGACGTGTGATTAACCATATCCAGAAGTCATGTGGCCTTAACGTCGTCGATACCCCCACGATTATCTATGAAGATAATACTGCTTGTGTTGCACAAATATAATTGGGCTATGTAAAGAGCAACATCACGAAGCATATTGCTCCTAAGTTATTCTACCCCCACGAACTCCAGAAGAGCGGTGAGATAAAAATCTTGCAAACTAAGTCATGTGAAAATCTTGCAGATTTATTCACTTAGTCCTTACCCAAATTCACATTCCAAAGATATGTTAAAGGCATTGAAATGAGAAGACTTAGGGAGATGCAAAGTTCAAGGGGAGAAAACTCTTGAACCACAACCCTTATTGTGATCCCGAAGATCCTAATATAAATCCTGAAGATTATAAGTTATACTTTTTTCCTCTTTGTGTGTTTTCCTTAAGTTTTTCACATGAAGGTTTTTAATGAGGTAACTAGTGCAACATAAAGTGTGAGTGCAATGTACTCTTTTCTCCAACTTTTTTCCACTAGGTTTTTGAGTGGAGTTTTTAACGAGACATGTGTATTACGCGATATTCGCCCAAGGGAGAGTGTTATGAGATAAGGAAATCTAAACCGAATATGGTTAGAACTCTATCTCTTATTTGTGTTGGCGAATTCGTGCTCCTCTCACCTTCACTATATATATATTGGGCGTGCCCCATTGTATTTAATTCAATCTAATAAAGTGTGAGAGAGTTCCACCCCTATATTATATGTTCATTATTCTTACTCTTACGATTGCGACGACGAATTGCGTGATTGATTGCGCATGAATAACTACGTTTCACAACAACATCAACATCAACATATGGAAACAGGAAAGAGTTGCGACAAAAGAAAGCTACTTCTTCTCTTCTCTCCCTCCCATTTAGGTACACTGTTACACTAGCGCACGCTGATGCTGCTAGGGCCTAGGCTCTGAGAATGGTGATGCCATCTGATCCTTTCCGTGCAGTTACGTCATGCTAACTTTTTTGCTTTTCGAGACGATGACATACTAACTTCTAATGCACAGGTGCACTGACAAAAATGACTCGTCTTTTTCGTCGACAGAATCTCTGCTAAAGCAAACCAGGTCTAAAATCATATTTGCAGATCTTGTCTGAAAGACCCATTTGGAAGGTCCATTTAAACTAAAATCTCGGCCATCTATATAAATCCTAGACCTTCTAAACAAGGATGCATTTTATGGCCCACAATGAGGTATATCAGCAGAGGCCGCACTCTGGGCGCTGGACACTTCTTTTGCGCGTACAATCCGGGCATTTGCAGTATTGGATCATACAAAGGTCGAACAGTTTGGGCCTGAGTACAATGGGTGTTGTCGGCTCAGAACTTCCAAGGGCAAATTATAACAGAGGCCTTTTGCCTCGAAGAGCTCTCCAGTTTGGGCTCAATTGCCTGATGACATGGTGGGCATTTGGGTTAATTAATTTCCCTTACTTCTTCCTTTTCTTTTGAAGAAAGCCAATGTCCTTTTCAGTCGTCTGTACGTACTGTGTTTTAAATTAAGTTTGTTAGGCTAGTCGTCTGTACGTACTGCGTTTTAAATTAAGTTTGCTAGCATTTCCCGATTCCCATGGGTTTGTACCTTTTCTTTTACTTGTGATTACAAGAAATACGTATACATACACCATCACGGCATCACGTAGCACACGCACATATACGTGAGTGTGCCCTTTAGAATATGCCAATCTGACGAGTGAGGACTGTGTAAATGTTGACAAATCGGTTTAGCCGTTCTAGCTTGAGCCCAGAGCTAGTTTATGAATTCACTACACAGGAATGATATTTAGTAGGGCTGAGTTGTGGCTGACCGGATTGATTGCTGGAAAACCAATTAACGAAAGCCAAAATGGCAGGTCAGCAAATGCGGATTTGTGGATCGATTCCGAGTCAAAAAGAAGAAAAAATAGAGTGGAACCAGGCTATGCACGCAAGGTATCAGCTCACCGAATTAATTTAAGGGCTAGCTGCAACGTTGAGGACAACCCAAACCAGCTCCCATCACCGACCAACGCCAGTACGCGGCCACAACGCGATTGAGCGAGCGCGTACAGCTAATGGTGGAACCGTGAAACTACAGAAATTTCGATGGATATACATTTCACATTATAACTCTATATATAGTCTTGTATAACATTTTCGTAACTTCATAATTGTAACATATATACTTAAAATTTGTAAAGCGTACAATACAAATAGATCTAAAGTTTTAAAAATTTGAAACCACCAAAATCAGAACAAATTTAATCAGCAATTTTGATACATTGAAGAGATGGTGTCACCCATAGTACCGCATTTGAGTACAGCTCACACCAAGCTAAAATTAACGAACGAATCTATCCGACGCGCGGAGTTGCATCCTGTTCTGTCAAACGCGCGCGGCCGACTTCCTTATATATATATATATGCTGTTCAGATCAATCGCGCCGGCCATTGATTAATTATTGCTGTTCCAATACAACTTAATTATTTTCTCCTCATGATCGACGACCAATAGCAATCTGCATGGTTTGAGGATTCGCCACAAGGCCTCCTGATGAACCTTCACGTTACGCCGAGCTAACTAACTTTGACATGCAAGGGAGAGAGAACAAGAATATATCTACTACTAACACGAACTTCGTAGACCAGTCGCCGTGTCGTCTGTGGATCGGTCGTGCAACACCGGCAAAGGACGCCGCCGTTGCTGACTCGCGCCGGCATATGATACGACTTGGATCTCACAGAAAGAGAGGGGTACGAAAATCTGTCACACAGTCACACGATGCCCCATTTGTTTCAGTTTAAATACGGCTTCTGTTTAAAATAAAAGCGGATTGTGCACCAAACAGTAGGATTTTAGACAGCTTTTCCAAGAATCAGAATCTGATTTGTATACAGAATCAGAAACTGTCACTCACCTGATTCTGCGGATTCTGACTCAAATTTTGCGAGTTCCGCCTCTCACGAGTCGTCGCAAGCACAAAGGCTTCCGTCGTCGTCCTTAGACCCCCCACGACCCTCATTCGCTTATCTGTCACCGACGCCGATCAACAATCAACATAGACAATCAGGATTGCCGAATGCCCAGATTCTTCAATTAGCAGATTCTTCAGACAGCTGCTTCTCCAAACAGCTGACTACAATCTAGAATCTGTATAATCAAAAGCCGTTCTAAAAGAAGCCTATAAATCTGCCTTGTTTGCCACTCCCAAGTATATGTCTTTACCTCGAGCTCAACTCTCAGGAATGCGACATGCATATGCATGCATCTGGGCAGAAAGGCGTCGCATGCGGAAGCAAAAATATATGGGTTGTTGCCCAATGTTCAAGTGTGACTCGTGCGTATATGTACGTAGTGCCATACGTTTACACTTCACAATTAATGCCATTTAGCTTCATGCATGCGGAAACTTTGGATGTTTGATTTGATTGGACTTTGGCTTTTTGAAACTTGCACGGACGTACGCAATAAGCTAGCACGCTAAGGACATATACAATGGGTATTAATTGCTGGCCCTAAAAATTACCATATAGACAGAAAAGCTGACGTGGAGGGGAGAGATGGGAAGGAGAGAGAAACAGCGTTGTTTCGTGAAACAACGACTCTTGACGCGTGGATCAAAAAACAATGACGCTAGAGCCGTCTGTTGAAGAGCCAGACGGCCCTAGCGTCTCCTACCGTAAAAGAAGTGCATGCAGAAAATTAATTATCAGGCATTTAATGAAGAGACAGTTTTAGAGACAGCCATTTGTATGCGAACTAACTCTTACTGACGTGGACTGCCTAGGAGATTGAGTCAGGCTCAACCTTTGTACATGCCCTAAACATGCATCTTAGGTGCAACGTTAAATGTTGCATATATTCAATTAGTGCATGCAAGTATGGGCTTTGATACTGTAGTAATTAAGTTTTAATTAACAACGAATTTGGGAACGCTAAACATGATATCGCAGTCGTACAACGACCAGATTAATTATAATTAATTGTGATCTAGCCAGGTTAGGTTAGGTAAGAGGATGGTATCAGAATTAAGTTGGAATCGAACTACTACGTACGCTAAGTAAGTTTTAACAACGAATTTGGTAACACTAAACATTGATATTGCAGTCAATTGTGACCTAGCCAGTTTAGGTTAGGTCAGAGGATGGTATCAGAATTAAGTTGGAATAATCGAACTACTACGTACAATAATGAAACACACATTTACTACTTAAAAATACAACGGTGGAGGTATGTCCATTCTCTTCACTTCCTCCTACCTAGGGTTGATCGGTTTGGATTCGTTTGTATATCGCTTTTTTTATATCTTAAATCATATTTTTTATCGGATTCGGATAATACCAGATATGAATACAATGCAGATAATATCGATCGCAGATTTAAATCGAATACGGAGCGGAATTGATACGGTATCGAATAATTTTTGTCGGATAACGCGTAAAAACAGATACCGTATAAAGCATACATGTAGTATTGATTAACCAACCGTACGAGTTTAACATGCAACAAGATTATTATAGTCTAACATGTCATTTATCGGACAGTTCAATAAAGTTACAAAAGTACAAATTAATTTGAACGGTATACATATGACAAGTTTCGAAACATAGAATGATAAGTAAATAATATTACAATAAGTCGATAACATGACCATGAGGTTCATAACTCCATGTTTTTACGAAAGAGACGATACGACAAGTTGATAATATTTGGATTGCATCATACAGACATATAGTAGAAGACTCAACAATGACACTATCTTAAATAAGAGTTCGAAGACTGAAGTGGCTAAGTCAGACTGGCAACATCTCAAGAGACAACGAGTGCATGATAATGGTTACTTGTCCTCGATAAGTACTCAATCATTATCAGCTATCACCATAGTCTCATCCTACAAAACATACCTTGAAGGTGCTAATGTCAAACCCCAAATACAAACAACTTCATTGTTAGCATCTACAAATTGTAAAATCTTACATGTTCAACAGAAAATGAATGTAAAGGCAAATCTCAAAGGCTCTAAAGGCCTACATAACAATCTTCTTCTCAAGATATCGTAAACCCGGCTATGGAAACTAAGTGGATCTAACTATAGTATTACCTCAACACCACCGCCACGGTGATAGTCCATGGTTAAAGTCTCTGCTATTCTTTTGCCCTCATCATAACAACTCCTAACACCTAAAAATGGCCAGGGATGAATTATCAGGAAGCGACATGTGAAATACTGAACAGAATCAAGAGGCAACAATGTAGTACCTATCGGATTAACATACCCCAAGAAGTCTCCTCCTGTGGATGCTCTAAGGGCCTATTTGTTTTAGCTTTTGATTCTGGATTCTAGCCCCAAAACTAGAACAAAAAACAAACAACCCGATTCTATAATCGATTCTCACAATCCAGTCCACCCATATACACTAGAGTCCACAATCCACTTCATATGTGCTTTTGGATTCTAGCTTTTGGAGAATCAGTTTCTCTACAACTATAATTCAGAATCAGCTTTTAGAGAATCCAACATTGAAACAAACAGGCCCTAAGTGGATCACCATAAACTTCACTTGTGCTAGTCAACAAGAACCTTGCACCAATTCGCTTTGTTAGACCCAACATATTCAAGGTTCCCATGACATTTGTCTTGTACTAGTTATTAAGAAGTCCAAATTTTAAGATAACTCTCATATGATGGTGAAATTAACACAAGTTGCGAAAAAAATAGCAAAGATCTTCCTTCAGATTCATACATGGTACCAAAAGTACTATCATGATAAAACAATATTATAAGAATGAAGAATCTGTAGTGATTCTTTTGTCAGATTTGCTTTCCAATTGCTAAATTACAATGGGCTAATCTCCAGTTAAAACAAGAAAGAATTGATCTTTAACTATATCTAGTTAAACCTGAGCAAATGAAAACTTTTATTAAAAACTTCCTAAGCAAATTCAGGCTAGTTTAACACAAACCACAGCGACATTGCCTCCTAGATGATCGCAATTCTATGTTAAAACTACCCCGCCAGTTGACAAATCTAAATACAATAGAACAACTTAAACAGTCTATTGCTAAAACTAACACATTACCAAATTTGAGCGAACACTTAAATGCATCACAACTAACAAATCTTTGTCATGTCTTCCAAATCCCCAAAATGGATATATACTAGTTTCGTACAAAAAAAGTCACAAATTTATGAACCAGAAGGCTCCAAAGTCCAATGAAACAGCCAGATGATCACTATATGCGCTTGATCTAGATCACATCGATCATTGCTACAAGAATATCTCCCACCCACCCACCGCCCAAAAAAAAGAGATGAAACCAAGTCGCTGTTAATGTAAGAAAATCAAAAGTATATGCAGATCCGGGTTGTGAGAAGGATATGATCGTCTTGATGGGGTTGTACTTGTAATGCACGTGCAATGCAGGGCACACGAGGTGGTAGATCCGGTCGACCTCGAGTAGGATGGGCTCAACAACGTCGTAGCGGAGCAGCTCGAACCTAGAACAAACAGGTCCCTCCCAATACAGGACCAGCTTATGGCGGAGTGGCGTTGAGGGATGCACCGAAAGGCCGAGCGGGTGCCGGACAGTGCACCAAAGGGCGGCCGAGAGGTGTATGGGATGGGCGATTTGGGCGTGACTCGGGGTTGGGTCGCTCGGTGCTCGGGGTCAGGCCATCGCCCTGGAATTGGAGAATTGAGACTGGAGATTAGATAATCAGAAACTAGGGTTAACCAGTTTAAAGCAAGGGCATCCGGACATGGCCGTCGAATATCCGATTTGCAGTAACTGGATATATTCGAAAGTAGATTCGAAATATTCCAATCCGATAGATAGAGATCTCCTAAATCTAAAAAAACATCTGAAATCGATTCCAAATCAGAAAAAGTATCTGAATCCGATTCAAACACATCCGGTCAATTGAAAATTATCCAATCCGATTGCACCCCTACTCCTACCTCTGTCCCTCACTACTATGACGTGGGTCATGAATCTCATGATGCATGTCAACAACCCATATCCTTGCATAATGCGCTCCCTCCTCCTCCTCCTGTTGACGGTGCATGCGCTTCCTCCTTCTCTCCAGCACTGCGTTCGCCCCTCCTGTTCTTCTCTGCTCCAACATGGATAGGTTTCACACTACTACAAAAAGACTTATACTAGACGTATTAGCACAGTCGGTTTTCTATATTATATATAATCACATATAGTTTTTGTAAAACCGTCTATGATAATTGAATATCACAGACAATTTTTGCAAAAAAATCGTCAATGATGTTAATAGGAATCATCACTAACGGTTTTTAATTAGAATCGTCTATGATATTAGATTATCACAGACGTTTTTTTAATAGAACCGTCTGTGATAACACTCCCTAAGTATATATATCGTTCTAGGTTTTGTACTTGCCGCATTCCTCAGCCAAACAAAAATGAAAATCGTTCACCTCCTTCCTCGCCTGTTCAGCCATATCCCTCGGCGTCCCCCTTGCGGCGACCTCCCCGTCGGTGTCCTCCCTGTCGGCATCCTCCCCCGTAGCATGATCCCCATTAGTTGTTCTCCTCCTTCCTCGCCCGTTCAGCCACACCCCTTGGTGTCCTCCCCCGCAGCGACCTCCCCATCAGTGACCTCCTTCGGGATGATCTCTCTCTCAGTGAGCAAGCACCACCGAACCCTGAAACTAAGGACGCTACACTTATATGGGGGTTTTGCCAAGATATTTTTGAAATCTTAGTATTCATTGATAGGATTAGGTTAGATGCAGGTTTCAATATCTTGGTGGTGATTTGACCATAATAAGGCTAGTGTGTGTATGTCTATGCATGAATTTTGAGGTCAATTATTTCTGGTGCATGCAACTCATATAACCATTTGTTGTTGAATATGAAGACTATATCGATATGGTTGTTTTAATGCCTGCAAATGAAATGTTGTGGCCTGTTAATTTAAGTGCGTGCTACACATAGAACCATCTGTTATTGGATGTGATCATGTAAATGCTATGTCAACTTGCATTTTTGTGTAAGCAATTTATTGTTGCTTAGCTAACATTATATTGGCTTCTCTTTTTTCCGTACAACCCATGGGTATGCCACTTAAGAGATCGAACTCTTTTGTATTCATACCATTACTTAAGTGCATGTTGTGTGAAGAATTCCCGAAGGCAGGTAAAGCTTAGATCATATATCACATCTTGTAGATATGATAGTTTCCTGTTATATGACGTATATCCCCTTGTTGTTAGTTATGTTGAGAAACATATGCCTGATAGATGAACGATAGTTTAAACATTCCTATATAGTACTATGCCTAATAGATGAACTGCTTCCTCTCATAGTATATGTTTGTTGCAGTTGAGTGCTCTCTTTATTCCTATATGTTTTTGATCTAAATTAATTGAAATCTGATTTGGTAAAATAGATAATATAGAAAAGCTATTGGATGCAAAACAAAAACTTAAGGTGGAGATAGAACAACTGAAGAGAAAGTCTGAGTTAACCGAAAAGATTTATGAGATGAAAAAAAAAATAAAAGATATAGATGACAAAGTACAATATATTCAGTCTCTTAACACGACACTTGTCGACGTTTGTTGTCGGCAATAATGAAAACGGGGCTAGGCGTCAGATCCAAACTCGATGGTAGCACAAGACGCAAGAATTATACAGGTTCGGGCTCTCACGGAGGAGATAATACCCTAGTCCTGTGTTCTGGAATTATATGTGGCTAGCTAATTTACTGATGAGATGATCTGATGATCCCCCGCACGCCCCTTTATATAGCAGAGAGGCGCGGGTTACATAGGAGAATCCTGATCGGTTACAGAATAGGAATCATATCTTACGTACATATCCGTTTAGGTAACAGCCTAGATTATAGTTGTATCCTACCTAATCCAGATCAGTTGCTATCTTCAGGGCTTCCTTGTTTCGCACGTCTAGCGCAACCTCGATAGCTTGCTTCTTGCAATGTCTACCTGGTCTTGTTTAGTTGGGCCTCGCAGGCCTGCCTTGTAGATACCTGTGATCCATATACTCCACAACACTCATCATTAAGGACCGCAGGGCGAATGCAAAGTTAGAAGAAGCCAAAGCTGAGCATATAGATATAATATAAAGGTTTCTAGTATTTAATTCAATGTGGTTACTGATAATATATCAAGACACCCTTTTCATAACAACATGATCGCTTTTATAGGGATTAAGAAATATGACTAGAAGTTAATCGGTTATGGGTGTCAAACAAATGGGCACTATGCCGGAGTTGTGGAACTTCAGAGAGAATCGAAAATCCTTTGTTATGGAAGCTATGATACGTATGATAGCAAATATGGAAAAGCCCTAAGGTTTTCTTGTGTTGATATATCAAATACTGTTGATTCTCAATTTATGTTTATTGATATTTATAGTATCATAGTTTATTAATGTATTGTCATCTGACATTATCTTTAATACATAAATCGTTAGTTTGCTATGATTATGATTGCTGGATACCCATACACTAGAAGAACACTTAGATACTATTTATAATCTGATTTTGATAGTGCATAATTTAGGAAGGTAAGAGTTCAAGGCTTTATTTCCTTTGTTAATAGACAAGTTCAATTTTGATTACATGATCCTGGTGTAGCGGAGGTATGTGATATGTTTTTTCATTACCTTTCTTGGTAGAATTTTCATGATTAATATCTATTGTTCAAAATTTTCTTCTCTTTAGATATTTCTGTAACAACATTTACAAAGCACAACTAGTTATAGATTTTGCAATTGAATATCAAACCATTTTAGATGCATTGAGGTAACAACTTATTTGATGTGGATGGTTGTCGACGTTTGTTGTCGACAATAATGAAAACGGGGCTAGGCGTCAGACCCAAACTCGATGGTAGCACAAGACGCATGAATTATACAGGTTCAGGCTCTCGCGGTGGAGATAATACCCTAGTCCTGTGCTCTGGAATTATGTGTGTCTAGCTTATTTGCTGATGAGATCCTCTGATGTTCTCCCGCACCTCCCTTTATATAGCAGAGAGGCGTGGGTTACATAGGAAAGTCCTGATCGGATACAGAGTAGGAATCATATCTTATGTACATATCCGTTTAGGTAACAGCTTAGATTATGATTGTATCCTACCTAATCCAGATCAGTTGCTATCTTTAGGGCTTCCTTGTTTCGCACGTTTGGCGCACCCCTGGTAACTTCTATTTCCATGCAATCGACTTGGCCTGGCCTTATCCAGTTGGGCCTCGTAGGCCTGCCTGTGATTTGTATACTCCACAATAGCCCCCGAGTGCTTTGCGATCGGATTGCCTTCTTATTGACAGGGTTTCCCGACTGGTTTTCTCCCCAACCGAGTGCTTCATTGTAGGCAAAGAGGTCATGAAGGACTCGATAAAGCTCCACGTGTAAGCATTCCAAGTGTTTCCTGGCCCAATTTATTAAGCCAGCACGTGACTCACCTTGGAATATACCTTCGTTTAGATTGGCTTTTAGCCGAGTGGTACCTGTGGGACATGACGCACAGCTTTTGACCTGTCATGAGGCATACCATGAATTATTCAAGTGGTATCCGCTCCTACTTTTTGCAGTATACGGCTAATAGCCCATCTTGAGGCATACCCTTTGAATATTCTTTTTGAATCCACTTATGATATCTGATTCTGTTTTGAACGTTGACCAGCATGCGACCTGACATGAGGCATATCATAAGAAGATATTTTAGTTTGGAAGGTACCCAAATTCCATCTGATGCGATATTTGGCCTTTGGCCCATCATGGGGCGTACCGTATCCCAAATTGAATTCAACCTAATTGTGCCTGTGTACAGTGATCACTGCACATGGCCACCGGCCCATTTTGAGGCGTGCCCTAGGGCAACCTCAGGACATGCGGAAGGCGAAGCGTTTTCCCACTCAAGGCGAAAGTTAGCATCACTCCCTATAAATATGAAACCCGATGCGAACGAAGCGGTTTTTTGCGCACTGTTCTCATTTACCCTTCGTCTTCTCACTTTCGGCGCTTCTCCTGCGATCTCCGCTACTAGGGTTAGCTTCTTTCTCGCCCCCAATCTGTAATCTTGAGTGAATCCTTTGCCAAAAAATGTCTTCTCCTTCCCCTAAAGACTCTCCTTCATCAGCCTCAGCCAAGGATTGGGCCACTTCGGTGACGACGGAAAAGCGATTGGAGGAATTGGTCATCGGCGTCGTCTTCCCACCATTGGTGATGCTCTCTGCCCGACCTACCGCGAGTGAATCTTGCCTCACGCCCCGCACTGAGGAGGTTGTTTTTGAATCCTTTTTCCAGCGTGGGTTTGGCCTTCCTGCCTGCGCTTTTCTCCGTGGTCTTCTTCATTTTTATGAAATCGAATTGACCCATCTCAATCCCAACTCCATTCTTCAAATTGTCGTTTTTGTTCATCTCTGCGAGGCTTTCCTTGGCATTCGCTCGCATTTCAATCTCTTCCGCCATCTTTTCCTTCTCAAGCCCTTCCCGAGCAATAATTCCCCCAAAGCTGTTGGAGGTGCTGGATTCCAACTAAGGGACGACTTGAAGAAGTCCTATCTCGCTATTCCCTTTAAAACCTCAATTAAGGGCTGGCATCAGGAGTGGTTTTACTATTCCAACCCCAAGCCTTCTCTCCCTTCCTTTTCCGGAGTTCTGCCCAGGCCTTCAATGGATTGGACTTCGCTCCCCTCGGACGGTGGGGTGGACCAGGTGGAGGAGCTCATGGGGATGATCACCAAGTTGAAGGAAGGTGGACTAACCGGAGTTGCGATCATCCTTAATTTTGGCTTTCGCCGAATACAACCCCTCAAGGAGCGAATCCATCTTGGGTATGACTATGAAGGAGAACGCGACACCGCCCGGGAAGCCCCTGAGCCGATTCCCAGGGAAACTCTCCTTGGATGTCTAGGCGATTTCTTCGTCTAGGGCACCCAAATCGTCAACACTGGGTGCCCGAAGCCCTTCAACAAGACGAGTCCTCCGCCTCTGGTAACATGCTTTCTCATCTCTCAGGGTTGGATTTTCTGGTTCTTGAGTAGCTGCGCCTAAGCATGTATTTGTTACCAGATTTGTGGTCGCGATGCCTTCTTCTTCTCGATGCGCCATCGCCCAATTTTTCAAAGACAAGAGCACTAAGCGGAACGCTCGCTAGTGCCTCGCCTCACCCGAAAGTGCTAAGAGGGACAAGACGACAGAAGCTGAGGACCCCTTGGGAAAGGAGAAACGCCTGGCCGTCTACGTGCCCAAGGAGAAGAGGAAGCAGTCGGTGGCTAATGTGCGCTCGACTGGAGGCCCGAAGGTTCGGAACTTGGCAGCCGTGCACGCCTCTCCAGTGACCTCCTCCTCATCGAGCTGGTCCAAGGGCCTGAAGGCTCTCGAGCCCCCAGCCCGACGCCCGGCCGATGTGGCATCACCTCCCGAGCCCACCAAAGACCCATCGCCTCCGCGCCGCAAGATGCGCATCGAAGTTCTTCAAGAAGCGGACCTCCTTTCAAAGAGCTCGGGGATAAAGATAACAAGATCCAACAGGTTGGTTTCTTTGTCAGCTCTTCTTTTTGTTCTTCCGGATCATGTCCTGACTGTTGTTTCTTTTTCCAAGAAGCCTGTTGATGAAATTCCCGTGGACGTGCCACGTAGGGAACCCTAAGAGGCTGCCACCAAAGATGCCTCAAGCCGACCAGGAACCGAGGCACCGGCTGACACCTCGCCCGCTGCCCCCAAAGTGGCCTGGCCGCCGCAACAACTCCCCGATCGCCTCCTCATGCCTGTAGCCGAGGCTGACTCAAATCCGGACAGCCCCCGACCGCAAACTCTCCCGGGCCGGCTGGCCGAATGGTGCCCCTGGGGCCTGCTGCTCGCCCTTCGTCTCCAACGAAAGAAATCCCTCGGCCTCCTCGCCCAAAATCTCCGCTGCGGGTTGCGTTCTTCGACGAGGATGGCGAGTAGACAGCCTTTGACGATGAAGATGAAGAGAAGGAATGGGAGGCGTTCTACGACCACGCCTTCGGCTGCTCCCGGCTGGCTCGCGTGAGTTTCTCGTGCTGAGTTGGTTAGAAGTTCTCTTGTTTTTGTCTTCGATGCGTAGTGTAACTTTATCCTTCATTTTGTTATCTTCAGCGTCTGGGGGAGCGTGCCAAGAAAAGGGACGCCCTTCTACGGGAGATACTCCCGAAGACCAAGATGCGGCGGGATTATGAGGTCAAGATCCAGCGAGTCCGCATCAAGCTCCAAGAGGAACTCGGCAAGGCCCGGAAGGAGAACCGAGTAGAACTGGAAAGGCTCCGGGCCCAGGTTCAGGCCTCCGAGGTGGACAAACTGAACTTGACGGGCTCCCTTAGTGGTAACCACCTTGTCCGAATGCCTTAGTCCATCTTTTTAGTCTTTCGCCCCTCAACTCATTCTTCCCGTCTTGGTTTCGGTCTTCGTTGCTGCAAGTCTTCAGGGAAAGCTCGAAACTGCCCAGAAGCGGGTCAAGGAACTGGAGAAAACTGCGAAGGACGCCCAAACCACGTCGGACAAGCTGGAACAAGAGTTGGAAGGTTTGCTCCCGACTCGTCCATTGTTCCCGTTGTGCTTTTTAACGTCCTTGGGCTAATTCGACTGGTTTTGCAGAGTACCGGGCTAAGTCACAAACTCAGTATCACATCCTTGATGAGAAGATCAAGGCTACTGAAGCACGTGTCGATAAGCTCTGGGAGGGCTCTGAGGTGATGTTGCAAATCCGGTACGGCCACGATCGAGCAGCGGAACTGTCTGCAATGCCTCGATCCCGCCGCTCAACCCTTAACTGCACCCGTCGAATCGCCTGACGGGCGCGCCTTTTGAGATGCCCTAACCTCCGGCCGGCAACGATCTGGGCTTATAAAATCCGACCCTGCCGCAACTTCGAAGGACTCTCGATCTTCTTGCAATCTTTTCCTCTTAACTCATCACTCGAGCCCTTCTTCTTCTATCGACCAAACATCTCCTCAAACACCATGGCCAAGCTCGGAAAGAGTTCCCTGTTTTGTTCCAAAGTTTTGTTCGAGTTTTGATCCCTGGGGTCCTTTGACGAACTTGTTTTTCTAGCAGCGCCGAAAGAATCCTAGATCGCCGCCAGGATGGGCGAGATGTTCGGGAAGGCGGTGTATGACTACACCCTCGACGAGCCTGTTCCGAGGAATGTGCTGCGCCGGAAGGTCGAGGTAAGCCGCCTTGGGCCAAGATTCTTAGTTTGCATACGCCTAGGGCCTTCCTTGATTTTTTGATGCGCCCACAGGACAAGCAAGAGCTGCTTTAAATGGCAAGGAAGATGTTGCCGCTGCCCAGGGCGAGCAAGGGCAAGAAGACGAGCAAGAGGCCAGCCCCAGACGGAGCGGACCACAGAGGCCCGAAGAAGCAGCACGTCGAATGGGGTGACTGCACAATGGTGAGTCTCCATGGTCAAGCCCCCAAGTACTTTTGCTCGTGCTCTTTTTGCCTCCTAACATACATTTCTCCTCGCAACAGCAGAACGCTGCGGCCGCCACCAGGACTTCGACGGAGGACCTGGAACCACCGTGGGCTCCGAGGTCCCAAGCTCGAGGCACCCGAGGAAGGGACGCCTCTTCACCCTCGGGGCACCAAGGGCCTCGTCAGCCCCCTGCAAAGCGGAGGCTCTCGAATAAGGTACTCCATAGTTTTTTATTTGCCTAGTTTCCTCTCTATCTTTTTAGCTTAGTAGCCTTCTTTTATCGCAGACCTTGAGCGATCGAGCTCAATGCTTGCCCATCTTGACAATGCCTGTTGTTCAGAGCGAGTCCGAGTCTGAAGAGGAGGAGGAAACCTCCTATATAGGGCGCCCGTCGACCTCGAGCCGGGGTGCACCCCTTCCACCCCAAGGTGGCCGGGCTTAGCGAGTTCAACCAGGGGGTCGACAACCTGGTCGAAGATGATGTCTTGCCCGCGGCCAGTGAGGATGACGCCGCCGGCTCCGTGGACGCTGAGGACAGCGCCGACTCGCCGGAGGCCACCGCGGGAGATGGCGCCGGGAATGCCTCGACCATGGCGGCCGAGGCCACCCAACTTTCACCTGCTAAGGTCGATCATGCCTTAGCCGGAGCGAGCACAGGAGATCGGGCTGAGGATCAGGCCAATGCCTCTACGGGAGAGGGGACAGAGGACGCCCCAATCGCGGAAGACAAGGCCGCTGCAGCCACTGGGACCAAGCTCGGGGGTAGGCCGAGCCCCCCTGGGGAGGAGGCCCAAAACGAGGTCGCCCTCGACGGAGTGCCCGAAGGTCCCTGCCTAAACTACCCAGCGGCAGGAGCGGGCAACACCGCACCAGGAACGTCGGGTAGCAGACCCAACGAGTACTCCCACGCAAGCTTCGAGAGGGCTGACTTACCTAGGTATTTGAATCTCTTCACCCCATTGTCGAATTTTAGCTCGAGTCTCCCTTTCTTCTTTCTTCTAACGAGTGTCGTGTTGATCCTTCGAACCCCGCAGGCCATCGACTCAGTCGCCCAAGGGCTGCAAGGTCTTCAGATGCATGTTGATGCGCTGAAGGTCTTCCTCGACGCGTGGAGGAGGCGGAGGCGACGCCCGTGCTCATGGAGGCCTTGGAGGTCGAAAGGAGGAGGTCGCACAAAGGCGCAATCGACTCCATTGAGATCGCCGGCCTCCGCAAGGTGGTGAAGACACTCGAGGCCTCCCACGCATCTGAGCTTCAATGCGCTGTTGCCGCCGAGCGCGACCATGCGCGCAAGGCCGTTGAAGAGGAGCGCGCGCGGTCGGCCAGGGCGCTCAAAGCCGAGCGAGCCAAAGCCGAGGAGCTGAAGAAGGCTGTCGCAGATCAAGCAGCTGTCTCGGCGAGAGCCTCCCCCGAGCTCGAGGCTAAGGTCCAAGAGCTCAAGGAGAAGTTGGGTCGGGCGAGCAAGACGACAAAAAGCGCCTTGGCCCAACTGCAAGAAGAACGACGTCGTGCCGCCGATGTCGCCACCAAAGCCCTGCGACTCCAAGGCGAGCTATCAACCTTAAGGGCCAAGGTCGCAGAGCTCGAGCAAGAGAAGCTGACACGCGAGATGGCCGACCTGTAGATAGGTATAAACTTTCTTACCTGTAAACAAAACCCCTTGTAAGACAGAAGTTTAATAGAACGGCATCGTTTTGGCAGAAGGAGCTAGTGTCTTTGTTTGCTCAAGATTTTTCGATCAAGATATTCCAATTTTTTAATCGTGTACTTAGCCCTTTTGTAGTGTATCCTCGTCCAGCCCCCGTTGTGACCAAGGTCGAGCGACGCCGGCCTTGGACACAAGGTTAAAATCCCACGAAAATTCACGACCTGCAAGATCGAGAATAAACCTACAGGAGGCACAACACAGGAGCACGAGGAAAAAGTTAGGGTCGAAAGCGTTAGGGTCGTCTCTAGGTTAAACTTTCGAATCCCGACCACAACTTTTGCCTCGCTCGGTGGTCCCAACTGTGAGCTTTGGTTCGAACCCTGGCACAGGGGGAGCTTGGATGCGAAGAGATTTGGCTTACAAATGGCTCGACCACTAGGGGTGGATTTCAAGCTCGCAGCATTCGGACCAAGAGCAAGCGCACTTGAACGTAGGTCGGATTCAAAAAGGTCCGAACTCGGGACAGCACAAAGTGTGGAATGAAGAAAAGGCGCAAAGTCCAACAGAACAATTGAACAACAACTTTATTGAAATTTGAGGTAAAGGTGTTACACATAGAATTTTCGAAGCTGGTCAATGTTCCACGAGTTAGAGAGTTCTCTGCCATCGGGCATCGCTAGCCGGTAAGCCCCCGTGCGATCTATTGAAACAACTCTATAGGGGCCCTCCCACCGTGGGGATAACTTATTGGTGTTGGATGAGCCCTGAATCCGTTTCATGGCTAGGTCCCCCAACAAGGAGCTCCCTAGTGCGCTGATCATAGCAGTGCACGGCATCTTACTTCTTCCACCAGGGTAAGGTCGAGGGACCGTTCTTGCTCGAGGTCGATCTGATCAACCGAGCTGACCATAGCAGAGCCCAGCCAGGACCTTTTGGAGGCGGGGCGGCTTAAGTAATCTAATACAAGTTTAAGGGTGTGGATCCTGCTGTTCTACCGACCGTGGTACTAATAGACCATAAGACGGTGGAAGTTCGTCCACCCAGTCCGGTCGTGGTCGCTCGAGCTCATCTGATACTCACTTTTTGACGCCTTGGACAATCTATCTCATATGCGCGCTTCTATCGCTTCCATTGCTTTACGGATGGGCCACCGAAGCATAGCATACTTTCGTGCCGATGTCCTTGCAATACTCTTGGAACAGTTCACTAGTAAATTGTGTTCCATTGTCAGTGATAATTCTGCATGGAACCCCATACCTAGTGACCACGAACAAGCGGAAGAACTTGACCACCGCGCGAGCCGTGATGGTCGATACGGGTTCGACTTCGATCCACTTGGTGAAGGTATCAATGGCGACGAACAAGAACTTCTTCCCACCGACCGCCTGTGGGAAGGGGCCGAGGACGTCGAGCCCCCAGGTCGAGAAGGGCCAGGCGAGTGGAATGGTCTGGAGCGCATAGGCGGGTTGGTGCGACTTTCGAGCATGAAACTGGCAAGCTCGACAGGTGCGGACGATTTCGCGAGCATCCTGGAGCGCTGTTGGCCAATAGAACCCCATGCGGAAGGCCTTCCCGACCATAGTCCTGAAAGAAGAATGCGCTCCACAGAGGCCTGAGTGAATGTCGTTTAGCAGGTACTTACCCTCCTCCATGGTAACGCACTTTGTCAGGATCCCAGAAGCATTCCGACGGTAAAGCTTGCCGTCTACAAGCTTGTACGAGCTTGCCTGGCGCTTGATCCCGCTCCTCTCCATGGGATCGGTCAGAAGTTCCCCCTGTGCCAAAAAGCTATGGATCGGCTCGGCCCATGATGGAATACCTTCGATGGAAACGACCGAGGCCCCTTGGTCGGAAATTGAGGGCGACACCAGGGTCTCCCGGATCACATCTGGAGGAATTTCATCGTCGGACGACCCGAGCTTGGAGAGGAAATCTGCATCGGAGTTGTCCTTCCTTGGCACATGCATGATCTCCAGGTTCTGAAACTATTTCTCCATCTTGCGTGCCTCGGTGAGGTATCGGACCATGGAATCTTCCGAGCATTGATAGCCCTTGTTGAACTGGTTGATGACGAGCCGAATCGCCTTGAAGATCAAGCAAGACACCAAAGGCCTTGCAAGCTCGGAGTCCCACCAGGAGGGCTTCGTACTCTGCTGCATTATTTGTCGCTGGGAATCCAAAACGAACCACATACCTCAGCCTGTCGCCCTTTGGGGTGAGAATGAGGATCCCAGCCCCCGAGCGTTTGAAGGACTTTGAACCATCGAAGTACATGACCCAAGGTCTCTCCTGCTCGACCTCGAGCTTGGGAGCCGGCTGCGACATCAGCTAGACCACAAAGTCAGCAAGCACCTGCGACTTGATGGCCGTGCGTGCCACGAACTGGAGGTCGAACACAGCCAGTTCCATGGCCCACTTGGCGATGCGACCTCCAGCCTCTGGGTTCCTCAAGATCTCCCCGAGCGAAAAGTTGCTCGGGACGACCACGGAGTGAGCCTGGAAGTAATGCCGGAGCTTGCGCGAAGCCATGCGGAGGACGTACAGTAACTTCTGGACCTAGGGGTAGCGCTCCTTTGGCCCATGGAGAATCTCGCTGACATAGTAGATCGTGTGCTATCAGCATCCCGCCGCCACTGTGACAACAACCGACATTTTAAGGCGGTCGCAGAGGTAGAGCAAAGAACTTTTCGCCTGGTCGCGGAGTCATGAGCAAAGGTGGACTTGAGAGGTATACCTTTAACTCGTCGCAGGATTGCTGAGCCTCGGATGTCCACTCGAAGTTCCCTTGCTTACGCAAGGCCTTAAAGAACGGTAATCCGCGCTCGTCGAGCCTCGAGATGAACCAGCTGAGGGCAGCCATGCGGCCGGTGAGGCATTGCACCTACCTTACCGAACTTGGGGGGCCATCTTGTCGATCGCCTTGATCTTCTCCAGGTTCGGGCCAACCCCAGAGCCCCTGATCATGTAGCCAAGCACTTTTCCCGAAGTAGCGCCGAACACACATTTCTCCGAGTTGAGCTTTATTCTGTGCTTGTTCAGGTTGGTGAAGGTCTCCTCAAGGTCTTGAACGTGGTTATATTCAGAAGAACTCTTGACGATGATGTCGTCCACGTAGACCTTGAGGTTGTGTCGAGGTTTGTTACCGACAATAATTAATATGGGGTTATGCACTGGATCGGGAACTCGATGGTAGCACAAGACACGAGAATTATACAGGTTCGGGCTCTCACGGTGGAGATAATACCCTAGTCCTGTGCTCTGGGATTATGATTAGCTAGCTTATTTTCTGATGATCTCCCCTATCTTATGCCTCCCGCCCCTCCCTTTATATAGCAGAGGAGGGCAGTTACAAAAGAGAGTCCCACTCGGATACGAGGTGGAGATTGTATCTCTTTCCTTATCTGTTAAACATGATAGCGGTTAGGATTACAATTGTATCCTTCCTAAGCAGGGTTGGTTTCCATCTTCGGTTTTTTGTTGCGCATGGCTACCGCCTCCCTGAGCAATACCCATCTTCATGTAGTCGGCTTGGCCCATCCCTCTGGGTGGTCCTCTCACCGCCATGCAGATACCCGGTCCATATACTCCTGAGTTGCGCCGATCCGAGGATCGAATGTCTTAGTCATCGCGCCGAAGGTCGCTACGCAGATTGCAGAGACCAAACGACATGGTCATGTAGCAGTAGGTCCCGAACGGTGTGATGAACGACGTCTTACTTTCGTCATCAACCGCCAGCTTGATCTGATGATACCCAGAGTAGGCGTCCAGGAAACTTAGCATCCTGGCATTCGCGGTGGAGTCGACAATCTAGTCGATGCGCGGGAGAGGGAAATTGTCCTTCGAGCATGTCAAGTTCAACCCCGTGTGATCCACGCACATCCTCCATTTCCCGCCCTTCTTCTGTACTATGACGGGATTGGCCAACCATTCGGAGTAATCGATCTCACAAATGAAACCAGCCTTCAGCAGTTTGTCGAGATTCTCCTTAATTATGGCAACCTTCTCAGGAGAGAAGCGCCAGAACTTCGCAAGCGCGCCGGCGTCGCAGCCGGCCGCACTGCAGCTTTGTGCTCGACCACCTCTCGGAACACCCGGCATGTCCGACGGCTCCCTGCTTAATATGTCCTTGTTGGCGTGGAGGAAGGTGACGAGCTCGAGTTCCTATTTGGAACTTAGCTCAGACGATACGTGGACGCACTTGGACAAGTCGCCTTCCTCGAGCGCATGCCTTCGTTGACTTCGCTTAGGTGGATGACCGTATCAGCGGCGACCTCGAGGTCGCCAGTGGCCCTCACGAGGCAAAGATGTTGGCGAGGGCCAAGGCCTAGGTCTCGCAACCGTGCGCCGCCTTGAGGTCGCCTCGCACAGTGATGATGCCGCTAGGCCCTGGGAGCTTCATGCAGCGGTGGCCGTAGTGGTTCGTCGCCATGAACTTGACCAAAGCCGGATGCCCGAGGATGGCGTTGTAGGGAAGATTGCCCTCGACCACCTCGAAGGTGATCAGCTCGGTGCGGAAGTCGTACGAGGCGCCGAAGGTGACGGGCAGGACCACCAGCCCCAGAGGAGTGGTCGAGCTTCCAGGAACGATCCCGAAGAACAGAATCGCGATATTCTTGACCTTCGACTAGGGGATCTGCATCCGGTCAAGCGCGCTAGCCAGGAGCAAGTTGAGGGAACTGCCCCCATCGACCATGACCCACCCGACCAGGGTGTTGCTTTTGGTCAGGGTCACAACCAGGGCAGTCTTGAGATCCTTGGACATACCTTGGGGGGCATCCTCCGGTGTGAAGGTTATCGTTGCCCCGTCCCACTTGCAGGGCTGTTCCGCGGGCTTCCCAATGGTAGCCTGATAAACCACATGTGCGGCATCCTTAATCTTGTGCCGGGATTGATACACCGATGAGCCGCCGAAGATGACGTCGATCCGGTGGTCGCCCTGCTAGAAATCCAGGTCGAGGTCGACCTAGTCCTCTCCTGCTGACCTGCTTGGCCGATCTCTCTTCGGAGCGTGGGCATCTCTCGCTACCATCGAGAAAGCTCTAGCTTGCTCTGCCAAGCCTTGCAGCTTCGCAGGTCGTGGCCCGGAGTCCTGTGGAACAAGCAAAATTTGTCTTCATCGAACCGGGTCGAGATCCTTGGACATACCTTGGGGGCATCCTCCGGTGAAGGTTATCGCGTGCTCCGGCCCCACTTGGTAGGTCGCTCCGGGCTTCCCAATGGTAGCCCGATAAACCACATGTGCGGCATCCTTAATCTTGTGCCGATTGATACACCGATGAGCAGCCAAGATGACGCCGATCCGGTGGTCGCCTGCTAGAAATCCGTGTCGAGGTCGACCTAGTCCTTCGACTAGCTGACCCCTGCTCCGGCCGATTCTCTAGCCAGAGGAGCTGAGCATCTTCGCGCCTATCGACCAAGACTCCACCCGACTGTGGTGTTGCTTGCTCGTCGGTCACAACCAGGCGCTTGAGAGACATACCTTGCATCCTCCGGCAGAAGGTTATCGCTGTCTGGCCCCACTTGAGATCCTCCGTGGAACAAGCAAAATTTGTCTTCATCGAACCGGATTGATACACCGATGAGCCGCCGAAGATCTCCGTGGGCGGCCATCGCTTGCCGTGAGCGGCATCTTCCTACCATCGAGAGACGGTGGTCCCGAACCGGTCTCAGATCTGTGGGCGGCCATCGGCTTGCCGTGACCCAGATCGGTGGTCCCTCGCCGAGGTCGTGGCGGCTCGCCGAGGGCGCGCCGATTTACGAGGACGGACCCCTCTGGCCGAATCTCGCACCTCCATGACCTCGCGGTGGCCGTCTGCCGAAATGACAACCCGCGGTCGGCCATCGCAGCGCTTGCGGTCCCTTTTCCGCTTCTTGGCGGTCGGGCCTGGGTCGGCACTCTTGGCGCTGGAGGGACCAGCCTCGCCCGAGTTGATGCCAAGCTTACCTTGGTCGTAGTCACGCTTCCAGCGGACCGCGTCGTCCGCGTCCGCGTAGCGCTCCGCCATGTGAAACAGCTTGCCGACGGTAAGCTTTGTCGTAATCTCTAGGTCTTCGGTGAGGCGCCGGTCGCGGACGCCGAACTTGAAGGCCTTGATCACGGCCTCGTCGGAGACACTCGGAATCAGGTTCCTTGTGCGAATGAACTGTCGCACGAAGTCACGAAGAGGCTCATTCCTCCCCTGGATAACTCGGTCCAGGTCCTTCTCCCTACCGGGCCGCTCGTAGCAACTCTGAAAGTTGGAGCGGAGGGCGCCCTGAATCTGACGCCACGAGCGAAAAGTGCCGGGCTTTTGGTTAATGAGTCAGGTGCGGGCGGGGCCGTCCAAGACGGTTGGGGGGAAGTTCGCCATTACATCCTCGTCTCCTCCTGCGGCCAAGATCACGGTGGTGTAGATCGAAAGGAACTCATTCGGGTTCTTCGTTCTGTCGAACCGCTCGATCAAGGCGGGCTTGAAATGAGCCGGCCAGCGCTCCCGCCGAAGGTCATCGGAGTACGCCGCGCAGCCATAAGCCGGAACAGGGGCGCGTCTAGAGAGATGATCGCTGCTGCTGGAGTCAGACCCACGATCGTCTTGGCGTCCCGCCCTATGACCACGACGGCCGCGGCGATGGGCCCGAGCATCGCCCGGGAGGTACTGCAAGTGCTCATGGACCCGACGACACCTTGGGGGAACGTCAGGAGAAAGGCCTGACACGCTGCCGCTAGAGCGTGAGTCACTGTAGGCCGGCCGTCGCCGTACGCTGTCTGGAGTCGCACTCGGGGAGCGATGGCGCGGCGGAGTACGGGTCAGATCCCGGGATTGCCGGTGCACAGGAGACCAACGGGGACGTCGGTGCCTGCGCGAGGAGCTGCCGTCACTCTTCAGAGAACGGGACCCGGAAGGGCGGCCTTGGTGCTGCGACGGCACAGCTTCGGTAGCGGCCTTATCGAGCTCGTCTGCGAGAGCACGGCCAAAAAGGCCCGACCTAGAACGGGCGGGGTCGGTCATGACTCGGGCGATCGCACGAAGGCGTTCGCCCGACTGAGGGAGCTTGGAGCGTCCTAACGACGTTCCAATCTTCTCGCGCTCCTCTCGCCAGAGGGCGGTTATGGCCTGGTTGATGGCGACTTGGGCCATCCGGCGAGCGTCTTCAGGGGTCTTCGGGCTACGCTCCCCTTCCTCCACGCTCGCGTCATGGCTAGCGGCCTTGAGAACAAGCTGGTCACGCAGCGGCGGAGAGGGAGATAACAGGGACGGGGAACTCCCATGCTCGAGGATCGCATTCGAACCCGAGCTTGCGGAATGTCCTGCTGTGGAGGACGCCATACCTTGAAAGTCTTGAACTTCTTCCGGATGAGCGAAGCTTTCGGGCCCCACGGTGGGCGCCAGCTGTCGATGATCGGGATCGCCTGACCGCAAATGTGAAACGGGGTTAGTGTGAACAGGAGACCCAAAAGGAGCTACGCTCAACGGAAGAACAGATGTTGGTCGAGGTGAAGTGTCAACGAGCAAGACACGGCGGATTATACTGGTTCGAGCCCCCGTGAGGGTAATAGCTCTACTCCAGTCTTCTCCTGAGGCGGAGGACTTCACTATTCTTGAGTACAGAGAGTGGATTACAGCTCGAGCTTGAGCGTTCTGGTTGTGTCATTGGCCTATTGCTTGTGTGTTGATGTCGTGTCTTTTGCCGATCTGCCTCAAGGGATTTTAATTTTATACTCCTCCCAGCCGTTACCAGAAACGGCCGGGAGAGATTCCCAGAGTAGTGCATGGTGCGCATTGAGGGCGTGCTGCAACCGTTCCGGATCTGGCGCCCACATCCGCCTTAACTCCGGGTTCCCCGGTCTTGGTAACCGCCGAGTCAGCTCGCACCTCCAAGCCAAGGTCTAGGTCGTGCGAGAGTTGAATCCCCACTCCCCAAGCTCGAGGTCGTGCGGGAATCGGCGCAGCCTAGGTCGAGATCAAAGTCCCATGCTGCTCAGCCCCGAGCTAGGGGCCCTGTTGACCGCGCGTTGACCTGTTAGAGATTCCTCAGTCCCCGACAGGAGTGAACTATTGAGAGTATAATATTGTATAAATATATTCTACCGCCATAACTATGGGGAGAAGTGAGAACCCAAAAAGAGAACTGTGGGAGTACAATGGGTGTACAAATTATCTACTGCTGCCATAGTAAGGGCTTATCGTCACTGGCTTGGTGCAAAGTTAATCTAGGTAATGTAAACGTTTTCATCATGAATATTTTAGCCACACACCAAAGAGCGTGAAAATAGCGGCTAAAAGAAAAGATCATGACTTATGGGTAAAGTTGTATACCTCTGCAGAATGTAAATCTTTTCAATAAGCTGTGGCTGCGGTTATAGGAGATTTGGTGAACTGACATTAGTTAAAAGTTTTGATTTTTTTTTATAAAAAGAACTGAACTGAGAATATTTGTTGGCAAGTTTGTATTTCAGATTTTATGCTAGAGGTTGACAATGGGATGATACGATACTCATAGTCATAGAAGACTGTGACTTATTATTATATGCTTACTTGATTATTTCCATATTAGTCAAACTCGCTCTTACAAAATTCTATTTGTAAATTACTACTTGATTTATATATTCAATTTTATTTTATGCAAATTAACCGTAGAATCCTCCTTTGATATAGCTTGCACTTACCGCACTTTTGCGATACACCTTAAATCTTACTGAGTACGAAAGTACTCAACCTTATTTAATTTGTTGGTTTAAATGGAGAAGAAAGCAAAGCACAGAAGATACATATTTTGCCACAGGATACGACTTTCTAGGGTTTGTACTTATTCGATGATGCGACTTTCTAGGGTTTATGCCTTTTCAGTTGACTGAGGGTTTGCATGGCATACCACAAAGCTTTTAGATTTTCGTTGTATCTTACTCTGAATTGTAAGACTATATTGTATAAATAGATTCTGCTTTAATAATATTGTGTATGTATGTGCTACTAATGTTGTAAATGTATGTATTAGCCACTAACTATGGAACTAGTACTGTATACATATAGATTTTTTTATTCCTTAAAAAAGAGAGGATGTTAGGGTCTATTTGTTTCAGCTTTTGATTCTCTAAAAGCTGATTCTGAATTGTAATTGTAGATAAGCTGATTCTTCAAAAGCTGGAATCTAAAAGCACATGTGAAGTGGATTGTGGGTTTTAGTGTATATGGGTGGGTTGGATTGTGAGAATCAGATTCTAGAATCGGACTGTTTGTTTTTTATTCTGCTTTTAGAACTAAAATTCAGAATCAAAAGCTAAAATCAGCTATAATATCTTTCACATCTTTAACCAAAGCAGCCAGATGTGAACGATTAGTCTCTGTAGACATCAAGACCGACACACAGCTAGCGCAGTCGGACTCCAGGAACGCCGGAGCACTGGCCCATTGACGGGCCAGGAGGCCACCCTCCCCACATTCAGGGTGCAGCTAATTCAGCTTCCGTTGCAGATGACTAGATGAGCAATGGAACAAAATACGCCATGAGGAAACAACCACTGACCCTTGGTCATCTCGGATCACCACCCCCGCGTATGTTTGGCCTGATTGTTCAACAAATCCTCCATCCACATTGATTTTGAGCCAGCCTTGTTTTGGAACTTCCCAACTACCTGTGGCAATCGATCGGAGCCTCCTTAATCTGCTTCTGTCTTCTCTTTTCTACCGCAGGGAGCTCCCCGATTGGCCTCTTTCCCTTAGCATCAGTAGCAGCTTGCTGTTGAACTTGGTACAGCGAGGAACACAATATATAATTCCAGGGAGTGAACAGATGTTTCAATGGAGAACTTGCCACCCTGAGTAAAAAGAATTAGTCACGATCACTCCAATTTCTCCCGAGTCTCAACAACAAACTGGTGCAGTCTTCCCTCCCCATCCTCTGCTGGAGCAGCAACAACTAATTCAGCCAGGTAAAATTTAACTGTTCCTCGTCCAGCAAGTGCAGACAACGAACCACCGCGTGATGAGCATCCTCCGGCTCAACCCCACAGATATCACAAGTATCAATGTGAATGATATGCCTGGATTTCTTATTAACATTGGTAGACAGACCATTTCTAGCCAGCCTCCAGGCAAAAACTTTAACTTTCGGGGGGAGCATCATTCGACCAAATCCTCTTCGACAGTAATCTTCTTTGTTCAGTACTTGAAGTAGGGTGCTCACTAGCCGTCGGCAGCACATACGTCAACCTGTACGCACTTTTCACCGAGAAGATTCCTGTCTTTCAATAATGCCAAGCCAATACATCTTCTCCCTGATTTATGGGAATTTTAATCTTCTGAATTTCCCGCATACAGCATTGGTGTCTTTAGGCTCCCGGTTACTCTTTGTGATGAATACATGCAATTAGTGTATCGTCTGAGCACAGAAAAGTGGGTGGAGAGCGGCATTGGGGTTGACGAAGGCAGGAGGTGGTGGATTTTATTTGACCAGTCTTCGACGAAAATGGGATGTGGGCTTTGACCCACGAAAGGTGGTAGTGCGTAGAATAAACTGTTCTATGGTCACGCACAGAATAGTATGTGTATATTTATGCTTTGATTTAACTTAGAAGTGAATTTAGCATCACTGCAGCTTTACTGTCCAAACAATCAATAAACTATGACTTTTAGGTTGAATTTCGAAGAAGACAAAAATTTCAAACAATGGTCAATACGGCTCAAGAGTGGCAGAGTTGCAGTTGTCTAAAAATTCTCTCTTAAAGTTGGAGTTCTTTGAAATCCAACATAAAGGTTGCAGTTTATTGGTAAGTTCGACAATAAAGTTGCAGTTATACAAAATTAACTCTTAACTTAAATTTTGTCACAAACAAACTTAGCTTAGTCAACATACATTTTCTTAGGCATTGGATTAGCTTTGAAATATGTATCAATCCTAACACGCGATTTGTGGGACATCACACCCCTGTTGCACTATACAATGGTTCGCAGTGTCTGATTGTGACACAACGATTCAAAACAAATAGCTCATACTTAGGAAGAAATCAATCACCTTATAAATAAAACGCCTCCTTCGAATATTTAGTCTATAAAAACTAAGTCAAGACACTAAGGGCAGTCCTAATGCATATAGTTTCTATAACTTCCATATCATCTAGACACTACATGTAGAAATTATGCTCCTAATAGATAGTTTCTTCAAAATAAACTCTCATCCAATCTCCTCTTTTCTCTTATTTTCTCACTCAATCCCCTTTTTCCCTTTCTTAGTACTTGTATAGAAATGGTTTCCTGCATGAGAAATGATTTCCTTCTCTTTCATCATTAACTCTACCTCCACATCACCATTTTGCTTACATGGCAACCTAATTAATGCTATAGAAACTATCCTAGTCATCCCATTGGGATTGCCCTAAAAGTTGAATTTAAAAGAAATGATTTTCTTGCTCGGCGTGGAGGCCGGCTCCAGCGTGATGGCGCTCTCCCGTTGGATTCGCCACTGGCTCCAAGCACAACATACAATTGAAATGGAGCATATACGTAAGGAGATTGCTAAAAATCTGTCGCCTGTTTTTCTCTTTGATTTCAGTCACTTTTCTCCCTTCATATATATATAGATAGACGATGGATTGAAGCAAGTAGCTAGTAGTCAGACACACGTCAAGACTGCATCTTCCCTTTATGTAGAGTATATCGTCAAAGCTCGCAAACTAGAGAGTTAATGCACGTGGAGATGAACGGGAAGAAGCCTTACATACTCGTCATCGTCGTAGAAGTCATCTCATTTATTTTCTATTAGGATTCACCGATTCTAATTTTCTCTGTCTAGCTTAGAAAAATTATTTTTTATTTTTCTCTATAATTTATTTATTTTCTATTAAGGTTCACCAATCCCTTTTTCTTTGTCTAGCTTTGAAAAATTATTTTTCATTTTTCTCTGCATAAAAGGTGGCATGTATTAAGAGAGAGAAAAGATATGTAAGTAGTAGGAGACACACAACGACGAATACATTCCATAACCATCAGTTCTCAGTATCGTTCTTAGACAATGAGCCCATCCACCCCGGCAGTAACATACCGGCTTACTCATACACTATCGACAGTAGCGACGGCAACATCTTGTACACACCGACCACCTGCTGCAACAGGCCAACGCCGACCTCGCCACCGTCCGCGAGATAGACGATCGATTGAAGCAAGCAGCTAGTAGTCAGACACACACGTCAGAGCTGTAGCTAGCTGCTCGATCTCTGTGTCGTCAAAGCTTGCTAGCTAGATAGCTAATGCACGTGGAGATGAATGGGAAGAAGCCTTACATACTTGATCTGGACCGATAGGCTGAAATCAAATGGTCAAAAAAACTAACTGTTTTGTGGGGTGGATTCAGTCAAAAAAATCTGACCGATGTGCAGTCATTCCCTATATATTGAAGCTTGAAAGTTCTACGACAAGCTATATAGAGTATATAGGTAATATTGGAGTGCTTATACAATCCACAAGCTGTAGCAGGGAATTAATTGAAGCTTGAAAGTATTGAGTTGCATGCACCAACCAGTTCACCTAAAAGCTTAAGCTGATGGGGAAGGATGGGCCGTGCTTTATATTTCCAACACTCCCCCTCACGTGGAGGCGCCTTGGGCAGCACTCAACACGTGGAAATAGGAGCGGACGCTAAATTGCGTCTACCAGACTCGAACTCGAGACCTCCCGGCTCGATACTATATTGAGTTGCATGCACCAACCAGGGCCACCAAAGTTTAGTTCGATGGGGAAAGATAGGCCGTGCTTTATATTTCCAACAGAAAGTTCTACGAGCAGCTAGCTTAGCCGGCGCGCAAAATTTTCAAAGCCAACGAGAGGCGAGAGGACGAGATAAGAGTCGTCGACGGGAGGAACGGCCGGAATCATAAAGAAAACCAGCAAGGTCAAAGCCGAAGAACGTTTCGTGGTCAGTCCGGCCGCGCGCGGTGGCCGCCCCGGCCCGTCCGGTCCGTCCGGCAACCACGACACGACCGATCGACCTCAGATCAGCTCCCCTCACCTCCCCGCGACGAAACGGCGATCATCCCCTAATCAACTTCCCCCGCGCGCCCACCGTGCATTTCTTCTCCCCTCGTGTTCCACACCAACTAACTTATTAAGTAGCGTTTCAAAAACACCAAACGAAGACTACCACCTCTCGCCGTGCTCTCTCTCTCTCTCTCCTTCCCTAGCTATAAACGCTCCCTCTCCCGTCTCCTTTAGCTCCAGAAGTTTTCCCGTTTCGACCAGAGACATTGTTCTCCTCTTGCTTGTTTCTTCTAGCTTCATGTGTACATAAATACAGACATAATCGGATACACACGCGGTGTGATACGTGCAGTGGTAGGATCAAGAATCCATGGAGGGGTCGCCGACGCCGGTGGAGGTGCCGAAGTACTTCGTGTGCCCGATCTCGCTGGAGATCATGCGGGACCCGGTGACGCTCTCGTCGGGGATCACTTACGATCGGAACAGCATCGAACGGTGGGTGTTCACCGACGGCCATGGCGAGTGCCCGGTGACCAAGCAGCAGCTGGGCGCCGCCGACAGGGAGCCCACACCGAACCACACTCTCCGCAGGCTCATCCAGGGTTGGTGCGCCACGCACGCCGTTGAGCGGTTCCCCACCCCGCGCCCGCCGGTCGACGAGGCGCGCGTGGCAGCGATCGTCGATGCCGCGAGGCAGAGTGGCGGTCAGCAGGATCAGCTGATGGCTTCCCTGAGGGAGCTAGCGGACATCGTCGCCGAGACCGACCGCAACCGGCGCTGCGTCGAGGGCGCGCCCGGCTCTGTGGAGTTTCTGGTGTCCGTTGTGAAGAAGCACGCCGCATCGGGCATGTCCAAGCATTTGGTATCCCAAGAAGAGATGTGCGGCGTGCTGGATTCGCCAAAGCCGAGCTCGCCGGATGAGGCAGCTTTGAGCATTCTGCATTCGCTTAAGCTCTCTGAGGGGAGCTTGAAGAGGGTCTTGGAAGGCGGCGATGACATCTTAGACACCTTGGCGTCCGTGCTGCGGCGACCAAGTTACCTCTCGCGGACGTACGGCATCCGCCTGCTGAAAGATGTGGTGTCGGCGATGCCTCCCGCGCGGCTGACCTCGGCGAGCGCCCAGCTGGTCGAGGGTGTCGTGAGGGTGGTGGCGGACAGGTTGTCAGCGAAAGCGGTCAAGGTGGCACTGCAGGTGCTCTGCCGGCTCTGCCCCTGGGGCCGGAACCGCGTCAGGGCCGTCGAGGCCGGCGCCGTGGCGATGCTCGTGGAACTGCTCCTCGACGAGGGCTGCCGAAGCGGCAAGCGCGCGTGCGAGCTCGCGGTGGTGGCGATGGATCATCTGTGCGGTTGCGCAGAAGGTCGTTTGGAGCTGGTGGCACACCCGGCAGGGCTGGAGGTGGTGGCGAGAGCGGCGACACGGCTGTCGGCCGCGGGAATTGAGAGCGCGGTACGCGCTCTGCACGCGGTGGCGACGCACTCCGCGACGCCGGCCGTTCTGCAGGAGATGCTGGCGGTGGGAATAGTGGCAAGGCTGTTGTTCCTGGTGCAGGCCGGGGCCTCCGGCGACCGGCCAAGGGAGAGGGCGAGGGAGATGCTCAAGATGCACGCCAGGTTCTGGAGGGGCTCGCCGTGCTTGACGTCGCACTTGAATGCATCCTACCCTTCTTGATATCACATGCAAGCAGGGAAGAGCATTTGATCAATTTTCTTTTAGCTAGTCTTCTTCGTCTGATCATATAATTCATGGTAAACTTTTTCTTTAGGTTTTTAATGCTATTTTTGGATGTAAAGATTGTAACAATTGCTTTTTAAAAAATTAATCAGAAACTCTGGCATTCATTATAGAAAAAAGAACAACATACGAGGTACATATGTACACACATGTCTCTACACGCACGCACACACATTTGTGCATGCACTTACCTCTACGAGAGATCCTATGTTCGGCCGGCAAGGCGAGCAACGTTGGCCCCCAACACTGAGCTATCACTCAGTCCTCGATTGTAATAATTATTACATCGGGAGGTTTGATGTACAACTAGCTCTCTGAATTTGGCCGGGGAGAAGAATTACAAAATCAAGATACGGCCGGGTTACAAGTGCACATTTGGAATGTAACATTTGCTGGCTGATGATTCTGCAAAGAAATTTTTTTGCCATTGATGTGATGCTTTGTTTACGTAGGTTTACGTGTTGAATTAAGGTTGCCTCACAGCTTGTGGCCGAACAGAGCTGGAATAAGGATTTTGTTGATCAGTCGCTAAATAATCAACTGATATGATCTCGCTATGAAATCAATCAATATATATTATAATTTTGTAGTATACGGTTGGCAGCCAGCAAGTTCAACGGAACAAGGATGTTGAGCTTTGATGATTCTAGTCGTTGTGGTATATAACGTGCTACACATGCATGTGCGCGCGTTCATTTTTGCCACTTATTCAGAGGTCCATCAAGTATATATATATGTCCCTCATAGACTTGCGGCAGATAGCATGACAACGTCAATGAATCAGGAAAAAAAAAGGGAGGGAGAAAAAAAAACTGTACTATATATTGGTTTCATGGATCTAACCCGTACGTTGAAATTAATTTCCACATGCATATATGCATGGTGAAGATCAATCAAGATGGGGATCAAACAATAAAAGCCAAATCGATCATACCAAAGCCCACTAGCTAACCGGTAAAATTTCATAAAAATAGACCTATTTTAATCCCTGAACTTTGGGAGGTGTCCAATCTACCTCTTAAACTATAAAACCGTGTGAAAGCCCCCTAAACTATGCAAAACTGTCCGAATATCCTTCTAAACTATGCAAAACCGTCTAATTAAATACCCTTAGAGACAGTTTTGGAGGAGCACGCTTGCGTGGTTCACATTGCACATATAGAACACCGTGGGCGACACACATATGGTCCTTCAAATAGTTCATCAGCTTAATTCGACGTGGCAGTCGATCCACAACAACTAGGTTATATATGCAAGGACAACACGCAATCACATAATGCGCGCGCGTCATGCAGCTAGGCATACTGACATACTCACGCATTACTAGAGTTTGCTAGTTCTAGCGATTCAAACGGGCAACATATCCGGTGCAACCCCCCCTCCGTGAAACCACCGTGCAACTGAACTAAAAAAGTTTCAAAAATTCTGAAAAAAATCATGGATGTACATCTCAACTTACCCCACCTACATATAAAATTTCATGATCAAATTCATCCTATACTAGCGGTTACAAAAAAACAAGCAGCAAAATGAATAGTGATGAACAGTAAAAATCACTGTTCATGCGAAATTTGTCTTTTGTAACTGCTAGTATAAGATGAATTTGATCATGAAATTTTATATGTAGGTGGGGTAAGTTGAGATGTACATCCATGATTTTTTTCAGAATTTTTGAAACTTTTTTAGTTCAACAGCACGCTGGTTTCAAACCGAGGGTGATTGCACAGGATATTTTTCCTTCAAACGGGACCTGGCGACGCCTGATCAAGCTAGCTGCTGAAATAAACCCGGCGCATAAAATAGTACGGAGGCAGGTTGGTTGGTTGGATGGAGACTTGGAGGAGGAAGTCGTCAGATGCGTGCATCCGCTACTCCAATTCTCGAGTCTGAAGCGCGCCGCAGGCGCGACAGCAGCATGCATAATTTCTCCAATCGACCGGCTCAATTTCAGGCCCCGGATGCAGGCAGGCGTTGGTAACGCATGTGTGAATTTGGTAGGTACAGATTAGGTGGCGGCGAACAAGTGGGGAGCGGCGATCTCGTGTAAACGCGCGCCGAGGGCGAACCGGCCAGGCCGGTGCAGTGGGAGGGTTGGCCAATCAGGGGGTGCGTGCAGGATCTCAGTGTACAGAGCATGAACCAGGAAGTATCCTAGGCAGCTCCTCCGTGAGCCATTAGAAAATGGTCACTATATCTTAACAAATTCGTTAATTAGGCGATGATAGATGAGCGTACAGATGCTCCCAATTGAAGCTCAGCTCGCTCCCGCGGTTTGTTACGTCACATGAGTGTAAAACCATATGGAGTATACACATGCATGCTCTGCCGGTCGATCGGCGTGTTGTTGCTAGGAAATTGTAGCGCTCGATCGGCGCCCCGTTTGGTTCGATGACGGTTTTCGATGCTTTCCAACTTTCGGAGCCGCAAAGTGGAAGGAAAATCGCATCTTTCAATCTTTGAGACCCGCTGTCGACGATGTGCCCCAGATCTATGCCAAGAAACAAAACTTGCCGTTGGTTTCTAAGTTGCCGCTAGAGATGGGCACTGGGCCTGGCTAATTTTAGGCCGGTACGAGACACATCCGGCTCAGTTCGATCCATAGCCCAATACAGAACTGTTCTAAACGGGTCGGACCGGCATGATACGGTTGTCCGGGCCGTACTGGGCCTGCCAATCAAGCACGATGGACGGCCCGGTCCGGCACGTTTGTCCAGGCCGGCAAGGCCCGAAATAACTCGTGCGTGCCTACGTTGTATGTGTGGGTGAACAAATCAAAGAGTAAAGGAAGAAAACTCTGGATGGACTAGAGAAAAAGAAAAGAATGCATGCATGTGTTGTATGTGTGAGTGAGCAAATCAAGGAGCAAATGCATGCCTATATGCATATGATTGAAAGGAGCAACCGAATCAAGAAAATTGAGAAGGATAAACACAATAATATTTTGTTTCGATCGGAGAAAAAGGAAGTCCTACACAGATAAAGAAATAAATCAATCCGTGGTCATTTTCCCTCGTAGCAATAGTATAAATAGGCCGAACCTGGGTCAGTACGACATGAAGTACGTACGAAGCGCAAATGGGCCGTACCTGGGCTCACCGAAGGCGAGTCGGGCCAGCTCGGCCCGGCACGGTGAGCACGATGGGCTATTACGGCCCGGTATGGTTTAGACCCGAAGCACGATAAACTCATACTAGACTGGCCCAGCCCGGCACACCCACCTCTATTTTCCGCTACCATGTGCCCAAGGCACAACATTGGAGACCAAATCGTGTGTTGGCGACAGAAAAGCCTATTCTAGTTGGGTAGTGTGCAGTAGAATTTTTTTAAAATAATTTTAAAAAATAATATCCTAAAAAATTACAAAAATACCTCTATCGCTCTTTTACTTAGCAACTCATGGAGACAGAGGTCTTTTTTTATCGCAAATTGAATTGACCGACGGATCATTTTGTCGTGGATTTATTTGGTCAACAAACCTGAACTGGCGACAGAAACCCCTCGCTAATTCATTTGGCCACAGAACTTGGACAACCAATTGAAATGACGATAAAGATATATTTTGTAAAAAATCCGAGGTAATATTTTTAAAATATATTATTTAAAAAATCTTGTGTGTACAAGTCGACCCAACTTGGTAGGTTACGAAGCAGAGGTGAAGTGTTTCTTAAAAAGAAGTGAAATAATATGGTCTAATTAACGGGGTTGGTTGGCCTGCCTAATGGGCTACCTTGCAAAGTAATCTGTTGGGCTACACGCGAACTGGCCTACGCCAAGAGGCCCAAATGAAGCTAGGTTCACCGTTGCCCTGGACCGAACGATGATAAGTAGTTCTCGTTTTATACGTACTTCTATGTTTTGCTAATGCCTAATTTACTATGTATATCGGCCGGCTGGACGGCAAGGCAGAGCAAAGAAAGGATAATAAGAGCAGTGGGCCGCGTGGCTGGATGGGTAGTCCCAGCAGGAGACAGCGCACAGGCCTTGGCGAGGGCCGTTCGACCGTTCCAGGTTGCACGCGTTGTTCCGCGCTGCTCGGTGCACGGGTTTGGTGCGATGCCATCCATGTGGTATGCGGCGCGGCCTGTAGATATATCCGGTGTGGAGGAAGCGGAGGCGTGACGGCCCACTCTGATACGAGGAAAACGCCCGCGCGGCGCGGTTCGCGGTTCGTCGCGTGGAGTGCAATGGAGGCCGCAGACCCGCTCCTTCGCTCCGCCGGGCAAAGGTTCGTGCGGCGAGCGGCGTGCAGCCGTGCATACATAGGCCCCTTTTGGCTCAGCTTTGACTGCAGCTTCTACCGGTTGAAAGCTCGAAGCCGTGCCAAAGGGATAGCTTCTTGAATCAACTTCAGCCAAAGCCAAAACCGAGTATAACACAGAAGCAGCGGAAGCTGGGCAAGAGGTACAGGCGCGGAGAAGCCAGAGCTTTTGCGGGACAGTGTTACGAAATTGCCCCTGGAGTTGAAGTTTATTAACCCTCAAATTGCCATTCATATAAAAGAGGAAACTTCTCTTGAGAAAAACAGATTCTCCAGGTTCTTCCCCCAAATGCCACAATCGCCGGACCCTTGTAGCTCTCTCTAGGGTTTGTGCGGATGAGAAGTAGGGGCTTGTGCGGTCGTGTGGAGCTGCCGGCGCCTCGATCCCGCGCGGAATCTCTGCTCCAGCACAATCGAGGCTTCCGGGCGGGGCTCCAATCGTGACGAAGCCTCCGTGTGGATCGAGCTCTATCTCCACGCCTGCAGCGCCTCCCCTCTGTGTTCGCAAGCTTGTGCTGCCTCCCCCGATTCCGAAGTCCGTCAGATCGAGCGACACCTCCACTTCGTCTTCTTCGACCGTGCAACGCCCCTCCGGTCATCTCCGAGCCAGCGTCGCTCCCATTTGTGCTGAGGTGAATCAGTGTCACCCCCCTTGCACTTCCCTGACCTGGCGACGGCTGCCCTTCTTCTTGCCTGACTCGACACTGAGTTCATCCCCACTGCCGCCGAGGTGATTACTCATCCAATCTTTCATAGTTCCGATGCTCTTGTTTTGTGTGCTGTTAGACAGACCAGATCACTTGTGAAGCAGATGCTTGTATGCACTAACAGAACCTAGATTCACTTCTTCAAAGGGATTGATGATTATTGTACCATTTCTGTGTGTAATTTTTTTAGATATATGTTGATTCAACTGGCAGACCTGAGAAGCAAAAAAATTGTTTCATTTGTGACACTAGGTGATTTACAGTGCAAAAAATTCAACAAGATTCCAATCTACAAATTTCTATCTACGGGTTTTCTGTGCTTTCCACGAACTAATGATCAATTTATCTTTCACCATTTGGATATAATCTTATTTTACTTGATGATTCTTTGAATGTTCTGATGTCGTAATCTTTCTGATGAACACTGCAGGTTTCTTTACCGAGGAAAAGACAGAAACTGCCAATCTCAAAAGAACCGAAAGGTCACACCCTCTTCCATTTCTTGAAAAGGTAAAGGAAGAGGAGCTGAGTGGTGACGAACTTGAGGAATGCGTGAGCGTCAAATGGCTTTCTGCTTCATGCAAAAAAATTTTGAATGCTGGGAAGAGTAGGCTGGGAAGTCCTGTGATTTTTGTCAGTTCTCATGCACACAATCTAGCACAAGTATGGTAAAATGGGTTTATTACTTCTCTTTTGAGGGACATCTACTTCTCTTTGTGTTGGAAATATTGACAAAGCTGTGGAAATATGGTCTCGCAACTTGAAGTCTGATGATGGTGGGAAGACTTATGTTGATCTTCTCTAGAGCATAGGAGATTTAGCGCATCGCTATCTAAGCTTATTGAGAGCTATGCTGTGTTGTTGGCTAGTCAAGGCCTTTAAAAACTACGATGGAGTACTTGAAGCTTTTGGGATCAAATGAACATTCACATGAACTGGCAATACTGAGAGATCGAATTGCATTTTCTACAGAAGGCTGCTGCAAACTACTTATTATTATTGTCATGCATTCTCGGCAGAAAATAATATTTTTTGTTCATTTCCTTGATCATACAGCTAAAAGGCCTTACAAGAGCACCAGAGAACAACTTTTCTCAATTGGGCAGATACTGCGATTCAAATGGTCCTTTGAAGGGCTACCTCATCGCAGATTAGTGATATTTCAAATGATGTAACTGTCAAACTAGATTCTCTGCTGAAAATTTTTACAGGTTGGTTAGCTTAGTTTCCTTGGAGCTATTCTTTGGACAATGCCTGACTTCTCTGTTTCAGGAACACTAATTTGTGGGAAGTTGCTAGATTTGTTTATCATGTGGAGCAACATACAAGCTTCTGGCACTGCCGCTCCTGTTTAAATTTTGGTGATCGATCTTGGTTGTGTGACTAGGGACGATCTGGTGCTTGGTGTTTAATTGTGTTCTGTTCAGTCCACATGAGCTATAGTTATTCTTGATATATTAGCCTACATGTTTACGAGTCTCGTTGAAAATGCTAGGTATATTTGTAACTGCAGTATGTCATTGTGACTTGTGAGTTAGTGACTGCTTGTCCAACATTTCATCTTGAGCTAGAAGAGTATGATGTCATTTCTGCTTGTCCAACATTTAGGAGATTTCCTATTATGTTTTATTTTACATGCGTTGTGGCCTCTAGGCATCTACTGCCATTCATGTTCTATTCGGCAACTAGATTAGACATCACAGTTATTATAATAAGCTGCTGTAATTTAATTTTATGTTTTGACCTTTGCATTGCTTCTGTTTTCACCTATGCTTACAGGTATCAATCTTGCTTGCTTGGATCTTTTCAAAGTGTGGAACTGATTGAAACATTTATGAACCATCAGGTATAATGTAAAGAAATAAGCTGTGTGTTAGTGGTCCAACCTTTTCACTAGTGTTGGATCTTGGATTATCCTCCCCTAGCTTTGAAAATTCTTATTTGTCTCCTCCTTTTCATCAATATTCTTTTGCCAAATCAATTTCCATCATGCCCACACCAGTGGTCTAACTTGATTCATGTTCGTAATAGAAACATGCAAGATAGTCCTGTCGCACAAAAAAAACGGTAACGGAGGCGAGGATAGATGCATGGTTTTTTTTTTCTTATCGGGTTTTGTGTGGCGGTGGGTGAAGGCGCATAAGAACATGCATATCAAGAACCGAGCTATTAGTAGTTTATGACATGAAAGCGAGAGAGATGAACTGAGGATTTTTCCCTTGTATCGCTTTTAGCAAACTAGGAAATTGATCTGCACTAGCTCATTACAAAGGCAAGAATTTGATTAGATCTGCTTGTGTTTTTCTCGAGTTTTGTAGAATGTGTAGTAAAAACAAGCTATGGTGCAATACCTCATTCTAATGTACATTACTTTATAAATTAGTAGTACATTGCTTTGAGTCTGTGAGATGATGGCCATATGTGCCGAGATGTTGGATTATCGAATGTGTACCAATACTTCCTCACCAATAAAGGATAATCAATTCATACAAAGACTAAACTTACAACAAATCTAAAAATAATATTTAGCATTATTACAGAGGAAAATTACACAAGGAGATGACATGAGCCTTTCAAAAGTTATAGGGTACACAACGTGACATCGTATTTAATTTTCATTGTCTATCTGTCTTTCCATTGTCCGCCGATTTAGGATCCAAAGGAGGATCTCTTATCTTGCTTAAGAAATTATCTAATGAGCTATTCACTCTTAATCAGCAAACGAACAAGACATCAGACTCTTCAAGGGTATTTCAGACATTTCATTCATCATATACAACTCAGAACAATCATTCAGCCCTACAGAAGCTAAACTACCAAACGGCAGGCTTTTTCAGACAGCAGCTTCTCTAACCAGCTGCTTCTCAAGACAACCCAACCAAAAGCAAACTTCAGACAAGCTCCAATTTATACCAAATGGGGCCATAGGCGGTCAACAGGAGTCCTTTGGTTGACGCCAGGGTGAAAATGAGTCGGGTATTTTTTTGTCCGATCTGGAGTCGGATCCGGTTGGTATCGGATTTGGGATGAAATTTGGATATCCGATTGATCTGGGACGAGATCCGAAAAATTGAATCTGGATACCGGATCAGATAATATCTAGATAATCTGGGATAGGATCCAGATATTGGGTAAGTAGTCTATCTGAATATCTGGACTACACTAGTCTTTGGTCTGGCCTGGCCTTCTAGAACTCTTGAAGACTCGGTTCCTTCGACCTCGCAGTTCCTCTAGTTAAATCCGTCTAGGTCTTGGCTTTAGCGAGGCGAATCTGGCCAGATCGTGCAAGATCTTGGAGATAGTGCAGTGGCAACAAAGAGAGAGAGGAGGGAGAGGAAAGGCTTGCGTAGGGATAAGGGAGGGGGAGCTAAACGGCGGCGGTGAGCTTGGTGGTTAAGTGATGAGAGGGAGAAGAGTGAGGTGAAGAAGATAAAAAGAGGATGTTGGCGAGGAGCCTATGAGATAGAAGATAGGAACTGAAAAAGAGGGAGAAAAGAGAGAGGAAGGAGAAGAAGGATATTTTTGTCTTTTTTAGCCTACTTAGCACCACACTAATCGGAGAAGGACTTCAATTGCATGAAAATGTAGCAAGTTTAATCTCAGTGACACTAAAGGAAAAACATTTTTAAGTGGCAAATCAAGGATCAGGGTAACTTTCAGTGACATGGAAGGAATTTTCTCTCTTTTTTTATCTTTTGCGAATTTATGCTTATATATATAAATTTCCTTCTACATTGTTGACAAACGTGCCAATCCCCGATTTGTCAGCCACAAACACCATATTCCCTTTATGGTATCGGTTCATGAAAGTGATCCCTTCTATGCTATCGTTGCAACCTGCTCGTTAGTTAAAGGTGTGCAAAGACTATTTTGCCCTCTTCTCCCCCATCCTTCCTCCTGTGTTCCCCTATTCCTGCCATAAACAGGTGATCCGTGGCTCGAAATATGATTGGTTGTAAGACCATGCGAGAAGGTGTCATGGTAATTGTGATGAACAATTGGTATGATTTGTCGAGTTGGAATTTTGGTTTGAGAAATTTCAACAAGTTTCATTAATATTGTTTTTTGACCATTTACAATTAGTTGATGGACTGTTTATGATTTAGTTGAATTGAAGACCTTATGCTACCGTATGATAGACTATTTATGATTATTGAGTGGAAGACCATCCGCAATTGGGCAGGCTGAGAGTAAAATTTGTGAATCTCATTGTTATTTGGTCCTAGAGGTTTTGGGTCACTGCATTTGGTTGCATGATGTATGCTTGAACTAGCGTGGGTTGTTGTGAAGAACTTGTACCCAGACAAAGTTTCTTGGTCTTTGAATGTGTAGGAAGTTTGGAGGCAGGTATGGCCATCGATGAGGAGGACAGTGACTTAGTTGGGGAACAAAGATCCAGAACCGTCACGGATATCAGAAGAGATGGTTAGGCTCAAGCATGGTGTATGGCGGACAAGAATGTGGAAGGTAAGGTTCGAGCAATGGGTTGCATCAAGTGCCTTTGTCAGTGCAAGTGATGTTGTGGTCCAATGGGAACCGGAATAGCAGAGACTTGCTGACACGAGTCAAGCCATTGGTGAACCTACACGTGTCAAGCATAGACATCACTTTCTAGTGAAGCGTGTGACCAGGTCAAAGCAAGGATATTTTGATACTTTGCCAAATAATAGAAAAGGTGAAGAGGCTAAACCGTGGCACTTGAGAGAGGCAGTTTAGGTCATGGAGAAGTTGAAGAGATCAAGACATCAAGACTTAATGGGTTTTACCTTATGTGCTTTGAAAAGCATTTATATATGTATTGAGTGAGTGAAAGCTATTTGTGTGGGCTTAATCGGTGCCATTTTTGGATTAGGGTCCATATTGATTGGATGAATCTAAGCCATGTGTGATAGGTAGGATGAATGGTGGGAAGGTGCTTGCCTCCTATATATGAGGGAATGATAGAGAGGGATGCCTCCCATCTATTTAAATATTGAGCAAGCGGTTTGTAATAGGGTGATGAATCTATGTATAAGTTGTTTGTAGTTTGCCCTCGTGGCTCCTGTTATCCTAGGAGTGACGGTAAAAACCTTCATCTCCAAGTAGCAATAAATCAAGTTTTCTCCCTAGAAGTTGTGTTCTTGTCTTGCCATGTTGTTTCTTGATTTGTTTCATTTTTGCTCTCCCTTCTCATTTTCTTGATCTTGTTGGTTTCTAAGGATATGTAAGTGGTGGAAATACTTCTTAGAGGTTAGATCCCATCCATTGAGGCATCCCCGAAGCAAAATAATGAAGTTTGCTATCTTTACCTTTTTTTGAGGTGGTTCTTGGGAGGATTGGCTCCATAGGATTTTTCTTGGGTTTTTGTTAGACTTGCTATGATGCTTGGGAGTTGATCCTTCGTCATCGGGACCATCTTTAACTTACAAGCAAGCTCTAGGCTCAGATTTGGTTTTTGGCCTAGGTTTGATGCAACTTTACTTTGAATCGAAAAGGTTGAAACTTTGGTAATGATTTCTTTGGTATCTTGTTGAAATAGGGTCCTGAGGTCTTAAAGAAGGTTTGTTTCAAGTTATTTGAAGTACTAGAGTAAAAGTTGTGTCATTTTGTGGTTTTGGCAAGTTTTCTTTCAGACCTACAGACTATCTTTAGTAAAAAGATGAAGACCGTTTGCATTGTCTATAGATTGTCTTTAGTACAAAGAGCCTGACCGTTTGCGCTATTTGAACTCCAACTTTGGTGCGTAGAGCTTCAAACTTATAGACCGCCTAACTTTGGACTAGGTCATGATTTGTCTTGGCTTTTCATGGTGTTTTCCATTGAGGGTGTTAAACTATGATCTTCATAGCTTCTCATAGCTATTGGAGTGAAAAAATCTTGGAATACCAAGTGGAAAAGTTTTAGGCTCTTGTTCACCCCCTCTGATCATAGCCTTGATCCTACATCAACACTCGTCTCTCGCCTCCTCAATGTGCCCTCACTCTCGTAGTACGTGGCCAAGATTGTCTTCCTCTTGTCATGGTCACTAGCCATATTGACCTTAATAGCGAGCTACATAAGATTTCACGTTGCTTGTGTGCATCTTGCCTTTGCTAGAAGCTCAGGCGTGCATGGCAGCGTGATGGTCCACGACGCACTAGGTTGCGGATGCACACCCGCAAACTCACAGTTGGTGGTGGTGGATGTGCCGAGAAGGAAGAGACGCATGGAGTGGCAGGATGATAGTGGCTGAATCGAAGAGGATGGAGGTGGTCGTGGAGCCACTACAGTGGTGGAATGGATTAATTGAGGTGGGAAGTAGGGAGAGTATGTGAGGGTGTTACTATTGGCGAGAGGAATTGAAAGGATGCTCATTGGAGATGATAAATTTAACAATGACAGTGGCGGTGGTTCAAGACGAGGAAGAAGCTCAATTCTGGCAACCAATTGCCCCAAGGTACAAATTGATATAGGAGAAATTTAAAGATGCTAGGCAACACGGTGGGACGCTGACAAAGTGAAAGAAACTTACTGGAGCAATAGGATAGTGTGGCGGAGGAGTGCCTGAACACGAGGAGGATGAGGACACATAGTGTGATAGACTCATGCGCAACACCACCGATGGCAACAAGATGATGTGCTTCTCCTCGGCCCCGCCCTATGTATGCTCCACCGACGACTTAGACGGAGAAAATGTCATGCGCATCCAAACATTTAACGAAGTGGCCAACGTCCGATGGGTGGGCCCAATTCCATCAAGGACTATGACTGTGCACGTTGGCAAGGGCAAGCTAGTGGTGTCGACCGGCAAGCCGTGCTCCTCTGTTTCATAATCATCTACCGTTGTTGATATCTATTGAGAGAGAAGGGTAGAAACTAGATCACAGGAAGAGATGAAAGGATATAGGTATTTTGGACAATACCACAAAACACTAACCTCTAACTTCTATCACTACTACAGAATGATACAACACTATCTCTTCATCTGAGCCAGTTCCCAACTTTGCAAGAAAAAACTGATAATGACATATGATTCAGTGTGGGTGAGAAATATGGTACAAAATATCACTGTCAGTCTGACCTCAGAACCGATAGTGATAAGTCGATAGTGATGATAATCGTCATCACTATCGGTTCCAAGGTCAAAACCGATAGAGATGTTATAGGCATCACTATCGGTTATCAGGTTTGAACTGATAGTGACATTTTACTATCGGTTTTAATATTAGAATTGGTAGTGATAATTCAGTCATCATGATTGATTTCTGATATTAGAACCGATCGTGATAGTACTTGACCTCTCGGTTTCTCTAGCTGTACTTGACCTCTCGGCTTCTCTCAATCCATTCAAATACCAAAAGCCAATGTGTCCACCTCATGCTTAACCTCTTGGCTTCTCCTCTATTCTATAAAAAAGGAGTTTACTCCTCTCTGCCTACATCACCCATCTGCCTCCCCTCCTCCGCCGCCCATATGTCTCCCTGAGCACGCCGTCGTCGTCTCCTCCGAACACGTCGCCATCGTCTCCTTCCCCGAGCTTGTTGTTGCCTCCTCCTCCCCTAAGCACGTCATCGTCATCTCCTCCCCCAAGCACATTTTCGCCTCCTCTCTGAGCAGTGTTAGCTGCACTGACTTTTCAGTTGGTGCTTTGTGAGTAAATCATCTTCCTGCGATTAATTTCTTTACTGTTATTGCAAAAGTGCTAGACAATTTATTTGTCTTAAGGACATTGCAAGTGGGAACATAGTTGTCACGACGTCGCCTAGGCGATGCCTAGTCGTAGCGGTGGCCGGAGGTGGACGCCAGGGTAGCTCGCCTCAACTGGATCGGAGGAGGCGGCTAGTGAGGGGCGGCGGCGACAGAGGAAGTGAGGGACGAGCGGCGCTCGACGACGGAGCAGCCCCTTGGCCTCGGGCAGATCGAAAGTGCCTCCTGGCTTGGGCGGAGACGAAGGAGGGCGAGTGCGTCAAGCCGGCGAGGGCGGCAACGAAGGAGGCGAGGGCTCAGCATAGTAGGGGTGGTCGGCTCAGGGGCGGGCGGCAACGGAGCAGGCGAGGGCGCGACGAAGTAGGGGCGGGTGGCAACGGAGGAGTCAAGGGCACGACGGAGCCGGGGTGGGTGGCGCCTCCTGGCGCAACGGAGCAGGGGCGGGCGGCGATGGAGGAAGCGAGGAGGCAACGGCGACAGTGAAGGAGCGCCTCTGCAGAGCAGTGGAGGCGAGGAGACGCCTCCCTCACATGTTGTACTAGGGCAACAGAGGGGAGGGGAGGAAGTACTTATATGGGCTGTTGGGCTTGAGTGAATAGTAGGCTGTGTGGTCATGGCTCATATCTCTTCTCTTTTTCTTTTCTTTGACATATATATATATATATTTTAAATAGATCATGGCTCTTAACTTTGTCTAATCATTTGAGGTATTACTTATTATTTTTACCATCTAATCATTGCCTAAGCGGGCGCCTAGGCGTCCAGGCGGTCCGAGCTCGCCTTGCCTAGCCGGACCGCCATGACAACTATGTGTGGGAAGGTATTTTTTTATGAGAAGTTAGGCTGGTTAGACTGTTTGTGATAATATTGATTAATTCTTTACATCTTACAATACTTGATTAGTTCAATAAGTATCATCTGTTAAGTGCTACTAGATATATATTCATCTCATTGTGCTTATTGTTCTACTTATGCTTGGTTGGTATTGTTTTGTTTATGCTATTGTTGGCTGCTTTTAGCACCCGATCTATTGCTGGGAGCCTCTATTTACATGCTTTTGCAGTCTGCACTGTTGTAGTTTCAGTAAGCATTCTTGAGTATTGATTCTCTTAAATATATTTTGGTCCAATTGTTTAGATTTTATAAACTATCAACTATTAAATATATTTTTAAAGGTAAGGTTGTCACATATCCCTAGCGGTGAGGTCTTTTTAAGATAGCCCGACATCTGAGAACACCTTAAAATCAACTTGAGTTTGATTGCTAGTTGTATGCCTCTATTAATGTTAATTGCCATGCATATGATTAATTACTTGATTATGAGTATATTTACTTTGCTATTTGTCAGGACTCAGATATACAAATTTAGATCCTCTGTGTATATCGCACTAGTCCAGATCACGCTAGTGCACACAGGCTCAAATAGATGAATATCACAATCATACAAGATGAAAATATAAATAAAGACTCCATATATTAGATATAACTTGTTGAATGACCTTATGGTCAACTTATATGATTAAATTATTAAACTAAGATATTGTAGTGGAAAGAAAAACGTAAATAACCTTCAGTATACCACAGGCAACTGACAAGACTTGCACCCAAAACATTCGCATTCTCATGGTACTCCTCCAGAACAGATGTAGACTCCTCAGCTGGTGATGTTTTTGTTAGCAAGGGTGATATTTAAAGCACTCAATAAGTTATACACAGAATGCAATTCCAATATACTATATGCAAGGTTTATTCCAATGGAATGGCTAACATGATTATTTTACAATAAATTAGCATTTGTAAATGAATACAATGAGTACATTAAAAAGAGATAAACAAATAAAATTAAATAGTAACTTTCAATATTTCTCAATTAAATATGACATCTAGCCCTAAGTCAAGTTCCAAACCTTCAAATGGCAACCTGCCATCCCAACTAAGTTTTCATTTTACAAAATCTAACTCTTGTTAGTAATTCTTTACATCTTACAATACCTGCTCAATACTACGACTGCGAGCACAGCTATCCTAATAGATTTTACATTATACAAAGGTTATGTGCTTTACGCATGAGACATAATCGTCTCTTTGTACAATATCATTAGCACACTTTGGTGTGCTGCAGAGAGATCATGACAAAGTCTTCATAATATTTTTTCTTAACCCAGTACTACCTGTTAAGGTTTCAACGCTGAAGGGTTACACCACCACAACAGGGCCCCCTTTTGCGCCATGTGAGTTAATAATCCGTACACCTGGAACTCACACCACCACTAGTAATATCAAAGTTAAGACATTGCAAATTAATCAGCTAGGTCTATCCCATTCTAGACATATTGTTGCATATTTGGCTAAGATAAAAAGTTTGCTTGGTTAAGTCCTTAGGATGACTAGGGCAAGACTTCCTCATACCTGCTGTCGACTTTTTGAAAGTTTGTGGAGCTCTTCGATAAATACTCCAGCCGGTACTATTGCCCGACTGGAGCCTAACCTTGCGAGCTCGTCTGCTGCTTCGTTGTCTCGGCGGAGTACGTGTATAAGTTCCAACCCGTCAAACTTGTCTTCGAGCTTCCACACTTCCTGGCAATATGCGGCATGTTGTCCCCAACGCACGACCAGTCTTTCTGCACTTGGTTGATTACTAACATGGAGTCTCCATGATTGTCACCATCGGACGCCGAGGATATGGCGATACGGGTCCGTGAATGAGTGCCTCAGACTCGGCGGTGTTGTTTGTTGTCGAAAATGAAGTCAAGGACGATTTCAGTGATCCCCGTCGGAGAGATGAGCACCACGCCAGCCCCCACGCCGAAAGCATGAGGGAATCATCAAAATACATTGTCCAATACTTAAGTTCTTCGAAGTCGGGAGTCTCGTAGCCCACCCACTCGGCGTGAAGTCGATTTAGTACTTGAGACTTTATCATTGTTTCATGCTTGAAGGAGATTTCAAATGCTCCGAGTTCAACCGCCCACTTGGCAATTCTCCCGGTGGCCTCCCGGTTGTGGAGTATATCCCCAATTGGGAAACCAGTGATTACCAAAATTGAATGCTCTTGAAAGTAATGTTTGATTTTGTGAGATGTAAGTAATACGGCATACAACAGTTTCTATACCTGTGGATACCGTGCTTTCGATTCGCCTAACACCTCGCTAATGAAGTAAATTGGCCGCTGAACCTTCTGGAGGTGCCCTGCTTCCTCCCGCTCTGCGACGATTGCGGCGTTGACTACATGAGTCGTTGCAGCAATGTAAAGCAGAAGAGGCTCCTTGGGCATCGGTGAGACCAGTACCGACGGTTAGGATAAGAATGTCTTGAGGTCCTCGAAAGCTTGCTGCGCCTCGGAAGTCCATTGAAAATTGCCCTGCTTCTTCAGAAGTTTGAAAAAAAGCATCCCCCACAATCCTAGGCGGGAAATGAACCTGCCGAGTGCCACCATACAGCCCGTGAGCTTCTGGACGTCTTTCTGACAAGTTGGTGGCTTCATCTTCAGGATAGCATTGATCTTCTCTGGGTTTGCTTCAATGCCCGCTGCGACACAATGAATATGAGTAGTTTTCCTGAGGGGACTCCAAAGATGCACTTTTCGGGGTTGAGCTTCATCTTGTAGGCCCTTAGGCTTTCAAATGTCTCGGCCAAGTCGGATACGAGGTCTTCCTTTACATGAGATTTGACGACGACATCATCTACATATGCTTCCATATTACGTTCGATTTGGGTGTGAAAACACCGCTGTATTGCGTGCTGATAGGTTGCACCAGCGTTTTTCAAGCCGAACGACATTATGACGTAGCAAAATGCCCCAAACGGAGTGATGAACGAGGTCTTGATACAGTCTTCTTCTTTCAAATTTAATCTCGTGATATGCCGAAAGGTGCATCCAAAAACTTAAGAGCTCACAACCCGCAATGAATCTACCACCGGTCGATGCGAGGCAACCCAAACGGATCTTTCGGCATGCCTTGTTAAGATCGGTATAATCAACACACATGCACCAAATTTTATTCTTTTTATGAACAAGAACGGGTTCGCTAACTACCGATGATACACTTCTCTTATAAAGCATGTGGTTAAAAGTTTGGTGATTTCTTCCCTGATGGCCTCTCGGCGATCTTGAGTGAATCGGCGAAGCTGCTATTTGATAGGTTTTGCCTTCTCATCAACATTGAGAGAGTGCTCGATCACCTCCCTAGGGACACCGGGCATGTCGGAAGGTTTCCATGCAAAAATATTCCGGTTTGCCCGAAGAAAGGTGAAGAGCGCGTCTTCCTATTCGCAATCGAGCCCTGTCCCAATCAGAGCCATCTGAGCCGAGTTGGATGGGTCGAGGATTACCTTCTTAGTCCCTTCGTCAGACTTCATGCTTGTCTTGGCTTGCTTCCTAGTTGGGACTTCTCCTTCATCTTGTTGATGTATGGCCACATGTCGGATTTTTTTCCTTGTTGGCTGCAACTTCTTGAATTTTCGCCATCTCGCAGCTCTCCCTATCACATGCGAAAGACTGCCTGACGTTGCCGCGAACCAAGATAATTCCCCTTGGCCCTGGCATCTTTAGTACGAGGTAAGTATAATGGGGCACGACCATGAACCTGGCTAGGCCTGGCCTTCCCAAGATGGCATGGTATGTCGTCTCAAAGTCAGCCACCTCAAAGTTAAGATATTCCGTCTAGTAATTTTCTCTGGTCCCGAACGTGACCGGCAAGGTGATCTGTCCGAGTGGAACCGAAGAGGTCCCGGGGATCTTCCCAAGATGGCATGGTATGTCGTCTCAAAGTCAGCCACCTCAAAGTTAAGATATTCCGTCTAGTAATTTTCTCTGGTCCCGAACGTGACCGGCAAGGTGATCTGTCCGAGTGGAACCGAAGAGGTCCCGGGGATTACCCCATGAAATGGCGATGAGCCCCGCTTTAGCTCCGAGCGGGGAATCTTCATGTCATCGAAAGTTTTGGAGAAAGGGACGTTGAGTCCGCTCCCTCCATCAACCAGCACCCTCTTGAGTTTAACGCTGCAAATCACTGGATCCAAAACAAGAGGATATCTACCTAGATATGGAATGTGATCTGGATGATCCGGCCGATCAAAGGCAATCGGGACTTCGGACCATCTAAGGTATTGGGGAGCTGCCGGCATAACTGCATTGATGTCCCGAGTGGTAAGCTTTTGCTTTCGCTTGGACTCATAAGCAGCCGAGCCGCCGAATATGTAGTTGAGCTCACGCTCCGTCTTTTGGTAGTCACCTTTGTCATCTTCAGGAGGATTTTGCTTTTTCTTTGCCTCACCCTTGTCCGAACTCGACTGCTTGTTGCTTTCCTTTGCGAATCTTTTTAGGGTGTAGCAATCTTTTGCTGCATGCTTTCCCTTAGGATGAAAAGGGCAAGCTGAGTCCATTACCGTATCATAGTCGTCCGTCCATGGAGTACGGGGTCGGTTGCGCTCAGCTACCGCGACTAGTTCCTCGGGCTTACGCTTCCTATCCCACTGCCTGAAGGACTCGGCGTGATCCTTCTTATCCTTTTGCCATGGACGATCATCTTGACGCTCGGTCAAGGCATCTGAGGCTGTCGCATAACGATCTGCTAATTCAAACATCTCCCTTATCGTAGTCGGCAGTTTTCGGGGCATCTTCTTAATCAAGTCAGGGTCGTTGACACCCTTCTGGAACACCGCAATGATTGCAGCTTCCGAGATATCTCGGATCGTGTTCTTCTGCATGAAACGCCGGATGAATTCCCGGAAAGTCTCGCTCTTCCTCTGATGAAGCTGGTACAAGTCCCACTGAGTTCTAGGCCTTTCATAAGTGCCCTAGAAGTTGGTGATGAACTACTCGCAAAGATCTCTCCAGGAATCTATAGAATTCGCTGGAAGTCCCGTGAGCCAGGCTTGAGCCGAAGGGGTAAGCGTGACTGGCAGATAATTTGAGAATTTGCCATTACGTTGTGATCGCCCCCGGCCGCCTTGATTGCAAGGGAATAAACTTGCAGTCAAGCTTCTGGATCTCTTTCTCCATCGAATTTAGTGATGCTTTTGGGATTGAAACCTTCGGGCCAAACCACTCGGCGCAGCTGGGGAGTGAAGGCACGAATCCCATCAATAGGCCCGTCGCTACGCCGACGTGGGGTGCGTTGAGGAGGTGATCTGACTCGGTGGTCCTCGCTATCGCCCTTGTTGCGGCGGAGAGGACTTCTGCAGTCGTCCCGGCCATCATGATTGATGCCAAAACGCTTGTAGTCATCTTTGCGTTGGCGGCGCTCGTCAACTTCACGCTCCCGTCGCCTGGTGTCCAGATCCAAGCGAAGGTCACGGCTGATGCTTCGGCAGCCGTCTTCACCCCGACGAAGCTCACGTCGTCTGCGCGTGGACCGACTGTGGGCGGTATCGCTACTCGCAGTTTGAGTGGCCGCGCGGGCACGAGAGCATTCCTTCTCCGCTGGTTCTTCCTGGTGGTGTTGAATTGCTGCCGCCGTCACCATGGACTTAACCTGGGCCACGATCGGGGCAGCTGGGTTGTCAGGACCGAGCATTGGCCCCAATGTGTCAAGAAGTGTCTTCGACGCGACGATATTCTGCTGAGGAGTATGAAAAATCGATTGGTTCCCCATCTTCGTCTGTAGGATATCTTCGTTGACATTGCGGCCTCTTGTCCGGAGGGCCCTCGCTCGTGTTTCTTGTGCCTCACGACGAAGGCACTCTGCCTCTGCAGGTTTCGCGACATCTTTCGTCATTGACTCGCCCGTGGATCTTCGATTACGAAGACGCCGTAAAAGCTTTGAAAGCCCCTTGCCCTATTTTCAGAAGAACAATAAGACAAATTGGGCTGACCTTTAGATTCGAGTGGTTTTCAAGCTTTCCACTGACTCGCCCTGACCGCACTTCGCCAGATCGGGGAACAAACTCCTAGCTTACCGTCCGAGGACGATGGCCATCGCTGACCTCGATCCGAGTGGTTGCTCGGGCGAGAGAGTAACGGAATCCTTCCCAGATTGGATCTGGTCCGAATCCGAAAGGATAAACTTGCCAAGGTTGTTGGCGATGAAGTCCAGGCTTCCAAAACGGAACGCCTGGGCGGGAGCAAAGGTGATGATGGTTTCGTTGATGGGAGCCATCGAGCTTGCTGAAATTGATCTTAACGCAGTCCCTACCTAGCGTGCTAACTGTCGACGTTTGTCATCGGCAATAATGAAAACGGGGCTAGGCGTCAAATCCAAACTCGATGGTAGCACAAGATGCAAGAATTATACAGGTTCGGGCTCTCGCGGAGGAGATAATACCCTAGTCCTTTGCTTTGGGATTATGTGTGTCTAGCTTATTTGTTGGTGAAATGATCCTACTGATGTTCCCCCGCCCCTCCCTTTATATAGCAGAGGAGAGCGGTTACAAAGGGGAGTCCGAGTCGGATACAAGATAGGGATTATATCTCCTGTACATATCCGTTTGGTAACGGCCTAGATTATGATAGTATCCTACCTAATCAGATCTCGCTATCTTCGTGTTTTTTGTTTCGCACGCTCGGCGCAACTCGGCAAATTTCGGTTTTATGTGATCAATCGGGCCGGCCTTATCCAGCTGAGCCTCGTGGGCCTGCCTTGTAGATACCTGTTATCCATATTCTCCACAAATATACTGTGAAATTATCGATCTGTGAGTATACTTTAAATTTGTCAACTGTGCGTATACTATCAATATGTGAATATACTATGAATTTGTCAATCAGTGAGTGTAAATATACTGTAAATGTGAATATATTGTGAAGGTGATACCTGGGGTTTATCTTTACATTTCCACGGTTAGAACCGATATAGACCTGTAATCTCTATCTGTTCCAAGTGTGGAACTGATAGAGATAATTTACTAATCTCTATCGGTTCCACTCTAAGATCATAAGCATTTTCTATCTGTTCTGATTATAAAACTAATATAAGTTCTTAATTATCTTTATCGTTTTCTAGTTCGAAACCGATAGAGATAATAGATTTTCTGGGTTGGTTCCGACCTTGGGATCGACACAGATTACGCTATATCTCTATCGAGCGAAAACCGATCATGATAGCCACTCATCATCACTATCTAAGGACTTTGTATCGCCACCAAAACTGACCCAGATGACAAAAAGAACCGACCCAGATGACCATTTCATAGTAACGTATTTAACAGATGTTTTACTAACGACAATGGCATGAAAGGGATAATATTCACAAACTGAGGCACGGGAGCCATGTCCGTGGGCACCATGTGGCCAAAAAACACTATTGTTTCTACAGTGACTAACCGCAGTACTTTCTACAGTGAATAGCTACATTACTTTTAATTTTTAAAACACAGGGAAAATTATTTTTATTTTTTAAAAAATCCCCCTCTCTATGTTAATGTTGAATTACAGTATTTTTATTTTTCCAATATTTTAAGGAAATTTCCTCTCTTTGTTAAATTTCAAGGATGTTTATATAGCGAAAAGCTACAGTATTGTTTTTGAATGGAAAAGATTTGCTTTTTCCTAATTTGTTTGGAAAAAATCCCCCCTCTCTCTGTTAATGTTGAATTACATTATTTCTATGTTTAATTTTCTTTAATTTTTTAGAAAATTTTTCTCTCTCTGTTAAATTTTAGGGATTGCCCCTGCAACACGTGGAATTTTCTCTGGTATAGAAAATATGTTGTTTGCTAGTTGTAAATTGAGAATTAGAGCATTTGTCAATAGTACGGAAGTGTTTTTTTTCTGATATATGGCTACGTGACTGCGACAAGTGGCTTGTGGATCGGAGGACTGGATCCATTGTACCTTACAAGAGAGTACAATATCCACTGTACTTCTCATCCAATAAAACATAGGCGCCGTCCGTCACGTGTACCAAACGCAGCCACGGGCAAACTCTCGGACACGTGTGGTACGGTGACGAAGCGCACAGCAGTCGTCATTGCCGTGGAAGCAACCGCCGGCTAAACATCTCGGAGCTAGATCGCCGGCGTCACTACCCTGCCAACGCTATCCATAACACCTCGTATATACGTACGTAGGCTCGTACCACATGAGAATAGGAGATAGAGTAGTTTGGTATAGGCCGTACGTATATACGACCATAGCACGTCCAGATGGATGGTTTGAGACGATTGCATGGTCCCATCTACCTGACCTCATGCGACATCGTGACTATTTCTACATATTTGTTATTATTTTTTTTTCCCGCATGAGGGATATGAATATAATAGTCCGAATATAAATACAAATAATATCGAATACAGGTATAGAATAAATACGAATCAAAGCAAATATGGTCACGAATATTTATCGGTACATGAAGTAACTAGTTTATTTGATCCGAACATTCACGAAGAACATGTAATGACCCAATTAGGTTTGTATTATTTGTTTAATTATGTTTAAAATGATAAATTATGTATTTATGAGTTTTTATGATTTTTAGCTACTTATTGAAAATATTTTCTTATTAAGGACAGCGGTCTCTGATTTTTTGAGAAAATTTAAAAGCTGATAAATCTTGAAAATAATTTTATTAAATGATAGGTTATGTTAGGAAACATTTCCAAAAATTTCGTAATTTTTTGAGCTGGTTTGCCAATTTTAACAATTAATTTTTTATTTTTGGATTAATTAAATTAAAAATTAATTTTAAAATTTAGAAACCTTTTTAGGCCAAAAGAGTAGCCTTGGTCTAGCCCACATGCATATTCAAATAATCTGGCCCATGAATATTCGAATTATCTGTTTTCGACAAATAGTGGGCTACCGAATCCTTATCTCATTACTATAGAAAATCTAATCACAAATGGTTTAAAATCATCATCTCATACGGTTTTATGAACCGTAAGTAACAAAGTGTCAGTGATATAAAGGCACATCACAAACGATTTTAAACTAGAACTGTATGTGATATGTAGACCGTCTATGAATCACAGACGGTTCTAAAGTGAATCCTTCTGTGACGTCTATGTCATCACAAACGATTTTTATTTATAACGGTAAAAGACATCACAGATTGTTCTAAAATGAAATCATCTGTGATGTTTATGTCATCACAAACGATTTTTTATAACCATCTATGATATTACATTTTTACTATTACACTCTTGTGTTTACTAGCTAGCCTTAGAAATTACTAGCCATGCCCTCTGAAACAAAACAGATTACATAATTTATATCATAAGCATATTATGGCACACAATTCATAAATCAACTCAGATTATTTATTACACACCACGTACAACACATCCATTTCAGAAATCAACTCAGATATATTGTCCAATTGAATCTATAACTATAACTCACAAATTCACAGCACAAGATTCACAAATTAACCCAAGTGGTAACTAACAAATTCACAACTCATCAGGTTAGGTTGAGTGGCACTCGTCTTCTGGATTTATGACCTCACGCAGAAAAGAAGACACAAAGTTCTCCTCGAATTTCTAGCAGATCAGCCTATTCCAACGTAGTTGTAGTGCATTTCCAAGCCTGTCGATAGAAAGACTATGGTCTTGTATGTATATAAATTAATAAGTACGAAACAATTATTGTGAGATTGACAAACCTCCAATACATTGGTAGTCTTTTTATCTGTGAGGAGTTGTATATTGTGGCAAATGTAGAATCCACATTGATTAGTGCCCTTTGGCTGCTAGTGGTACTGCCAAAATTGGTTAGTTATAGAGGTATTATTACGAAGTGTGATATAGGATTATTGTGTACTAGTAGATACTAGAAACTTATGAACGTGCTTCAGTTGCAACGAGTCCTTATGTGACCCTCCATGAACTCTGTAGATATTGAATTATGTCTCGAGTAATTTTGCGACAGACGTCAAGTCATGAGTGCCACCCTTTTTGGAATCAAGGTAAAATATAATTCGGTTCTATTTTGGTATAATTACAAGTAGAACCCAATAAAACTTATACAAGTATGTCACTATGGTCATTCAATCTAACTTCGAGTTGCGTGTAAAGTACAAATCAACAAGTATAACAACTAGTAAAGCACTTACCCCTAATTGTAGGGTAAAAGTATGTATTTTGTTTCGTGTTGAGCCAGAAATACATTTTTCACGTACTCTTAGATGACTTGCAAATTTTCATCCATGATTTGCTTGAGCATCACGTGTGGGACGAGGGAACCCACTAGTTGCTTCTCTCTTTTTACTTTAATGATCATGTGTGTGTGAGTGTATACAAAAGTAATGATCAAATATACATATATGACATTTATCGGTATGACACGAATATAAACCGTGATTGCATACACTTACAATATCCAGCATCTCATAAGCGAGGCGTGAGGGTGTTGAGGTTGTAGAGATTGAACAAATCATTGAAGCCGACCACGAAGAAGCCCCCGGATGACTAATGCAAGAAATGCTCCTCCTTGAAGCTGACTGAGATACTCAATACACATTGTGTCACCGATTTATTGGTTTGTTCCATGCACCAATTTTGCAGTCTAATGCAAGCTATTGAAAACATCCGTTGGAGCTATTCCAATATGAATGGCTATCTTAGCTTGAATTTCTAGGCCAATGGAAAGTCAATGACCTATATGGTCCGCTTCGATTTGCCCTTGTCACCACCTCATCATCTATCATAGGTCGTCTTCACAGGAGACAACTGTGCTCGAAGAGAAGTACCATTCTATGCTGTACGGGACACGGTAGTCGATATGGTGGCCTGCTTTGGTGTAGCATGTGGCTCCGATAGTGTTGGTAGCTCCGGCGCAGTAGGCGGTTCATGTTGTACGTGTACTTCTGGTGCTGCAGGTTGGTCGTTAAAGAAGATGTCCCTCTTGAGCCACTAGATCAAAATGCCAATGGCATCCCCTAATGTCACGATCTTGTCGTTTGGGGGCATCTTCAACGTGACGGCTTTGCAAATTTTATGCACACCGTCGACATTCACCTTCACGTAACCCAGCACTACCGTGCGATCGTGCACAATCACCCCTGGGCTGGATGGATACGCGCGCCCCTAAGCTACTTGTAGGGTAACAGAGTTATTGACAAGCCGCACTTGGAGATTGCACGACGTGGCCATCTACATAAGGGTACACAATTAGCTAAGATGTTTGTCGGGGATTGGGAAATTTTCGTAGATGACCATCGTACCCCGGTGGCTGGCCAGCAGCCGACCATGTTTTCCCTTGGACGTTGTCCCCAAGGAAGGTCTCCGGATGGCCCTACCAGCAGCCCACCTCGCCCTCGTCAAGTTCGCCGAGCATGCTTGCTCGGGAAAGTGCTACCGCATCAAGATGAAGAAGAGCCCCAGATCGATCGAAAAGTCCGCACGCCCACAAAGACGACGTGGCATTAATTACATGGCGACTCGAAGGACTACACGCTGCGATCCGCACGCCGCGATTTGCCCCATCAGACTCACGTCATACTGCGTCTTCGGCGAGAAACAAGGAACATCTCCACCCACATTCGAACATCGGCGCCCCTCGTAATAAATGTAGTGTCGCTATAATCCTCAGAATACCTTCTCGCATCGAAGGGTTTGGGGTTCGACTCTTCTTACTTGTCCCCAATACATAGTAGTCACTCACCGGGGTCTGGAGGATAGACTTTAGAACCTCCTAGGACCCTCGAGCAAACACCTCGTAATCCATTCTGGAAACTAGTGCAATCATCGGACGAAGGTTATTATCTCCGTCGCGAGAGGCCCGAACTGCATAAAAGGATCCTTGTTCGTTGTGTCCTCACAATACGAAGCTCGGCAGCCCTCGACGCTACACCCTCCGCGAAAAGGGGCCTAGGTTGATCCTCATTCAACAAGTAAGCTCGGCGGGAGACCGTTCCCTAATCGTCGATAACGCCCAACATGTATATTTATGGAGCATTTCAGACATATATATTGCCTGGATGTCATTGACAGGAAACTTGGCGTCCTCCACATTTGTCTTAGGGGCGGACGTGTAGCTACTCTGACGGGCTGAATTGCGTCGATGCTTCTAGGGGCTTGGACGGTCCGTATGTGCCTCTCTACAGCCACCCTTCGCTCCTTTCTTTCTTCAATGCTTCTTAGCTGATCATCGAATCTGGCTCTCAGTCTTTCCTCAATCATTTCCTCAATGATTGCTACTAGTTGTTCCTCTCACTCGAATTTGGTTCTCTTGCTACTCCGGTACATGTGGGAGTCTTGTGAGAATCCCGTTATTATGGAACGAAAACACCTTTATTTCGTGTGCGACCCAGGTGTTTCTTATTTTTTAAAGCCGTGGAGAGTATATCTTTCTCCTTAATTGCCTCGAAAGAGCTCTAGGAAGATTCTGTACTCAACACTATCTACATCCAATATCCCAACATGTTATTTCACTTATGAAGTTATATATAGGCTAATTACAAACTATGTAGCTTGATATCTCACCAAACGTTAGGACACTTTCTCGTCTGCAGGATTTGCAAAGGATAATGATGTGAAGATAGTCATCACTCTCGGTTTTGGCTAAAATCGTCAGTGATGTGTGTCTCATCACTGACGGTTCTTGATAAAACTGATCTGTAATATGTGTAATATAAGTCTTTTTATAGTAGTGTCTGTATCCGACTGAAAAACTATTAGTGATGAAGGTGTAATATAAGTCTTTTTATAATAGTGTCTATATCCGACCAAAAAATCCGTATCTATTTCCTATCTGATATTATCCAACAAATATCCGAGCCGACTAAATTTATATCTAAAAATTATCTGGATTGGTCAAAAACCATCCGATCCATTTTCATCCCATACAGAGCACACTGGATAGGCCAACAGTCCATTCCATGCAAAATCAAATCTCGAGTTGTTTCGATCCGGACATGGTTTTCTCAGCCGGGCCGGGGTAGATAGCTCTAAAACGCCTTTTTAAAGCTCTTTTACATTACACTAAATTTAATTAAATTTTACATTCTTTTCAATCTAATAGATCAGCATAACTAATATTTATATATACTTTCTTGATAGTACTTCCTTCAATCACAAATAATTATCATTTTAGATATAGCTGCAAATCAAACTTTCAAAATTTTGACTGTTAATATCTTTTAAATATTTAAATTGGATATATGAAAATTATGTGTAAATTTGTCTTGAAAATTATTTTCATAATATTATAATTTTATTGGGTTTTATAAATATATTATAATAGAAATTAGTGATGAAAGCTGTGTTTTGAACATCATGTCGATATCTAAAATAACAACTATTTGTGACCTAAGGGAGTATAATAGTAGAAATACACTTACCAAACCAATGTTTAGATCTGATTTATACTACCACTGTATACTACTTAAAATCTCTCTTTTTTTCACAGTGGCAGATAGCTCTAAAACGTCTTCGTTTTCGTAGTGGCCACTAACATCCTACTGCAGGACAGAGAACTTGATCTCCAAAACTTACCTAATTTAGCGCTGCCTCGACCACTTGATTGCCAACGAGTGCTCACGAGCCGCAGCGAAGAGGCCGTTCTATTCCCTGCATGAGCTATTTCTGGCCGACGTCCTCGATGGCAAGTTGCATACTTGCATCTGCCTGCCGCAAGCACGTACTGCATAAGAGCGCGATTCAGACGTACTCCAAGATGCGACGTCTGTAGCATCAGAGGCTGCGCTTTTTCTTACAACTGATCTTGCGTAAGCCGGTGTACTTTGTACAGTTCGGCTCAATCCTGCAAGGAACAATGCTCGCAGTACAAAATCCAAGATAGCTTTTGTTGGAAAGAAGAGGGCGTTGAAAGGTGAAGTACTCTGACTGAATTCGAGATAAAATTCGAATACCCTGTCAGGGGGCTCCGATCTAGTGGAGTTCTTGGTCGATTTCTCCACCGTACCGTGACCACAAGTTCTTGTCCGAAACCTTTTAGTTTTTTTTTCCCCGGTCAAGTTGTAGGTTTTCCGTACCACGCATGGTTCCGGTTGCTAGTGCGGTTTCAGGGACAGCTGAAGTTGCGTGATTCTTATTGGTGTGGAAAAATAATCACAGATTAATTCGACCGCGGTCGGCTGCTGTTTAAGAAAAGAAAAGTAAGGGAGGAGAGTGGTCGTAGTGGCATCTAGTTCCTAGTTCCCCTAGATTGTTTTTTCCAGAGTGCATTGCACGATGTACAAACCACTGCGTGCAGCCGTCGAAACCGAGCACGGCCGTTCTTTTTTTCCCAGAGCATGCACATCCCAAATCCTCCTCGGCAGAATGTTTTGCTCCTTGCAGAAAGCAGAAACTCTTCTAACAGATGGAGAGGGAATGGCAGGTAGAAAGGTGAGCTTCAAGAGCAAAATTCCACCGCCAAAAAACGGTGGCCGTAGAAGTACGGCCAAGTTCATAGGACAGAGATGTACGGTGATCAGTGCACACAAGCACACAGACTATGACAGCATGATCCTCCAAGATTAAGTCAGAGAACAGCATGCACTATCAATGTCGAAAGGCTCCTTTTCTGTCCATAAAGGCAAATCCACTAAGCCCATTTTCCTCAGCTCCGCGGCGCCTTCCATAATTCCATTATCTCATATTGCGCCTACGAATTAAGGTCACTAGCTGCTTGCGATTGCACATGCAAGGCAGAAACGCTGCTTTTCAGATGCCAATATATATACATATATACCAGAGCCATCTTTTGCTTTCGCGGCAAATTTTACTTCGAACAAATGGAAAAAGAAAAGAAGTGAATGGTCATCAGTAGGTAATGCAGTAATGATTTTGCTTTAGACATAGCCCACTGGCTAGTGAGATTTCTGGGATCCTCAGAGACCACAGGTAGGCGCACTTGGAACCTTTGGGAGCATATTAGCACATATTCCTTGGTTACTGATGAAACAGTTATTCACATGTTCCCCTCTTGTTCTCTGATTATGTTATCCAACTCATCTCTCGTATAGCGAGATTGCGTGTATGTGAGACTGAAATGAAGTTGCATCAACGAGGATAAGGACAATATTACCGAGGAGAAAGGCGAAACAAACGGCGGAGCGTTGCTGTTTCCTGTATCCTCAGCAAGAGCTTCAGACTCCGTGTTTGTGTGTGTCAGCTGTTTCGTGCATATCGTATGGATCGTAAAGTTTGAGCTTCTGAACGATAGGAGAATTATGCTTCGGTTCACTTGGAGTGATTCTAGCTAGCTGCACAAAGATGCTGGCATGAACTATAAGTGAAAGAATCGCTGTATTGCAATCAAGTATGTATTATTGCTTCATGAGCTGTGCATGCAGTGACAGACTACAAGCCTGAACCATTGCACTAGTCTGAATCCGCGGATCAGGTTGCACCTGAAACTGTGACAGGTTTCTCGATCACAAAATGCAGTGCAAGAGGTGAAAGGGAAATTACGTACACAAAGAAGCAAACAGTAGTGGTCAGCCCAACCGTGGAGAAAATAGTTTGACGAAGGATGAAAAGACGATAAATCTGTCCACATGCATTGAACAAGTTCATAAATTTCGGAGTGTCAGAAAATAGAAATGCGTGCTTGGACTAGAGCGTTTATGGAATTCAATGTGATAAGCTATGGTTGAGATCTACCTAAAATTTCAGAAAAGTTTATTGATATGTCAGGCCACATCTTGATAGCTAGAAACGGGCCGGGTACACAGCAAGTCACCAAATCCCTTTTTGGTTGTTTAGATTATCACAAATGCAAAAGAAGATTTTTTAAAGAAAGAAAATACTTTGGCACTGCTCAGTTTTGTCGGTTCATCAAAAGTCAGAGAGTGGAGGACGTAGCATCATTAACAGATCATGAGTCAGCATAGGTAAGTCGTGCCTACCTATGAAAGGCAAGAACAAGTTGCGTTTTACCTCATCCTACGATTTTTCACATGAGTATGCAAGTAAAAAGCATATAAATCGGTAATTAGTTCTAATTCCCTCCACAAGCGATGTGTTACGAGTATTGAGTTGCATATACCAATCAGTTCACCCAAAAGCTTAAACTGATGGGGAAAGATGGGCAATTCACTTATACTTCAACACTCCTCTTCACGTGCAAACTCCTTCAGATCTAGGACGTGGAATAGAAGTGGGTTGCAATTATTTTTTTAAATTGCGCCAACCGGGTCTTGAACTCGAGACCTCTTAGCTCTGATACCATATTGAGTTGCATGCACTAACCAGTTCACCCAAAAGCTTAAGCTGATGAGAAAAGGTGGGCAATTCACTTATACTTCAACAACGAGCTACAGAACTAGCGAATCTTACTCAACAACACAAGCATATACATGAGCCACAAAAGATGGTTGTAGAAAAGTATTGTAAATTAATGACAGAAGATCGATCAAAATCTTCTAGGACAGATGCAACACACACACACAAAAATTAAAGAAGAAGAAAGAATCCAACACCTCCTGAAACTATCCAAACAGACACACTAGTAAAAGCTCTGCTTGTTTCAACGCATGACGCACAGCTGAAACCCAGTCAACTTCACGTTTCCTCAGATCACTGACCCTTGCAGCTAGTCCATTCTGACTCTTACTGTGGAGCAGAGCAAATTAAACCGAGTAGTACCAACAACAGCGAGAACGAGACGAAACAAAACACAACAACAAGAACAATATCCCAAGTCATATTCTCCGAAAAAGTCGCCATGCTATGCTTTTGTTCCACTGTCCTGTCTGTCTCATTACAATACAGCTAGCAGCGCCGCACACAGCTGGCGCTCTCCCCGGCTTATATAAGCCCTCCGGCGCCAGCCATCTGCCCCCATGCTTCCATATAGCTTGCCTAACTTCACAAACAAGCTAAGACGCGTACTAGATAGACTACTTATCTGTCTATATCTCTAAGCTTGCATCGCCATCTCGTTCTGCATGCCATGGAGGTTGATCACCAGAGAGAGATGAGCAACGACGGCGAGATGACCAGCAATGGCGTCTTCGCGAGGTGCTGGCTGCGGGCGCGCTCTCTGCTCGACAGGCTCGGGTGTTGGGTGGCCGGGTTCGCCGGGAAGGTGGCCAGGATCGCCAGGACGACCCGAGGCGCGTGGCGCACTCGCTCAAGGTCGGCCTGGCGCTCACGCTGGTGTCCATCCTCTACTACGTCACGCCGCTGTTCAAAGGCTTCGGGGTCTCCACCATGTGGGCCGTCCTCACCGTCGTCGTCGTCATGGAGTACACTGTCGGTACGTGCGTGTGATAAAGTCGTAGATTAAGATATATATGTGTTTATATACGCACACGTACGTATGTGTACAGATTTATATGATGCTATTGATCAGTACATACGCGCGTATGTCTGATGTGTATCTATGACACAGGTGGCACGCTAAGCAAAGGCTTGAATAGGGCTTTCGCGACGCTGGTGGCTGGGTTCGTCGCGGTCGGAGCTCATCAGGTAGCAAACCGCTGTGGTGCGCAGGGAGAGCCCATACTACTCGCCTTGTTCGTCTTCTTGCTAGGTACGCATGCATGCATGTCTACCACCCTTTGTTCTAGAGTCCTTCTATATATTTCTTTTCTAAAATTATATAAATACTAAAACATAAATGAAAGATAGATAATGGTTAGTTATCTATTCGTTTACTTCAAGATTTATACAATTTATATTAAAAGAATAGACATAAAACACCTCTCATAGTTTCTATGGTATAGGAACAAAAGACAGTCATAAGGACAATGTAGTGCGTGCTATATGCCACATGTTGCCATGCAAAAGCAGGAGTTAGCCTAGGTGCACCTACTTTTTGAAACGAGAAGATAACTAGTACATATATAACTAGCTAATTACGACGACGCTTGCTTATTGCATGTTATATATTCGTGGCACTGCAGCGTCGGCGGCGACGTTCTCGCGCTTCATCCCGGAGATCAAGGCGCGGTACGACTACGGCGTGACCATCTTCATACTGACCTTCAGCCTGGTGGCCGTGTCCAGCTACCGCGTCGAGGAGCTTATCCAGCTCGCGCACCAGCGTTTCTCCACCGTTGTCGTCGGCGTCTTCACCTGCCTCTGCACCACCATCTTCGTCTTTCCCGTCTGGGCCGGCGAGGAGCTCCACAAGCTCGCCGCCCGCAACCTCGACAAGCTAGCACTTTTCCTTGAAGGTACAGAGCAGAAAATTGATTTTTTTAGGGCCTCACGTCAGTATGTGCTGCCATGCACGCATTCCAGCATATATTCCATGACAAAGATTCGCGCACATTCCTGTCATTCCGGTTTAACTAATATAATTGTAACTTTGTCCTACTTTACTAATGCAACTTGATGCGGGTTAATGTCAAATGGTAGGCTTGACTCCAAAGGAACAATAAACTCTCTGACTCGAAAAACAACAGTGGGTTCTACCTTTTTCACTCTTCCTAGTGTCCGGACAAATTATAAATCTCCCTGGTCAGACATGCACTCTGCACTTCTGCTGTTCTGCAGTAGCTCCATAGTTGATACATGGCAGTAGCACTTGTAAGTTCTGCAGTAGCTCCATAGTTGATACATGGCAGTAGCACTTGTAGCCATACGTGCACCCTGTACAGGAGAATTTGGACAGAATTACTGACAACCAACCGACCAAATTTGCTGATAAAACCTAGGACCAACGGATTGCCATAGAATGGCAACGATCTATGCTGGCAAAATTCATTCGGGAAAAAACTTATGGAATGGAAAAGTAGTAAACTGTATCATGTATACGCACATATATAGACCTAAAACAGATTCCATAGTGGAGATTGAACTTTGTACATGTATGCAGGAATGGAATTTGAATGCTTTGGAGAAAGTGCTACGAGTGAAAACTTGGAGGGAAAAGCCTTCCTCCAAGTGTACAAGAGCGTTCTCAATTCGAAGGCCACTGAGGACTCTCTGGTAAGCTTATTTTCAGACAATATGCTTAGTGCCAAAGCACCTACAAACACCTTCAAAAAAGATAGCTCGTACAAGCATTGCTGTTTGTGTAATATTATCCCCAAAAATGCAGTGCGCTTTTGCCAAATGGGAGCCTGGTCATGGCAAATTCAGCTTCCGACATCCATGGAGCCAATACCAGAAGCTCGGAGCTCTTTGCCGCCAGTGCGCTTCTTCCATGGATGCTCTGGCTTCCTATGTCATCACACTCACAAAATCTCAGGTAATTACAAATTCTCTCCATTTCATCATCAAAAAGACAATGGAACCAAGTGACCAACAACATTTTCCTTATCACAGTATCCTGAAGCCAATCCAGAGCTATCTTTTAAGGTTCGAACAACATGCAGTGAAATGATCTCGCACTCTGCTAAGACGCTCAGAGAGCTCGCAACAGCAATTCGAACGATGACCGTACCATCTCCAGCCAACAATGCCATGGTTGCAGCCATCAAAGCTGCAAAAGGCCTCAGAAGCGAATTATCAGAGGATGCCGCTCTGTTGCAAGTGATGCATGTGACCGTTACTGCATCACTTCTCTCAGACTTGGTTACACAAATAAAGAAAATTGCAGAATCCGTTGATAACCTAGCGCGACTTGCTCACTTCAAAAACCCTGACAAAACTCAGAAAGATGTGGTTATCAACATTGCGAGTTGACAAAGAGGCAAACTTCTGTCAGACAGTCGTTGCTATTCTATGCGGAGCATAACCGCATCGAGAACATCAGTATTAAATGGGATGAACTAGTATGGTGTACAATACTATATTCTGTATACAGCAAATGATTAATTCTTCGATGCTATAGAAGTAATTATGATGCTGAATTGTGATAATAAAGCATTGCAGTCTTCCAGACATATGTACAATAAAAGCTAGTATCCACGTATAAATATAAATGAACAGTTTTCTACTAAATCTTTTGGGGGGAAGAATGTACCTCTCAATGTGTTGCCGCACCAAAGAAAACATTAAGTCAACAATCATGGTTCCACAGTATCCTTTTGGAAGATCATTTTAGAAGCTGTGAAGGCAACAACAGGTTCTCCTTAAGTTCTCGAAGCAAAATAAACATGAAGGTCGAAACAAACCAGATTTTTATGGCAATACCTATCTACTAGAAAATGATCAGCACAACTCACCAAAGTTTGCCAATATTGTCCTATTCTTTTACTCATTTTTCTAATTATACGTTCTTCCCAAAATTAGGTAAGTGGCTGATTGGAAGACGATATGCTGATAGGTGGTAGTGTCTCTATAGTTGCCAGTGCGTTTCATCATCTGCTATCGGTTTTTGGACAACAGTGATTAGTTTGGAAAATTGGTGATATATGAAGTAATTAGTTAGTTGAATTCTGCAGTTTGCACTATCAACCATTACTAGGAACAACGTTGTTAAGGAAAAAGTACTATAGACTGCCTTTTGAGGACAAAACTTTTGAAAAGGAGATAATATGTCATAGCCATAGCAATTTCCCTCAGCCATAGCAATTTCCCTCAGAAGTACATTTGTTGCTTTCTATGAAATAATATGTTCCGAACTATGTGGTATAGTGTTGGCTTTGTTCAAACTTCAAAGATGGAGGAGAAGGATAATATAATAAGCAAGGTTTGTTCTCCTCTATGTCGTCATTTTCTGCCATAGGCATGGCAAAGTTGTCACAATTTCAACAAGATGGCCATTTTAGACTAACATATATTAATCACGGCCAGGCCAACTACACTGAAACACAGCCTAAAATTTTTGCTTTATGTAAATTACCTTGCCTACATTATCCTGATACACCTAGAAATGTTTCTGAAGTGTGAAGGAGCTACACGATAAGCTTTACCACTGCTACGTAGGGAACCTAGCACTCATTTTAATTGTGCTTGGTGGCTTATTTTTAATCCCATTATAGTTTTACTTTTCGGTCTGCAGTCTACCAATCTTTTGCAGTGTCAGCATTAAGCTTTTCTCTTCCTTTTGAACTTTCAGGTCCTTGGTTGGCGGTTGCTATGTGCAAAATGGAGTATATAATAGCACAACCGCCACCTAAAGCCTAATGTACCTTTGTATTCATCCGTAGCAATGGAAAGTTTCGGTACCAAAAATACCACTGGTTGCAGCAATGACAAATGGGCACAAGCCCATAGCCCTATACATTTATGAGAGGTGTTTTCATACTTTTCCTTTTGACAGTTGCACAAATCTTAAAGCATGAATGAATGGTGCAACTTGTATTAGAAGGGAATGCATTGAAGCACTGCTCTACATTTATTTTCTTAATATATGACTGAAAAATCTTTAGGAATAAGAATGTCCTTTAGATAGAAGCATAACGAGTTAACAACTTGAAAGCCTGAGCCAACTTCCCTGAGCGAGAGAATTCCCAAATTTTCATTTTTTTTTGTTGCATTATAGGTTAGTAAAAAAACAAAAAGGCGCTCAGAAGAAATATTCAATTTCATGTTTCAATAGTTTTCTATTTTTCCTCTCTTTAACGAATCTTAATTTTCAGTACAAACAATACTTCAGGCAGTAGCAGCAAGCTAAAATTTCCTTATTTACCTATTCACATCTACAATTGCGCAATAGCAATAGCACATAGGCCCACTGGTGACTTTTTTCCTTCTACTGAATACCTTAAAATTTTTATATTGTGTTCACAACAATTAGTGAAGTGCTATTGGCAGACGATTTTCGTAAACCAAGGGGATTCAAAAGGCAACATAATAGTAATGCCATAGTTAATGCAACTAGCCTATTTGGAGAACAAAAGGGGATATAATTACAGAACCTAACAAGACACCACAAAAGTACAGGCTCAAGTCATTACAGGAACTGGATAACACTTAGTATGCACATACCTATGGAGAAACATATTTCAACTATACGTTAGTTAAGTGCAAGCAGGTTCACGTCACCAGCCATACGCAGGGTGCTGAACTTGAGGAGGCAGGAGATTCAAATCCATGCACTGCTGTTTATCATAGTCACGTGTACCAGGAATTGCTCCTGTCGCCAATCTGAGAATCTCATTGCCAGTCAGGCAGTGATGAGCAAATGCCAGTCCCCCATCCACGATGTCTGACAACTTAGGAAGTAATGGTATCTTTCTCACTTTGTTTCTCTTCCCACCTCGTCCAGATTCGCCGTTTCTATCATTCAGAACCTTGTCAAGCTCTGAGTACTCCATAAATCTTTCAGTTGCTGCCTCCCATGATAAACTGTATCTTTGCTCAGGGGTCATAGGCTGAGGTTCACTAGCCATGGCCTCTTTCACTCGGGCAACAAATTCCTCTGAAGTTGTATACGTCAAGCAGTTGGGGAATGACTTGAAAAAATCATTTGATGGATGATCTGCACAGATAACAAATTTCCCCATTGCAAGAGCCTCAGCTGTTGCTGTGCATAGGACATCACTAACACTAGGATTAATGAAAACTTTGTACCTGAAATTTAACGAGAAAAAAATATATCGCTGCATCAGCAATTAGCGAAACATAGGGCGCAGATGAAAGAGAATCTATTTTAGTAGCTTGTTGATCCTCACCCATGGAGTGAATCATCCGCATGATCCCTTCCTTTGAAAAAATTAATGCTCAAATCCAACTTCCTAGCAGTAGCCTGGATCGCCTGTGAGTCCTCACCATTTCCATACACATCTATTTTGAAGCTCTCCAAGTCACTTTTGTGTTTGGATAACAAATCTGTCAGTTCTCTGTAACCTTTAGCCCAAACCATCTTCCCAAGAAAATACGCTCCCTTGGAAAAGGCCTTCTGTCCACACTCCCTATCAGCTGCTATTTTCTCACCAACACTGAGGAACTTTGGATTTACACCATGAACGTTGCAAACAATGGATCTGGGTAGATCTTGAGTTGCTGCAGAAAGACGTAAAACCTGCATGAACCCATTATTAGCTGCACTCTAGCGATCAGGACTTTAACACTAAAACTCACCAAAATAATACCTTATGGCAGTATGCTCTAGTCACCCAGTTGTTAATATGTTTAACAAGGAAAGCTTGAAGAGCGCCATTCTTCTCTCTCTTGATATATTCTAGGTAATTTGTATGAACTACGCCAATGACATGATTGAACTTGTCTGTCCAACGCTTTCCATGATGATACCAGTTGAGATGCTCTGGTTCTTCCAAAATTGCTATATCAGCTTCTTTTGAGGAAATGAACTGTGAAGTATCCCCAGCAGGAATAATGCTACGCCGCTCTTTTGAGAACTGTGGAAAACAATATTTCAAATGAGCAATGAAAATCTCAGGAAAAAAATGAGTATGACTGAAATTTTCAACACTGGGGTGATATATATTGGATGATTACCTTGCCAGGATAAAAGGATATCTTAAAATTTGCTTCAAAACCAAGTCTTTCCTGTAGCCAGCTCCTTATATAAGTTTCTTGCTCTTCTGGTGAACTGAAGGTGATTTTATTTGGGTAAACTAATTCCTGATCTGACTTACAAAGCCAAGGAACCACCAGTATCACTTTTTGCTTTGTACTTCTTGCCATATATGCAGCACGGAACAACGGATTGATGGCTGTCCCAGTCATCCATGGAAGGCTTGCTGTGGTGACAATTGCAACATGACGTCTGCTGTCTGAGATCCTGTACTTTGCAGGATCATTCCAGAAACCTTCTTCTGTGTGATAGCCAGTACTTTCTATCACCCTGGCTATTCTTAGATCAAGCTCGTTAGTTTTGTTCTCATTTCCAATTAATGATCCACCTGCTGAAAGAGAACGATACATGAGCCAGCCATTCTGTTTACTGTACATAGTCTCCACTAGTTTGTTACAAAGATCTGCAACACAACATTGGCAAGATATATAACAATAATCAGCACAAAAGCACCAAAGCTTGGAGGAGTAGAGACCAGCAATGACATTTATACCTCTTCGTAAACCAAGTTGATCCAAAAATGGTCCAGACTGCCGGACCAGATATGCCAAAATTTCAGTTAGATCCAGTGGGGGGACTTCCTGCATTATATTACAAATTCATTTTAGAAAAAGAAACCTTACAAAAAGAATAATCAATTAAATAGCACCAAAGATTGCATTATCAGTTACAATAAAATGCTGTGAGCAAAAAAAAAAGGTTTGCTTTTATTAAAAAAAACATACCAGCTAGTGGTACTAAAAGAATAATGAATTCACTATCTAAAAACCATGGTAGTCAAGGCGACAAGGCGAGGTGCCAGCTGAGCGCCTAGACACATAGGCACCTAGAAGCAATGTTCAAAAAAGCGCTAGGCGGTAGGCAGGCGGAGGCCCACTGCCTAGCGCCTAGCCCGCCTAGGCGGAAATCGCAAAATGGCAGGCTGCAGCAAAATAAAAGAGTGAGACACACATGAAATATGGAATATAGTCACAAAACATAGTATCTCACATAATATAGTCACAAAACTAAATCTCACACATAACATAATCACAAAACTAAGTTCCACACATATTATTTGGTTTTCACCAACTCATCTATTCATCAGCCAACCTAGTAGACATAACACTGATCTAGCACTAATCTAGCAATCCAACATAAGTACATAACAGTAAATAATACTAATGCCAACTACCAAGTAAATATCATAGATCTAGCACTGAGTGTTCAGGGCTTCAGGCAGTATGACATATTGACACTATGACTTCACTTAAGCAAATACTAGTGCCACTGCCAAGCAAATAACCCCCGGCCTTAGGAAGCAAATCGATAAGAAGCGAATATTATCTCGCTGGCTAGCTGAAGGGAGGAACCGAGGAAGAGCTTAGGCGCTAGCACAGGAGGAAGAGCTCAGGCGCGGAGGCGGGGACAACGAGATCCGGGCGCTTGCGGCGCTGAGGTGGGGGGCGACGAAATCCTGGCGCTGGTGGCGAGGAGGCGGGGACGACGAGATCTCTGTGCCGGGGGCGAAGGCGACGACGAGATCCGCACCGGCAAGATCTGGCAAGCGGCGGAGGCGGAGGATCTGGCGCGAAGGCGGAGAGGAGTTTCGCATCTTGGGCGGGAAGACGACGAGGTCCGGCGGCGGGGAGGATCGACGCTCGCAGCCAGGCTCGGGCCGATTTCCTCTGGAGCTCGGTAACCTAGCCTCCCCTGTTTTCCCCTCTTATCCCACTCGGCACCGCCTAGGCTTCCGCTTTCCTCCGATTTTTCGCCGCCGAGTTCCGCCTACTCCCACCTGCGCGTTCGCCCAACGCCGCCGACCTCCGTCTAGGCGAAGCCTCCGCCTAGAGCACGATTTCGTGCCAAGGCGAGGCGGAGGCCAGCCGCTGAGCGCCTAGGCGCCGCTTTTTTGCGCCTTTTTGAACACTGCCTAGAAGAGGATTGAGCGACCAAAAAAGGTCCAACAATATCAGTATATCACCAATACATATATAATATATATACCTTGTATGGATGCAAATAAATAGCATAACAAGATGACAATTAAGCAGGGAAGCAAATATGAGCCTTAAACAAGTAAATAGCAACATTACTACGGATAGCTAATATTGTTTAGGAGAACAAATCATACATAGTCACCACAAGTCCATATGAAAATCACAGTCACAATCACCAAAACAAGCAGCCTCAAACATCTAGTTCTAATTCTAAACCATTCAAATGGTCCTCGTTTGATCCATCTCCACCACTCTCGTTCTCATGAGGACTAGGTAGAGCACCATAGTCATCATCAACATTCTCATGGTCGTGCAGGAAAGGCTCAACTTCATGTTCATCATCTTCATTATGCAAGCCAAGCTCTTCAATAACCCTTGATGTAGAACCACTTCCATGACGACGTGAGTATGAGATGACTCCTTCATGCGCTCTCTTAAGAGCATTATGACCCTCAAAGTTGCATGATGCATCTATGGCGTCATCAACATGAGACCATAAAAGATCCTCCCCACTGTGAACTTGTTGGGCATTCGCACCAACCAATTCATTGTCCCATTGAAACCCATCTAGGAACAATGGGTTAAATTTGGTTCCTTCTTCACGGCGTATTTTAAATCTATTGGCAATTTTCAAGTTGTATAGAACATACATCAAATCATTCAACCTTTGGTGTACTAATCGATTCCTTTTCTTGGTATGGATCTACAAATAAGAGAGGTAAACAAGGAAAATTTTAGCTAGTTCAAAACTAAATTAAAATCTAAAGCATTGAGTAGTTACTTACAAACTCAAATGTACTCCAAATGTGCTCACACCCTGAGGCCGAACAACAAGGACCTAAGATGCGCTCTGCAAATGCTTGAAGCTCAAAAGTCAAGCCCCCAAATGCAATCCACTAATCAACTAAAATTTGAAACATAGTCAATTAGTAATCAATCCCTATGTTAGAATGTTAAAAGCTTAAGAAGAGATAGAAGTACTAACGGGGATTCTTCGTTTTGTAAGCATCTAAGGTCCTGTTTGGGAGAGCTCCAGATCCCAACTCCAGCTCAGAGCTGAAACTTATAGGCTAAAATAAAGTGAATTAAGTATATATTTTTAGTCTAAAATGTAAACAAGATGATCTACCTAAACACTCTTAATGTACCCACAGCTCCAGCTCCACAAATTTCTGGAGCTAGAAATACCCTGCTCTACGAACTCCACAGATTTTGGTGAAGCTGGAGCTGTTCCAAACACCCCCTAATGGCCATTGGCTTTCCAAAGCCACCTCGCAAATTGTCATAGATATCTGCTTGGTCCCTTATTTCGCAAAGTTTGTCTCCATCATCGTGGGACATCTTCTCACGCACATCATTGAACATCAACCTCAACCTAGCCGCTTGTGCCGCATCTTTCTCCTTGATTTTAGAGTATTTTCTTGAGTTCAAGAAAAATTTTGCTCCATTTAATCAGCCCATCGCAGATCAATAATGCCCATGACTTTCCTAAGCAATATTTGCTTAGTTGCTATCGGTGATCTTCTTTTTTTTGCAAAAATCCATACTTGCATTGTATAAACCTCGGGCATTGCCAGCCTCTCATCACCATCAACTAACCGTAGCACAACAAGAAGTGGCTGTGAAGCTCTTATGCAATCCTCCACTACATTCCAAAATCTAATAGCGATCACAATTTCTTGATCCTTTTTCCCAACCTCTGTGCTTGAGAGTTTGGACCCAGTCCAATCTTCACTAGTAAATAAATGCCTCTGTTAGATTAGCTATATGTAAAGGGGCTTATTTGCCTATTTCCCTTTTCCTTGGTACATGTATTTCTAGCCCATTGGGGCCCATAAGGAACATAAGCTGCAGTCTCACCACTCTAACATGGTATCGAGCTAGGGTTAGGGTTTTCCTTCCTCCACTGCAGCCGCCACCGGCGGGGTCGCCACCATCGCCGGAGCCCCGCCCCGGCGCCTTTCTCCTCCCCATTTCTTCTCCCCACCAAGCCTCTGGCCGAGCCGCTGACTGCACCTCCCTCCAGGCTGCGCGGCTCCCTCCGGCTTATCCTCGGGGCTGCGCGACTCTGCTCCCCTCACCGAGTAGCCACCCCACCTGGGTCCTCTCCAGCAAGACAAGCAGCACCCACCTGGGTCCACTCCGACATCCCCGTGCAACCTTGGCTGTATTCCGGTCGCCCGACTCTAACTCGGCGTCATGGCGGCCCTACTTCGCATTGTTGGACCGGTCGCACTTCCACAAATCCAGTTCGACAGCACCAACTTCCGCGAGTGGTCCACCCTGCTTCGTGTTGGCCTCGACAACCAGCGTCTTTGGGGGTATCTCACCAGTGCCATCCTACCATCGGCGTTGCCTTGCTTCAAATTTCAAATCGGCGGTCGACAATGCGCGGTGCCGTAACCGCGACAATTGGCCTACGGCGTGCTTTTGACGCCTACACCGCCGCCTTTCAACGCCAGAGGATCGTTGTGCTTTGAGGCTCGGTTGCCGCCGCCCTCATTGGCAAAGATAAGACGACTCGCTTCGACGTGGTCAACCTGGACTCTACTCGTGTGATGTGGGAGTACGCCTAGGCTCAATACCGCCGAGTACCAGTTCTCTACACTCTCTTCAAGGCCGCCGAGACTCTCCAGCAGCAGGATTCCACTGTGGATGACTTCTATCGTCGGTTTAGTGACATGTACCGTCATCTTGATGCCTTGGAGCCTCCACCTGACACTTCTTGTGGCCAATGTGTTCGCCTCTGGGATCATCGTGCTGGAGCTCGGGTCTTCCAGTTACTCACCCGACTTCGCCCGGAGTTTGAGCCACTTCGTGATCAGCTTCTGGCCCGCTCGCCGCTCCCGTCGATGGTGGAGGCCCTGACTCAGGCCCGTGCAGAAGAGACTCATCTTCGTATGCGTTTTCTGCTCTGCGACCGTCTTTGGCACCGGAGGTTCCTCCTCGGCCACTCACCGACTCTTCCCTACTCGCTCTCCCCAAGACCCAAGAAGAGGTTGATGCCGCCTGTGGGTCTCATTGGCACTACACTAGCAGGCGGTGGAGGTGACGAAGCTGGTGGCGGCACCGCAGCGGAGCTCCCTTGTCCCTCATCATGCGCTAGGTAGCCGCAAACTCAGCCCGACTTGAGATAGTCCCCATCCCCTTGTTCGGTCATCCCCACTCCCAGTGCCAAATTGTGCCGCCCAAGCTCACCAAGACACCCAGGACGACGTCTAGAATGCCCAAACGTCTGCCTTTCCCCAGCCAAGCGAGGCGAGCAGCCGTCGGCACCTCTAGGCGACGACTTGACAATCATGCTAACAACTTGAAGACATGGCAGCTCTAGTAGATATTTGGCTGCCATGTGACAATGCCATCTAAATGTAGTCATATTTGCAAATCCTTTCTATTAGCTCATTCTTTCCCGGAACAAGCAACAAATCCTTTCTATTAGCTCATTCTTTTTCTGGAACAAGATTATGTTCAAAAAATAATTCTATTCTGGAACAACTGAAGGTTAATCCAGCATGAGTTGCAATTTACAAAATTATATAGATCTATACGAATGGACTCCAGCTTCATCAGAATAGGCTACAAGAAAAGGGAGTCCCACTAAATTCATATTAGGAAAACTTATGGAACGCATTCTGTTAGCTGTTACCCAAAATTACTGCCTATTTCCGCTGTAAAGAAGATTTTCAGGAGTTAAGCATAATTTCTATGGCATTACCTTGGATTCCTGAGATTCCTTGTTCAGTGATTTCTGCAACAAAACGAGTAACACGAATGAGTATTTTAATTAACACCAAACATCAATGCTCACATAACATTATAAACTTAACTGTCATTTGTATTAAAGGCAGAACTGCTGCACAAAGTTCATCAGATTGTTCCCTGCTAGAAATATAGTCGGCTGTATAAAATCTTAAACTTGATAATTTTAGCAGTTCTTAGGATTAGCTTATTTCAGAATGGTTTTCCAACATTTTATTTAAGAAGTGGGCTGGTTATACAAAAACAATTACCACGTCAAAATAAACTCTCTGATACTATAAAAAAAAATGTAACTACTAGTGTTCCCCTAGGCGGCACCTAGGCGCTACGCTACCTAACCAGCGATTAGGTGCTAGGCACCAATGCGCTTAGAGGAACACCGGTAACTACTGTAACAATATTTTTTATTGTAGTGTAAAAACATATAAAAATTATTGTAGAATTTCCTTATATTTTCTCGCTATAGATGCCAAAGTTTAACTCTTGTTTATCAATCACATCTGCATCGGTTACACCTGTAAATAAGAAAAATCCTACAGAAGTGAGTATATGAATTGAATTTTCAAAGGCTATGGTCGAAATCACCAGGCTCAACTTAAATTTCTCCACGAACTCGCTGCGGCCACGAAACCCACCAAACGTCTCACTCGACAGGCTCCGGCGCTCGAACTCCTTCAGCCCGCTCCGTATCATCCTCACCACCTCCCACTCCTTCCTCCCTTCCTCGCCCCCGTCCCCCTTCCACCGCGCGATTCTCCACCTCTTTCCGCGGTCCCCCTCAGCCACAATGGCGTTGCGGATTGCCGCAATCCCCGAGAGGTCTACGCGGAGGCTGGCGCCGGCCTTGGGCGGCCAACCCTCGAGCACCGTCGACGAGTATTGCTTCCGGAGCTCCATAATCTTGGGCTGGATCCGCTTCCGCACGAACTCCACCTCCGGGATGGGCGCCCACGCGGCCACCGGTGGCAGCGGGGGCGCCGGCCCAGCGAGCGCTGACGCCGACGCGACGAGGTGGCCCAGCTCGCGGTCGGCGCGCGCGCGCACGGAGTCCGCTCGCTCCCGCATCAGACGCAGGTCGGCGCTCGCCGAGTCCCGCACGTCGCGCCACCCCTTCGAGATGAAGGCGAAGGCTCCGCCGTCGCCGCCCCCGCCTCCGCCGCTGGAGACCGGCGGCGGCTTCTCCGTACCCATGTCTCCGGCTTGGTCTTGGTCTTGGGCTTGCGAGCTACGGTTGATTAGGGTTCGCACTTCGGGTCCTAGAAGCGCGTAGGAGTCGCGAGTGGCGCGTGAGGCGGGAGACGGTGGGGGGGCTGGACGGGGAACGGAGGAGCGGGGGCCTTCTGGCTCGGCATGCTGGCAGGTGGGGACGGAGTGTCAGAGAGGGGGGATGCCGACGGGCTGAGGAAATCTTGATGTGTGGTGAGTGGTGACTTGGCACGGCATTTGAACACTGTAGGCCCGGGGATTCGCGAGGAATATGCTTTCGTGGTCGGTGCCTCGTGAACTTGGCTTGCGGTTTGGCCGGTGTCTCATGGCTTGGTCTTTTCAGCCTTCCCCCTTCAGTTTCATTTTCGGGAGCTTTTTCGTGTTTTTTTTTACTTCTAGTCCTGTTTGTTTTGGTCTTTTATATAGCTTAAAAACCAAAGTTTAAATAAAAAGATATCTTTTTAACTAGATTTTTTAAAAGCTATCTGCCTCCACGTAACTAAAAGCTAAAAGTCACAAGAAGGATGCTTTTTTGCTTATTAAAGGTTAATTTTAGACCAATGGCACTTAAGTTATAGTAAAATTACCTATATCATGTACAATTTAATGGCCAGGTAACGAGCTTATGATGGGAGTAGCAAGAGCAGTATAAAGGTTGAGATTCGATGATAATGAAGGGAAGAATAGTTTTGCAATGGCATTTTAGAGATCCAATCAACTTTCAGTGACAAATAAGAAATTTTCTCTTTTATATGTTTTTTGGGCAAAAAAAACAAATAAAAAGAAAATCTTGCCTCCGCCCTTCTTCCTCTCCCACTCACCCCCCAAATCCACCATTTTCTAGCTTTCATCCTCCTTCCCATCTGTGGCGAGCAAGATGGGAGTGTGACGTGGCGAGTAAGAGTGCATAGGCATGGGATGACATCATCATCGACCTACTACTCTTCATTGTTCCACTCCCATGGTAGAAAAACAAGACTAGCATCATAGCCATGTATAAGGAGGAATCGTTCGGGTGCCAAGGTGCACCTCATAACGCCCATCACCTCCAAGCCCTCATCAAGATCTTGACTACGTCCACTCTATATTGCTTGTAGCAAGCGCGCTCTAAGTCTCTGACAAGGTAGAGGAGGGTGACTACTAGGGCGGCCACAACAGCGACGAGCAGGGGAAGCGACTTTTTTTATTTACTATTTATTTTAAATCTTTTTTCAAAAATAATCATGGGAAAACAAATATTACAAAAATAGCTACCCGTCGCCCAGATATGGGGCGATCGCCCTATATTCGGGCGATAGGGGGCTCCAAACGGCCAAGTAACGGCTACGGTCATGACCATTACCCGCTTGCCATCCGCCTGCTGCGAGCCTACCACCTATCGCCCTATAATGGGGCGATCGCCCGTTGGTGGGGCGATAGCAGCCATTTTAAGCCCCCGTGCTCCTTCTCTCCCTCATTTCTCACCTCAGTTTCACCGAGAGCCAGTGAGCGAGAGCCGGGAGGAGGAGAAGAGGAAAGAAAAGAAAAGAGAGGAGAGGAAAAAAAGAGAGGAAAAAAAGAGAGGAAAAAAGGGGAGAAAATTAGAAAAGGAATAGAAGAAAGTAGACCCATCATTTTTGCGGAGGTAAGTCCAGAATTTTTTTTCCAAATAATGTATTAGACAATATTTAGAAATGTAATGTGGTAGAATTGTGTAGTAATGAAATTTAAATATTACGATGAAACATGGTAGGCTAGCTATATGTTGTGTGGGCAAAGTTTCAAAAATTGCGACGTAGAAATTAAAATGTAGAAATTAAAGAAAGTATGATATATCATGTAGATATGCAGTTTTTAAGGTTAGAAAAAAGTAATAATATATAGTAGTAATGCTGTAAGGAAAAAATGAGTAGTTGAATTACTTATTTATAGCAGTAATTCCCAGTATGATCGCCATACGTTTTATATATTGTATTTTAGAGTAATATTTAAAAAACATGGTAGGCTAGCCACATATCGTACGTTGTTACCATGGTACAAATGTCAGGCACCGTTAGAAATTAGTAAGAGTAAAAAAATTGAAAATATATAGCAGAAATAACGAGGAGTAAATCAATGACATATAATAATGTAACATTTATATGGTAATGCATGATGCGGTTAGATGGACAACTAATGAATTTCTCGGTCCGACGTTGTAGACAGTATGTCGGAGAAATTGTATTTTCAAATATTTTATGGAGATGGGGAGATAGCACAGGGGGTGGATGGAGTGGATTTGTTAGCATTTTCAAGAGTCGTAAGGGGTATATATAGACCGAGCGATAGGACATGCAAGGCTTTGTTGGAGTGGATGTTTCGGATGTTCAATTTGGATGCCCAGACTATTCGGCTACGGGTTAGAGCAGTAGTAAGCCGTGCGCAACACTATTTTTTATGGAGAGTTGATTCCTATTAACACGAAATCATCATGGAGGAGCTATGTTGGGTTTGCCGTAGAGCGGGGCTGGCCGCTCATGTTGCTGGTACAGTGGTACCAGGTAGCTCCATTGGTGTCGGAAGTTCGTGATGTTGGGGTAGATATTATAGAGGAGGGGGAGACAAATATGCAAGAATGCGATGATGAAGGTGGCGAGGAGCCCGGAGACGGGGGACACGAGATTGGCGGTGGTGAGGGGATCGGGGGGCGAGGAGACAGTTGTGGAGGCACAAGGGGTGGCGGAGGAGGGGAGGAGGTGGAGGACATAGTTGACATGATGGAGGAGGACGTGCGGATGAGGAAGTCCCTAATGGCGAACACTTGAACGAGGAGGACAATACTCCTGAGGTGCTTGTCCCTGGTGCGTGAACTAAATATAATTTCGAAAGCCTAACAATGAATGAAAGGAACAGTGATGCACAGGAGTATCATGAGAACGAGGTCAAGCAAGGGGCCATATATAAAGACAAGGAAGCTGTGATGGATGCGGTGAAGTACTGGACAATATCTCTTCGGCGGCAATTTAGGGTAGTGAAGTCTAGCAAAAAAGAGTACGACGTGAAGTGCGTAGTTGATTCGTGCCCATGGCAAGTGCATGCATACAAGGGGAAGTGGAAGGACTACTGGAAATGCTCCATAGTGATGGAGCATAACTGTGAACTGGAGGAAGCAGAGCAGGAACACCGCAATCTGTCATCCACTTGGTGGCAAATGTGTTTTATGGTCAGATCATGGACAATCCACACCTGTAGCCTCGATCTATTATTAGAGCCATGGAGGAGAGGTTTCAGTACAAGATTAGTTACGGAAAGGCATGGAGAGCAAAAAGGACAGCTTTACAAATACGGTTCGGGACATACGAGGCTTCCTACGAGAATATTCCACACTTGCTCAGGGCAATATCACATAGGAATCCCGTACATTCATCGACCTTGTGGAGTTTCCCGCAGATGGTGTGTGCACGGGTAAGTGGGTTTTGCAGCAGGTCTTCTTCGCTCTTGGCGCATGCAAAATGCGTTCCGACACTGTCGCCCGGTCATTTGTAGGGACGACACATTCCTCACAGGGAAATACAAGGACCAGATTCTAAATGCAATCATGGTGGACGCCAACAACCAGGTTCTACTCATCACATTGGCCTTCGTAGAGGGGGAAAACACGAACAGTTGGTATTGGTTCCTTGAAAGAGTCAAGCTGGCAGTTGTTCAGGATTAGCCTGATGTTTGTGTCATCCATGACCGACATGCAGGATTGCTAAGGGCGATCGTGGACATGCAACAAGAGTCCGACGTTGTGGGAGCAGCAAAGTGGCCAGACCTGAAGAGCAGGTGGTGCATGAGGCACATGGGTGCCAATTTTTTTGTCAGTTCAGGAATAAGAAACTTATGAATATGTTCAAGCGGCTGTGCAAACAGAACCAGCGGAGGAAGTTCAACGCACTGTGGAGAACGTTGGATGAACTAACCAAAAAACAATCACTTAATCCAAGGAATACCGCTAGTTCATCAAGGAACCCTATGGTCTACCACGAGCAAGGAGATGACCCCACAGCCTTGTGTGTACTCCCGACCGATGCACCAAACATTCGGCGTAGGCTAGGGACAAGCATAAAGAGTTTCACGGACTGGATACGACATGAACCATTGGAGAAATGGTCCCTTCTGCATGACGAGGACGGTTCCCGTTATGAAATAATGACAACGAACCTGGCGGAGGTTTACAAATGGATAATGAAAGGCACGAGATGCTTTCCATTAGTGGGTATAGTTGAAGGTGTGTTACTAGGCACCCAAAGATATTTCATTGAGCGATATAGGAACTCCGCTGCATGTATGTCGGACAATCGACTGTTCTACTCAACGATTGTATCTACGTACATGGCCAACAAAACACGAAAGGCACAAACACATCGCGTGACACCGGAGAGTGGCGTGGAATGGAGATGCTACGTGCACTGCGATGACCGAGGTCACAGAGGTGCTCACCGGGAGAGGATGTCCCATCTGTGCATACTCCGAGCCGCCGATCGCGAGTGTTCTCGCTGGTTAAGCCGCCATCGTGACTTTGCGTGCTCGCGCGTGATTGCCAGAGTCACGAGACACACCAATCATGTTGTCCGTATATCTCCCACTATTACTACAAGCAAAGTGTTCTCAACACGTGGCATAACGAGGTGTATGGATACCGAGTGGATGGATCATTCACAGCAGCCCCTCCTCCAAGGCATTGATGGGTACTGGACATCCGAATGTTGAAGTAGAAGGTCGGGCATCGAAGGACACGGCGTATTCGAACGATATGGACAAGTTCGAAGCGCATCGTAATTATGAATAATGTAATTTTATTTCATGTATTTCTAAATGTATTTCTTTACTTCACGTACTTCAATATGTACTAGTTAATTATTGTTCCCGTCATGTAATTTTTGATATTATGTGCACGATCGAACATATATTTAAATATGCAATATTTTGTTATTTTCATTTAATTTTTGGTAGTTGTAATGTGTAACATTTAATTATTGTCCAGTTTGTTGTATTTGCTTTCTAACCATGTAGGCACAGATGCCGATGGGGGGAGCTGGGCGTGACCGACAGCTGGGAACATTGCGGCCTTAGGTGCCAAACGAGATGCTTCACATTGACCCACGCTAGGTTCCACAGTAAGCTGCCAACGCTTCCTACTCTTTTATGTATATGTACTTACCTGTAAATGCAATTTTGACGATGCTACACACTATATGCAGGTTACGAGCGGCTGGCTTACTTCCGCTCTGTAGAATGGTCGAGCAGGCCACTGCCTTGGAGGAGGGCAAGCATGTCCCACAGTTTGGGTACGACCGGTCCCTGCTGGCCGCACTCGTCGACCGGTGAAGACTGAAAACACACACATTCCACCTGCCCTATGGAGAGATGTCTCCGACGCTGCAGGACGTGTGTTACCTCCTAGGATTCCCTTGTACGGGTCCTGCAGTTGTGCCGCAGGACATTATTGCAAAACGAGGGTGGGAAAGGGAGATTAAAGGAGGGCAATTCTCAAATCAGAAGTTACTGCAAAAAATAAGGTTGGCTACACTCTTTATTACGACTTAAAACTGAGAGGAGTATCACGAACAAGGAAAATAATAGTTACAACTTGACGTTTACTGGGTGCATCGAGGCCACTTCCCCTTCGCCCATGCCTCTAGTGGGGCTTCTCTGGCACGACGTGCTGTCGGGACTAGATTTCCAAATCCAACCCTCTGTGTATACCCGTACTAGTTTAGGAAAAGCTAGCACACACAGTGAAAACAGTGATGTTAACACAATCATATCACGAAGCAAATAATATTAATTAAGCCAAGAGAGCGTTAGCCTTATGGCCAAATTATTACAAATAACCAGCCTCATGACTTGAGTTCAATAAGAAGCAATAGAAATAAAATAGCAGCAGTAGAATGAGCCAATCCATATGCCCAACAGGTAGTCGACTGGGGTACGCGTCCTAGTAGTCTGGATCGCCTTCATCATAACCACAAGCATAGAACTCGTAGTCACCTTCAGCTTTAGTACACTACTTTGTGGAAAGTTGGGATGTTGCAAGGGTAAGCACAAAATGTACTCCGCAAGTCTTGGAAACATAATGCATGATAACTATATGCATGGCTGAACAATTGCAAGCATAATATGGTTCCTTTAGCATAAAGCAGAATTTTAACTTTAAATACCAATAGTAATTTTACAAAGCATAATTTAACAAAAATGTAATAGAATAGTAATTAAATTTTGATATAACAACTATACAGATTCCAACCACCTGATTGACTCCAATCGCCAAACCAAAACCCGAGAGTTCCAACCACTCACGGGTTCCCAAACCATCATTTTCATTTAAAACAAAACCATAAGATATACAATGTGTTAGCGTACCTTGCCCACCCTTGACTGTGGACACGGCTACTTAAGTAATTTTAACTCTGCAGAGTGTGTACAACTTTACCCACAAGACATGATCAACTCTTGTCGCCATGTAATTAATGCACTTCCTTTGGTGTGTTGGCAAGAGATCATGACAAGGCCTTTACAATGCATGACCCCGCTACTAACTTCGCCCACTAAGGTTTCACTGCTATTAGGGTTTTAGCCACCCAGTACAGAAGCCCCCTCTTGTGCCTTGCTAGTGTCAACATCCGGCACCCACATCCTACCAAATGGCAAAGTCAATAACGAGACGCATAAATTAATTAGCCAGGTCGTACCCATATAGACTTGTGGTTGTACGGTAGTTCTCGGTCCATGGTAACACATGCTTCGGTCCTTAATTGACTAGGGCGGAACAATCACTTTACAAGATGTCATGCATCCAGCACCCACCAAACATCCATCCACCCCAGTCTAAGCCATTTCCACTTTATTTCAATTAAATAACAGCAGCAATACCAATTGCCACAATCTCACAAATAAGTTTGAACAATACTTGAAAAGTTTTCCATAATGGCATAATACCAAAACAATTAAGCTAGACTAAGCAATTCTACCGTCCCATGCTACACTATTGGTTATTAGCAGATAAAGTAGCTAGTATTGTCGACGTTTGGAAAACAGGTTCCTCGCCGTGCTTACTTGTTGATTGAGGGATCAACTAGAGCCCCTTTTTCGTGAAGCGTTTACGTCCGAAGGATGCTATAGAAATTCGATGCTCGAAAGGACAGTGGGCAAGGAATTTTTATACTGGTTCGGGCTCTCACGATCGAGATAACAACCCTACGTCCAATGCTCTCGATATTGCTTGAACTCTTACAGGAATGATCGTGCGCAATGTGCACGTATGTCTCTGTGTGTCTTTTTGTCTCTTTTCCTCTTTTCCCTCTTACTCTAATCTATCGAAGGAGTATTTATAGGCGACTGCAGCAATTGCAGCCGAATAACACACCATTACTGTGCTTGAACGTGACTGTAACTGCACCCTTGATTTTCGCCATGTTGTGTCGTGGACATTATGGACTTAGATCGTGGCGTAATGATCTTCTAAACCGCAACATAATTATCACCACGTTGTCTTTATGGATCGAGCATGACCTGCTGGATATGCTTGGGATTTTGCCTCAACCCTGACCAACTGCTGCGCACGTCCGAGCAGGCATGCTTGGGGAATTAAGGCACATGCTCGGGGACGAGCCTAAGTATTGTCGGGGTGGACCTATTAGCTGACACATCCAAAAATCTTCCTTGAGAACACCATCCAAGGGTATGCATGGTCGACCAAAAATCGACTATCGGGGTATAATGGTCTTTATGGAAATTATCCAATCCCCGACAAGTATCATTTAGGGTGACAAAGGTTGTCACGATTAAAGTCAATGAGGGTATAACAAGCTGGTATGTAACTAAACCATAACACCACAGTTAAAGTTCTTTGCGTAAAAGTAAGCATGCATAATTTAAAACAACATAACATTTTCATAAAATTTGGGATCAACATGTTCAAGGAAGACTTGCCTTCGTTGACTCCCGCTGGTTCTACCTCTGCCTGATGATTCGCTTGAGTTTCGACTGCATCGTCTACACGTGAAACGAGAGCAAATAAATAAAATAAATTCAAAAATTAAAAAGAATGGTACTGGAAGATAGATCATGAATTTAGATGAATTTATAAATTTGAATCACTAGAATCAGAGCTCGGACGAAAGAGAACGGGCTCCTAGAAGTCTCTCGGATCAGAAAATCAGGAAAATCATAAGGGTGACACGTGGCACCGTCTGATTGGCTGGAATTTTGGGTTTTCGGGAAAATAAGAAAAAGGAAAATAAATGCCAACCGACATGTGGGACCCACATGTCAGTGGCTCGGTTCACGGTGGACTGGGAGCACCGAGAGGGAAATGGGTGACACGGCAGATCGGCTGAGGTGGCAGCAGGCGTGGCGGTTAGGGCTGACGTGGCATGCCACACATCGGCTGACAAGGCAATTGACGAGGCGGCTGACGAGGATAGGCCACGTGGCACCCACCGACCGCGGCTCTGGATTGGACGGCGGCGAAGCAAGACACGGGCGGTTGCGACGTGGCGTGATCTGGAGCGTGGCGGCACCTGACAACTAAGCGCTGATGAATCGGGCCGACGGTGAGGCGGCGGCGCTATTCCGCCAGACACGAGGAAGAAAACGCAGGACGCGGCGGAAAGACAATGGATCGGGCGCAAGACTGGCGAAGCGAGGGCGACGGGCGAACTCGTGCAATCGTAGCGGCGGAGGCGGCGAAGATCTCTCGAGGAAAGGCTTAGCGGTGAACCCCGCCAAGACTCGGATCGGCAAAGACGTGGAGCCGGGCCGAGGCAGAGAGGTGAACCTCGGGAGGCGGTCCTCAGGGCCTTAAATAGCCCCGGGAGGCGGGCAAAACGTGGAATCCGAGGTTGACTGCGGCTAGGGTTTTGGCACTGGCGGCAGCGGCGCGGGGTGACGTGGCGCTATCTTGGTCATCCACGGCGCAACGATCTGATGGCCGACATTACGCGGCTAGCGCGGCACGATCCAAACCGTGCAATCAAAACTGACGGTCAAGATTGGCTTGGTCTAAGGTTTTTGGGGACCGAAATTTGGGAAAACAGCCTGATTGGTGAGCAGAAATGGATCATGACAATGAATAGGAGTCATGGGAATGAACAGGAGCAGGCCTAAGGAAAAGATTCAGCCCGAGGAGAGAAAAAGAAAATAAAACATTTTCCGAATTTACAAAATTCTGAAAATTTGAGTAAAAGCAAATAATTTCAAATAAATAGCAAATAAATTTAGAAAAATCTCCAAAAATATAGAAAAATTCCTTGAAGCACAAGGAACCCAACAAAAACCGAAATCTTTAGTTTGATGGATAGATTAGTCAAATTAAATCCTTTTATTCTTGAAAAATTAAAATTAAGCTTTAATTAATTCAAGGAAAATGCAAATGGTTCATTTTTAAATTCAAGCATGCAAAAACTCAAATTTTGGAATATTACACGTGCCCTCTCTCGGCCTCCTTCTCCTCCTCTTCCTTTCTACGTGCCTCCTTGCGTGTGGCGTCACGCTGCTCTTGAAACTGCCACCTGAACTCCTCGTCTCGATTGACTTGATCGAGGAGCCTTTGGTCTTCGGGGTTGATCTGCATGTCAAACCACTGCTCAAATTTACACAGTGACGAAGGCGACTGCATGAAACATAAATTAACAAAGTTTCATGTAGATATATTATGAAACATGTATGATTATTACCATCTGGCGATTCTTCAGACTCTTTTCCGGCGGGTCGAAGGCATAGTTGCGGTACTTCCAATACCTCCTCTTCCAAGTTGGAATTTCCTAAGAGCGGACAAGCCTGTAAGGATCTCCGCACATACACATCGGTGGGATAGCCCCACGAGGTAGGAAGAGGTCCTAGTACGCTGAATTGCACGACCAGTCCCAAGCGCCTCCCTCTTCCTTTGTTTTCCCCTTTCCCTTTCCACTTGCATGCCTCGGCAGTTTGGGTTGATCCTCTACTTCCTTTCATTCTTTCATCCCTCTCTTTTTCTCTTCTCCTTCCCTTCCCTTCTCTTTTCTTTCTTTTTGTTCCTCTTCTCTCGGTTCTGCCTTTCCTCTCGATCTCGCTCGGTGAGAAGAGGATGGCAGGCGAGGTGGGTATTATAAAAGGAACCTATCGCCCTTATATAGGGCGATCGCCCCATATTAGGGCGATATGTCTCCCGGGCGCACACCGCCCTGACGTCCATTGACGCTTAGGGACGGCGATTGACGGCCGAGGGTCTCTATCGCCCGAATATAGGTCCGGGCGACGGGCACCCATTTCGTAATTTTTCCATGATTATTTTTGAAAAAAAAGATTTAAAATAAATATAAAATAAAAAATCCAGGGGAAGCTATGCTCAAGGAGGCATTGGAGGCCCATCAAGGACACAAGTTCGAGGAGCTCGTTGCAAAATACGGCCTCATAACTAGAACCTCATCGTTGAGAAGCATGACGGCAGTTCAACATCCATCAACTTTCTAGCCTCCTGATAAATGTTTTTTTTTTCAAATCTGCAATCCTCTTTCAAATATAATTATCAAAACAGTTCCAACTCTAATCACAAAAGCAATTACACTTGGAAGGGCATCAGATTTGCCAAAAAAACGGAATAATTGATAAAATGCCCTCACTTATGCTATTGATAAAATGTCCTATGATGCCTCACTAACATGTGGGCCCTAAGGCCACATATTAGTGATTCCTCACTGACATCTAGGCTCTAAGGCCACATATCAGTGAGACAAACGAGATATTTTATTAATTACACCAAGTAAAATATGACATATGATCAAATCCAAAAGAACGATTTGTCGGGGGCTAAAAAGGCTATGATTTCGGCGGATCGGGAAAGAAAAACGGACGCCCAAATGCTTGCTCACTGATGAAATGTTCAAGAAAAGTTGCTGCATTTTGGATTCGAGCAAGAATGATTGGATTTTTACCGCATGTTTTTCCATTTTCGTGTGGTTTTCTTGGGAGAGGATTTGTTGTGTTTGTACGATTAATAGCTTAATGCAATGGCAAATTGGCGATGATCGATTTTGGTTCGTGCTATTTTGTTTTTGATGGGGACGGCGGGGAAGGAAGAGCTGTCAAATGTGGTGGTTGAGCTAACTGGTTGTCGACGCGACATTCAAGGACTCATGGTGTAGATAGGGGATGTTAATTCTATTCGCGGTATCTGGTATGAATTAAAACCAAATATATTATACGTAGCAATATATATTACCAATCTCAAAAATCAATCAATCATTTTTATCCCTATTTCCAATTTATATTACCAGCTCGTGTTCCTCTTCCTCTCGCCATGACCGCAGGCGGCGCTTCCTCGGCGCCGCTTGACTCGTCTTTTCGCCGCTCGCCGTCCTCCTCATCTCATCGCTTTCGCGAGGGCGACACGGGCTTCTCCGAGCACGAGGTGCCATCGCCGGCCACCGCCATTCGGACCATCGCCACTACGCTGGTCACGCCGGGAGTCCGCCATCCTCCTCGCCGCTTGCGTTTTTCTCTTCCGAAAGCACGCCATGGCGCATGTGGAGTCTGCCGCCTCGCCGCTTGCTTCGCGACACGCCATGGCCGCGTGGTCAGTCGCCTCGGAGAAAGGGGCCACTGCCGCCACCCAATGTTTGCACCTCCGTGTCTTCTAGATCGCCATCGCCCTCAACGTCGCGCTCTTCTCCGCTTCAGCGGTGGTTCGCTGCGCCGATGGTTCGCTGCTCTTCCTAGATGACCCTCTCGTCTTTGCGGCCTACTCATCTACATGCATCTGGTATACCTAGCCATCACTGGCTTCACCAGTCATGATGCCAAAGCCCATGAAGGTGAACTAGAAAACACCAACGCTGAATAGCCTGTCACGCCGTGCGCCACCACGTTGTTCCTCTCTCTCGCGATGTTCAGCTGGATCAACCCATTTATCTCCAAGGGTGTCGGCGTATTTCGCTAGCAGGATTTCTCCCAGGACGGAGAATAAGGTTCGGTAGAGGGCGTCTTCGCGATCGAACACCATAATGGCTCTCCCTCGAGGGATCCAGGGGTCAACAGATCAAAGAATGCACCAATGTACCTGTGTTCGCCCCAGCAGGGTAACAATTTCACGCCCCGCTAGATCTTTGTTGATGTATATTGAGCCGGTTACAATGCTTTTCTCTCAGGTTTTCTGCTCGCTTTTCGCTCTCTCTTTTTCCCTTTCTTTCCCTCTCAGTTCGTTCCGCCTTTGTTCTCTGTTTTTCCTCCCCCCCTCTTCCATGCACCAGAGCTCCCTTATATAGACCAGGCTGGCTCGGGCAGGTGAGAAGGTGACATCATACTAATGTACGATTCATTTATTACACCCATCACTGCAGTCCTATCCCTCAAGCCTCATTCTCCGTGTCGCTGTATTTCTTCGCCCGGTCCGCCTGGGATGTGACTTTCCTGCGACGGGTTAGGTGTGAGGCGTCAGAGGGATGGGCCATCATCGTGTCGACAGCAGAACTCTTCGCAATCAATGGCTCTGACATAGCGTGTCAGGGGAAGGAGACTTCGAGGCAAAGCCTCCTTCTCATCCTTTGGCCACCGCGTGACCCTGAGTGGGGCTCGATCGCTCACCGCTCGCCAAAGCCACCACGTGGGCGATCGCCCGACGAGTGGGGCCCGATCGCCGCGCACGCCAAAGCCGCCACGTGGGCGGCCGCCCGCGAGTGGGACTCGATCGCTCGCCGCTCACTAGGCCGCCACGTGGATCTTACTTGTTCATGGCGGAGAGGGTACCGCATAAAGTACGCCGACAGAGTCTCGGTCCGTCCCGAACACGCGCCAGGTTCTTTTAGGCCTCATTTAATATCGGTGCGTTCCTGGATGTACCCACCGCTTCTGAGTATGCAACCATCTCGGTCCTCCCCGCTTCCGTCGATGTTTCCCGGGACCCGAAACGTTGTGCACTTTCGCCCTTTTCGCGAACCGTCTGTGTGAGGGGCATATATATACGCGCATCCATGACCAGCGGTTCACGCTCTTTCTGATTCCTATGCACTTTGCTCTTTGCCCTTTCAACTCCCCCGTCTAAAGACCTTGCTCTTGCTCCAATGGCGCAATCCTTTCCATCTTCTTCTGTCGACAGGGAGAGGGCGGCGACGCTCTTCAAAATCGCGACCGAGGGTTCCCTCCACCTTCGCCATGGAACCCTCGCATCGCGGTGCGAACCCGGGGAGATCGTCATCTTTGCCTGGGGATTACTGGCGGGCCTAGTGCCGCCCTTCTCCGAATTCCTCTTCACCGTCCTCCATTTCTATGAAATCCACCATCTTCATCTCACTCCCAACGCCGTCCTCATCCTCTCCACCTTCGCGTACCTCTGCGAAATGTTCGTGGGGGTGATGCCAAATCTCCCTCTTTTTCGGTACTTCTACATCCTTCGCGGCTCCACCGACGGCGGGATCACGGAGAGTTGCCATTTTCGTCTCCGCAACGGGTTGGCCCCCCGCTACATTCACTTTCAGGCGAAGTCCAACTGGAAGGCGTGGCAGAGCAATTGGCTATACGCCGGCAATGACAATGGGGTCGACGCTCTCGGGATGCCTTGCGCGCCGGCGAAAGCCCGTGAGAGTTGGAGCTCACCCGTCGAGGAGACAGCAGAACTCCTGGCGATGGCGGCCCGCATCAACCGGCTGCGAGACGCCGGCCTGACCAAGGCGCTGGTAGTCCGGGACTTCGTAGCCTGGAGGATCAGTCCCCTTCGTCGATGTGCCCGCCCTGCATGGCAAGATTACGGGCGATAGACGACATGATCCTGACGCACCCAGCCGTAAGTTCTTATTCTTCTTATGAATATATATTTTTTTTGTGGTCGCCATCAACTAACAATCTTGTCTTCCTTTTTCCGCCAAGCGCAGGGAACTTGGACAGCCCGCCATCTCCAAATGGTCAGCCGGATCGCTTCCCACCAATGCCAAGCGGCGGGGATTTTCCCACCGGGGTCCGGTTGCTCTGCGATCCGAGTCGCGGAGCGCCTCCAGATTGTCAAGCTGTTTCCAGCAATGGACTCCACCGCCCTTCGGCTTCACGCCCGCTGGTTCCTTGGTGATCAGGGACCCGGTCCCACCGACGATCGAATGCAGTAAGTGGTCGTGTTCTCCAGACGCCACACGTGCAGACTTAAGAGCCTTCGGCGATGCAAGATGCACACTACATCACCCGAGTTCTCGAGGCGCCACCGGCCTACCCGCTTTGTCCGCCGCTCGCGCCGCCGAAGGACGGCAAGTTGCGATCCCCGGCGGAATACGTCTTTGGCTCATCGATCACCGCGACTCCTACTTCGACCCCATGGCCACCGTGGTCGGGATTGAAGGCAACGAGGCCCAGGCGCAAGTACGAGCGCGAGAGGCCTTGGAGTACATCACCGGGCTGATGACAGTGGAGAACCCGGACCTCGACACGGCGGTGGTGGAGGCAGAAGTTGAGGAGGTCACCGAGCACATCCAGATTGCCAACGACAACTGATGGCCTGGGCCGCTTTCCTTGTTTTCTTTGCTTTTCTGTGATCCTGTACAAACTCTTTAGTCAAGTTAATGAAATTATCATCTTTCGCCTTTACCTGAATGTTTGCTTGTTTGCGTTTGGTTGCGTTTGCTCAACTCAACCACCGGGCGACCAGCCCTCAGCCTTGCCACGATGCGAACCTGAACACTTAGGTTAGGTCAATGCTTCGGCGCTTCTTTGGTGATCGCATGCAGCCGCTACAAACGCAAACAAAAATTACGCAAGACACGCAGGATGTAGACAAATAGAGTCTTAAATCCCTGCACGAAGTTGTCACTGGCCCATGCCCCTTCGGAACTTAGATCCTAGTGATCTCTCAGAACCAGACCGCAGCGCTGCGCGGCAAGGCAGTAGGTCCCCAAGAGTGGTTTTAGGCCAGCGGTGTCCGCGGTGACAACCCGGGGTGTACCTGCCGCGTTTGGACATCGTGCCAAACTCGCCCTCCGATCGCCCATCCTTGCCCGACGCTAACGCTGGGTGCCTCACTTTATTAGTAAGGAGCCGTCAGGTTACCGGCGCCCGTGACAAACATGCACAACCTGACCCAACAGGGTGCTAATACGAAAGACAGATCGATAATACACATTGCAAACAACTTATCTTGTTCACAGGCCGTCACTGGTCAGCTCTCAGAAGGAGAGTTCCTCCCCTAGCCGGCCGAGGAAGAGTACCGACACTTACAACTTCTCATGGGTAGAACTTCCAGAACAACTCCAAGTTGTGGAGTTTGCCAATTCATGACCGATCCTCGCGACTAACCGAACCGCCTTGTCGAGAGATCGAGACCATCTTAAAGGGCCCTCCCAAAGGGAAGACATGAGTTAGACCGAGCATGCTCAATTCTCAAGAAGACCAGTCGCCCATCGCGATGTTCTCTCATGGACCCGTGGCATGGTATCATCTCGAGACTCATGGTACCGAGCAACACGCAAGGCCGCCCAGTCGCGCACCTCCTCCAGAAGGTTGACTTCTTCTCTGCGGTGGTCTTCCTGGCCTTACTCACTGAACGCCGAAACGCGCGGGGAGCCCAACGATAGCTCAGACGAAAGGACAGTTTCTGCCCCGTAGACCAGGAAGAAAGGTGTTTTTCCAGTCGCCTGATTGGGTGTGGTTCGAAGCGACCACAACATAGCTAGGAGTTCTTCCGTCCACCGCGCCCCCCGCTTATGGATCCGATCAAATGCTCTGGTCTTAAGGCCCCTCAACACCACCGCGTTGGCGCGCTCCGCTTGGCCATTATTCCTCGGATGGGCCACTGAAGTAAAACATACCTTGGTGCCCATCTCATCACAAAACTTCAGGAATACCGCGTTGGTGAATTGAGTGCCGTTGTCCATGATGATGTGGTTGGTGACTCCAAAGTGGGTAAAGATTATGTGCATGAACTTGATAGCAGCGGAAGTCGTGATGGCGCGCACTACATCGGCTTCAACCCACTTGGTAAACTTGTCGATGGAGACGAACAGATGGGTGAAGCTCCCTGTGGCCCGCGAGAACGGGCCCAGGATATCCAGCCCCCAGATCATGAACGGCCAAAAGAGCGGGATGGTTTGCGAGGCTCGAAATTTGGTCGGTGGGTCGCTTGGCATGAAATCGCACGCCTCGCATCTCCTTACTACCGCAGCATCCCGGAGAGCGAGAGGCCAATAAAATCCTTAGCGGAACGTTTTGCCGACCAGCGTCCGACTGGACATATGGCTCCCGCACATGCCTCCATGGATACAAGAGAGCAAATTGCTCCCCTCTTCCCGAGTGATGCACTTCAGAAGAATTCCATTTCTACTCCAGCGATATAGGTCCCCACCTACCAGAGTATAGCACTTGGCCTTGCATGCAATTTTCTCGGCTGATGCATCATCGTCGGGGATCACTTGGTCCCGCAGGAAGGCTAGGATTGGATCCATCCACTGCCCTTCCCGGGTAGGTGCGGTAATCACGGGGTGATCGCCCGGGTACTCCGCCTGGCCAAGCATTGTCCTCCCTCCCGGAAGCGGGGGCTAAGGCTGGCGCGCTGTCCTCCCCTCCAGAATTGGGGGTTGAGACAACCACGCCACCTTCCCCTCCTGAATCAGAGGCCGAGATAGCCACACCGTCGTCCCATCCATGTACGGGGGCTGCGACGGACGGTCGTGTAAGCCTTTCTTCAAAGACCCCGACCAGAACAGCGGATCTTGATGACACGAGCTGTGAAAGCCCATCCACCATATGGTTGTCGCGTCGAGGGATATGGATATATCCCAGTCCTTCGAAGTGGCATTCCATCTTTCTGACCTCCGCCAAGCACGCGCCATAGTGGGTCGAACATTGAAATTTTCTACCGATTGATGACCAGCAGGAAGTCGCCTCTGACTTGGAGGCGCCGACGCCTAATGCCAAGGTGGCGCGCAGCCCCACCAGCAGGCCTTCATATTTGGCGATGTTGTTGATGGCCTTGAAGTCTAGGGCGACCACGTACTAGAGGATGTCACTGGTCAGGGAGACCAGGACAACTCTAGCCCCGCGCCTTTGAGCTTGAAGGAACCGTCGAAGAAAAAAGTCCAGGGAGAAGGCGCGAGTATCTCTTCAGCTTCAGAAGCAGTGGGAGTCCATTCGGCAACAAACTCCACTAGCTTCTGGCTTTTGATGGCGGTGCGGGGTACAAACTTGAGACAGAATTCCCTCAGCTCCACCGACCACTTGGCAACACGACCTTCAGCTTTCCGGTTGTGGAGGATCTCTCATAGAGGGTAGGCAGAGACCACCATGATCTCTCACCCCTGAAAGTAGTGTCGCAGCTTCCTGGATGCCATCAGGACAGCGTACAACATCTTCTGTGCTTGTGGACCTGGTCTCTGCCTCGTGTAACACCTTGTCGACGAAGAGATCCGGCGGACGCCCTTCTCGCCACCAAGATCAAGGCCACCACCGCAGGGGTAGCGGCGATGTACAGGAGCAATGGTTCGCTAGGCCTGGGGGTGACCAGCACTGGCGGGGAGGAGAGGTACTGCTTCAAGTCTTAAAACGCTCGTTGGGCCTCTTCAGTCCACTCGAAATGGTTGGTCTTTTTTCAACAGCTTGAATAGGGACAGGCTTCTTTCTTCCAACCGGGTGATAAATCGTTCGAGGGATGCTAGGTGACCAGCAAGGCACTGCACCTGCTTGAGTCGAACCGGTGGCTTCATGCGCTCAATGGCCGCTATCTTGTCAGGATTGGCTTCAATGCCCCGACTGGACACGAGGAATCTTAACAACTTCCCAGAGGGTACACCGAACACACATTTCTCGGGGTTGAGTTTTAAGCAATTCTTCCAGAGGTTAGCAAAGGTTTCCTCCAGGTCTTCGATCATTTCTTTGCTGTTCTTGACTTTTACAACCAAATCATCGACGTATACCTCAAGATTTCACCCTATCTGGGGACAGAAAGAAATATGCATAGCGCATTGATAAGTAAAACCAGTATTTTTTAACCCAAAAGCCATTTTGATATAGCAATAAACACCCATTGGGGTTACAAAAGCGGTTTTTTCTTCGTCTTTCACCGTCATGCTAATCTGGTGGTACCCAGAGTACGCGTCCAGAAAGCACAACATCTCACACTGCCGTCGAGTCGACAATGAGATCGACGCGGAGGGGTAAGGATCCTTCGGGTGGGCCTTGTTCAGGTCGGTGAAGTCAACGCACATCCGCCACTTCCCGTTGGATTTTTTGACAAGCATAGGGTTGGCAAGCCACTCGGGTGAGAGACTTCCCTGACAATCACTGCGCGCAACAACTTCTCTACCTCCTCCCGAATGGCATCTTGCCGCTCTGGTGCCTGCCTCCGAACCTTTTACCGGACCGGTGCACTCCTGGGAGCGTTGTCAATCGGTGCTCGATCACCTTCCTGGGGACCCTAGTCATATCGGACGGTTGCCAGGCAAACACGTCAGAGTTAGATCGGAGGAAGGTGACGAGCGCGTTTTCCTATTTGGCGCCGAGGTTGGTGCCAATGTTGATCTTCTTCCTCGCTCGCCGCCAGGAGACCACCTTAACCTCACCTACCGAGCCGGGCAAGGCACGGTCTTCGCCAAAGGGGCTCCCGAATAGGCGGCATCAGCTTGCCTTACACAGGTGGCGCCGGCCAGGTCCAATGCATGCTTGTGGCAGCGCAAGGCTTCCGGTCTATCCACCTAGATGACTATGGGGACACCAGGCCCTGGTATCTTCACCACCATGTATGCATAGTGGGTCGCCGCCATAAACTTGGCCAATGCCGGTCGGCCAAGCAGGGCATTGTACGGGAGGTCAAAATCGGCGACTTCAAAATCCACCATCTCCGACGGTAGTTGCTTTCCTCGAAGATGACGGGGAGGTGCACCTGGCCCAGGGGCACCGAGCCAGCCCCCGGGGCGATTCCATAGAAGGGCAAGGCTGGGCGCAACTCCTACCACGATATTTGGAGTGCCTAAAATACCTTGGAGGACAGGAGGTTGATGGAGCTCCCTCCGTCCACTAGCACTCATCCAAGCTTCACATTCCGGATCATGGGCGAAACCACGATCGGAAGGTGACCTAGGCCGACGGTGCTCTCAGGGTGGTTGGCCCGGCTGAAAGTGATCGGCCTCCGATCACTTTAGCATCCGACCCGCCCCTAAGCTCGGCACCGTGGCGCAGACCTCCCTCCCCAGCCGTTTGTACATCGTGTTGGAGGGGTAGGTGGCCGAGCCACCATGAATATACACCACGGTTTGATCTGCTTGCTGGAAGGCCAGCGGGGCAGGGTCTTCGTCTTGGTTGTCATCGCGGGGGCGGCGCTCCTTAAGCCGCTGCTCCACCATCATACTCACAACCCGGCAACTGGCCAGGTCGTGGGTGTTGGACCTGTGGATCGGTCAGTAGAGCCTACCCTCCTTCTCCTCGCGGTAGTCATTTCTCCGACCATGGCGATCATCTCGCCGATCGCGCCCTCACGGCTTGGTATCCCTACGCTCGCTCTCGGCGGTCAGGACTCGCCTGGTCTCAACCACCTCATGCCTCTTCGCCTTCTTGCTCGCAGGGCCGGGACCCCTCGAAGTCCTGGCTTCGTCTCCGCCGTGACCGCCCGCGGGATCGGACATCGGCCCCCGAGCTTCCGCCGCCCGTGCACACTAGTGCGCCAGAGAGAAAAGCTCAGAGGTAGTGGTGATTTTGCGGGTGGCCATCTTCTCCCACATCTTGTGGTCCCGAACGCCTCTCCGAAAGGCGATGACGACCGACTACTTGGAAATTTGGGGATCGTATTGCGACAATGAATGAATCATCGGATGAAGTTGCGCAGCGATTCTCCTCTCTCCTGCTCAAGGGCATGGAGATCGTCCTCCACGCCCGGTTGTGTGTATGAGCCTTGAAAATTGGGGACTAACAAGCCGCACAACTCCTCCCACGAGTTTACCGATCCTCGCTGGAGGTTCAACAACCAGGAATAGGCGGAACCTGTCAAGGCCGTTGGGAAATATTGGCCATGGCCTTTTCGGACCCGCTAGCGGCCCGCACCATCGTGGTGTAGATCTGCAAGAATTCTTCCGGGTTAGTGGTGCCATCGTACTTTTCGATGGATGCCGTGAAACCTTCTGCCACGCCACACGCCACACCAGCGAGCCATCGGAAACGCTGCACCCAACGCCAGGGGAGTCATGCCGCCCACTCAACTCCGCCCGAGACCGTGGCTGGGAGTGCGAATCTCGACTCCCCAAAGAATCAGAGGAGTGGACCTCCTCCTTGCTCCGAAGGTGAGAGTCATGGGAGGAGCTTTCATCCCCAAGAGCCATCCGCTTGTCGCGGCCTTGCCCCTGGGCGCGACGGCGCTGCAGGTGATTACGCAAATCATCGCCGCACCGCTGGCGATGCTTCTCCAGATGAACCCTCAGGTCCTCGCGGCTCCCCGCAGAACCAGGTCCCGTGTCTTGTACGCCCTTTCCTTTGCTCTGGCCCTCCTGGCTAGAGTGCTTCCCGCTCGAGCGGCTGGAAGCTTGGGTGCGGTCAGCACGCAGCCTTGATCGAGGAGTACCGATGGTACCTGACCGGTCGGGCATCCCCACACGGAGCTGGGTCGCGTCTACGAGGCCAGCAATGTCCCGGTTACGGTGTGGCTGTGGTGTCTCTTGCGAAGTTCCACCGAGGGTGGTCCAGAGGAGGCGAATCGCATGCGTGTTTCGGCCGAGGCCACCTCCATGGTCAACCGTCGCCGAACTGGATGTTCCACCATCGCCCGGGGGGCACCACCGCCTCCTTGCAAGGGCAGCGTGAGACGATCCCTTGTCCGTGGAGTGCCGGACGTGTCTGGCGCTATAGCCTCCATCGCTTTTTTGCTGCGAAAAGCGAACCCGCCATCACCAGATACGTGGTCCTTCAGAGAGATGGCTGGGTGAGCCAACCGCTAGCCCCCTACCTGGCGCACCCCTGTCGGCGTATTTTGTCGGCAGGATTTTTCCTAGGACGGAGAATAAGGTTCGGTAGAGGGCGTCTTCGCGGTCGGACACCCTAATGGCTCTCCCTCGAGGAATCCGAGGGTCAACAGATCAAAGAACACACCAATGTACCCAGGTTCGGGCCCCCAGTGTGGGTAACAGCCCTACATCCTGCTAGATCTTTGTTGATGTATATTGAGCCGGTTACAATGCATTTCTCTCAAGTTTTCTGCTCGTTTTTCGCTCTCTTTTTCCCTTTCTTTCCCTCTTAGTTCGTTCCGCCTTTGTTCTCTGTTTTTCCTCCCCCCTCTTCCATGCACCAGAGCTCCCTTACATAAACCGGGCAGGTGAGAAGGTGACATCATACTGATCTACGATTCATTTATTACACCCATCACTGTAGTCCTGTCCCTCAAGCCTCATTCTCCGTGTCACTGTATGGCTTCACTCGGTCCGCCCAGGATGTGACTTTCCTGCGACGGGTTAGGTGTGAGGCGTCAGAGGGATGGGCTGTCGTTGTGTCGACAGCAGAACTCTTCGCAATCAATGGCTCTAACACAACATGTCAGGGGAAGGAGACTTCGAGGCGAAGCCTCCTTCTCATCCTTTTGGCCGCCCGCGTGACCCGATGAGTGGGGCCTGATCGCCCGCATGCTCGCCAGGCCGCCACGTGGGCCGGTCGCCCGGCGAGTGGGGCCGGATCGCCGCTCGCCGCCAAAGCCGCCACGTGGGCGGTCGCCCGGCGAGTGGGGCTCGTCGCCCGCTTGCTCGCCAGGCCGCCACGTGGTCTTACTTGTCTGCGACGAAAAGGGTACCCTGGCGTAAAGTACGCCGACAAAGGGGTATGCCAATGATTCTCTCACCGTCGACGACGTCCCACTGGTGTCGCCAGTAACCGCGTCCGCGTTGTCAGACGCTTTGTTCACGCCCAACGGCGGTGGCTGGGTCACGACACCGGTGGGCGTCAAGGCTCTGGGTCCGTCGTCTTCGGCGCAATTATTATCGACCACTTGTGCTCGGCCTTCTACGCCTCACGGCTATGTACGTCAGTCCATCACTTATTGATCAGTTCGTTGAGTTCATTCACCGCGGTGGCACGACATGGGAGATCTTGAATGAATTCTCTTGATTGATTCTGTGAAAACTATACAACATATATAGAATACAAAAGGAATGATTGGCCGGCTATTAATTACCAATAATAATAAGAGATTTTGCTATAATAATTAGCCATATTTAGAGAGATATGGCTGGCTGTAAATCAGGAAAGAATAATTAGCTATAATAACCAACCATTATTGGAGATATGACCAGGGGGGCTAGGAAGAACGGACCACGCACCACCAATTAGTAAATTTATATTAGTAGATATATATATATATATATATATATATATATATATATATATATTTGTGTGTGTGTGTTATATGATTAATTTAATCACAATATAATATATGTACGATGATTTATAGAATAAGGTACTGTGAGGGTTTATTTTATTCGTGATAGGAGATACAACATAGGGACTGGAGATGCATATTGTAGTGTAGGCATACGAAACGGACAAACACTACAGGTTGAGAATCCGCATAAGTGACGCGTAGTCCAAGAGCTGCACTCGCGAAGGGTGCAGACGTAGCACATGAAAGATGCAGGTGTAGCGAAACGAGACACGTAGAGATCTATACAGATGGACGATATAGTGTAGCGGCCGTGCGCGTGGTGCAGGCAAGTGAGTTATGCGAAAACGACAGGTGAGATGTCACACACACACACACACACACATATACACACACACACACACACACACACACACACACCCATATATATAGCATATATATATATATATATATATATATATATATATATATATATGATTTTAAGATGTCCTATACATGATTGTTAAATCATATGTAACTAGATTTTTTGTGTATACATGTATTTTTCCATATGCCAAATGGTTATAAACAATTATGGTCCAAAGGGTGCACTTTGATGAAATATTCGTGAACTCACTTTGGAGTATTTTATATCAAGATATAGCCTAATATAAAGAAGAAGAAGTAAAAGGTAATATCTCTCGAACTATTGCAAAACCTTATTATTATCATTTCTCTCTCTCTCTCTCTCTCTTTCAGATATATTGTGCTTTTGATATATTTTATGTTATATATTGCCTTACTACCTTTTTTTTTTTAAAGTTGGACCAACCTTACCTAAATCCTAGACTACGCCACTGTATTCAGTTGATTGAGGTTAGCCTTAGGTATAAAAGGCAGAGGGAGGAGACCTCTCCGCTGTGCGTCGCAGGAAGGAAAAAAAAGCCGGCGCAGGGAGGCAAGTGCCGTGCGGCCGCAGCGAGGGAGAATAATACAGCGGCGTGTTTCCATGCACTGCAGCCGGAGCTCTGAAGATTTGCTGCTGGCGTGACTGCTGATGGAAAGCGACGAAGCTGCAGCAGGTTAAACACGTACGTGCCAAGCAGTTCGGCATGGAGCAATGAAAGCGATGTTGGCTGCGCAAGCAAAGTACAGCCGTACTAGTGCATGCAAGCTAGCTAGTAGAAGTAGCACTGCTTGTTGATCAGAGAGAGAATAGTTTACTTCAAGTGTTACAGGATTGACGATTAAGCATTATTTTCTGGTTTGCATATTTAATTCTCTTTTAGTTCATGATCTTAGACTAATTATTCTAAATTGATTTGTTCAGTTTAGTCTCTATTTTATCAATTTCCAAAATTAATAAAAACAAAAACGGTAGTTTTAGATGTTAATTTGTACCAATTCACCTCTCTCTTGGTGCGTCTCGATCCTTCAGGGAATCTCGAAATGGGTCCGTGGGGAAGTAGTAGATTACATGGTGAGGAAAGAATATGGGAATTTTGGTCTTTTCACATGCGATGGAAAAACAGTAAAGAACATCATAATATTGTGGAAATAGCAAATCTTAGCCTTTTTTTTGCTTTATGAGTGACAAACTATAAAAAAATCATATTAGTGGTAAGTTCTAAAATCAGTGTCTTAGAAGCGGCAAATCACCAATTTTCTTTGGAATTATGGTATTTACTCTGTAGAAGCCTCTGGATTTTATTCTCGTTCTCTCATGGTAATCTGCTTGCTGGTAGTTGGTAGATGCTTCAAAAAACTTTTTGTTACAAAAATAATGCACAAAAAAATTACAAAAATATATCTGTGTCACTAATTCAATTGCTGACAGAAGTTCTGTAGCGCAAATGAATTGGCGACAAGGTTCTGTCGTTATTTCATTTGGTGACAGAAGTCTCTGCCTTGTCGGCCAATTCAATCTACAACAAAATAAGTTATCGGTCAATTCAATCCGTGACAAAACAGATATCTAGCGTCCATTAAAATTGCAACAGAGGTCTATTTTTGTAAAAAAATCAGCGTATTATCTTTGTAAAATTATTTTAAAAATGTATTATTTTTAAAAAATTCAAGTCCTCAAAATCCTGTCAGTTTTTCTCATGAACGGCCAAACTCACTGCTGCTGCCACGTAGTAGCAACGACAACGAGAACGAGACGAAACAAAACACAACAACAAGAACAATATCCCAAGTCATATTCTCCGAAAAGGTCGCCATGCTTACAATACTCCAAAAGCTAGCAGCGCCGCACGCAGCTGGCGCTCTCCCCGGCTTATATAAGCCCTCCGGCGCCAGCCATCTGCCCCGGTAACTGGAAGCCCCAACCGATAAGAATCCTAGTGAGCCTTAAAAAAAAGAATATAAACCCAGAAAAAATTACCTCTTTGTCGGCAATCTTTTAGAAGCTCTTTGCGCATGTGTTATAATTGCCAATTCGTATTGATAATCCAGCATCAGTTGACTGAAATTGAGAGAATAAGCTAAGTGCTTATCTTTTAGAAGTTCTATCCATATGTGTTACAATCGTCAAATCGTATTGATACACTAAATCCGGTAGCGGTCGAATGAAAATGAGAGAATAAACTAAATGATTTTGACTTTACTCTCTTTGATTCTGAAATCGTCTTTAGCAACGAGAGTACTCCTTTGAAATAATTGGTTAGATACATTGACTTTCTATTAAAGAATATTCGTTAATCCACTTAAAATAAAACTGGCTACCCGGCTGTCACGTTACGATACTGTCTGTCTCGTTAAAATACTCCAAAAGCTAGCAGCGCCGCACGCTGCTGGCGCTCTCCCCCGCTTATATAAGCCCTCCGGCGCCAGCCATCTGCCCCCATGCTTCCATAGCTTGCCTAACTTCACAAACAAGCTAGACGCGTACTAGATAGACTACTTATCTATCTATATCTCTAAGCTTAATTAATTACATCGCCATCTCGTTCTGCATGCCATGGAGGTTGATCACCTGAGAGAGACGAGCAACGACGGCGAGATGACCGGCAATGGCGTCTTGGCGAGGTGCTGGCTGCGGGCGCGCTCTCTGCTCGACAGGTTCGGGTGTTGGGTGGCCGGGTTCGCCGGGAAGGTGGCCAGGATCGCCAGGGACGACCCGAGGCGCGTGGCGCACTCGCTCAAGGTCGGCCTGGCGCTCACGCTGGTGTCCATCCTCTACTACGTCACGCCGCCGTTCAAAGGCTTCGGGGTCTCCACCATGTGGGCCGTGCTTACCGTCGTCATCGTCATGGAGTACAGTGTCGGTACGCGCGTGTGATAAAGTCGTAGATGAAGATATATATGTGTTTATATACGCACACGTACGTGTGTGTATAGTAGATGTATATGATGCTATTGATCAGTACGTACGCATGTCTGATGTGTATCTATGTGACAGGTGGCACGCTAAGCAAAGGCTTGAATACGGCTTTCGCGACGCTGGTGGCTGGGTTCGTCGCCGTCGGAGCTCATCAGGTAGCAAACCGCTGTGGTGCGCAGGGAGAGCCTATACTACTCGCCTTGTTCGTCTTCTTGCTAGGTACGCATGCATGCATGTTTACCACCCTTTTATATATACACACACTGACACACATATACATATATACACATATATATAAACACATATAAATACATATACGTATATGTGTATATGCACATACATATATACACATACATAGTATCTTTTGTACTCCCGGGAGTAATTACCCCTTATGCCGTATCTTACAACGTATGGGGTATCTTGTACGACGGAGGGCATGTATGCGTAGTATACGAGTATATAAGATCATCTAGGTGGTATGTACATTTTTCAGAGATAATATGCATATTTTTTGGACATACTACTTTTTATGTGCGTATATGAAGGTATTTGCAAAATACACTAAAAATCATGAACTCCCTTGCAATTTTTTCATACGGCTCACATTAAAGTATCTTATAATTAGTGTATAAGTGTACCCAAAGTGATAAAAGAGTATTTTAAGTTCATTTATGTGGTATTTCAGAGGTGGGAGTAACTACTCCTAGGAGTAAAAGATATTTTTCCAATACACACATATCTATACATATATATGTACATATCTATATATATGTGTGTGTGTATACATATATGGGAAAATAGATGGTGAAAGTAGGTATATGGTGAAATCACAAAAGTAAATAAAATGGGTATTAGATTGAATTTGAATGGTTCAGATCTAGATGGGATCTCACCTGCTCACTTAAACACGTTTTACACATAATCCCTTAGAAAAATTACCAAATTCCACATCTTAAGTGGAGGAGGTAGGATTCCACTTAGATCTGAATTATTCAAATTTGATCCAACGTCTCTATTTGACTACCTTTATGATTTCATCATATACTTCCTCTATATATACATCTGTACATATATGTATGCATATGCATGCATACATACATACATACATACATACATACATACATATATATAAAATGTCTATCTAAAAAATATACATACCACTTCCACTTTTGGAAAAATGTAAATACCACCTACCTAGTTCTATATGCTCTTATACTGCACGTGCGTACCCTCTGTTGCGCGAGATACTCTCTACATTGTGAGTCACAATATAGGAAGTAATTACTCCCGGGAGTAAAAAAGAGCCTTTCTACATATGTATGTATATATGTATGTGTGTATATGTATGTGTATGTATGTATGTATGTATGTATGTATGTATGTATATGTGTGCGTCGACATATATAGACACACACTGGCCTACGTGCACCTACTTTTTGAAACAAGAAGATAACTGGTACATATATACCTAGCTAATTACGACGACGCTTTCTTACTGCTGGTTATATATATATTCGTGGCACTGCAGCGTCGGCGGCGACGTTCTCCCGCTTCATCCCGAAGATCAAGGCGCGGTACGACTACGGCGTGATCATCTTCATACTGACCTTCAGCCTGGTGGCCGTGTCCAGCTACCGCGTCGAGAAGCTCATCCAGCTCGCGCACCAGCGTTTGTCCACCACTGTCGTCGGCGTATTCACCTGCCTCTGCACCACCATCTTCGTCTTTCCCGTCTGGGCCGGCGAGGACCTCCACAAGCTCGCCGCAGGCAACCTCGACAGGCTGGCACAATTCCTTGAAGGTACAGAGCAGAAAATTGATTTTTTTAGGGCCTCACATCAATATGTGCTGCCATGCATGCATTCCAACATATATTCCATGACAAAGATTCGCGCACATTCATGTCATTCCGGTTTAACTAACATAATTGTAACTTCGTCCTACTTTACTTATGCAACTTGATGCGGGTTAATCTCGAATAGAAGGCTTGACTCCAAAGGAACAATAAACTCTCTGACTCGAAAAACAACTGTGGGACGTTCTACCTTTTTCACTCTTCCTAGTGTCCGGAAAAATATAAATCTCCCTGGTCATACATGTACTCTGCACTTCTGCAGTAGTACTTGTAGCCATACGTGCACCCTGTACAGAAGAATTTGGACAGAATTACTGACAACCAACCGACCAAATTTGCCGATGAAACCTGGGACTAACCGGCTACCATAGAATGGCATCGATCTATGCCAGCAAAATTCATTCCGGAAAAAGAACTTATGGATGGAAAACTAGTAAACTGTATCATATAGTATACGCACATATATAGACTTGAAACAGATTCCAGAGTGGAGATTGATAACTTTGTACATGTATGCAGGAATGGAATTTGAATGCTTTGGAGAAAACGCTTCGAGTGAAAACTTAGAGGGAAAAGCCTTCCTCCAAGTGTACAAGAGCGTTCTCAATTCGAAGGCCACTGAGGACTCTCTGGTAAGCTTATTTTCAGACAATATGCTTAGTGCTAAAGCACCTACAAACACCTTCAAAAGAGATAGCTCGTACAAGCATTGCAGTTTGTGTAATATTATCCCCAAAAATGCAGTGCGCTTTTGCCAAATGGGAGCCTGGTCATGGCAAATTCAGCTTCCGACATCCATGGAGCCAGTACCAGAAGCTCGGAGCTCTTTGCCGCCAGTGCGCTTCTTCCATGGAGGCTCTGGCTTCCTATGTCATTAGACACACAAAATCTCAGGTAATTACAAATTCTCTCCATTTCATCATCAAAAAGACAATGGAACCAAGTGACCAACAGCATTTTCCTTATCACAGTATCCTGAAGCCAATCCAGAGCTATCTTTTAAGGTTCGAACAGCATGTAGTGAAATGATCTCGCACTCTGCTAAGACGCTCAGAGAGCTCGCAACGGCAATTCGAACGATGACCGTACCATCTCCAGCCAACAATGCCATGGCTGCAGCCGTCAAAGCTGCAAAAGGCCTCAGAAGCGAATTATCAGAGGATGCCGCTCTGTTGCAAGTGATGCATGTGACCGTTACTGCATCACTTCTCTCAGACTTGGTTACACAAATAAAGAAAATTGCAGAATCCGTAGATAACCTAGCGAGACTTGCTCACTTCAAAAACCCTGACAAAACTGAGAAAGATGTGGTTATCAACATTGCGAGTTGACAGAGGCAAACTTCTGTCAGACATGTCGTTGTTATTCTATGCGGAGCATAACTGCATCGAGAACATCAGTATTAAATGGGATGAACTAGTATGGTGGACAATACTATATTGTGTATACAGCAAGTGATTAATTCTTCGATGCTATAGAAGTAATTATGATGCTTAATTGTGATAATAAAGCATTGCAGTCTTCCAGGCACATGTACAATAAAAGCTATTATCCACGTATAAATATAAATGAACCGTTTTCTACTAAATCTTCTGGGGGAAGAATGTACCTCTCAATGTGTTGCCGCACCAAAGAAAACATTAAGCCAACAATCATGGTTCCACAGCCACAGTATCCTTTTGGAAGATCATTTTAGAAGTTGCGAAGGCAATAACAGGTTCTCCTTAAGTTCTCGAAGTAAAATAAACATGAAGGTCGAAACAAACCAGATTTTTATGGCAATACCTATCTACTAGAAAATGATCAGCACAACTCACCAAAGTTTGCCAATATTGTCCTATTCTTTTACTCATTTTTCTAATTATACATTCTTCCGAAAATTAGGTAAGTGACTGATTGGAAGATGATATGCTGATAGGTGGTAGTGTCTCCATAGTTACCAGTGCGTTTCATCATCTGCTATCAGTTTTTGGACAACAGTGATTAGTTTGGAAAATTGGTGATAGATGAAGTAATTAGTTAGTTGAATTCTGCAGTTTGCACTATCAACCATTACTAGGAACAACGTTGTTAAGGAAAAAGTACTCAAAACTTTTGAAAAGGAGATAATATGTCATAGCCATAGCAATTTCCCTCAGAAGTACATTTGTTGCTTTCTATGAAATAATATGTTCCGAACTATGTGGTATAGTGTTGGCTTTGTTCAAACTTCAAAGATGGAGGAGAATGATAATATAATAAACAAGGTTTGTTCACCTCTATGTCGTCATTTTCTGCCATAGGCATAGCAAAGTTGTCAAAATTTCAACAAGATGGCCATTTTAGAGTAACATATATTAATCACGGCCAGGCCAACTACACTGAAACACAGCCTAAAATTTTTGTTTTATGTAAATTACCTACATTATCCTGATACACCTAGAAATGTTTCTGAAGTGTGAAGGAGCACGATAAGCTTTACCACTGCTACGTAGGGAACCTAGCACTCAGTTTAATTGTGCTTGGTGGCTTATTTTTAATCCCATTATAGTTTTACTTTTAGGTCTGCAATCTACCAATCTTTTGCTGTGTCAGCATTAAGCCTTTCTCTTCCTTTTGTACTTTCAGGTCCTTGGTTGATGTGCAAAATGAAGTATATAATAGCAGAACCGCCACCTAAAGCCTAATGTACCTTTGTATTCGTCCCTAGCAATGGAAAGTTTCGGTACCAAAAATACCAGTGGTTGCAGCAATGACAAATGGGCATAAGCCCATAGCCCTACATTGAAGTATAAGTGAATTGCCATTCTTTTCCCATTAACTTAAGTTTTTGGGTGAATTAGTTAGTGTATGCAACTCAATATGGTATTAGAGTCAAAAGGTCTCGAGTTCAAAGCCCGGTTAGCATAATTAAAAAATAATTGCAGCTCATTTCTATTCTACATCCTAGGCCTGAGAGAGTTTATACGTGAGGAGGAGTGTTGAAGTATAAGTGAATTACCTACCTTTCCCTATCAGCTTAAGCTTTTGAGTGAATTGACTGGTGTACGCAACTCAACACTCTATACATTTATGAGAGGTGCTTTTATACTTTTCCTTTTGACTGGTGACTTTTTTCTTCTACTGAATACCTTAAAATTTTTATATTATGTTCACAACAATTAGTGAAGTGCTATTGGCAGACGATTTTCGTAAACCATGGGGATTCAAAAGGCAACATAACAGTAATGCCATAGTTAATGCAACTTGCCTATTTGGAGAACAAAAGGTGATATAATTACAGGCAAAGAATCTCTACTAATATAAATTTGCAGTTGGTGGCAGTGGTCCGTTCTTTCTAACCCCCCTCCCCCGTCATATCTCTAATAATGGCCGGTCATTATAGCTAATTATTCTTTCTTGATTTACAGCCAGCCATATCTCTCTAAATATGGCTGATTATTATAGCAAAATCCTTGATTATTGTTGGTAATTAATAGCCAGCCAATAATTTCTTTTGTACTATATATATGCTGTACAGTTTTCACAGAATCAATCAAAGAAATTCATTCAAGATCTCCCATGTCGTGCCGCCGCGATGAATGAACTCGATGAACTGATCAATAAGTGACGGACCGACGTACATGGCCGCGAGGCGCAGGAGGCCGAGCGCCACGGTTAGTAGTAACTGCGGCCAGAAGGATAGCCAGAGCGCGATGCTCATCGGGTGCCATGACCCTAGCGCTGGCCAGTTGAACGTGAACAAAGCGTACGACGCTTCGGTGCGGTTGCCCGGCGACACCAGTGGAACGTCATCGGCGGTGAGAGAGTCATTGGCATACCCCTTGGAGATAAACGGGTTTATCCAGTTGAACGTCGCGAGAGAGAGAAACGACGCGGTGGCGCACGGCGTGGCGGGCGCCTCGGCGCTGGTGTTTTCTGGTTCACCTTCATAGGCTTGACCAGTGAAGGCAGTGATGGCTAAGTACGCCAAAAGTATGGAGACGAGTAGGCTGGAAAAAGCGAGAGCGTCATCTGGGAAGAGCAGCGAACTGTCGGTGCAGCGGACCACCACCGAACCGTAGAAAAGCGCGGCGCCGAGGGCGGTGGCGATCCAGAAGATGTGGAGGTGCAAAGGCTGGGTGGTGGCGGTGACCCCTTTCTCCGAGGCAACTGACCACGCGGCCATGGCGTGCGCGACGAAGTGGGCGGTGAGGAAGGCGGACTCCACAGCGCGCCATAGCGTTCTTGGTAAGTGGAAGAACGTGAGCGCGAAGAGAACGGTGGACGCCGCGGCGAAGACGGCGAATGCCCCGAGCGCGACCACATAGCAGCCAGTGGTCTATAATGGCGGTGGTTTCGGTAGCAGCGCCTCGTGCTCAAGGGAAGCCCCCGTGTCGCCCCTGCGAAGGTGGTGGATGGCGTGGACGAGCGAGGCGACGAGGAAGACGAGGTCGACGGTGCCGAGGAGCACGCGCTGCAGGCATGGCGAGAGAAAGAGGAACGCGAACTGGTAATATAAATTGCAAAAAGGGATAAAACGATTGATTTTTGAGATTGATAATATATATTGCTACGTACAATATATTTGGTTTTAATTCATACCAGAGAAGAAATCAAAAAAACTTTTGTAATCAGGAGAAATAGATGTTTGATCTTGTAGCACAATTTTCTTATATTGCTTGTTCTTTATGTTTCGTTGCCAATTTTATTTTTCGTAGCAACGCACGGGCATTGATTTAGTATAAAACAAGACATTCTTTACAGAACCTAACAAGACAGCACAAAAGTACATGCTCAAGTCATTACAGGAACTGGATAACACAAGGTATGCACATACCTATGTAGGGGTGGATATCGAGCTGACTCGACTCGACTCGATTCGACTCGGTAGACTCGGTAAGGTAACGAGTCAGCTCGAACTCGACTCGTTATCTTAATGAGCTAGAAGTTCAACTCGACTCGTTATAAACTTGAGTTGGCTCGAACTCGACTCGTTAAGCTCGTTAGTAATGTGAGCAAGAGAGCATACATATTTGATTCATGTAGCTCGATTAACTCGTTAGCTCGCTCGATTAACTCGTTAGGGATTTAGGATTTAGTCATTTAGAGGATTTAGGTTTTTTCCATGTAGCTCGATTAACTCGTTAGCTCGCCGATAACTTGTTAGCTCGGCTCGCTTAACTCGCTTTTTTAACGAGTTCAAAACCAACTCGACTCGACTCGCTAAGAAACGAGTTCGAGCAGTCGAGTCGAAGTTTTTGAGTACTCGTTTAACTCATGAAGTTTGAGTTTTTTCCACCCCTATACCTATGGAGAAACATACTTCAACTATACATTAGTTAAGTGCAAGCAGGTTCACGTCACCAGCCATACACAGGGTGTCGAATTTGAGGACGCAGGAGATTCAAATCCATGCACTGCTGTTTATCATAGTCACGTGTACCAGGAATTGCTCCTGTCGCCAATCTGAGAATCTCATTGCCAGTCAGGCAGTGATGAGCAAATGCCAGTCCCCCATCCACGATGTCTGACAACTTAGGAAGTAATGGTATCTTTCTCACTTTGTTTCTCTTCCCACCTCGTCCAGATTCGCCGTTTCTATCATTCAGAACCTTGTCAAGCTCTGAGTACTCCATAAATCTCTCAGTTGCTGCCTCCCATGATAAACTGTATCTTTGCTCAGGGGTCATAGGCTGAGGTTCACTAGCCATGGCCTCTTTCACTCGGGCAACAAATTCCTCTGAAGTTGGGGAATGACTTGAAAAAATCATTTGATGGATGATCTGCACAGATAACAAATTTCCCCATTGCAAGAGCCTCAGCTGTTGCTGTGCATAGGACATCACTAACACTAGGATTAATGAAAACTTTGTACCTGAAATTTAGCAAGAAAAAAATATATCGCTGCATCAGCAATTAGCGAAACATAGGGCGCAGATGAAAGAGAATCTATTTTAGCAGCTTGTTGATCCTCACCCATGGAGTGAATCATCCGCATGATCCCTTCCTTTGAAAAAGTTAATGCTCAAATCCAACTTCCTAGCAGTAGCCTGGATCGCCTGTGAGTCCTCACCATTTCCATACACATCTATTTTGAAGCTCTCCAAGTCACTTTTGTGTTTGGATAACAAATCTGTCAGTTCTCTATAACCTTTAGCCCAAACCATCTTCCCAAGAAAATACGCTCCCTTGGAAAAGGCCTTCTGTCCACACTCCCTGTCAGCTGCTATTTTCTCACCAACACTGAGGAACTTTGGATTTACACCATGAACGTTGCAAACAATGGATCTGGGTAGATCTTGAGTTGCTGCAGAAAGACGTAAAACCTGCATGAACCCATTATTAGCTGCACTCTAGCGATCAGGACTTTAACACTAAAACTCACCAAACATAATACCTTATGGCAGTATGCTCTAGTCACCCAGTTGTTAATATGTTTAACAAGGAAAGCTTGAAGAGCGCCATTCTTCTCTCTCTTGATATATTCTAGGTAATTTGTATGAACCACGCCAATGACATGATTGAACATATCTGTCCAACGCTTTCCATGATGGTACCAGTTGAGATGCTCTGGTTCTTCCAAAATTGCTAATATCAGCTTCTTTTGAGGAAGTGAACTGTGAAGTATCCCCAGCAGTCTTAAGGTCCACGAAAAAGGAGTCTTAAGGTCCATGATCTTCGTCCAAACATTGAAGATATCAATTTGGATTTTAACATCGGTTCCCTTTTCCAACAAAATATCAGGCGAACGTTTGGTTCGGATGTTCATTTCGCAGCATCTTCCTCAGAAGGATCTTTTCATCTTTTGGTTCATTTCAGAAGGCATTCCTTCAAGCTTAATTCCTCTTCAGCTGGGCTGGCGCTAAGTTCTATCCTTGGCAGCACTCCTGATGGATTTCATGTGTTAAATATTGTTGGTCGCCATTTCCGCATTTCAGTGGCAAACAAATCAGTTGGTCTTCATCTGTGCCACCTGAAAAGGATCACTACGCAGCACTTTGATGTGTATTTCTATCACTGGAGAGCCAATGATCCCTATTGGAGAGTAGACAGAGACAAATTTGTCAATGAGCATCGTTCGTTTGGTTCTTCTACCTCCCGTCAAATTCACACCTTAAAGATGGTATCTAATTTAGCTAATGTGAAAAAAGTCTCTTTTGCGGATGATCTTCGTTCTTCTAACAGGTCTATCAATCATTCTCATACAAGTTTTATAGCTTCCCATCATCAGAATGGCTCTTCGATTGCCTTCAAAGTTGGAGATATCATCTGTTCTTGCTCAAGGTTTTCTCACTCAAATCCTGGTAATACTTCCTTTCAAATTGGATTTTCTTCTCCCGTCAGCAAGTCAAAAATTGGTGACTCTCTGGATAGTTCTTCGCAAGCTCATACTTCGAAATATGGCTTGAATTCAAATTCCACTCCGAGCAAAGAAATCGACTTTCAGTCTGGGCAAAAGATTTTGAAAGTTCCCGATGCTCCCGGGAGTAATTTGATGGGACGTAAGGAAGCGGCTGGTAAAAAGGAGTTTTCTTGGAATTTGAACAGTCCCTCAGTTTCTAGCCAAGATTGCCCTGGATCTTCTTTTAGATGTTTGCGCTGCCAAGGGGTGGATCATAAGGATGTTTCTGCTTATTGCCCTATCAGGTGCTCGTTCTGTTTTAATTACGGCCATTGGATGGAAGACTGTCTCAAAAACAAATCAACCAACGTGGAGATGGAGAGAAAAAAATCCCTCGCGGGTTCCCAAGGTGCAGCTAACCTTACCAGCTTCTGAGGTCCGCCCCCCAAAAAACTCTTCGCCTTCCCAGCTTCATCATCGTCTCCACTCTCCTCTCAACCTCGTAGAGTCCTCCCAGGCCTTCATGGAGAACGTGCATTTCAATCCCGCAAGATTCATCCCCCCAGATGTCCTCCTCGAGGACGGTGGTCCCTTGCGGTCCGCCCGCAGGACAATCCACATCAGCGGTCACCCGACTAGAGATCACGAAGAATGGGTCCTTGCTGTGGATAGAGATGGCGAGCTTGCTGAAGCCGACTATGATGACTTCCTCATCCAGGTCAGAGATTACATAGAAGCCGAATTTCGGTTCCCAGTCTCTCGTTGCTGTCGTAGCATCCTGGGGTTAGGGCTCCTCCAACTCAACAACATTTTCAATAGGGATAGACTTATTAATATCGGTGATCACTTCATCGGAGGCATCAGGGTTCATTTTCTTCAGCATGATAGGGCTAGCAATGCCAGAAATGCTCCATATGCTAGACTGGGATGGTTTATGCTCTTCGGTTTTCCCTTTGATCTAAGGTCTGACCATTATTTAGATCAAGCTTGTGCTGCGTTTGGTCGTCTGGTTAGATGGAGGTTGGACAACAGAATTCTTTCCCATGTTTTAGTCCAATGTCTCTTTGATGGTCCTGAGGATGTCCCAAGGAATTTGGTTATCAGGGTGGGGTCTAGCCCTCACGGAGCTGCTTCTTCCTGGACGGTTCCCATTGTCATCCTATTTCATGAGTTTACGGATGCCAACATTCTTGCTGATGAAGATCCTTTCTTACCGGAGGATGGCTTTCAGAACCAGGGTCCTCAGGTTTTGCAGCATGATCAGGGTCCCTTACCCCCTTTGAACAACCAACCTGTCCAAGCCCCAGGGGATCAGGCCTGGGATGTATTGGCTCATAATGTGGCTATCCAGGCCCATGGCAATTAGAATTGGAATCAACATGTCAATGTTGTTGCTAATCCAGAGATGGTTATTGCTCTCCCTGCGAATCAGTTACAAGAGGAACTTAATGACTTAGATTTCTCAGACGATGAGGCTTTAGACTTGGACTCTTCTCCAGTGGATCATAAGGAATTTAATGTTCTATCTGACAACTATGTCTACTCGCCTACTTCGCATTATGTGGTTATAGCATCGGCCAGTGAAATTTGCATTTGTAAAACATCCAACACAAGTTTTTGCTTAAAGATGATTGAAGAGTCAGGGAAGAAAGAATCAGTTTTCAGAGTCACGGTGCTGTCCACCTCAGTTTTACATCAATTCATCAAGTTTTTCGAGTTAAACAAAATCCTTAAGATCTCCCTGTCTCTGCCCCGAGTTATCACTCCCATTTTCAACTATGGAATTAAGACTCGCCAGCTTTTGGCTTTAACCCAGCCACCGGCTTATGACCCCAAGCATGTTGTAGCTTTTGATCAGCACGCAGGTCAACTGGTTCTCCCTGATATTCATTCCAGAATTTCGGTGGTATATGTAAAGAAGAGGAAAGCTGACAAGATTGTTAATACTTCCCATGATGATATCCGGAATGAATCTGAATGGTTTGACGTCCCTGTCCATCAAATGGTCTCTACCAGTTTCAGAAGAAGTGAGAGGATCAAAGGAAAATACAAAGGTTTAAGGCAACCAAGTGTTTCCGCTCTCTTCAAAAAAAATAAGAGGGCGTCTCTCAAGGAATCTCCCCCCACTCAAATGCAGTATGTTTCTCCTATTCCCTCTTATATCATGGTCTCGGGCTCTCAAGCTCTATAGCACTTCCCTTCTATTAAAGAAGTTGATAAGCTAAAAAATTGTACTCCTATGATCTCAGTTAATGTCATTCAGAAGATTGGAGTGGACAAGTGCGGCCTTTCTCCTAAGGGGGTGGCTTGGGATGCTCTCTTCAAGATTGACGACCCAGAATGATATTCCAGGACAGAATCTTCGACGAAGTGATCAATACTTTTAATTATCTCTTTTGTTGTTTGCTAACCCTTAATGGTTGCACTTCTATGTTTCGCTCTCCTATGGACATGGGGACTATGGTCTTAAGCGACACTGATTCACCTCATTTCAATGTTTTCTGTGGGCTGTCTTGGTCTCATTTATGTCTTGGTTTTCTGATGGCTATGGGGCATATGTTGCATCTTTCTGGGATGGTTACCTTTTCTCCCTGGGTCTCTTCATGCCTGGACCCAACTCTTTCTGTCTGGGCTTGTTTCTCCTTGGCTGGTTTTCTCACGTGGAAGTTTTTTTCTATGACTCGGGTTGACCCCTTCTGGACTAGCCTGTGGCTCTCCAGTTCTTTGCTGTCTCGTCTCTCTTCCTACGCCCATGCCCTCAAATTCCCACTGTCATAATTGGTCAATCCTCAACTGGAATGTTAGGGGATTAAATGATCATTTTAAATGCAACTTGCTCCGTGCTAAGATTCTTGAATCCGGCTGCTCTATCATTTCAATTCAAGAAACTAAAAGATCCTTGTTTAACCATTCCATCCTCAAATCCTTTGCCCCCAAGCGGTTCAATCAGTTCGTGTACTCCCCTTCCATTGGCGCCTCGGGTGGCATTTTGATTGCTTGGCCTAGTTCCATCTTTTTTGGTCAAATCATTTTCCGTTCTCCTTTTGCCCTCTCGGTTAAATTCACCTCCAACTTTAATGGCAATGTTTGGACTTTAACTTCTATTTATGGGCCTTGTTCTGGTCCGGGTAGATCGGATTTTCTCGACTGGTTGTCTAATATCTCTTTCCAAGATGATGAAGATCATATGCTTTTGGGTGACTTCAACTTTTATAGATCTTCCTTTAACAGAAATAAACCTGGGGGTAGACTTTCAGATGCTCAGCGTTTTGATGAGATTATTACCTCTTTAGGCCTTATTGAGATTCCCCTTAAAGGTATGAGATATACTTGGAGCAACATACAAGCTAATCCTCTTTTAGAATAATTGGACTGGTGCTTCACTTCAATCCATTGGACTCAATCTTTTCCTGGTACTCTTTGGCTTCCTCTTTCTAGAACTATGTCTGATCATGTCCCTTGCTTAGTGAGAATTCAGACTTTCATTCCAAAGACCTCGGTTTTCATAATTGAAAATTTCTGGTTGGCTCAATCTGATTTTTTACAAATTGTTCAAAGAGCCTGGAACTTTACTTCTAATGGGGATGAGAATGCTTCTGTCAACATCAAGACTAAATTTCATAAGCTCCAATCTGATCTTCAGATCTGGAAGACCAAATTCTCCCACATTAAAGCGAATATTTCCCATTGCTCCTCTGCGATTGGGACTCTTGACAAGATTGAGGATTACAGGCCCTTATTCCTTCATGAAAGGAATTTCAGATTTATCCTTAAAGGGCATTTGTCCATTCTCTTGGACATTCAAAACTCTTACTGGAAGAATCGTTGTACGATTCGTTGGATTCAGCTTGGAGATGAAAACACTAAATTTTTCCATGGCAAAGCTACTGAAAGATATAGGCACAACTTTATCACCTCCCTCACCACTGATAATGGAGACATCCTCTATGATCATAATGCCAAAGCCAGTCTACTCTTTAATTTCTTCTTCAATAGGATGGGAACTTCAACGAATCCTGTCATGTCATTTGACCTTCAGAGTCTCATAACTCAAAAGGATGGCCTGCAAGACCTTGATCTTCGTTTCTCTAAGCAAGAGATTGATGAGGTGGTTAACCAATTCCGCACTGATAGCGCCCCTGGCCCTGATGGCTTCAATGCCAGGTTTTATAAAAAATGTTGGCCTATTCTTCACGATGATTTTTATAAATTGTGTTCTGACTTCCAGACTGGAGCTTCTTCTCTCTCGGCCATTAATCATTCTTATATAGTTCTCATCCCTAAGATCAATAATCCGGTTTATCCAAGTGATTTCAGACCTATCTCTCTTCTCAACTTAAGTGTTAAGCTGGTAACCAAGATCCTGGCTTCTAGACTAAACAACGTAATCTCCACTATTGTTCACCCGAACCAGTATGGATTTATTAAAGGAAGATCTATTCAAGATTGTTTGGCCTGGACTTTTGAATACATCCATCAATGCCATCATTCCAAAGAAAAAATTGTATTAATCAAGCTGGATTTTGCTAAAGCGTTTGACTCCATCAAACACAATGCCATATTGTCCATGCTTAAAGCCCTGGGTTTCTCTAAATGATGGATTTCCTGGATCACTGAGATCTTAGGCTCCGCGTCTACTTCAATTCTTCTTAATGGGGTTCTTGGTCCTTCATTTAAATGCAAAAGAGGTGTCAGGCAGGGAGATCCCATCTCTCCCCTTCTCTTTGCTATAGCTGCTGATCTCCTTCAATACATCCTCAACAAAGCCAAACAGATGGGTATTCTTTCCCTTCCCCTTAATATGGATCACAACATGGATTTCCCGATTATTCAATATGCTGATGACACCATCATCTTCATTAAGGGGTGCCAAGATGAGATTTTCAAACTCAAATGTCTCCTGCAATCTTTTGCTGCTGCTACTGGGCTCAATATTAATTATAACAAATCTGGAATGCTTCCAATCAACTTGTTAGAAGGGGAAACTGAAATCCTGGCTGGTCTTTTCGGTTGCAAAGTTGAAAAATTTCCTTTCACTTACTTGGGCCTTCCTATGAGTCCTTACAGACCTCAAATTAAAGACTTTGAAAGTATGGTCAACAAGATTTCTAAAAGAATCTCATCCTTTTCTACCATTCTCTCCTATGGTGGTAGGCTGCAGCTTGTGAATTCTGTTATCTCCTCTATGGCTACTTTTGCTATGTGCACTTTGAAATTGCCGTCTGCTACCATTAACAAAATTGACAAGGTTAGAAGAATATGCTTATGGGGTAAAAATGAGATTAATGGCAGAAGTAGATCCTTGGTGAAGTGGGATATGGTGTGCAGACCTAAGAACAAAGGTGGCTTGGGGGTTGTCAACCTGAGACTTCACAACATCTCTCTTTTGATAAAGTTCCTGCACAAGTTCTTTAACAAAAGCAACATCCCCTGGGTTCAGTTGGTCTGGGCTTCTCACTATCAATCCAATCTTCCTCAAGTCTCCCGAAGAAGGGATCCTTTTGGTGGAAGGACATCCTAGCTTATATGGATTATTTCAGGACAACCTCCAAATGTTCTATCGGTCGTGGTGATTCGGCTCTTTTCTGGGATGACATCTGGAATGACTCTCATATGAGGTCAAAGTATCAACACCTCTTTTCCTTCGCCAAGAATGCTAATTTGAGTGTGGCTTCATTCCTTCAGAATCCGGGAATCTCTTTGCACTTTAATCTTCCTCTTTCAGAAATTGCTTATGAGGAATTCTATGCTTTACACTCTAATTTCCTAGCTCACAATCTGATCAATGATTCCAATGATGAATGGCACTGTATCTGGAGTTCTAAGGATTATGTCCCTAATCAGTTTTATAAATTTGCCTACAAGCATATTTCAGTTCCTAGACCTATTCTTTGGATCTGGAAGACCAAATGTTCTCCTAAATTGAAAGTCTTCGCTTGGCTTTTATGTTGGGATCGCCTCAACACCAGGAATTTGCTTAGAAGGAAGAATCTTCAAATCCAAGGAAATGACTTTAATTGCATTCTCTGTGACCTAAGAGTTGAGGAAACTAGAGATCATCTCTTCTTTGATTGCCCTTTCAGTAAAAACTGCTGGAATGCCCTTCAAATTGTCTGGGACTTGAACATTCCCATCTTCCAAAGAATTATTTATGCTTTCTTATCTGATGGGAGTCCTTTCTTCTTAGAAGCTATCATTATCTCTTCCTGGGGAATTTGGAAACAGCGGAATGATAAAATCTTTCACTCCTTGCCTGCAAGTTTCATTTCTTGGAAGAATTGGTTTATGGCTCAAATTCATTTGCACTCCTTTAGAATTCAAGAATCTCTTAGACCAGACTTTGTTGCTTGGATTCATAGGCTTTCTTAACTATTTTCTTTCCTCTGGGCTGGCTCCTCGCTAGCCTAGTTCTTGTACATTTGGTGACTTTGTCTATTTTCTAATAAATCCTTCAACAGTGGCCTCCACTGTTGTTTTACGTTTTCAAAAAAAAAGTATCCCCAGCAGGAATAATGCTACGCCGCTCTTTTGAGAACTGTGGAAAACAATATTTCAAATGAGCAATGAAAATCTCGGGAAAAAACGAATATGACTGAAATTTTCAACACTGGGGTGATATGCATTGGATGATTACCTAGCCAAGGATAAAAGGATATCTTAAAATTTGCTTCAAAGCCAAGTCTTTCTGTAGTGACTCCTTATATAAGTTTCTTGCTCTTCGGTGAATCGAAGGTGATTTTATTTGGGTAAACTAATTCCTGATCTGACTTACAAAGCCAAGGAACCACCAATATCACTTTTTGCTTTGTACTTCTCGCCATATATGCAGCACGGAACATGTCGGGACCCGAATTCGCAATCCGGAAACCCTCTGTGTTTTCAGCACTAGTCCCAAGATCAGTAGCTAGTGCCCACAGTTAACAAAGATGAATATCACAATCATACACAACGGAATAATAAATAAAATATTCATCTTTTAATATAACATGTTGAACAACCTTAAGGTCAACTTACAATTGTGAAACCTAGATGGCTTCAACTCAGAGTAAAACGAACAGTAGCGAAACGAAGAGCGTTGGTGAATCCCATCAATATGCTACAGGCAACTGACAAGGTTCAACTCCTAGATATTCGCCTCCTCGTGGAATTTCTTCTCCTTCGAAGTTGTAGTCATCTTCTCATCTGATGATTTGTGTTTGCAAGGGGGTGAGTACACGCCGTACTCAACAAGTCATGCACAGAATGCAGTTCTATTACTACATGCATGGCTTATTCCAAAGGAAAGGCTGAATGGTTCTTTTGCAATAAAGCAGCATTCACAAATAATCATAGTAGATTGAAAAGCAGTAAAATAAGCAATACCAATAATAAATTTCGCAATCATTCTCAAGTAAAGTATTTCTCATCCTTAACCAATTTTCATATCACATTGTCCACATTCCCAACCTCATTTTTATCAAAATCTAACCCTTGACTGTAATCACCGAGCAATGCTCAATACCGTGAGCACGGCTATTCGAATAGGTTGTACACTCTGCAGAGGTTATACACTTTACCCACAAGATATAATCAACTCACAACGTCAGCCGTGAATCGCCATACAAAAGTATACGAATGAGCGATCATAACAAAGCCTTTCTAAAGGTTCATCTAAACTCAGTACTGCCCGCTAAGGATTCAACACTGAAGGGATACACCTCCACAACAGGGCCCCCCTCTTGCGCCTGTGAGTTTTACCACCCGTACACCCGGGACTCACTCCACCTCGACAATACTAGAGAATAGACTCCCCAATTTAATCAGCTAGGTCCGTCCCATTCCGGAATTTGTGGTTGTATGAATGACTCAGTTCAAATTCTTGCAAGGTTAAGTCCTTAGTTAACCGAGGCAAGACTAACCAAAAGTTCATCACATCAACATGTCATAAAACCAAATGCGACCGCCTAATTGCCACTCTTGGCCCACCGGAAACAATCTAAAACCAAATGCGACCGCCCAATTGTCACTCTTGGCCCACCGGAAACAATCTTGCCACTTGCCTCAGTCTAAATCACTTTCCCACCCCAGTCCTTTACCATGCACCACGTGCCATCATCAACTCAATAACACATGTCACATTCTCAAAAACACGTTCCATATCTCATTGAGTCAATATTAACTTTAATTTTCCAAAATCATGACAAATCTACGTGGCAGAGCTAAGCACACTACATACGATCTAATTAACCCATGTTGGCAAATTATTAATGTCCAACTATTAATCCACAATCTAGGGTGACAAATGAATCATGGTATACAAATAATAGAGACAAGGTGGCAATAACAAGTGGGTTGATTATCTAATCCCAGATTAATTGAAATCAGTTTATTTTAAACTAGCATGCAATAATTTCAAACGAAGTAATTTTAAAACATGGGATCAATATGGTCAAAGCACAACTTGCTTGGCCCTTGCGATTTTTACTGTTCTTTACTCTTTATCTTTGACTCTGGATCATCGATCTTCAATCTCCACTTTCTTGCTCTTCACTCCTTGGAACGATTTCCGGACAACGCGTCTATCGATTAAAGAAGCAAACACAAACCAACTCAAAAGATAAATCGAATAAACTCCAAATTGAGAACGAATAATATTGGATCGCAACGGCTTAGATGAATTTAGGAACTTGAATGAATTAGGTCGATGATTAGACAAAAGAGAACGGCTTTCGAAAAATACACCGAAGAGAAAGATTAATAACTGGGAAAGAAGGAATAGTATTTCGAAGAATATTATCTTGGTTGGATAGCCGATGTCATATGGACTCTCGATCTATAGACCGGGTCCACGAAGTTACATTAGTTCACCATGAACTAAGCAGATGCTCGAGGTTGACTTTTGTTGATCGAACAGCACAGTCAACCAAAAGGAAGATAGACTGATAGACTAGGTCTGGCACAAGAATATGACATGTGGCTAATGGTCTATCGACCAAGACCACGAATGAATTCTAGGTTAATGGCAGATTAGATTTTCAAGAATAAGACAAGGACGGATGGGATCGACATCCACTACGGTTCGATCCGAAGGTTAGTCTTACATCGAGGACGGGACTCGACGACAACGAGGCGGTGAAGACAGGAATACAAGGCTGAACTCAACGTGATGGGTTAGATCACAATAAGGCGAGAGAAAAGGTAAGGAAATCACATTAGGGTCTTTACTTGAATGCACACATGTGATGAGAGCAAAGCGTTAACGGCGGGACGTTAACGATGAAACATTAACAGCGGAACGTTAACGATGGAACGTTAACGGCGAAATGTTTACGGCGGAACGTTAACGGCAGAACGTTAACGATGGAACATTAACGGTGAAACGTTAACGATGAAGGTGAAGCGATGACGGGACGCTCATGGAATAACAAGGTGGCGCCCGTCGGTGCAACGACATGGCAGCGATAGAATGCTACCAAGGATGGCTAACTGATATGCGAATCGATAACAGAGGACTAGGTTGAAAAGACAACGGGTAGATTCTAGAACATGGCTTTGACGGCAACCAGAGATCAAATGAACTTCGCCGATGGGCAAAACAGTGAATGACGACCCACCGGACAAGACAACACGGCCGAAACGAACTAAATTGGGTGGTGGCAAAAAGCGGCGCGCGGCGGCGGCAAAAGGCGGCGGCCGACGAATAAAAAAAAATTCGGTAGATGCAAAAGCAAAGGGGAAGTGTCCATCGCGTAGAACACGATGAGACGAACTCAATAGTATAGGCGGATTTGGCGGCAATCCACCGGATTGGTCACAAACTGCCGATGAACGGCTCCCGGAGCTAATAGATTAAACGGTCATAACTATTAAAATAATAGATGAAACCTAACCAAATTTTACAGAGAGCTATTTGGGAATATTTGGCACAATATGACGTGATCGGATCTGAGTTTTACCTTCTGGATCAACGGGGAATGCGCGACGAAGTTTTCTGCTGTCCGCAACGCAGTCTGATCAGAGAAAAGAATTTTCTGTGCAAAATTATGAAGTCAAAACCTTGAGTTAGGGTTAGCACCATGTAGGGAACATCAAGAGGAGTCTACCATAAAAATTTCACGGCCAAACTCATAAAAGCGAGGAAGAACGACCTCGACAAAATTTGATTTTTGGCGGCGTAACTTTGATTCTATGAACCAAATTGCAGATTGCACGAAATTTGAAAGGGAGACAGAGGGTTCCATAGAGCACAAGGTGACGCAGGTGAATCACCAAAAATCGTGGCGAGCCGACAAGGAGCGCGACGCCAAATCAGTAGGCGTGGGGGGCCTTGCGAATCGCAGTCTTGCCGGCGGTGTTCTGTTTGGAATCTTCCAAAACTGTTTTACAGGTGTTGCAACCATTATGGGGTGCTCCACAAGAAATTTGAGGATGAACGGAGTTTGGGAGCGCCCGATAGAGCTCTTGAAGTTCTCACACGAGTTGGGAAAGAAGGCTTGCCGAGAGCTCTGATTCGATTACGATCCTGACCTTTGAGTATGATGTGGGTGTAACACCCCGGCGCCAACTGCACCGCGAATGCTACCAAAAGACCCTAAACCTTATACCTCTACTAAAATATTGAACCAACCTTGAAACTCCCCAAACCAGATTAAAACTAAGTCACCGAAATTTAGAAAATTTCGGCATGACCTCTCTAGAAAACAGGACATCCACTCAGCAGACAGAAAACATTTGCAGTAGGATATTATTCTAGCAGGTCCTTAGTTAACCAATCACAAAACCAATAGAATTTAATAAACTCCACCACGACGCATAACACATTACAATCTTATTAGATACATCAAGACTGAATGAATCGGTTAAACGAATTGCTGGAGGCCGAAGTCGTGTACGTGTTACTACTCCCAACCCGACAATCCAGCTTCAAAGTACCTAAAACAAGAAAACAAACAAGCGTGAGTCCAAGACTCAGCAAAGCACAATCAGGCATAAAAATAATGAACTCGACTAGAATATAAATGCTACAAGACATAAAGTAAAAGTTTCTTTAATTGATATCCGTAAATAAAAGAAACAGTTTGAATTCATATACAACCAAACATAAGAGCACAACTACTTCATCTTTTGACATAACCAATACTTAATTGAAATCATCCAGTAAAAGAAGCAGTATCTATCCCCATTTACCACATACAACTCGGAAATGTAACTAAACCATACTCACGCCTCAATAATCGTTCCAAGATGAGTCCACGACTCAATCCTCAACTTGTCATTTCCCCTTCTCATCAATTAACATTTACCAATTGCAACACACAATGCAATGCTTTTATACTCTCATCCCTTTTTTTCTCATGAATCAAAAAAAATGAATGCACCATACATGCTCATAATGCACATTGTCATAGCGTATACCGGTATAACTGAGTGCACACCGTCGCTGTGTGCACCCTCAATTCAACCATCCGTGGCGGGGCCTACTCTTCTTGACTCGCTCCCATTCACCTCGATGAATGGGACTACGAGGTAGGACTTTTGTGCTCACTACGGGTGAGCACCGAGGCCGCATCAACATGGGACGCCTCGTCCATCATGAATGCAATTATGCAATTGACGTGAATGCATTTCATCCCTCATTCATTTTCACCACACATAGCCACAACCAATATGGAAGTACCAATTAACTTGCTATTTCCCGGTGTGATTCATTCGAGAGTAAATAAAGTCATGAATAAAATTCAGGAAAGGCATCACATAATTTCTATAAAGTAAATTAAATTTGAGACATGAACAACTAGGTGATTATAGTGCGAGCTTGTCCCTACACTTGCATCAACATAACCATACTCATTACGTACAATTTAAGTAATGCAATGCAATAAATGGGAATTGAATAACTTACTTACCAATTTGCTAACATTCATCCATCCTCATCACCATACTAAAACAACTTCTAGACATGCTATTAAACATAATTACATCATTAGAATTTTCATAATCTTATCGCAAACAAAGTATTTAACATCCTAATAACGCTCTAGGGGTTGCACTTGCCTTTTACCAACGGAAAATGGAGTGGCATTTGGAATCTTAGCGTTCGCATGACTTCCTAGGATTAAAGAAAGCCTGAATTCAGAACACATACACATAATATAACTTATGACAACAAACCACATAAATGAAATCTCTAGAACTAGTGCCATTTAATCTCAGGAAGATGCAACACGAAAACATATGCATTGATCCTAGATTTCAATAGCATCAGAGCACGAGGAAATATCATTCCACCAAGGCACAAAGAGTAACCCTCCCAACCTTATCACCTACATCTGGCTTGCCGATCAGACCCTAACGCCTCATTTCAGAATCCCATACAATCAATACTCACTTGACCTCTCTAAGAACAATGAAAGCTTAATTGAGCTAAACAAATGAGAACTATGTGTATAGCACATGTCAAACTAAAGTAATGGGCATGTGGTATTGACATCATGGTAAGGGGAGAATACAAATGGCCTGGAATGATAGCTACTTGCATCAATATTTTTAGCTCGCAAGAAAAGCCTATGAATTGAACTGCTCTCATTAGAGCAAATATTTAACACCACAAAGCATCATTCTACAGAAGTGTTATTTAATCTACAAATGGCATCTAGAAAGGATGATATGTTCAAATGGCATATATATCACATTTAAGTTATGTTGATTCATCGGGAAAAGGTAATGAAACATGAGTTATACATCCCTGCATCAACCACCCAGTCATGCAGATGGAGAGAAGCTAACATGCCTGGCCATCAGTTCAACAATTGCTAAAATTCTAGTTCGACATAAATTAAGAAATGCATCGATTCTCGCGTTTCCAAGCCCATCCCTCAACCTTGCGCACTTAACTCACCGCAATACCATGATCTAAACCTTCTAGGCATTTCATCAAGCACCTACCATGCAAGCAAATAAACCCCCAAAATTTTATACCTTCTCTCTTCTTGGTTGGGGAAGAAGGCCAAAAGGGAGGAGTGGCACTGGCCAAGCCGAGGGAGGCGCCAGGAGGTGGAGAGGAGGGCGCCAAGGAGGAGTCATGGGAAGAGTCGCGGTGGGGAGGAGATGGTGGAGGCGCAGCTTGGCTGGGAGGCGCGCACGGTGAGAGGAGCTGGTCAGGCGACTGGAGGCGGCGGCTGGATGGTGGCGCCTTTGGGGAGGCGCGGCCCGGCGAGGAGACAAGGCAGGCACACCATTGCAGGAGGACGAGGGCCTGATGGGCGCCAATTTGGAATCGGGGAACAGGCAATTTGGGCTTGGGGAAAAATAAAACAAAAGGGCTAGCTCCCCTCTATCTTTCTTTATATACTCTAATAAGGGAATGAACCAATAAAAGGCTGGGGAAACAAAGAAATGAAGAGCCTCTAAAGAATCCAAAAATCCAACTTTAAACCCTTAGAGCGAACCAAATAAAAATTAAATTCTTGGCGTGAAATAACAAATGTCAAGAAAAGATAACTTACCGCCAAACAAAACGGCTCGAAAGATACCTCAACCGAAAACTAGGGAAATTTCCAAAACCTTTATCAGAAGTTTCAGCTGCGCGATGATAAAGGTTTCTCCCGAATAAATAAAAAGAAACCTCGAATCACGAAGATGGAAACATTTTCGACCGACAACCCTAGCAAAAGAGATTTGTAGACAACACGGCCGAAACGAACTAAATTGGGTGGCGGCAAAAAAGCAGTGCATGGCGGCAAAAGCGGCGGCGCGAATTAATAAAAAAAAATTCGGTAGATGCAAAAACAAAGGGGAAGTGTCTATCACGTAGAACACGATGAGACGAACTCAACAGTATAGGCGGATTTGGCGGCAATCCACCGGATTGGTCACAAATTGCCGATGAATGGCTCCCGGAGCTAATAGATTAAACGGTCATAACTATTAAAATAATAGATGAAACCTAACCAAATTTTACAGAGAGCTATCTGGGAATATTTGGCACAATATGACGTGATCGGATCTGAGTTTTACCTTCTGGATCAACGGGGAACGTGCGACAAAGTTTTCTGCTGTCCGCAACGCAGTCTGATCAGATAAAAGAATTTTCTGTGCAAAATCACGAGGTCAAAACCTTGAGTTAGGGTTAGCACCATGTAGGGGACATCAAGAGGAGTCTACCATAAAAATTTCACGGCCAAACTCGCAAAAACGAGGAAGAACAGCCTCCGACAAAATTTGATTTTTGGGCGGCCGTAACTTTTGATTCTATGAACCAAATTGCAGTATTGCACGAAATTTGAAAGGGAGACAGAGGGTTCCATAGAGCACAAGGTGACGCAGGTGAATCACCAAAAATCGTGACGAGCCGACAAGGAACGTGACGCCAAATCAAAGCCGGGGCGGCGCGGATTGGACTGCATCTTGCCGCGGTGTTCTATTTGGAATCTTCCAAAACTGTTTTACAGGGGTGTTGCAACCATTATGGGGGTGCTCCATAAGAAATTTGAGGATGAACGGAGTTTGGGAGCGCCCGATAGAGCTCGCCGAAGTTCTCACCGGAGTTGGGAAAGAAGGCTTGCCGAGAGAGCTCCGTTATGATTATGATGCTGACCTTTGAGTATGATGTGGGGAATGGGGAGAGGCGTCTAGGGTTCAATGTTCAGCTACAAAAGAGCAATGGATCAACAGGAAAAGCTCGCTGGAGTTGGGAAAGAAATCGGTGGCCGGAGGTGCTCCAGTCGGTATTTGCAAAATCTGAATTTACTGGATGTAGAGGACAGCAAGAGGAAGCTTTGATAAAAATTTCAGATCAAAAGAAGATCGGGAGTGACCAGGAGAGCTCGCTGAAGCTTTCACCGGAGTTGAAAAGAATGGCTTACGCAGAGAGATCCAGAACTTGGACGGGGAAAATTCCAATTGGTTTGTAAAGAGAACACAAGTAGGAATCTGTGGTTCAATTTATAGGGCGATTAGACCAGCGGATCGTCAGGAAACACTCACCGGAGTTATGACTGAAAATTGCTTCTGAAACGGCCAGAGTTGCTGTTCATTTAATCCGAATTACTAAATATCACCAATAAAATCGAAATAAATATCAAACAATCGTTCAAAAATACGGGAAAAATTTGAAACGTGACCCACAGTCTTAGTAACACAAATAAAATATTATTACATAAAATAATAATTTTATTTGTGTACAGTAAATCTTTTATATTGTTTTTAATATCTTTTAATTTGGAAAATACTAAAACAACCCCAAAAATTCTAAGAAAATTCAGGGAGTTTAATTAGGACATTTTGAGATCAACTAAAATATTTTGGTACCACCAAATATTTTATTTTATATCAACATATATTTTTATTTTGTTAAAGCTTTGGAAAGGTTTTAGAAAATATATAATTTGACAAATGTAGGAAATTTACAGAAATTCCCTTAGGTTTATTTATATTAATTAAGATAGTTTTAGCAAAACCAAATCTTTTATTTTATCTCCAAACTATATTTTTAATGGATGAGGCTTTTGGAAAGGTTTTGAAATGGAATTTGGATATAAAATTGTCCGAACAATTAATAATTCGAATTAAAAATCCAAATAAAAATCCAATTAACATCCAAATGTTTAAATTAATAATTTTAATTAATTTTAGTAAATCTCAAATTTGAGAAATTCCCTGAGATACAAAGAACACTGTAAAAACTAAATTTTAAATTACTTGATGCACACAGAAGGCACATTAAATTGTTTTTAGATTTAGAAAATTCTAAATTAAGCTTCTTTAATCAAATAAGATTGATGTAAAATTTTTAGCAAGTTAATTTAATATAAATTTTTGAAAACCCAAATTTTGGAATGTTACAGAACAACGGATTGATGGCTGTCCCGGCCGGTCATCCATGGAAGGCTTGCTGTGGTGATAATTGCAACATGACGTCTGCTGTCTGAGATCCTGTACTTTGCAGGATCATTCCAGAAACCTTCTTCTGTGTGATAGCCAGTACTTTCTATCACCCTGGCTATTCTTAGATCAAGCTCGTTAGTTTTGTTCTCATTTCCAATTAATGATCCACCTGCTGAAAGAGAACGATACATGAGCCAGCCATTCTGTTTACTGTACATAGTCTCCACTAGTTTGTTACAAAGATCTGCAACACAACATTGGCAAGATATATAACAATAATCAGCACAAAAGCACCAAAGCTTGGAGGAGTGGAGACCAACAATGACATTTATACCTCTTCGTAAGCCAAGTTGATCCAAAAATGGTCCAGACTGCCGGACCAGATATGCCAAAATTTCAGTTAGATCCAGTGGGGGGACTTCCTGCATTATATAAAAATTCATTTTAGAAAAAGAAACCTTACAAAAAGAATAATGGATTAAACAGCACCAACGATTGCATTATCTGTTACAATAAAATGCTTTGAGCAAAAAAAAAAAGGTTTGCTTTTATTAAAAAAACATACCAGCTAGTGGTACTAAAAGAATAATGAATTCACTATCTAAAAACCATGGTAGTCAAGGAGACAAGGCGAGGTGCCAGCTGAGCGCCTGGACACATAGGCACCTAGACGAGGATTAGGCGATCAAAAAAGGTCCAACAATGTCAGTATATCACCAATACATATATAATATATATACCTTGTATGGATGCAAATAAATAGCATAACAAGATGTCAATTAAGCAGGGAAGCAAATATGAGTCTTAAACAAGTAAATAGCAACATTACTACGAATAGCTAATATTGTTTAGGAGAACAAATCATACATAGTCACCACAAGTACATAAGAAAATCACAGTCACAATCACCAAAACAAGCGGCCTCAAACATTTAGTTCTAATTCTAAACCATTCAAATGGTCCTCGTTTGATCCATCTTCACCACTCTCATTCTCATGAGGACTAGGTAGAGCACCATAATCATCATCAACATTCTCATCGTCGTGCAGGAAAGGCTCAATTTCATGTTCATCATCTTCATTGTGCAAGCCAAGCTCTTCAATAACCCTTGATGTAGAACCACTTCCATGACGATGTGAGGATGAGATGACTCCTTCATGCACTCTCTTAAGAACATTACGACCCTCAAAGTTGCGTGATGCATCTGTGGTGTCATCAACATGAGACCATAAAAGATCCTCCCCACTGTGAACTTGTTGGGCGTTCGCATGAACCAATTCATTGTCCCATTGAAACCCATCTAGGAACAACGAGTTAAAATTGGTTCCTTCTTCACGGCGTATTTTAAATCTATTGGCAATTTTCAAGTTGTATAGAACATACATCAAATCATTCAACCTTTGGTGTACTAATATTTCAATCTACAAATAAGAGAGGTAAACAAGGAAAATTTTAGCTGGTTCACAACTAAATTAAAATCTAAAGCATTGAGTAGTTACTTACAAACTCAAATATACTCCAAATGCGCTCACACCCCGAGGCCGAACAACCAAGACCTAAGATGCGCTCTGCAAATGCTTGAAGCTCAAAAGTCAAGCCCCCAAATGCAATCCACCAATCAACTAAAATCTGAAACATAGTTAATTAGTAATCAATCCCTATGTTAGAATCTTAAAAGCATAAGAAGAGATAGAAGTACTACCGGGGATTCTTCGTTTTGTAAGCATCTAATGGCCATTGGCTTTCCAAAGCCACCTCGCAAATTGTCATAGATATTTGCTTGGTCCCTTATTTCGCAAAGTTTGTCTCCATCATCGTGGGACATCTTCTCAAGCATATCATTGAACATCAACCTCAACCTAGCCGCTTGTGCCGCATCTTTCTCCTTGATTTTAGATTATTTTCCTGAGTTCAAGAATAACGCAGCCCCATACAATTTTTGCTCCATTTGATCAGCCCTTCGCCGATCAATAATGCCCATGACTTTCCTAAGCAATGGTTGCTTAGTTGCTATCGGTGATATTCTTTTTTGCAAAAATCCATACTTGCATTGCATAAACCTCGGGCATTGCCGGCCTCTCATCACCATCAACTAACCGTAGCACAACAAGAAGCGGTGTGAAGCTCTTATGCAATCCTCCACTTCATTCCAAAATCTAACAGCGATCACAATTTCTTGAACCTTTTTCCCAACCTCTGTGCTTGAGAGTTTGGACCCAATCCAATCTTCACTAGTAAATAGATGCCTCAATACATCACTGTTCTTGTACAAGCTCCGCAATGTGAGAAAAGATGCGCCGATTCTAGTAGCCACAAGCCTTATGAGATCCTTCTCATTTGTCAGCACTCTCATTGTTGAAAGAAGCCTCGCATGCCTGCAGATAAATGTAGTGATCCTCTTGGCGTTATCAATGGTCTTCTTGAACTTTGGTAGCTTCCCGATGTCTTCCAACATGAGATCTAAGCAATGTACAGCACAAGGAATCCAAAATAGAACAAGGATCCTCTCCATTAGAATTCTCCTTGCTGCTTTGAAGTTGGTACCATTGTTTGTGACCACCTGAACAACATGTTCCTTGTCGATCCGCTCAATTTTTCTCTCAAGCAAATCTGCTAGCATCATTGCATTAGCTACTTCACTTGATGCATCAACATACTCTAAGAAGAAAGTCCTTGCCAAACAGTTCATACGAAAATTGATCAAATGTCTTCCCCTCCTATCTGTCCATCCATCCGACATGAGTGTGCAACCAACAACTTTCCAATGTTTCTCCTGCTCCTCCCTCAACTTATCAATCTCCCTCTTTGCCTTCTCAAGTAATGGCACCCTCAAATCATGGTATGAAAAATTATTGAAACCATGTCCATATTGCCCTATGGACTCACACATGATCTCAAAACTTCTAGACTTGATAGCATTGAATGGAATGCCACACTCATAGAAGAAATCAGCTATGTGGCCTCGCCACCCTAATTTCTTTTCCACAGTCTTTACACATTGCTCCATAGTGGTTTGAGAAGATCACTTGGCATGTCTTCTATCAACCACCTCTTTCAATGCCTTCTGAATCAACCCAACAACTGTTTTACTTTGTTTCGGCACCAGCTGTCCCAACAATTGGAGTGCTGGTGCTTTCTTTTGGCAGCTATCCTAGAACTTGGAGATGGATTGGAAGCCTTAGATGATGTTTCTTGGCATCCCACTTCTTCCTCTCCTTGTTCTACTCCCTTATCAATGCCATCGTCCAATTCGACGAGTCTACTTCTTGATGTCTTCTCGAGATAGTCCTGCATCTCTCTCATTATTGTTGTGGTTGTCTTGGGACACTTTTGGACATCTCCAAACCCTGCGCTAAGATGTTGCTTCAATCTCTTTATTCCCGAGCGCATTTGTTTGTCACATAGGGAACATTGCACCAAATCCTTGTTCAAATCCGACCAAAATCCATACTTCTATACTGGATCATTAGACTTAGCCTTTCGTGCAGGATCCTTAGATGGATCATATGCATCGGCAACATCGCCGGCCTCGGCAGCACAAGCAACAACATCAGCCATGTCCCTGTACAAGGCCACATACAATTAGCACTTGGAGAAGCATCATGTCCACAAGCAGTAGCATGAGCAACACAAGCAGCAGAATGAGCAGCAGAATCAACAACACAAGCATAAGCAGCAGCACAAGCATCTGCAGCAGCAGTAGTGCAGCATAAGCATCACCATCAGCAATAGCCAGCAGCACAAGCATGAGTAGCATTAAGCATCACAAGCAGCAGCATCAAGCATCACAAGCATCAAGCTCTGCTATCAAGCATGAACAAGCATTTGCATCAAGCATCACAAGCATGAGCCGCATCAAGCATCACAAGCATGAACAAGCATTTGCATCTAGCATCATAAGCATAAGCCACATCAAGCATCACAAGCATGAGTAGCAGCAAAAGCATCAGCGACACCACAACCTTGGAAACGACAGCCTCTGCTCTGCGTCGCCTCAACAACCGGCTCCTCTGTGGCAGCCGCCACTGCTCTACATCGATGTTGCCATCGCTGTCCCAACCGCTGTTGTTGCAGAGCGGCTACCGCAGAGGAGCTGACGGTGGAGGCGACGGACAAGGACGTAGAGGAGGCGGTGGAGGATCGGGTTTCGGATCTTACCGATCTACAGCCGCCGGTGATGGAGGTGACCAAGGTGGTGGCAGCGCCGCAGCTGAGCTTCCTTGTCCCTCATCACGCGCTAGGTAGCCGCAAACTCAGCCCGACTTGAGATAGTCCCCATCCCCTTGTCCGGTTATCCCTACTCCCAGTGCCAAATTGTGCCACCCAAGCTCACCAAGACACCCAGGGCGATGCCTGGAACGTCCAAACATCCGCTTTCCCCAGCCAAGCGAGGCGAGCAGCCGCCGGCGCCTAGACGCCTAGGCAACGACTTGACAACCATGCTAACAACTTGAAGACATAGCAGCTCTAGTAGATATTTAACTGCCATGTGACAATGCCATCTAAGGGGGTGTTTGGGACAGCTCCAGCTCCACCAAAATCTATGGAGTTGGTGGAGCAGGGTATTTCTAGCTCTAGAAATTTGTGGAGCTGGAGCTGTGAGTACATTAAGAGTGTTTAGGTAGATCATCTTGTTTACATTTTAGACTAAAATGATAAACTTAATTCACTTTATTTTAGCCTATAAGTTTCAGCTCTGAGCTGGAGTTGAGATCTGGAGCTCTCCCAAACAGGGCCTAAATGTAGTCATATTTGCAAATCCTTTCTATTAGCTCATTCTTTTTTGGAACAAGCAACGAATCCTTTCTATTAGCTCATTCTTTTCTGGAACAAGATTATGTTCAAAAAATAATTCTATTCTGGACAGTGTTCAAAAAGGCGGCAAAAGGTGGTGCCTGGCACGTAGACGCTCGGCGACGGCCCTCCGCCTCGTCTTGGCACAAAATCGTGCTTTAGGCGGAGGAGCCGCCTCGGCGGGCGTAGGCGGCGCTGAGCGGCGAAAGGGCGGGCGTAGGTGGGTTTTGAGTAGGGATGGGCATTCGGGAGGAGCCAAGGAGGAGGGCAGGCGACACCGCGACGCCGAGGGAGGCGAGCAAGCAGCGCCGAGGGACCTGGGAGGAGGCGTCAACCATCGCTTGTTGGAGAGCTCGAGGGAGGAGGGGCTAGAGGGCAAGCGGCACCGAGGGAGGAGCCTCAGGCCCTCAGCCGCCGGAATCAAGAGGGAAGCGCAAACACGAAGGGAGGGCAGCCGCTAGATTCGGGAGGGCTGCACGAAGGGAAGACTAGAGGCCGCCGAATGCTCAATCTAGGGTTGCTACCTGGGAGTCACGGACTTGGGGAATTTGTTAACTGTGTCTGCAGTAAGTGCTAACCGGTGTTCGGTTATTCGTCGATAAGAGCTTAGTCTCGTGATTTGTGCAAACTAATGTGTTGCACTTAGTCTCAGTGATAAAAGCTTCCAATATACGAATGCGGTATAAATCAACAAATAAGGGACAGTTCTACTGAAATGTGGCTTTTGTTAGCTCGAAGATTAGTTTTGGTTCAAAGTGTAGATTGTAGAAGCAACCAAGCATTACAAAGTATTCAGGAAAATTAAGTTTATTTAATAGCTGGTGCTTGTTTGCGATTTTCGCCTAGGCGCTGCCTAGGCGGGCTAGGCGCTAGGCAGTGGGCCTCCGCCCGCCTACTGGATTCTAGAACAACTGAAGGTTAATCCAGCATGAGTTGCGATTTACAAAATTATATAGATCTATACGAATGGACTCCAACTTCATCAGAATAGGCTACGAAAAAAGGGAGTCCCACTAAATTCATTTTAGGAAAACTTAAGGAACGCATTCTGTTACCCAAAATTACTGTCTATTTCCGCTGTACAGAAGATTTTCAGGAGTTGAGCATAATTTCTATGGCATTACCTTGGATTCCTGAGATTCTTTGTTCAGTGATTTCTGCAACAAAACGAGTAATCCGAATGAGTATTTTAATTAACACCAAACATCAATGCTCACATAACATTATAAACTTAACTGTCATTTGTATTGCTTCCGGAGCTCCAAAATCTTGGGCTGGATCCGCTTCCGCACGAACTCCACCTCCGGGATGGGTGCCCACGCGGCCACCGGTGGCAGCGGGCGCTGCCAATGAATGGCCGACGCCGACGCGACGAGGTCGGCGCTTCGCCGAAGTCCCTGCGTCGCGCCACCCTTCGAGATTGTCGAGAACCAAGCTTGTTCGGTTAGGAGTTGCGATCGAAGGTTGAGTCTTGAAGTTGGGCGGCAAGAATTAGCGATGAACTCTTGAGTCGGTGAGATCTTGCTACCGAGAAGTCATCAAGAAGTAAGAAGATGATCTAGCGGTACGTGGTTGAATTTGTACTTTATTGTTTGTCTTTTAGCTATTACCGGTTCTGTAATTACCTTAAGCACGTGTTTTGTCGAAAACCTGCGCATATATAAGGGCTTTCCTTTTGCTTGGGCGATAGGAAGAGATTTGGCGAAGTTGTTATGCTTTACTTTCCCCAATAGAGTCGTGATCTGCATTTCCTATCCATTTCGTTCTTAATCTGTTATGTTTCTCTTCAATTTTCTGTTCGAGTTCTTGTGAATCCTATTCTTTTCTTCGGTTCTTCTTTGGATCCCGACATTTGGTATCGAGCAATTTGATCCTTGGCGTTCTTCTTGTGGATGGTGTTGTTCTTGAGCGGTGCGAGGTTAAGGAATCTATTCTTGGTAAAATCCTAAGCCGCTCGGGTTACACTAATCTCACGCAGATTGGTGGAAGTTTTGCAAGATCCGAGAGCGAGAGAAGGTTGGGAGGGTTCGAACTCTTCCTATAAAATCCCTATTACGCAAAGATCGTTGGGTGATTGAAAATGCCGAAGGGTGGAAAGGCTTCAAGAAGAAGTGGGATCGATTTGGGCTGCAGAAATAGATGAAGTAAAGAAAGATATGGTAAGCTGCAGCTGACAAATGGAGGAAAACTCTATTGCCGTTAAAGAAAGGATGGATCAGCTTGAGAACCAATTGAAGGGAAATTCCTCGAAGATAGATCAGGTAATGGAAATGTTGAATACTTTACTTGATAGATCGGGAAAAAGAGAGGTTACAAGTACTCTGGCTATGTTGGACAATGAAAATGGGCAAGTAGAAGAAAGGATTTCATCTTCAGGAGCTAACTTTCATAATACACCAGGAAGTGGGTATTCTCATGTTCCAAACCAGCAAACCAGCAATGGTATGAATATTACTGCCCCGATACCATTTCGCATTCCTTATGGCAATACTAGTCATTCAGTTGTGACATTTGGAATGGGAAGGGGAATTGACAGTACTGTTCCGGGAACATTTGGGGTTAGTGTCTACCCATCACTGTTAGTAAGTGGGACATTTGCACCTCAATATACATCATCTACATCACCTTTTGTGCCTCCTTATAGATCACCCCATAGCTATCACCCGCCAGTTTCCATTTCAATACCACCTGTTAGAACTGATTATCAGGGAGTTAATATAATGCCAAGAGCTGGTGAAGTGAATGTATTGCCACAAGAAAACAGACAATCTAGCTGCACTAATTTTGCTAAGGGACCCAAGATTGAATTCCCAAAATTTGATGGAGATAACCCTGAAGCTTGGATTAGAAAAGCCGAGAAATGCTTTGAATTCGAAGAAGGCGGAGTGGCGAAGGTGGCTATAGCTGAAATATACCTAATTGGACGTCTTGATCAATGGTTAAATAGTAATAGAATTGATACACGCACATTAACACAGTCCCAATTCGTGATATGATATCTCGAGATTTGCCGCAGAGACTAGAGTAGAAGTCATTGAAAATTTCGAAATCGACACAAGTGGGAAGTATTGAAACATATATTGATAAGTTTGAGATAATGATGAGTTTGGTTAAGAGAAATAACCCACATCTAACTGAAGGGTATTTCTTAGACTACTTCATATCTGGGTGAAGAATCACATTAAAGTTCCATTGAAATCTCTCAATCTAGAAACATTAGTGGAAGCCTATTCACATGCCGAAACTATGATGGTGGTACTATTTTCGTGAAGCGATCCACTTGGGATCCGTGCACTAATAGCAAAAAGGTGAAGATATAACCCACAGGAAAGAAGGTCAAGAATTGAGTAAATTGATGAAGGCAACAAATGGATGGAGGAAAGTGTTACAAATGCCATGAACCACAGGTGCGTGTCATGGTAAGATATGCAAATTTCGAAGCAAATCCACTTAATTACTATGGATGATGAAGATGAATATGGTGAACAACAAGATCTTGATTATAGTACACCACACGAGAATCCTTGAGGACAAGGATCTTAAAGGGAGGGTATTGTCGAGAACCAAGCTTGTTCGGTTAGGAGTTGCGATCGAAGGTTGAGTCTTGAAGTTGGACGGCAAGAATTAGCAAAGTGAACTCTTGAGTCGGTGAGATCTTGCGGTGAGAAGTCATCAAGAAGTAAGAAGATGATCTAGCGGTACCGTGGTTGAATTTGCACTTTCTTGTTTGTCTTTTAGCTATTACGGTGTGCGTAATTACCTTAAGCACGTGTTTTGTCGGAAAATCTGCAGTATATAAGGGGATTTCCTTTTGCTTGGGCGATAGGAAGAGATTTGGCAGAAGTTGTTATGTTTTACTTTCCCCAATAGAGTCGTGATCTGCATTTCCTATCCATTTTGTTCTTAGTCTGTTATGTTTCTCTTCAATTTTCTGTTTGAGTTCTTGTGAATCCTATTCTGTTTTCTTGGTTCTTCTTTGGATCCCGACAGAGATGAAGGCGAAAACTCGCCGTCGCCGCCCCGCCTCACTTGTGGAGGCCGTGGGCTTCTCCGCACTCCATGTCTCGGCTTGGTCTTGGTCTTGGGCTTGCGAGCTACGGTTGATTAGGGTTCGCACTTGGTCCTAGAAGCGCAGAGGAGTCGCGAGTGGTGCGTGAGGCGGGGAGATGGTGAGGGGCCGGACAGGGACGGAGGAGCAGAGGCCTTGACTCGGCATCTTGGCAGTGGGGACGGAGTGTCGAGAGAGGGGGATGCCGACGCGGTGAGGAAATCTTGAGTGTGGTGAGTGGTGACTTGGCACGGCATTTGAACAGTGTAGGCCCGGGGATTCGCGAGGAATATGCTTTCGTGGGTGCCTCGTGGATAGGGCTGAAAAAAAAACTCGTTAGAGCTTAAATTAAAATTTCTTCAATTACAGTAGCTGGTAGGTTTAAAATTGAAATAAGATAATTTCAAATAAAAAAATTAATAAGGCTAGACTCGATAATGACTCGTTAGCTCGAATTTGATGTAACGACTTAAATGGTACATAAAATGATTTTACATCAAACTACGTCAATTTGAAAGAAACTCAATAATAGCTCGTTAAGCTCGATATCCAGCCCTACTCGTGGACTTGGCTTGCGGTTTGGCCGGTGTCTCATGGCTTGGTCTTGTCAGCCTTCCCCCTTCATTTTCATTTTCGGCAGCTTTTTCGTCTTTCTTTTGACTTCTAGTCCAATTTGTTTTGGTCTTTTATATAGCTTAAAAACCAAAGTTTAAATAAAAAGATATCTTTCTAACTAGATTTTTTAAAAACTATACACCTCCACGTAACTAAAAGCTAAAAGTCACAAAGGGATACTTTTTTGCTTATTAAAGGTTAATTTTAGACCAATGTCACTTAAGTTATAATAAAATTACCTATATCTACCGTGTAAAAGAATGGTTATTCTTAAGCTATTTAAGCCAAGAAATTAGCTTTAAGCTGTAAGTCAAGAAAATCTAAACTTAAACAAAGCGTCTTACTAGTTTTGCCTTTTGTGAAATAGGAAAATTAATGATATGCCGCATCTAAGGCGCTGGTTTAAGGACTTGCCACTTACATGATTTTGCTTCATAATTTGCTACTCCTAAAACAAAGTAGCTGAGATTTGCCACTCCAACCGTATCTAGCATTTTTATGTAGAGAAAATTTCTTATTTACCATTGAAAATTCGTCGGATCTTTAAAATACCATCGTGAAACTGCACTTTTCTTTATTACCATCAGATCTCAACTTTCATCTCTTTTTTGCCACTCTCATCATTGGCTCGTTACTTGGCCATTAACTTGTATGTGAAAAGACAATTATACCCATCTTAACTTAGTTACTGTTCTGATTTTCAAGCTTTAAATTTAAAATATTTAAAAGCCTAAAAATATTTTATGTAAGTTTCAAATAATCCAAGGAACCTCTCCAAAAAGTTTTATAATTTTTTTCAATAACCTAGTTGTTGTTCTGATTTTTAAACTTTGAATTCAAAACATTTAAAAGCCTAAAAGTATTTTATTTAAGTTTAAAATAATCAAACGAACCTCTCCAAAAAAGCTTCATAAAATTTTGGATTTATTTAATGCTTTTGAAAAATTAAAATCTAGATTCTTTCATTAATACAGTAGCACTAAAAGGATTTTCTACAAAATTACAGAGCTGATCAGGCTCTAAAATTTTTATAAAAGTATTAGCACAATCATGTCCAAAATATTTGTAAAATTCAAAACACATTTGATATATTTAAATTAGGACGAAGATGAACAAAATTGTCTTTTCACGTACAAGTTAATAGCCAAGTAACGAGCCTATGATAGGAGTAGCAAGAGCAGTATGAAGGTTGAGATCCGATGGTAATGAAGGAAAAAATAGTCTTGCAATGGCATTTTAGAGATCCAACCAACTTTCAGTGGTAAATAAGAAATTTTCTCTTTTATATGTTTTTTGGGCAAAAAAAACACATGAAAAGAAAATCTTGCCTCCACCCTTCTTCCTCTCCCACTCACCCCCCAAATCCACCATTCTCTAGCTTTCATCCTCCTTCCCATCTGTGGCGAGCAAGAGTGCACAGGCATGGGATGACATCATCGTCGACCTACTACTCTTCATTGTTCCACTCCTATGGTAGAAAAACAAGGCTAGCATCGTATCCATGTATATAAGGAGGAATCGTTCAGGTGCCGAGGTGCACCTCATGACGCCCATCGCCTCCAAGCCCTCATCAAGATCTTGACCGCGTCCACTCTATATTGCTTGTAGCAACCGCGCTCTAAGCCTCTGACAAGGTAGAGGAGGGTGACTACTAGGGCGGCCACAACAGCGACGGGCAGGGGAAGCTATGCTCGAGGAGGCATTGGAGGCCCATCAAGGACGCAAGTTCAAGGAGCTTGTTGCGAAATACGACCTCATAACTAGAACCTCATCGTTGAGAAGCATGACGGCAGTTCAACATCCATCAACTTTCTAGCCTCCTGATAAATGTTTTTTCTCAAATCTATGACCCTTTTTCAAATATAATTGTCAAAACAGCTCCATCTCTAATCACAAAAGTATCGACGGGCTATTTTTCCATGCCACGGAAGGAGCTGCCGAACAATAGACCCTCGGTAGCTTCGGTGGCTTGCAAGCTATGAAAGCTTGGTAGCTCCTTTCGTGGTGCGAGAATACGGCAGGTGGTATGTGTCGTTTGCCAGCATTTCCGCGGTTAGGAGTAGGGATATTTTTGCAATTACACTTGGAATGGCATCAAATTTGCCAAAAAGACGGAATAATTGATAAAATATTCTCACTTACTTGTGTTATTGAAAAATGCTCTGTGATACCTCACTGACATGCGGGCCCTAGGGCCATATATTAGTGATGCCTCACGGACATCTGGGCTCTAGAGCTACATATCCGTGAGACAAATAAAATATTTTATCAATTATATCAAGTAAAATATGTCGTATGATTTCGGCGGATGAAAGAAAAACGGACGCCTAAATGCTTTGCTCACTGATGCAATGTTCGAGAAAAGCTGCTGCATTTTGGATTCAAGCAAGAATGATTGGATGTTTACCGCATGTTTTTCCGTTTGCGTGTGGTTTTCTTGGGAGAAGATTTGTTGTGTTTGTACGGTTAATAGCTTAATGCAATGGCGAATTGGCGATGGTCGATTCTGGTTCTTGCTATTTTGAGGCTGTTTGGGTTGCTTTCAATTGTTGCTAACGTTTGCCTTATCAAATTTTGGTAGTGTTAATCAAATTTGGCAAGCATTTGGTTTGCAACCAAATTTTGGCTAGATTCTCTTCTCCACTGGCACCCTAGTTCATTTGCTTGCCACTTTTTGGTCAAATATTGGCAACCAATTTGATGACCAAATTTTTAGCATACTAATTTTTGGTAAGATTTGATTTGGCAAATTTGATCTCAAACCAAACAGCCCCTTTGTTTTTGGCGGGGACGGCAAGCAAGGAAGAGCTATCAAAATGCAGTGGTTGAACTAACTGGTTGTTGGCGCGACATTCTAGGACTGTTGTGTGGATAGGGGATGTTAATTCTACTAGGTATAATAGCGCGCTACGTCGCGCCGTTGATGTTAGCTGCGTTTATGAGAATCAGTAACGCGATACTATAAATGTTGAACGCGAGAAAAAATTTGGTGCGAGTTTTTGTAAACTGAATTTGCGGAACTACGGGTCTTTTTTTCAAAATAACCGGTGGAAGGAGCTATTTACGATCTAATTTTTTTTAAATCTTCCGGGTTGAAAGAACTGGATTTTTTTTTGAACCGGCGATTGCGTACCAGTGGAAGGACCTATTTACGATCTAAATTTTTTTAAATCTCCCGGGTCGAAAGAACCGGTTTTTTTTGCAAAATAACAGGTTGAAAGACCTGCTCGTGATCCCAATTTTTTTTAAATCTTCTGGACCCAAAGAACCGGCGACCACGTCAAATTTTGCGGAACTACAGGGTCTTTTTCGCAAAATAATCAGTGGAAGAAATTGTTCGCGATTTCAAAATTTTTTAAATCTCCGGACCGAAAGAACCGGACTACGGGGTTTTTTTGCAAAATAACCTGTAGAAGGACCGTTCGCGTTTTCTAAGTTACTGTGGAAGGACCCATTTGTAATTTCCGATTTTACAGAGAGTTTCTAGCAAAACCGATGACGTGGCGGCGTGGTTGCTCCTGATTCTCCCGGCTATAAGAGATATATATATTATTTGCGGTATATATATGTACGATGATTTATGGAATAAGATATTGTGAGGGTTTATTTTATTCGTAACAGGAGATACAATGTAGGTAATAAAAAGTGTAACGCAGGGACTCAAGATGCACATTGTAGCATAGGTATACGAGATGGACAAACACTGCAAGTTGAGGAGTATCTGTGTAGGTGACGTGTAGTCCGAGAGCTGCACATGCGAATGTTGAAGAGGTGCAGACGCAGTACGCGAAAGACGCATGTGCAGCGAGATGAGACGCGCAGAGATCTATATAGATGGACAATGTAGTGTAGGATTGTGCGCGTGGTGTAGACAGGTGAGCTATGCGAAAACAACAGGTGAGTCGTGCGTATATATCTATGAGTTTTAGACTGTCTATGCATGCGTTGAATCATATGTAACTGGACTTGGTGTGTATACATGTATTCAGTTGATTAAGGTTAGCCTTATTAGGTATAAAAGGCAGAGGGAGGAGACCTCTCTGCTGTGCGTCGCAGGAAGGAAAGAAAAAGCCGGCGGCGCGCAGGGGAGGCAGGTGCCGTGCGGCCGCGCAGCCGGAGCTCTGAAGATTTGCTGCTGGCGTGACTGCTGATGGAAAGCGACGAAGCTGCAGCAGGTTAAACACGTGCCAAGCAGTGAAGCAATGAAAGCGATGTTGGCTGCGCAAGCAAAGTACAGCCGTACTAGTGCATGCAAGCTAGCTAGTAGAAGTCAGAGAGAGAATAGTTTACTTCAAGTGTTACAGGATTGACGATTAAGCATTATTTTCTGGTTTGCATATTTAATTCTCTTTTAGTTCATGATATTAGATTAATTATTCTAGATTGATTTGTTCAGTTTAGTCTCTATTTTATTAATTTTCAAAATTAATAAAAACGAAAAAAGATAGTTTTAGATGTTAGTTTGTACCAATTTATCTCTCTTGGTGCGTCTAGATTCTTGAGGGAATCTCGAAGGGAAGTAGTATATTACATGGTGAGGAAAGAATACGGGAATTTTGTTCTTTTCACATGCGATGGAAAAACAGTAAAGAACATCATAATATTGTGGACATAGCAAATCTTAGCCTTTTTTTGCTTTATGAGTGACAAAGTATAAAAAAAAATCCTATTAGTGGTAAGTTCTAAAATCAGTGTCTTAGAAGCGGCAAATCACCAATTTTCTTTGGAATTATGGTATGTACTCTGTAGAAGCCTCTGGATTTTATTCTCGTTCTCTCATGGTAATCTGCTTGCTGGTAGTTGGTAGATGCTTCAAAAAACTTTTTTGTTACAAAAATAATACACAAAAAATTACAAAAATATATATGTGTCATTAATTCAACTGTTGACAGAAGTTTTATAGCGCAAATGAATTGGTAACAAGGTTCTGTCGTTGTTTCATTTGGTGACAAGAGTCTCAACCTTATCGGCCAATTCAATCTGCAACAAAATAGGCTATCGGTCAATTCAATCCACGACAATTGAAATTGCAACAGAGGTCTATTTTTGTAGAATTTTTTTTTAAAAATGTATTATTTTTTTTAAAAAAATCAAGTCCTCAAAATCTTGTCAATTTTTCTCATGGATAGCCAAACTTCCCCCTGCGCACCGTGTTAGGTATTTGAGCCCGCGCTCACTGCCGCTGCCTCGTAGTAGGCTAGTAGCAACGACAACGAGAACGAGACGAAACAAAACACAACAACAATAACAATATCCCAGGTCATATTCTCCGAAAAGGTCGCCATGCTTACAATACTCCAAAAGCTAGCAGCGCCGCACGCAGCTGGCGCTCTCCCCGGCTTATGTAAGCCCTCCGGCGCCAGCCATCTGCCCCGGTAATTGGAAGCCCCAACCGACAAGAATCCTAGTGAGCCTTAAAAAAAGAATACAAGCCCAGAAAAAATTACCTCTTTATCGGCATGTGTTATAATCGCCAATTCATATTGATATACTAAATCTAGCATCAGTCGACTAAAATTGAGATAATAAGCTAAATGATTATCTTTTGGAAGTTCTATCCATATATGTTACGATCGTCAAATTGTATTGATACACTGAATCCAGCAGCGGTCGATTGAAAATGAGAGAATGAACTAAATGATTTTGACTTTACTCTCTTTGATTCTGAAATCGTCTTTAGCAACAAGAGTACTCCTGTAAAATAATTGGTTAGATACATTGACTTTCTATTAAAAAATATTCGTTGACGCACTTAAAATAAAACTGGCTACCCGGCTGTCTCGTTACGATACTGTCTGTCTCGTTAAAATACTCCAAAAGCTAGGAGCGCCGCCGCACGCAGCTGGCGCTCTCCCCCCCGCTTATATAAGCCCTCCGGCGCCAGCCATCTGCCCCCATGCTTCCATAGTTCGCCTAACTTCACAAAAACAAGCTAGACGCGTACTAGCTAGATAGACTACTTATCTATCTATATCTCTAAGCTTGCATCGCCATCTCGCTCTGCATGCCATGGAGGTTGATCACCAGAGAGAGATGAGCAACGACGGCGAGATGACCGGCAATGGCGTCTTGGCGAGGTGCTGGCTGCGGGCGCGCTCTCTGCTCGACAGGCTCGGGTGTTGGGTGGCCGGGTTCGCCGGGAAGGTGGCCAGGATCGCCAGGGACGACCCGAGGCGCGTGGCGCACTCGCTCAAGGTCGGCCTGGCGCTCACGCTGGTGTCCGTCGTCTACTACGTCTCGCCGCTGTACAAAGGCTTCGGGGTCTCCACCATGTGGGCCGTCATCACCGTCGTCTTCGTCATGGAGTACACTGTCGGTACGTGCGTGCGATAATGATAACTTAATTCTATTAAAGCGAAAGGAACTGGAGTAAGACCAGTCTACCAACGTGTCATTTTTTTTTGCAAAAAGCCCCTCCATAAATTTCCAAATTACGTTTAGACCCTTTTCACGGTAATTTTTCAACAAAGCCCCGTGGTTTCGCATATTCACAGACGGATTCACCACCAGTTTTTTACAAAAGAAACAGGAAAAACTGATATTATGTTCAGATCCCTAATGGTTTTTTTTTCCCAAAAAGGAGCCTACGTTTCTACTAATTCGCCGACGGCTCATAGTAGCCCATTTTTTTTGGAAAAATAAAGAAATTCTCCGACGACTAGCATATTTTTAAAAAACCCTAAGAAAAACCTGGATTTCATTTAGATCTTTAGGCTTTTTTTTCCAAAAATAACCGTAGGCTCAAATTTCACATGGCCAATGTAGCGTGACACCCTAGCTAGTTAATGTCATAGATGAAGATATATATATGTGTTTATACACACGTACGTGTGTGTATAGTATATGTATATGCTGCTATTGATCAGGACATACGTATGTAAGAAGTATATGATGCTATTGATCAGTACATACGCGCGCATGTCTGATGTGTATCTATGTGACAGGTGGCACGCTAAGCAAAGGGTTGAATAGGGCTTTCGCGACGCTGGTGGCTGGGTTCGTCGCGGTCGGAGCTCATCAGGTAGCAAACCGCTGTGGCGCGCAGGGAGAGCCCATACTACTCGCCTTGTTCGTCTTCTTCCTAGGTACGCATGCATGCATGTTTTCCACCCTTTTCGTCCTTTTCGTGCCTCCCTCTTCTCATAACTCATTTATGCTGATTCATGATGTGTGCGGATGCGGTGAAGCTAGGCATGCAGATTGTTAACTCATTTATATGTATGTATATATACGTGTGTATATATAGAAAAATATCTTATACTTCCGGTGTAGTTATTCCTACATATGTATGTATATATGTATATGTATATATATGTGTATGTATATATGGGTTTTAGAATCCTTCTACATATTCTTTTTTAAAAATTACATAAATATTAAAATATAAATGAAAGATAAACGGTGATTACTTATATCTTTATTTACTTTAATATTTATACAACTTATATTAAGAGGATATATATAAAGCATGCACCTCACAAGGTTCGTATGGTATAGGAACAAAAAGACCATAGAGTACAACGTAGTGCGTGCAAATGCCAGATGTTGCCATGCAAAAGCAGGAGCCTACGTGCACCTACTTTTTGAAACGAGAAGATGGCTAGTACATATATACTTAGCTAATTACGACGACGCTTTCTTAACGCTGGTTATATATTCGTGGCACTGCAGCGTCGGCAGCGACGTTCTCCCGCTTCATCCCGGAGATCAAGGCGCGGTACGACTACGGTGTGATCATCTTCATACTGACCTTCAGCCTGGTGGCCGTGTCCAGCTACCGCGTCGACGAGCTCATCCAGCTCGCGCACCAGCGTTTGTCCACCATTGTCGTTGGCGTCTTCACCAGCCTCGGCACCACCATCTTCGTCTTCCCCATCTGGGCCGGCGAGGACCTCCAAAAGCTCGCCGCCGGCAACCTCGACAAGCTGGCACAGTTCCTTGAAGGTACAGAGCAGAAAATTGATTTTATTAGGGCTTCACATCAGTATGTGCTGCCATGCATGCATTCCAACATATATTCCATGACAAAGATTCGCGCACATTCATGTCATTCCGGTTTAACTAACATAATTGTAACTTTGTCCTACTTTACTAATGCAACTTGATGCCGGTTAATCTCAAATAGAAGGCTTGACTCCAAAGGAACAATAAACTCTCTGACTCGAAAAACTACAGTGGGTTCTACCTTTTTCACTCATCCTGGTGTACGGGCAAATTATAGATCTCCCTGGTTATACATGCACTCTGCACTTCTGCAGCAGCTCCATAGTCCATAGTTGATACATGGCATACGTGCACCCTGTACAGAAGAATTTGGACAGAACTACTGACACTACTACAGAAACCATCATTCTTGCCGGTCAATCACTGCCGGTTCGGTTAGAACCGGCAGTGATAACACTTTTACTGCCGGTTCAAAAGCTAAACCGGTAATGATACTATTATTGCCGGTTCTTCTTAAAAACCGGCAGTGATAAGTTATTATCACTGCCGGTTCGGAATCGAACCGACATTGATAATATTTTTTGAAAAAATCATAACTTTTGCATACGGAGTCGGATGGAGACAAAATTTATATGAAAATTGTAGCTCTCGATGAGATCTACAACTTTGTAGTTGACAACTTTTTTATTTGAAGTCATTTAAATGTCAAATGTCGATTATTTGGACATTTAAATGACTTCAATAAAGTTAAATTTCATAAGTTTATTCATCCGATCAGATGTAAAAGTTATGATTTTTTAAAAATATTAGCCTGTTCGGAATACGAACTGTCGGTGAGACTATTATCACTGCCGGTTCTCAACAAGAACCTGCCGGTTCTCAACAAGAACCGGCAGTGATAATAGTATTACTGCCGGTTTAGAATCGAACCGGCAATGATACTATTTTTTTAAAAAATCATAACTTTTGCATATGGAGTCGGATGAAGATAAAATTTATATGAAAATTGTAGCTCTCGATGAGATCTACAACTTTGTAGTTGACAACTTTTTTATTTGAAGTCATTTGAATGCCCAAATAATCGTTGAAACTTTCGGATATGAAGGGATAAAAGGAACATATATCTTATACTAGTTGAGAAGTGTGTGTTAGGTGAGATGGTAAGGAGTGTTTACGCGAAGCTGTAGGTCACTGAGTTGAATCCTAACAACCTTGACGCTGCGTATTTCGTCGCGAAAATTGCGTGACTTGTGACGCGCGATAAATGCGTAATAGTGAATCTGAGTTGGTTCAGGTGCAAATAAATATATTTTTTGATTTTATCAAGCGATTTTTGGATTTATACTATCACTGCCGGTTCTAGTTAGAACCGGCAGTGATACAGACTATCACTGCCGGTTCCACAACCGGCAGTGATAGTCTGATTATCACTGCCGATTACATCTTGCGGTTTCAATACCCGGCAGTGATGCCAGTTTGGAACCGGCAGTGATGTGGTGTTCTGCAGTGGTGTGACAACCAACCGACCAAATTTGCTGATATATAAAACCTGGGACCAACCGACTGCCATAGAATGGCATCGTTCTATGCCAGCAAAATTCATTCCGAAAAAAAACTTATGGAATGGCAAAGTAGTAAACTGTATCATATAGTATACGCACATATATAGACTAAAACAGATTCCAGAGTGGAGATTGAAAACTTTGTACATGTATGCAGGAATGGAATTTGAATGCTTTGGAGAAAACGCTACGAGTGAAAACTTGGAGGGAAAAGCCTTCCTCCAAGTGTACAAGAGCGTTCTCAATTCGAAGGCCACTGAGGACTCTCTGGTAAGCTTATTTTCAAACAATACGCTTAGTGCCAAAGCACCTACAAACACATTCAAAAGAGATAGCTCGTACAAGCATTACAGTTTGTGTAATATTGTCCCCAAAAATGCAGTGTACTTTTGCCAAATGGGAGCCTGGTCATGGCAAATTCAGCTTCCGACATCCATGGGGCCAATACCAGAAGCTCGGAGCTCTTTGCCGCCAGTGCGCTTCTTCCATGGAGGCTCTGGCTTCCTATGTTATCACACACACAAAATCTCTGGTAATTACAAATTCTCTCCATTTCGTCATCAAAAAGACAATGGAACCAAGTGACCAACTGCATTTTCCTTATCACAGTATCCTGAAGCCAATCCAGAGCTATCTTTTAAGGTTCGAACAGCATGCGGTGAAATGAGCTCGCAATCTGCTAAGACGCTCAGAGAGCTCGCAACAGCCATGAGAACGATGACCGTACCATCTCCAGCCAACAATGCCATGGCTGCAGCCATCAAAGCTGCAAAAGGCCTCAGAAGCGAATTATCAGAGGATGCCGCTCTGTTGCAAGTGATGCATGTGACCGTTACTGCATCACTTCTCTCAGACTTGGTTACACAAATAAAGAAAATTGCAGAATCCGTTGATAACCTAGCGCGACTTGCTCACTTCAAAAACCCTGACAAAACTCAGACAGATGTGGTTATCAACATTGCGAGTTGACAAAGAGGCAAACTTCTGTCAGACAAGTTATTCTATACGGAGCATAACCACATCAAGAACATCAGTAATAAATTGGGATAAACTAGTATAGTGTACAATACTATATTGTGTATACAGCAAGTGATTAATTCTTCGATGCTATAGAAGTAATTATGATGCTGAATTGTGATAATAAAGCATTGCAGTCTTCCAGACACATGTACAATAAAATCTATTATTGTAACATCTCCAATTTCGGGTTTTTGCTAAAAGCTAATTTAAAAATAAAATTAATTTCAAAATTTGAATTTTCCTCGATGTTTTAATTAACCTGGTATCCATATCCATCCGAAATTGAAGTTCAATCCTTATTGTCCACAAAGTCAAAATTCTCAATTTCGGTCCTTAATCGAAATTTCACCCGAGTTCCAGAATGCTCCAAAAATCTTGAAACCCATTGCAATAGGTTCCAAATATTCTATAATGATTTTGGGAATTGTTCCAAGATTTTTAGAATCTCTCTGGTATTTTATCTCTCGCGGTCTTTTCTCAAATTCAGTTTATTCGTTTCGGAATTGTCTAAATTCCAAAATTCATCAAAATTCAGTGAAACCAATTTTATTAGGTTCCAAATAATCTCTAGTATGTTTAGAAATTTTTCCAGGATTTTTAGATCATGGTTGCTATTTTATTCCGTGCGCGATTTATCCTCATTTTCTTTTGACCAATGAGGAGCTGCCACCTAGCGAGCACAGTTCATCTTCAACCTCTGATTGTGCAAATTCCAGAGAGAACGTTTCAAGTCTGTGCATGAAGTCTCCTCTTTCCTCCACCATAACTTCTCATTTTCTCCACCAAATTGAACAAGGCCAGATCCGTTGGAAAGGTATTGATGAGGAGAATCCATTTTTCATCTTCGTTAGTCCTTAATCTCACCGGAATTAGTTTAATTGAGTAGAAACCAAAATGCATTCAAACCTCCATAACTCACCATTTCTCAACGAAACGACGAGTTTCCACCTCTCAACTCTTCGTCTCGGCGTCCTCCATCCCGTGCTCACCCTAACCCGTCGGTCTAGTGCTGTTTCCCATCCCTAAACTCGAGAAAACCCGACGCCCGGCGTCCTCCAAAGACACCGGCGAGCCATCTTTTGCTCCGGCGAGTTTCTAGGTAAACAAACTGCGTCACTTTGTGCCATTTGCCTTCGTGATCACAACCATTCAATCGGATTTGATTTTCGTTGCAGTTTGACTCGGATTTCGAGTTTGTTCGCCGTCGGCCGTCGCTCCGTTCGTCGTCAATTTCTCCCATTTGGGTAAGATTCAATTCAATTCCTTGCACTCGTAGACTCCCCTTGATGCTAGCTATCCTGTGCCCACCTTAGTTTCGAGAGATATCGCTTTTCATATGTTTTGGTCGTCATGCCACCCGGGTCGTTTTTGGCGTCGCCGTACTCGTCGCTCCGGGCCTCCTCGATGCCACCACCGTGGGCCTGACCTTCGGCCACCACCGCCGCACCCGCCTCGCCCCTCGGTTGTCACCGCCAGGTGCCTCTTGGTTGCCGCCGCCAGGCGCCTATGCGCCCAGCCGCCCGCCTCGCTGCTCCTTCGCCGCACCGCCTGCGCCGCCGCTGTGTGCCTCGCCGGCGAGCCCTTCCTCGGCGGCGCTGCTGCTGCCCTTATTATTTCTCCGCCATGTCGATCTCGTTCTTCCTCTCAGAACGCATCGCTCAGAGAACGAAGCATCAGAACCTCGCGATGCTGATGCCATTTCGCAATTTCGTGTTTTTATTTCTTGTCAAACTTCCTTTGAACTGTTCTCCTCCATCCGAACTCCGAATCGAGTGATTCAAATTTCTAAATTCATCCTCTATCTGCCAGTATTTTTATTATAATTTTTGGTTTCTATTTATTTTATTTTATTCATTTTGTGCTTTGTTTTGCGCGTAGTCAAAGAACCGGGGGTAGTCGCCGACGAAGGAGAAGACCTTCAGAACAGCGCATCGCACCTTGTCGACGATGGCAAGTCTTCCTTGACGCATTTTGTACCCAGTTTTGTAAATATTTTTGTAACGGCTTCTTTAAACATGCATTGCTATTTACATAAAAGAATGATGTTAACGTTAGATTGTTAGCTATACCTGTTGTTTATACCTCCTTGATGTTGTATCCATGAACCTTTGTCGCCTTAGAACAAGTAATCCACCATAGTAATTATTCTTGATTAAATAATCTTTGATTAGAATGGAAATTGGAGCTAGAACCCAGTTTTTATTGGAGATTACATGGATATTATTGTTGATGGGGATTAATAATTATTATAGTGATCTAAGAATGTTGATGATTGAAATACTGTGAAGTTGGATTGTTAATATTTGTGGGAAGTTATTATTGAGGAGCTGATTAAGAAAATAAATACCGGTTGAAATATGGATGGTGATAATCATATGTGAATTGGTTGGTTAATATGGAATATGCGTGATTGGTTAAGATTAATTGGTTATGATCATAGGAACTACCATTGTCAATGGATTAAAGTAGATGATTTTGAGAGTAATATTTGGGTGGTTTAGTAAATAATATTATGAAGCATTCTCGGTGCACTTAATAGATAATTGTGAGAATCATACTTATGGATTAAATAGATAATGTTGAGAATCATACTTAGTGAATTTAACAAGCATTCTTGGTGGTTTAGTAGATAATTATGTGAAGTATTCTCGGTGAATTAATGTAGATGATGTTGTGAATCATACTTGGAGGATTTAGTAGATGATTATGTGAAGTATTCTCGGTGAATTAATGTAGATGATGTTGTGAATCATACTTGGTGGATTTAGTGAATGATATTGTGAAGTATTTTTCGTGGATTAAGTGGATGATAAGACTAGGAAGATATTTCATATTCTGTGATAATTGTAGCTTAATATGATTTTGGAGTCATGATTACTCTTGATATAGACTTCACTTGTTGGAATATCATATTGGGTTGGATTATGCAAGTGCTATGATAATAATGTGAGATCTTGGTGACTTCATGATTTTAGGAGAATACATAATTGATTATAATAATTTTTATCAACATTGAGAATTGAAGATTATTAAATAACTATTGGTGGAATAGAGTAGTCCGGTAGAAATGCTTATGCTTGCAAACGGTCAGTATACACCTATGGGTGGGGATTCTTTCTAAACCCTTACAAATTTGTGTTGGAAAATATAGGCAAAAGGTATTGCCGTTTGTTTGTAAAATAAAAATAAAAAGGAAAATGGTTTAGATTGGGGCGGAATGGTTTGTCAAGCGGGTGCAGAGCAGAGCACCGGTCTTGGTTTGTGGAAGCCGCCTAGTCAAATTAAGGACCGACTCTTATGATTGTCCATTCTTAGCACAACAGTACAACCACATGTCAAATGGGCTCTGACCTGACTGAATAATTTGTAGAAACCTAACTTAGACTCACCAGATGGTGGAATGTCGGTGCCAGATGGAGGCAAGTCGTATTTTCCCACACGACGCAAGAGGGGGCTTCTATACTAGGCAGATGGAACCCTAATAGCGATGAAACCTCAGCGGGTGAGTCGGGTTAGGCGTATACATTGGAAAGGCCTTATCATGATATCTCTACCGGCACACCTAAGGAAGTGTGTTAATAGCTTGGCATCAAGAGAATATCATGTCTTGTGGGTAAAGTGTACAATCTCTGCAGAGGGTTAAAACTATTCGAATAGCCGTGCCTACGGTCAAGGGCGGGCAAAGAATGCTTTGCATATTGGTAGTCTTTTGGTTTTGTTTTAAAAAATGAACTTTGGGATTCGGGAGTGGTTAGGACTCTCGGATGTGCCTCTGGCGGCTAGAGCCAGTCAGGTAGTTGAACCTGTTTTGTAATCTTTAGCGGAATGAGCCAATGGGTCGATTGAACCCTGATCTTTTTGAAATGTGGCGGATAGAGCCTATATACTAGTGATTGGTGGCTAGAACCTTCGCTAGAATAATATATATATTCAATGGTTAAAATATTTGTTAAAATGTGCATTGTAAAAATTATTATTATGTATGGTTTGATGAAACTTGGCTTTATGCAAAAGTACCATAATAAGCCTTCTTTGATATAGCCTTCATCATGCATTTTTACCAAGACTTATGAGTACTTTATGTACTCACATGCTACACTCAAATCATCTCTCGAAGGTTGAAGGCGTCGAAGGAGATCACCGGACTAGGATCGCGCCCCACTCAATTGCCCAGGGCATTTGGTTGGGTCATCACTTGGAGTTTTCGTCTTCCGCTGCAGTTATTCAACTTGTTCAGCCTATTAAGGCGGTTTTTGGTAAACCTCGACCATAAGGTTATTGTTCTTATTTGATGTTATTTATTACTTCAATATATATAATCCTGATATGGTCATTGATTTTCCACTGTTTCGACTGTGTGTACTAGCATTGATCTGGGACTAGTACAGTAATACACAGGAGATTCCGGATCGTCGATCTGGGGTCCCACAATTATCCACGTATAAACATAAATGAACAGTTTTCTACTAAATCTTTTGGGGGTAAGAATGCACCTCTCCATGTGTTGCCGCACCAAAGAAAACATTAAGTCAACAATCATGGTTCCACAGTATCCTTTTGGAAGATCATTTTAGAAGCTGTGAAGGCAACAACATATTCTCCTTAAGTTCTCGAAGCAAACTAAACATGATGGTCATACAAACCGGATATTTATGGCAATGGCTATCTACTAGAAAATGATACGCACAACTCACCAAAGTTTGCCAATATTGTCCTATTCTTTTACTCGTTTTTCTAATTATACATTCTTCCCAAAATTAGATAAGTGGCTGATTGAAAGACGATATGCTGATAGGTAGTAGTGTCTCTATAGTTGCCAGTGCATTTCCTCATCAGCTATCAGTTTCTGGACAACAGTGATGAGTTTGGAAAATTAGTGATAGATGAAGTAATTAGTTAATCGAATTCTGCAGTTTCACCTGGAAGTCCTCCTCCAACAAGGGCGTTGAATCCTCCACTTTTGATTTGTTGTTGATGGCAAGGGTGAGTACAAAAGCACTCAACAAGTTGTGCATAGAATGCATTTCTACCATAGCTATATGCAAGGCGTATTCCAAAGAATGGCTAGGGGTTTATTTGCAGTAAAGCAGCATTTATAAACACATGCATTACATAGATTGAAAAGAGAGTAAACAAATAATAACAGTAAGTAGATTCAATGATTCTTAAGTAAATCAAGTTTTCATCCTAAGTCGAGTTTCCATAACCATGTGGCAACCTGCCACCCATCCCAAGTTTTATTTTGCAAAAGTCTAACTCTTGACTGTAATCCCCGAGCATTGCTCAATACCGTGAGCATGGCTATCCGAATAGATTGTACACTCTGCAGAGGTTATACACTTTACCCACATGATACAACCATGCACCACACAGGCGAATGATCATAACAAAGCCTTTACAATGCATCATCTTAACCCAGTACTACCCGCTGAGGTTTCAACTCTGAAGGGTTACACCACCACAACAGGGCCCCCACTTGCGCCATGTGAGTTTCCTCTGTACACCCAGACTGACACCACCACGATAGTATTCAAGCTAAGACATTGCAAATTAGTTGGCTAGGCTGCCCCATAACAGACATGTGGTTGCATGATTGACTCAGGTCAAAGGCTCGCAAGGTTAAGTCCTTAGGGTTGATCAAAGCAAGACTTGCACATACCCTCTTGCCCCACTGGGCCCACCCTAGCACACTTGCCCTTACCACTTGCTTCAATCTAAATGATTACCATCCTGGTTGATTACCAAGCACCACGTGCTACTCACAAATCAACATCGTTGTGTGACCTCCCCGCCACGACAACTCAATTTCTTTGTGTGACCACACATGACACACAAGTTCATATCATTGTTCCATATTCCATTAATCAAGATTAATAATCAATAATTTATGTACATGTGATGACGTGGCTTGGCTAAGCAATCTAATCCGATCTAACCATCCATGTTGATTTCACTATTAACCAACTATAGTAACCAACCTAAGGTGACAAGTGGATCATGGCATACGACTAACAAGGTGGGGTGTAATTCAATGGGTATGATATCTAATTCCCAATTTAAATCGAAATTATTTTTACGCATGAAATAGTATGCAATAAGGTAAAACAAAGTAGCAATTTTGCAAACATGGGTTCAACATGATCAAAGCACAACTTGCCTTGGTTAATCTCCTGGTCCTGCTCTGGAAATTGATCTTGAAGTGTTAAATCCTCCTCCGAAGCGTCGCACAATTCAACGTCTACGCGAACCGAAAGAGAAAAGCAAATAAACACCAAAAACTGAGAACAAATGAACTCAAAAATTCAAAAAAAACACCATTAGATAGATCTCAATTTTACAAATTTTTAAAAATTTGAATCACCTCAATCGGAGTTCGTATGAGGGAGAACGACCTCTCGGAAGATTCAAATTCCTGAAAATTCACAAAATTAGAAAATCATTATTTATCCAAATTATTTTTATAAAGAAAAATCGATTTATTGCGTTAGCTATGCGTCAGCGTGACATCAGCCCTGGCTCGGTTAAATCCAAGACGCAGTCTGGTCCACACGTTTCTGATCTAACGGTCACCGATAAAATCCGCTACGTGGCACAACTGGAACCCTCCGATTCAATCCAACGGCCAACAGCTACCGATGCACTTCACTGTAGCCCTAATCGACGCGGCGCACTCCTGACCACACGATTTAATCTAACGGCGAAGCTAACCGAGGCACTTACGGTCTTACCGAGGTGACGTGGCACGATCCTGGTCGCTTACCCTTGATCGGACGGCGACGAAGTACCCGAGGGGCTCACTGTGCCCCGAAGTGACGTGGCATAATCCCAGCGGTGCGATGTCGATCCGACGGCTGACATTCTTCGACTCCGGCGATGGCGATGCGGCGGTGCAAGGCTACCGGGGCTGGGGACGAAGACCACCCCGACGGCGTTCCAACGTTCTCCGGCGACGAAGAGGTGGTGGAGCAGGTGCGGCGCGACGAGGTGAGTTCGGATCTGGAACCCACACGGCGGAAGAAGGTCTCGGCGACTAGCGAAACGCGGTGAAAACTCCTCGAAAACTCCGGTGAGCGCGCGTGTGAACCTTCGAGCTCTACGGATGTCGGCGCTTGGAGAAAAGTGTCGGTGTTTCATATAACCGGCAAGTAAATTTGTAAGTATAGGGGTCGCGCGTCCCCTCTCCTTGAGTGGTTAGACTAAGGAAGTCTCGGATGTATACTGGTTTGGACGGAATGTCCCTACGTCCAGTTTGTGGTGGTGGTCCTCATTGCTCAGAGTATGGTGGATTACAAGCGAAGGCTAAGGACAGGCCCTTAGTGCTCGTCCGAGTGAGGGAACCCGGGAGCTAAGAACGCTCGCTCGGGTCGGACGGCCCGAATTGGGTCGGGTGAGCAAGCGAGGTAGAATGAGAGAAAATGAGTGAGTCCCCTTTCCCTAAGGGCCCTGCCTCCCTTTATATAGTCGGAGGCGGCAGGTTACATGGGAATTCGGAGGAAAGATGTAGGGGTATGCTATGCTGGAGTCCCGATCTTCAGTCCTGATGACGGACAGATTCCTGTTCATCCCATGCTGGGTTGGTAGACACAGCGGGCAACGCTCCGTTGGGAAGGCGCACACCTGCCCTCCGTATGCCTGTCAGACGGCGTGACGGGATGGGTGCTTTATTGTGGCGGCCCCCTGGCTACCCGGGGGAGGTACCACCCGTCATAGCACGACTGTTATGTCCGCCGGGCAGGCGACCACCCGTTGTCGACCGTCGGCGTGATGGAGGGCGCGGGGTTCAAGCTCGTTGGAATCGGCCGGGGCAGTCGAACTCATGGGCACCGACCCGAGTTGGTCGGGGCAGCGGTGGCACCTAACTCGAGGCTAGGTCGGAGTCGTCCTTGTAGTACCGCAAATGGTTTTCTAGGGTTTTTAGCCGGATTTGTTTTTTGTCGTCTCTCGATTTTAAGAATCTTATCAAAAGTTCTGACTTTTGCCGAATGCATATCGGTAAAGGATTTTCTTTCGGCCGTAAAGCTTTTGTGGTTAATTTCAGTCGGCTTGTAAAATTGCAAGTGAGCTTTAGGGGGATTATATATTTATGTTATTGCAGTGCATCTCTTGGGCTTTAGGAGGACCCGGTTGGGTTTTGGGCTAGAGGGAGCAAATCTGGGCTTGAAAGGGGGTTCTTTTGGGCCTTTTGGGAAGAATTGAAACCCTAGCCCACAATCCTCCCTCACCCCATGCGCCCCCTCCCTCCCCTGCAGCCGATTTTTTTTCTCCCCAGCCGCCCCTGGTGCTGCTGCAGCGCCTCCCTCACCTCCCATGGCCGCCTCCCTCTCCTTCAGTGATCGCTTCCCTAGCTTCTTCCTCGCCGATTGCAACCCTGTGTCGTGGCGCCTCCCCTCGGCTGCGCCTTCCTGTGATTGCCTCTCGGCTGCGCCCGCCTCAGTGATCGCTCTTCTTGGCTGCGCCCTCCCTGGCCGAGCTTCCTCCTGGCGTCTCCCCCTCAGAAGTTCCTCCTTGGCGCCTCACTCCTTTGGTGCTGCTCTCCCTTCCTCCTCCATGGGTGGGTAAGTAAAGGTGAAGCTTGAGCCTGTTCTTGCTCTGTTCATGGGGATTTCCTGGTGGTTTTGAGTGTTCTAGGGTTGCTAGATGTGAAATTGTTGGAGGGAACCATTTGCTGATTTTCGAGTATTTTTCTGCCCGACCTTGTAGCTCAGATTTGGGGCAGTTAGATTGGTCTCATGAATATTTGGATATAGATAAAGTTTTAGATCGTCAAATCCCCTTTAATTTGAGTGCAAGAACACAAAAATCCATGAAGCCAATTAAAAGTTATGGCTATTTTACCGATTGCTGTCCAGAACGAGTTAAATTGCATTCGTCTGCTGTTCGTCGCAAATCTGGGAATAATCGATGCTTTTCCCGGTCAGTCGGCTATAGAAAAAGTTGTATACAATCAAATTATCTTTCAATGAAGTCCAAATTCGCTAAGTTTCGTTCAGCCGTTTGGAAGTTATGCCCGTTTTACTAAGTGCTATCCCGGTTGGCAGATTTCTGTTTTCGGGTTTTAAGAGTAGGTTGCGAAGCCAATTTAGTGATGAGTCTTGTGTTGAATTGTGGGTGTGTTTTGAGTGGGTTATATCCATGTGCAGGTGGTGTGACCCCCGGGTGTGGCAACCTCGTCTCGCCACACCGTCTCGAGAAGTTGAAGGCAAGTGCATTGTATTCGGATGTGGCTTAGGTAGCCATTTGGTTTTGCAATCATATGATTATCCATGTGTTATTTTAATATTTTCATGTTTGATTTTGCTTGCATTGTGGTGAAGGAGAATGGTTAATTGGTTATGCTATCGTTCAAACCGAGATTATATGCAAGTGCATCAATGTTTGTTTGTTGTGTGTGTGTCGAATTGATGAATCATATGCCCTGTCAATATGTCATGTGTTACCTTTTATATATATATTTCTTGATTAGGCTCCCTAGTATGATTAGGCTAATGGGAATATAAAAGATATAAGATTTGAGTTATGAAAATGGCTCGAATTGTGGTCATGATATGCGATTGTGGTGTTTATGTGAGTGTTGATGATATATGTGACCTTATGGATATGAAAGTTGAGCGTGGCTTTTGCATATATGCATTTATGAAAAGTGCATCTTTGGAGTGAATGCTTTGTGGGTTGTTTGATGGACCCCGTATAATCGCCAAATCGACATATTGCTATATCACACGTTCATAAGATTGTTTACTACTAGGATAGGTGAATGTGAATAATGACGTTGTGAGGTTGGATTAATAGGAATAGTTGATTTGCTATCTTGAAAAATTGAATTATGTCTTTGGTGCGAGTGTTCATGACAGATTGACCATGATGATAAGATTTGTTGAGAATATGGATACGAGTGTTGAGAAGTTGATTTGAATGTTGAGAATGGTAATTTGTGGATGTGAGAAATGAATGTAGTTTGCAAATTGGTTTATGTTAATTGCATTTGTGCATTCATGATGGAAGAGGCGACCCATTCGATCAGGCCTCTGTGTTCACACGTAGTGAACACGAAAGTCCTACTCGTAGTCCCATTCATCGAGGTGAATGGGAGCGAGACAATAAAGTAGGCACCTTCCATCTACGGGATGGAAGGGACGTGAGGGTGCACACCGACGGGTGGGCACTCGGCAGTACCGGTACGTGTATGGAAATGAGCATTCATGTGCATTGCATCTTTAATAATGAGTGTTATGGTAAAAGGTGTGTTATATGGACGGTGATTATGGTAGTTGGAGGTCGAGTCGTGGATTCAACCCAAATAGGGGAAATTGATTTGAATTGATGAATTAGTGCATTTCTTTTCTTTGCTTTGCTAATTATGTTGTATGAATATCGTGGAGTGAAATTTGAGTTTTGAACTCGAATAAAGTCGATGAAAATGGTTTGAGTGCATTACATGATTGCAGGAGTGTGGTGGATTATGCAGATTTTGTATTTTTTTTCATGTCTGTGTGATGTATTATTCAGATTCTGTACTTTCCTATCTGTGTGATGCCTTATGCAGATTTTGTATTTTTATGTCTGTGTGATGTATATTTCAGATTTTGTACATAACTTAATGGCTCTTGTGGTGAATGGTAAGGTGTGGAGGTAACTCCCCCAAAATTGTTTAAATAAGTCGTGTGCCAAATTCCTCGTATATGTTTTTGTTGGATGCATTGCATGGTAAGCTAATGGTGAATGGCCGCGGATGACCTTTGGGTTGAGGGTAAATTACAGGATTAAGAATGGATTGGGTCGTGGATTCGTTCCACGTGGTCTATTGAGGTATGTGAAATCCGTGAACCAGGTAGTTGATGAGGTAACCAATAGAGATTTCTTCTTTTTGTTATATGTGTTAATTTAGTATTCGAAAATATGGACATGTTTATGATTTACACATGTTAATTGTTATTGATATTGCTACTTTGTTGTACTTGCTGAGTCTTCGACTCACGTTGTTTTTTTGTGAATGCGTGTAGGTTCCTTGAAGTCGGCATGCTGGGATGGGAGTAGTAGCACGTCACGGCTTATCACCATAGTTTAATTTTTCGCCTTGTGCTTTCAAACTTAATGAGCTCATGTTTTGTAATGCGTAATGTGTGGGAGTTATTTTGTGCTTGCTTGGGGTCATGGAGGTTGGTTGACACCATGACCCATGTTTGTGCGTGGTTGGTTCCTTTAGTTGATTATGGTATTGTTATATTAAATGCTATCTTCTGTCTGCGGAGTGGATGTCCTAGATATAGGGGAGGTGCTGCCGAAATTTCTAATAATTTCGGTATATTGCTGAATAATTTAGTTATATGGCAAAATTGTTCTAGTGCCTCGGGCTATCTGTTGGGTTAAGTGAGGTGTAACATTGAGGCACAGGTGGGGGTGTTCTGATCTGAGTGGGCTTGATCGGGGCCGGGGATCCTTCGAGATCCCTGGGCCGGAAAGCTGGGCTCAAGATGGCCTATTTGGCATTCCAGCCAATATTGAGCGACAATCCCATCTGGATGGAGATTTTGGCAATACCCTCTCCAGTACTCTGCATCGCCGCCAGCCTTGCTGTCGTCGTGTCCGGATGACTGAGAGAAATATGATCTTGAAATAGATGTATACTTTGCTATGGGTACCCCTGGTATGAGTATTCGTCAAAAAGGATGTGGCTGGCTGCGGTGATTCTCGGGAGGGGCGTTCGGTCCTTAAATACCCCTCGGGTGACGCGTACGGGCTCGGGATTCTCAATGGATACGGCGGCGCTGAAGTCGAACTCGGAGTTCGAATCCAAGACGACGCGAGATGACCGCAGGATCTTGATCGGACGGCTACGGAGAAGTCCAGGCGCGACACGATCTCACCCGCTCAGCGAAATCAACGGCGGTGATCGGTTAGGGTTGGCGGCTGCACGGCTTGAAGAAGACCGCCCGATGAAGATCTGCAATGCGGCGATTAGGGTTTCTTAAAGCGCGGCTTGATGAAGCCCGTTGGATCTTGATCCAACGGTCCACGCAAATGCTGGCCGAACGGGCTGATCGATTGGGCCGCACGAGCGGGCCGCCTAGCGCGCACAGTACTGGGCCAAGCCCAACACTGTTAACACCGATTTTTCGGGGTTTTTGATTTAAAATAAATAAGGAAAATAGTTTGATTTATTTAGGGCAGCAAAAATACCAGGAAAATTCTCAGAAAAATCTCAAAAATACTTTGAGACATTCTGGACTCAAATAAAATATTTTTGGCAAAACTTTATTTTAAACTTATCTATTTATAATTAAGTTTTGGCAAAAACAAATTACTTTTAGTTTGAAATAATTCAAATAAATTCCAGAAAATTCTAATAAATATAGAAAATTCACAAAAAGCACAAATGGCAATGAAACACTATTAACTCAATGAAAAGCCAAAATTTGGGATGTTACAAACCTCCCAGATTAGAATCTCGACCAGAGATCTGTGGCTAACTAGAGAACGAGTTCGAATTTCGCCTTGAGTCCTCTTGAGCTCCTTGGTTGCTTCGCTCTCCGAGTGGTTGCTCCACTGAACTTTGCAAAAGCGAATAGACTTGTTTCTGGTCCTGCGCTCCATCACATCCAAGATCTTGATCGGCTGCTCCTTGCAGGTCAGGTCTTCCTACAACTCGATAGCTTCTAACGGCGTCTGTTCTGCTGGCACTCTCAGACATTTCTTGAGCTGCGACACATGGAACACATCATGCACACCTGCCAATGACTGTGGCAACTCCAACTGATACGCAACCTCTCCTCGGCGGCTCAGGATTTTAAATGGTCCGACAAACCTGGGTGCAAGCTTTCCTTTGACGTGGAACCTCTTAACACCTTTAAGGGGAGTGACTCTGAGATAGACAAAATCATTGGGCTCAAAGCTCAATTCACGGCGACGGTTGTCAGCGTAGCTCTTCTGTCTTGACTGCGCTATTTTCAGCCTTTCCCGGATCATGGCAACTTGTTCCTCGGCTTCTCTGAGAATCTCAGGCCCAAATACTGAACGCTCTCCCGTTTCATTCCAATTTAACGGGGTATGACAGGCACAACTATATAGAGCCTCAAATGGTGACATCTGCAAACTAGCCTGATAACTATTGTTATAACTGAACTTTGCATATGGCAAGCATTTATCCCAAGACGTATTGTATGATATCGCACAGGCTCTCAACATATCCTCTAAAATCTGATTAACTCTCTCTGTCTAGCCATCTGTCTGCGGGTGATAAGAGGTGCTGAAATTCAAGCGAGTCCCCATTGCTTCATGCAGTTTGTCCCAAAATCTTAAAGTGAATTGGGTACCTCGATCCGACACGATCTTCTTGGGCACACCATGCAAACACACAATCCTTGACATATATAACTCTGCCAATCGATCTCCTGAATAGGTTGTTTTCACGGGGATGAAGTGGACAACTTTTGTCAATCGATCAATGATTACGCATATGGAATCATAACCTCTCTGAGTCTTGGGCAATCCTGTGATGAAATCCATTCCAATTTCCTCCCATTTCTATTCTGGAATCTTCAATGGCTGCAACAGTCCAGCGGGCTTTTGGTGCATCGCCTTTACCCTCTGACACACATCACACAATGCAACATACTCCGCTACTTCACACTTCATATTAGGCCACCAAAATCTTTCCTTAAGGTCTTGATACATCTTGGCACTTCCCGGATGAATAGAATACTTGGAATCGTTAGCCTCCTCAAGAATCAACTGCTTAAGCTCCTTCTCGTCCGGCACACAAATTCGACCTTTGAACCATAGGGCACCTTGCTCATCCACCGAGAAATCCTCTGCTAACCCTTCTTTCTTCTTGGACTTGATCTTGCTGATTTTCTCATCCTTACTCTGCCTATCTCTGATTTGATCCTCCAGGGTTGGCTTTACTTCCAAAGCAGTAATAAATCCTTGCGGCACAACTTCCAATCTTATCCTCTGAAATTCTTCACACAACTCCGGTTGTTTGCTTGCCACTATCGCATTCACACTGTGGCTTTTACGACTCAGGGCGTCGGCTACCACATTAGCTTTTCCAAGATGATAATGGATTCCAACATTATAATCCTTGATCAATTTCAACCATCTTCTTTGCCTCATATTAAGATCTGACTGAGTGATTATATACTTCAAACTCTTATGATCCGTATATATCTCACATCTATTTCCAATGAGATAATGTCGCCATATCTTTAAAGCATGCACTACGGCTGCTAGTTCCAAGTCATGCGTCGGGTAATTCCCTTCATGCGGCCTCAACTGCCTTGATGCGTAGGCCTCCACTTTGCCCTCCTGCATCAACACACAACCAAGACCCTGCCTCGAGGCGTCACAATAAATGTCAAAGCTGCCCTACACATCTGGCAGTACTAACACAGGGGCAGATGTAAACCTCTTCTTTAGCTCTTTAAAACTCTTCTCGCATTCAGGCGTCCATGCAAACTTCTTCTCTTTCTTTAACAATTGCGTGAGAGGTCTTGCAATCGTCAAAAATTCTTCTATGAACCGACAGTAATATCCCGCCATTCCCAGGACACTGCGGATCTGAGTGACTAACTTCGGCTGCTCCCAATGCAACACCGCTTCTACCTTGCTTGGATCCATGGCGACTCCCTTAGCGGTCATCACATGGCTAAGAAATTCCACCCTCTCTTTCCAAAAATCGCACTTGCTGAATTTGGCATATAACTGTTGTTCTCGCAACTTCTCCAAAACCAATCTCAAATGCTCTGCGTGCTCTTCTTTTGACTTGGAGTACACAAGTATGTCGTCTATGAAGACAACCACAAATTTATCTAAGTATTCCATGAATACCTTATTCATCATGTTCATGAAGTATGTAGGGGCATTGGTCAGTCCAAAAGACATGACTGTAAACTCATAATGTCCATAACGGGTTGAGAATATGGTCTTTGATATATCTTCCTCTCGAATCTTCAGCTGATGATACCCTGATCGGAGATCTATCTTGGAGAAAACTCCTGCTCCTCTCAACTGATCGAACAAATCATCAATCCTAAGCAAGGGGTACTTATTCTTGACCGTCACTTCATTAAGTGCACGATAATAAATGCACATCCTTAGACTTCCATCTTTCTTCCTGACGAACAAAACTGGTGCTCCCCACGGGGAAGAACTGGGTCGCATGAAACCTTTCTCCAGCAATTCTTCAATCTGCTTCTTCATCTCAACTAGCTCATCGGTTGGCATCCGGTACGGTCTCTTTGCTATTGGTGCTGTTCCAGGTGCTAATTCAATGACGAACTCGATACCCCGATCTGGCGGCATGCCTGGCAAATCCTCTAGGAATACATCTGGGAATTCTCTAACCACTGGCACTTCTTCTATGCTAGCCACCTTCACACTGTTAACCATTAATCGACCATCACGAACTGCGGTTGCACGCACTTCCACTTTCTTGCCACGTGGCTTTCTAGGTTACCATCCTTGGCCACAATCCGAAATGACCTTATGCTTGGACATCCAATCCATTCCTAGGATGACAACCAAGGTTTGGGTATCTAACAAGATAGGATTCGCTAGGAATTCTATCCCATTCATTAGCAACTTTACTCCCAAACACCCAAGGCTAGATCGGAGTTCCGATCCTAGGGCTTGGACTAAAAGCACACACTTAAGATTCTTAACAGCAAAACCATTCTTCATTGCAAAACTCCGAGAAACAAACGAATGCGAAGCTCCAGAATCAAATAAAAGCAGAGCCGACATCGAAGTTAACCAAGAACTTACCCAGTACGACGTCCAAGGCTTCCTAAGCTTCATCTGCGGTGATGTGGTTGATTCTTCCACGGATTGCTGTCTGAGGCGACGCTCCTGACTGCACTGGCACCCGATTTCCTCCTGTCATCGGAGCTTTAGCTGGAGTAGTGCCCAAGTTGAAGCGGATGGGGTAATATTTCTTCGACACTTATTGGCGGCGCCCCGGTCATTGCATGAGTAACACCTTCGCATCGGCCGTTGACTCCTTGAAGCCGCGTTTCATCGGGCGCCGTGTCCGGAAACTCGATTGGCGGGCGAGGTGGCGAGTCGACGCCTTGTTGGTCCATCGCGATCGATTTCGCAACCTAACTGCGGTGTCATCCTTAACCTTAGCAGATTTGGCCGCCCGCTGAGTAGCCATCCTGCGGCTTGCGGTCTTCGCCTAATTCCTTGCGCTTATCTTCAAGGATCAAAGCCTTGTTGACCAATTCTCGAAAGTCGTGAAGTTGTGGGTGATCACCCCACCGCAGCCCCGAAGTTTAGCCCTTCGTAAAATGGGACCGCTCGCCTTATCTCAGAGCCACATCCTCGTGCATAGCGTACAACCGAGTAAACTTATTCAGATACTTCGCCACTGACTGGCCTCCTTGCTTCAATGCCTGGAACTCCTCCTTCTTAGGGTCCATCATTCCCTCGGGCACATGGTATTGGCGGAAAGCAGCTGAGAACTCCTCCCAAGTGATCGCCTGCGGTGCTTCGTGAGCTGCACAGTAGTTTTCCCACCATTCTGCCGCAGTTCCTTCTAGCTGGTGTGAAGCATACAACACCTTCTCGTTGCCTTCACACTTCGTGATGTGCAGCTTCCTCTCAATGGTCCTCAACCAATCATCGGCCTCCAAAGGATTAGTGTTGCCTGAGAATATTGGGGGACGGGTCCTCATAAAGTCTGACAGTTTGGAGTGAGGACGCGGCCCATTGTTGCCTTGCTGCATATTGTTGCCGCCTGCAGCTTGACTTGCCATACTCTGCATTTGTTGCATCATTGTTTGCATAAGTTGAGTCTGCGCTGCTAAGAAAGCTCCTAAGTTCTGCATATTCACTGGCGGTGCGGGCTGCGGTGGCGTTCCGTCATTGAAACCGTCATTCCAGCGAATGTCACTTCCTAATGCTCCATTGTTGCCACGAGTGTTCACCATCTGCTTGATTGATTCTTGGATTAGGGAAGGCAGAAGTAGCATAGATAAGATGCAAGAATCTCTAAGGTGGGGGAACAGGTTAAACCCAAACTTAAACAACTTTATTATTTTATTAATTAACTTGGTATGGTTGCTTACAAAAGCCTAAGGGCTATGCAACACATACTGCACACTCAGCAAGCATTAAGATCCAAACTAAACACTCAACCTTAACGTCTATTACAAATGGTAAGACTACCTTATTGACGCGACTCGATACTCAAGTCTCAACATAACCCTAAGACTCCTACTCCTCCAGCCATCCCCACGAACTCCCGATGGGTACATCAAGGTGAGCCTGAGCCTGGGCGCGAATCGATCTTGGTGTCCATGAACCGGTTGCTTCCACCTCCTCAGACTCAGACTTCATCTCCTCTGATGATGATGGTGTAGCGTGGCCCTTCTCCTGTAATGCCTCCTCGAGCTCCATGACCTTCTCTTCGTAAGCTACTCGGGTCTCGTGCAGTTCCTCTTCCGCAACTCTAAGCGCTTCATAGATCATCCTTAATTCTACGTCAGTGTCACTGGCATGAGCCTCTTGAGCAGCTGCAAATCGTGCTAAGTGCACCGCAGTAGCATCCTCCTCTTAAGCGACGCGTGGGCGCCAAGCACCTCAGATCGTGGAGTGGAGTCGAAACACGGTGTCGCCCACCGCGGTAGTAGTCGAGCAAATCCTCCGTGAGGCGAGTCAAGCCTCCCAATACCAATCTCCCAAGTAGCCCTCCTCACCGTGATGCTGATAGGTTGGCTTGACTTCTCACCATATCTGGCGTAGATTAAAAGCTTGCACACCACTCCTCTTGTGGCTCCGTTGACGATCCAACTTCGGCCTCGATACATCGGCCTGGCGAAACCTCCCAACACTTGAAGCATCCTCCAGAGTTCTGTCACGTAGCCACCCTCACGCTCTCCGTACGATTGCGTTCTCCTCATCTATTCAAAAGAGAAATAGATAAGTCCACCACTCTCAAACGGCCACGAGAAAAACAAAAATTTCAGCAAGGGTGAGGAGCAGAGAATAAAAAAAGTCAAGAGTGTTGTCTTAGTCCCATTTAGGTTTTTCTTTAGAAAATAGTTTTGGACTCCTAAGATACCACCATGCTAACTAGGCCAAGACCTACACTCAAGATGCTCGATACCACCTCTCAGAAGGACCTGAATTCACGAATTCAATTCATCGTGTTTTGCCGCATTAGTCCCGAATCAACGCTAGTGCACACAATTTTAACATCGGTAAGTATCACATCATACACAACGATAATAATAGTATAACTCCAATTATTAATATAACCAAGTATGATCTTATGATCACTTACATTATTACACACGCAGGCTAGACTAAAATAAACTAAAGTAAATGCAATGAAAATAGCAAAAGACGAGTGTCTCATCAATACACCACAAAGCATCGACGAGGCTTGGCCTAGTGACTCAGATCCACCGAAGTCCCCTCCAACAAGGGCGTTGAATCCTCCTTTGTTGATTTGTTGTTGATGGCAAGGGTGAGTACAAAAGCACTCAACAAGTTGTGCACAGAATGCATTTCTACCATAGCTATATGCAAGGCGTATTCCAAAGAATGTCTAGGGGTTTATTTGCAGTAAAGCAGCATTTATAAACACATACATTACATAGATTGAAAAGAGAGTAAACAAATAATAATAGTAAGTAGATTCAATGATTCTTAAGTAAATCAAGTTTTCATCCTAAGTTAAGTTTCCATAACCATGTGGCAACCTGCCACCCATCCCAAGTTTTTGAAAGGACCGGGGATGTCGCCTAGAGGGGGGGTGAATAGGCGAATTAAAATTTAAAACTAAGTCGCAGCGGAATACAAAACTTCGGAATGTCCGAATAATACTTCGGACTGTCCGAGTGGTTCGGATAGTCCGAGATTATATTCGGATAATCCGAGATTATTCGGAGTATCCGAAGTTCTATTCAGATATTCCGAAAGCTCCAGAGCACATAGCTCGCAAATGATATCTAGGCTATTTGGGAGATATTAAATATACCAAATTAAACTAGTTAGCCTAGAATACTTGAAGCAAATAGAGGTCTAGCCGAAAACTCACTAGAAAAGTAGATCCGGCGAATTCAAGATTCAAAATTAAATACTAAAGCAAGAGTAAGAAGCAAACTTGGAGACGATGATTTTTCACCCGAAGTTCGGATCCTTCAGGGGATCCTACGTCTCCGTTGAGGCGGCTCGGTCACACTTGAGTCGGGGTCTCTTTCAACCCTCTTACTCCCGGTGTTGCACAAATGTACTCGCCGGTTTCAACTCCTTTGACGCTTGAGCCGGGGTCTCTTTCAACCCTCTTCCTCCCGGTTTTGCACAAGTGCACTCGCCGGTTCACTTCTTTGATTCCTTCCTTCATGAGGCGGAACTGCCTTCACAAACTTCCCACGGCCAACCACACAAGGTACCGGTGGCTCAGAGGCGACCTCCTAGCCGCCTAGGAGTCCTCAACCTCCAAGAGTAACAAATGCTCACGAAGAACAAGCTTGGAGATGAAATCAAGTGCTCAAACATATCAAATCTCACTCAACCTAGCACCTCACTCCTCAAACTCTTCCCAACCCTTCTCACCAAGGGATCACTTAGATCTAAGGGTAGAGGGTGTTTTGGGGCTCAAGAACAAGAGGATAGCTTCTCAAATCAATGGGGTAAGAGCCTCTTCAAAATGGGGAGGATGGGGCTATAAATAGAGCCCACCAAAACTAGCCGCTTTCCTCAACGCTCAGGTCGAGTTCGACAGTCCGAGCTCAAGTTCGGATAGTCCGAACGCATCAAACTCGATGAAACAGAGAATTCACTTCGATAGTCCAAAAATATGTTCGGATAGTCCGAAACTTCGGATACTCGAGATCATCTTCGGATAGTCCGAACTGCACCGAGCAGCCCGATTTAAAACGAGCATAACTTTTGACTCCGGACCGATTTTAGTGATTTTGGACTCTATTGAAAGCTAAGAACAAGGGCTACACAACTAATAAGGTCTCACTACCCAAATCTCAAAGGATAAATCCAGATTTCACAAAGAATCCAAGAGAGACCTACAATTCTCACTTTTCGCACCACCAACACCACTCTCTCTAAGTTTCACAAGGATGAATCACTTGAGCACTTGACACATCTAAAAGTCATTCAATGGAGAATCCCTCTTAATAGTACGGCAATCCTTAGACTCAAATTAAATCAAAGATAATACAAGTCTAGAAATAGTCACTTGCCGTCTTCTTTCTTAATGCCGATGCATGAAGACCTTCACCATATAATTGATTACATCTTCGCCTTGTCCAACTTGACTCGATTCACCTCATGAGACTCTCGTCCTATCAACCTTGACTTGATCATCCTCTCCGACGATCTCCACGCCAAGTCGATCTTGACTTAGTCCTCAACTCTTGGTGACACCGCCGTCTTGTTGACCTCGGTTTAACGATCATCCTCCACGATACCTTGGTCATCATACACACACGGGACCTAATTCTTTCCAAACCACTTCATGAAAAGCATTAGTCCCAAAAGCATTATCCCAAAAGCTCAACACTAGATTAAACTTCACTAAGAGAAGTACACGAGAAGATACACAACTAAGACATGCATGCACCGAGTCAATCTATAGCAATGTGAAGTTTAACTCTAGTTAATACATGCAGACTAAAAGCAAAGCACATAATGAACACAAGTGAATATATATGCACAAATAAATATGACATGAACCAATGTACATATATATAATCAACATGCTACTTGGAGTTCACTATGCATTTGCACAAAAGGAATGCAATAACAAATATAGAAGAGATACCAAAATTGCATACCTTATCTTTGCTTAACCATCCCACTTGATTTTCCTCTAAATAGATGAGACTGATACTCAACTAGGCAATAAGAAGTTAGTCTCATATCAATATAATCATATTAGAGGTTTGTCATTTGTTAAGCACTAAGTTAAGCATTTACTCAATTACATAAATTGTCATTATATGCGTTTGTCATTAATCACCAAAATAACATGAGTGCCTAGATGCACTTTCAGTTTTATTTTGCAAAAGTCTAACCCTTGACTGTAATCCCCGAGCATTGCTCAATACCGTGAGCACAAATTTATCCTAATAGATTGTACACTCGCAGAGGTTATGCACTTTACCCACATGATACAACCATGCACCACACAAAGTAATGATCATAACAAAGCCTTTACAATGCATCATCTTAACCCAAGATTACCCACGAGGTTTCAACACTAAAGGGTTACACCACCACAACAGGTCCCCTCTTGCGCCATGTGAGTTTCCTCCGCACACCTGACTCACACCACCACGATAGTACTCAAGCTAAGACATTGCAAATTAGTCGGCTAGGCTGCCCCATAATAGACATGTGGTTGCATGATTGACTCAGGTCAAAGGCTCGCAAGGTTAAGTCCTTAGGGTTGATCAAAGCAAGACTTGCACATACCCTCTTGCCCCATCGGGCCCACCCTAGCACACTTGCCCTTACCACTTGCTTCAATCTAAATGATTACCATCCCGTTAATTACCAAGCACCACGCATAGTCACAAATCAACATCGTTGTGTGACCTCCCCGCCACGACAACTCAATTTCTTTGTGTGACCACACATGACACACAAGTTCATATCATTGTTCCATATTCCATTAGTCAAGATTAATAATCAATAATTTATGTACATGTGATGACGTGGCTTGGCTAAGCAATCTAATCCGATCTAACCATCCATGTTGATTTCATTATTAACCAACTATAGTAGCCAACCTAAGGTGACAAGTGGATCATGGCATACGACTAACAAGGTGGGGTGTAATTCAATGGGTATGATATCTAATTCCCAATTTAAATCGAAATCATTTTTATGCATGAAATAGTATGCAATAAGGTAAAACAAAGTAGCAATTTTGCAAATATGGGTTCAACATGATCAAAGCACAACTTGCCTTGGTTAATCTCCTGGTCCTACTCTGGAAATTGATCTTGAAGTGTTAAATCCTCCTCCGAAGCGTTGCACAATTCAACGTCTACGCGAACCGAGAGAGAAAAGTAAATAAACCCCAAAATAGAGAACAAATGAACTCAAAAATTCAAAAAAAAAACAATTTTACAAATTTTTAGAAATTTGAATCACCTCAATCGGAGTTCGTATGAGGGAGAACGAACTCTCGGAAGATTCAAATTCCTAAAAATTCACAAAATTAGAAAATCTTTATTTATCCAAATTATTTTTATAACGGAAAATTGATTTATTGCGTCAGCGTGACATCAACCCTGGCTCGGTTAAATCCAAGATGCAGTCTGGTCCACACGTTTCTGATCTAACAGTCACCGATAAAATCCGCTACGTGGCACAACCGAACCTCCGATCCAATCCAACGGCCAACACCACCGATGCACTTCATCAGAGCCCTCTAATCGACGCGCAAGTAGCCCGACCACATGATTTAATCTAACGCGAAGCTAACCGAGGCACTTACGGTCATACCGAGGCGACGTGGCACGATCCTGGCCGCTTACCCTTAATCAGACGGCAACGAGTACCGACGCTACCATCAGGCCCCGGCGACGCGTGCGGATCCCACGGCGGCGATGTCGATCCGACGGCTGACGTTCTTCGACTCCGGCGATGGTGATGCGGCGGTGCAAGGCTACCGGGTCTGGGGACGAAGACCACCCCGACGGCGTTCCAACGTTCTCCGGTGACGAAGAGGTGGTGGAGCAGGTGCGGCGCGACGAGGTGAGTTCGAATCTAGAACCCACACGGCGGAAGATGGTCTCGGCGACAGTGAAACGCGGTGGAAACTCCTCGGAAACTCCGGTGAGCGCGCGTGTGAACCTCCGAGCTGGCTGCGGTGATTCTTGGGAGGGGCGCCCGGTCCTTAAATACCCCTCGGGTGACGTGTACGGGCTCGGGATTGTCAATGGATACGGCGGCGCTGAAATCCCGATGAACTCGGAGTTCGAATCCGAGACGACAGCGGATGCCCGCAGGATCTTGATCGGACGGCTACGGAGAAGTCCAGCGCGGCACGATCTCACTCGCTCAGCGAAATCAACGGCGGCGATCAGTTAGGGTTGGCGGCTGCACGGCTTGAAGAAGACCGCCCGATGAAGATCTGACGGCTGCAGGCGACTAGGGTTTCTTAGGCGACGCGGCTTGATGAAGCCCGTTGGATCTTGATCCAATGGTCTACACAAATGCTGGCCGAACGGGCTGATCGGTTGGGCCGCATGAGTGGCCCGCCTAGCGCCAAGACAAGATCGGGCCAAGCCCAACATCATAATAACCGATTTTTCGGGGTTTTTGTTTTAAAATAAATAAGGAAAATAGTTTGATTTATTTAGGGCAACAAAAATACTAGGAAAATTCTCAGAAAAATCTCAAAAATACTTTGAGACATTATGGACTCAAATAAAATATTTTTGGCAAAACTTTATTTTAAACTTATCTATTTATAATTAATTTTTGGCAAAAACAAATTACTTTTAGTTTGAAATAATTCAAATAAATTCCAGAAAATTCCAATAAATCCAGAAAATTCACAAAAAGCACAAATGGTAATGAAACACTATTAACTAAATGAAAAGCCAAAATTTGGGATGTTACATTGTCCCATACTAGTACTTGTGGTTGTACGTGTTACTTGGCTTGAAAATAACACAATAGTTCGGTCCTTAATTTGACCCGGGCAAGAATCTCCCCCTACACAACGTACAAGTCCATCCCTTGCAAAACCGGCTATTGCCAATACACGCCCATGTCAAAATCATTGTTTTATTTCGAGTTTTTAGCCAAAATACCAACCTCTATCAATGTCATATCCAACATTGTTAAATTCTCAAAAGTAGTTTGATTTGATCTTGGAAATTGTTGATACTAAAGCAGGGCTAAGCATTTTTATTATGTAATCGCGTATACCCATGTTGACATATTATATTGTCTAGCCCTATTATATGGTTTTTCAAGGTTCACATGTCTATACTTATCAAGAAAGTTATATAAAATAACATGTATATCTATTAGTACCACAAAATAGTGAATTTATAGAAAAAACGCGCATGCATAAATTAATTTAGTAAGACATTGGGATCAATATGATCGAAGGGGGTGCTTGCCTTGCTTGTTTATCGTTTATGATGAAATCCTAGTCGTAGCCGATGCTGTTAATGATGGAGTTAGTGGCGTTGAGTTCTACACATCGTTCAAGGCAAAAATAGCAAACTTTAATAAGGGCAAAAAGAAGACAGACAGAAATCAAATAAAGTTTTACTATAGAAAACAGGTGTGTTTTAGAGTTTGGGTTGAATGACTTCACGTTCTCATGTTTTAGTCGATTATGTATGTATATACATACATATCGATAACGGCTTTTAGGTTGAGCGTTGCACGATTTCTATTATATATTATCTATTCTTGTCTTACAAATTCAGGAAGCTAAAATTATGTACTTCTGAATTTATAATTTCGAATTGAGGAGGCAAAAATTATTTAGATTGATAAAAGTACGACATTAGTTAAAGTGTTATGTGTGAATAGTACAGTACTTAGCATTAAGCATTTTTGCATAAAAAGTGATTTAATTATATAAGTTAGGTCCACAGGATTAGGCTACTGGCTACAATTACATGGTTACACAAGAATTCTTGTGACACAAGTATATTAACTAAAGGTTTGTTAAGCTCAACTATTCATGTAACATGTTTTTGGCCACCATAACATTTAGGGTTATTGCACTAGCATGATTCAGATGAAAAGCAAGTTGTAATAAAAATATTTTTCCAGATTGTGGTAGTCCATATCCTAAAGAGCATTGTTAGGCTGACCTTCACAAAGTTTGTATTTAGACGAGATATTTTATGAGCTGCAAAAAAGGCTTAAGTATTTCTAAAGTCTACACGATAAAGGTTCAGTTTTCGTTTTAAGTTTGCGATTGCACCTTATAAGATTATTTAACCATTTTTCCAGACATTAGCATAGGATATCTTTAAGAGTGTTTTAAAATTGGTTCCGCGATATTATGCTTTAATATGATATGCTTTTCATATAAGTGATCATTATGGCCTAAAGTGGGCTTATTTTAACATTGCATAAACATGAAATATTTTTTGCATAACTAGAAAGCATATTACTTTTCAAGCTTCTAGGATTTGGTTTCATCAAATTTGAAGTTCGTTTGCGAAAGGTATTACTATTCAAACTATACAAGTATTGAAATTTTGACTATTAGGTTAAGTGTTAATTATAACCTTATTATAATGCTTTTTTTGTATTAAGATTCTGATCATGTAAAATATTTAGGATCTAGTTTTTTGGGTATTAGCATTTACTTATGACATTTTATTCATACCTATTTGTTTATACTCTTGATTCTTTTAAGTATATATATATTTAAGGCAAGGTTAATTGCCAAAATTAATTTATACTTAAACAAATATGAAATATCTTTGCATAAACAGGGTTTTTGAATATTGCTAATACCTAGGAATTGGTGATACCAGTTTGAATTTATGTAATCCAAGTTTTAGCTATTTCTATTTCTATGCATTGAAAACTAACTATTTTCAAATTTGACACAAACTAGATTAAATTCTAAATATTTTTGTATATTTAGATTAATTATAACCTCAGAACATTTTAAAATTTATCTTATGATTTACCTATTTCTATTAATATCCATTTTAGGTTTTACTTAAGCTTTAATTTCTTATGAGTTCAAAATAAATTCAGAAATGAAATTTTTTATACAAATGAGTTTATTATGTTCACAGGAGAATATATAAATTTATTTCTTATTTTTAAAAGCTATATTTTTGCATGTGCAATAATGTCTATAATAGGGTTTGTTGTATATTTAAATTCAAATAATTTATACTGAATTTCAAAAATTAAATGTTTTGCATATTCTAAAATTTTTAGTATTTTATATGAATTTATAAATTTATTTTTCTGAAATTAGATGAAAAACGCACAAGGTATAAAGATTCATATGCAAGTCGGTTTGGAAAAAATGGACTAAAAGCGAAAACACGCTTTCCGATTTGAGGAAACGCATTTCACATTCTGTTTTTACCTCCCTGGCTGATGAGCCGGCCCCAACTGATGGTCACCCGAACCAGGGGTGGAACCAGGGCATGCGGCCGGCGGCGGAGAAGGGGCGGCGCCGACCAGCCGGTGGGCGGAGGAGCTCGAGGGAGTGAGGGCACACTTGGGGAAAGTGTCGGTCAAAGAAACAGTGCACTACAGAGGGATACTACCGGTGTCGTGCGGCAAGAGACTCGGTTAATCGGAGAAGCTACGAATGAATTCAAATTAGTTTTGAGCTAGCTTGGATTGAGCATCCAGGAGATCCATAGAACCCGTTTTACCGATTAATGATGAGAAAAATTGGCTGAAGAGCCGGGCCATTGTGCAGCCAGACAGTAGCGGAGCCAGAAATTTATAAAGGAGAGGGTCTAAGAATAAAGGGAATCTCTACTAGTGATTGATATTCAAAATTTAATATATAGTAAGTACAATATATAACACTTATAACTAGGGCTGGAAATTAAGCTCGAGGCTCACAAATTTCGGCTGGCATACAAGAAGTTCGAGCCCGATCCTACTACTTGGCTCGCTCAGCCAACGAGTCGTGCCCGAGCTGGCTCGCGAGCGGCTCGTTGGCTCGTGGTGAAATAATGAAACAAATAACAATGCCATCATTCCATCAATGGCCCATCAACAAGAATGAACAAAAATCAAATTCCTAGCTGAACAAAAATCAACAAGAATGAACAAAAATCATCCATCCTGGCATTCATTCCAATCAAGGCCACCAAATCTCTCAAACTTCAGAGCCGTGGCCCGTGGGGGAGGCGGCGACGGGGTGGAGCCGTGGGGGAGGCGGCGAGGCGGCGACGGGGTGGCTGACGGAGTCGCGGAGTCGGGGACGGGGAGCCGAGGAGGCGCCGGGACACTGGCGCCAAAGGCCCGCCCGAACCCTAGCTCTCCTCCTCTTTGATGGTCGATGGATTTGGGAACTGAGCGACCGTTTGGTTTGGCGTTTGGGGGAGGAGTACTCGATCGGTTTCAGTGGCACGGTACTGGCCCAGGCGGCTCGCGAGCCTCACCGAGCCGGTTCGAGGCTCGAACGAGCCCGAGTCGAGCCGAACTTTTAGCTCGGTTGACACTCCGAGCCGAGCCTAGCTCACTCGATTTCTCGGCTCAATTCCACCCCTACTTGTAACTTGCCAAAAAATTCAAAGTTTAATATACATACACACACACACACATATATATAGAGAGAGAGAGAGAGAGACATACACGCTCTTTTGATGAGCCACGGGGGGCAGGCCTAGGGGTGGAATTGAGCCGAGCCGAGCCCGGCTCGTTCAAGCTCGCCAAAAATTGAGCCGAGCCGAGCCGAGCCCGAAGTATGAATCGAGCTACAAATTAAGCTCGGCTCGGGCTCGGGCTCAGTTGAGCCTCGAGCCGGCTCGTTGAGGCTCACGAGCCAAGCCTACGCGGGCCACCAAAAGTCCAAAACCAATCCACCGATTCGAGTCGCTCAACTCCTCCCCCAAATCGTACTGCCCAAAGTCCCAAATCCATCGAAGAGACGAAGAGGAGAGCTAGGGTTCGGGGCTTCGGCGCCGGCAGCCTGGCGCCTCTCCGACTCCGCGACTCCACCGGCCACCCCGTCGCCTCCTCGTCGCCTCCCCCACGGCTCCACCCCGTCGCCGCCTCGGCGGCCCCTGCCCCGCCAAGCTTTATGCCTCCCACCCCTGGTCAAGCTCCGCCTCCTCTAGCCTGGCTCCTTGCTCGGCGACGCCCCGATCGCCACCTCCCCCGGCCCCAACCCGACCACCGGCGCCCTCCCTCCAACCCTCGCCGCCCCCACCTGGGTCGGTCCTCCCAGCCATCGATGCAACGTCAGAAGCATGTAATCAGATTCGCCAGCTTTAGAAATATGGTTCGATGTTTTCAGCCTTTAACGCAAATACAAAAACGAAGATGTTTTGTGCATTTAGCCATTTACCTATGACTACAAGAATAGATGCAAGCAAATTTGTCTTTGGCGTAAAACTACCGGATCATCAAGTATATCTCATATCGTAAAATCACAGCTTATCTCATATCGTGTTCTTGGATTCTGATAAACTTCATCACGGTTAGGCTTGATGCAATCCTTTTTGTATTTGATGAAACTTTCCTTGCTATTTCGTCTGTGATATTCCTTGAGCTTTCTTCATGCGTTAGGTGGATCGATCAATTGATAAGCTGACTAGTTTTCCTAGCTAGCTATTACTCGAAAATTATAGGGAGACTTAGATATTTGCCACTCCTCAATTTGGAAATTCGATGGCCCATACAAAAAAATGCCACATTTTTTGTACATGCAAATGAATTTCCAAATTGAGGAGTGGCAAATATCTAATTATTCCAAAATTTTTTTATATGATACTCATTCTAATTTTTCTACCTTATAACTTGGCATGAAGTCTTTGTTGCATGCACGAAAGCACAGTTGTGATACCTATGCTTTGAACAACTTAAGCAAATTGCTATTTGTTTCATAACATCACCACGTAATATGTTTAACCCAGAACGAGCCAACGAGTCGCCATGATGAGCTGGCCTGGCTCGGCCATTGGTCGATCGAGCTAAGTAGTCTGCTCGGCCACTGTTGTATCGAGCCGAGCCGAGCCGAGTCGCACCGAGTCGAGCCGAGCTGTGAGCCTCGAGCTTAATTTCTAGCCCTAGCCAAGCCCCACCACGCCCCTGGCTCCGCCGCTGCAGCCGGATATGGGAACGAAGGGCTTCGGCACGGCAGTGATGCAGCTGTCGCGAACTGAGAACAAGCAAGGGGGTGAGCTAGGGAGGTAGGGATGTACAAGGGTGCTTCAAGCTTCAGTTTTAGCTATTCATGGCGGAATTGAGTGGCTATTGGGTGAAGATTGATGAAGAAAGAGCCGTCTGAGAGGGTGTCCGGGCTATGCGTGCCTTCGGTGCTTTAAATAGCCGTGGTGATCGGAGGTGCCCAAAGTTGCGGCTCAGCTTGCTAACGCTTGCACAGGGCGAATATAGGTCGGCTTGGCAGCGACAATTGCGGGGAAGAGCTCAACGTGGCAGTCAAGGAGTAGTTGCGCCGCAATTAGCTCGCCGTGCCAGTTCGTGGCTTCATGTCACTGGCCGGTCTTCTGTCATGACAGAGAGAGCAGCAGCGGCAGCGGCAGAGAAATGGGGGGCGAGCAAAGAAGGAGGAGGCGATCTGGCAGCGCTTTTCGGGTTGTCAATGCGCAGGTATGATCGGTAGCCAGGCATGGTTCGGACAGCGACGGCCCGGGTTGAGTTGCCGCAGAAGTCGCTTGGCGTGGCGACGGTTTTGATTCTGCCGAGGCATCGTTTTTGCGCTCGGTTTTGTTGTTTGCGCAGATTGTTTAGAGTTAAATCGCCCAAAGTAGGGACGATTATGGCGCCGGTATTGACGCTTACCGGTGCGGTGGATTTGCTCGCGTCATCTTTTTCCGACCGTCCCATCGGGCGTGCAAAAAATGTGTTGACGCCAAAACGTGAAGAGGGTTTTAGCCGCAACACACTTGGACGAACACCGGTTCAAGTGTGCGCGAAGCGCGCTAATCGATTTGACCTCGCAACCGATAAGGAGAATAATGTGAATTAACCAAGCCGATCCTAGATGCGAATCGGTTATCACAAGAATCGCCAGAAGCCGATTAGAAAGGTAGCTAGACTAGTCGATTAAGACTAATCCGAGGGTAAAAGGCGACACTCAAAAGGCGATGCGCAACAAGACAGAATAAACCAGACCTGGTGAAAATCGAAGACGATCAATAATCGGCGATTCGCAACTTTATTGATCGGTGTCGACTTACAGAGGAAGGATTACAATGCTAAAAGACTAAAAACTATGAACGAAAAACTAGTAGATGTGAATTTGATTGTCGATGATTTTTCAAGCAAATTTATCGCGCTTTTATATACCCGCTACCGATCCGAGTCCCGGTCCAACACGACGATGCAATCCGAATCGGCCAGAGTTTCCTATTTGGACTCGCTTCCAAATAGTATCCGTGACAAAGACCCAAATCCTTTGAGACGCTTCGTGTTGTATCCAAACTCGTTCTTCTATCGATTCTTCTCGTGGTTTCCAAAAACCGTGCAAACATATGCCCCCCATTTTTGGAAGATAACTTGTTATCTTTCAAAAATCCATCGGTTGTTCCTTCATCGGCTTCTTCTTTGTCAGCTGAAGAACTGTTCTAGTAACCGCTTGTTTTAATTGCGCCAAAAAATCTCGGCATGCTTTTAATGGCACGCCGCCTTCAATTCATTTCCGCCACTTTTGCTTTTTACCGCACTATATATATGCGGGACCACCACGTCATTTTCACGCTGCTCGCTCTCGCACTCCTCTCGCAATCGGCTTCCTTCGACTTTCTCGCATGGTGATCAATCTTCAACTCCTCAATCCATTGAATGGATCCTTCAAAGGTACTTATCCCGATCCCTGAAAATAATAACCAATATTACATAAGACCGGTAGGGAACCTCGATGCCGATACGGTGATAAACGAGAAATCCCGAGACTCCCCTATCGCCCAAGGTTACAATGTGAAGGAGTGGGGCAAAAGTTTTAGGGCTTAACGACGGCACTCAAGGGATGGAGAAGCCGGTATATTAGAGTATCGGCTCAAAAAGAGCAGAGTGGGAGCGATGGGCATAGCCAATGCCTTCCTTTAAGTCTAGCTTGCCCGAAGCCAATGAGCTCCTTGGTATTACCAAGGCTATTTTTGGTCCGACATTTTCAATGCTTTCTTTTTCCGTCCTCCGTCCCTGCCGGGTCCAACCCTTCCGACGTGGCCGAATTCAGGCCGCTTAAGGCCCGACGGAGACCAAATTTATCGGCTTACAAAGGAAGACCTCGCCTGCTGATCCGCATAAAGGGTGAAGGATGGTCAAGTACATACAACACAATAATAAAGTAAACGGCTCAGATCGGACGAAGAGCACGCAGCCTTCCTCAACCTTTTGGCTCGAGCGTTTTTTTTCGGCGATCTCTTGGACCAACCTGTGTACCAGCTTGATAGCAGAGCAGCTTGTAGAGGGTCATCGGCTTGTTTCTCGAAGATGTTCTGGGCGCAATCTACCAGATGATGTTCGCCATTAGAAGCCGCTTTTTTTCCGCTTTGCTGAGTTCGTTGTTGGTAATGTTGGTGGCCCTTGTGGTTTATTCAGTTGTGGTCAGATAGGATTTTTAGTCGATGCCTTATTTCGAACCCATTGAAGATTCTCGCTTCCTCGTGAAGACTATCCGAAAATGCCACTCCCCAATTTAGAGCAAGTCGATCGCATGGTGAAAGGCTCATAATGTGCTCAAGTGGCGCATACATAAAGATTACCTCGCTTAGCCTCGCATAAATATCTTGCTTTTTTCTTGGGCTTGGACAGTGTAATATTTACCCAACAGGATTTCTTCTCTTATGATGATGCGGCCGATTTTCAATGGCCTTCTTTCCTACACCTGGAAGCCAACAGTTCCTTGATGCCAGAGTTAACATTGATGTTCTATCGGATTTTCATTTCCCCTTGCATTCTTCATGTCGGCCTAAATTCCGTAAATGTAATCATTCCAAAGCCTTCATACGAAGTTTTACCATCCTTCTATTTATTCCCGTCATTTCGGTTTTGGTCAAGTGATTCCTTCATTGGCCCTACTTGATCGGCTTCAACCCGTGAGCCAAGGTAAGGGATGCACTATCGCCAACGTAGCTTTGGGAATTGCCGATGAGCTTCAGATTGCGCTCCGCCGCGATTCTTTTTTTCTCGAATTTGCCACCATTTTATCGCTTGGTGGTCACGATAGTCGAGGCCCTTTATTTGGACCGTGATCCGTTGGCCATCATAGAAAAGTTTTTACCGGATTATCACGAGCCGACGGTAGTCTCCAAAAGCAAAGCAATAAGCAAAGAAGAAATGACGATACCGAGTGAAAGTAGTTCTCAAGTTATACCGATTCGCTTCGGTAGTCAGAGGTATTGACTTTTCTAAGTAGCTTTTACCGCTTTCAATCTCCATTATTCGCCGGGCTAATCTCTCCACGACCTATGCAGGTTGCAACCACATCGCGAGAAGGCCGATGGTCAATCGGGAGTGGGACAAAAGGCAAAGGTCGCAATAGCAATGGTCGGCTTGACCGGCTATACTTCGGCAACCTCGAGTAAATAGCCCGTCACCGAGGAGCTCACAAAGGATCGGCAATCGAGTAAGTATCTATTCTTTGTTTGGTAGGAATCGTTTCTTTAAGTTTCTATCTGACCTTTTATTGCCGATTCTAGAAAAACCAAAATCCACGAAGGTGGTCACCAAGAAAAACCCAAAACGCAAAGAAAAAACTGCCGAAAGTTCCTCTCAAGCGCCGGCCGACATCGTTGATGTGAGTGTTGCTATCTTACCGTTCTTGCATTTTTAATGTGGCAATACTAATCCTACGGTTTTTCTTTCAGCCGACAACATCGATTCAAGCAGCTGGCGTCTTAGCCAACCTTCAGGCACGCTCATCGCCGACTTCGCCGCTTTCTCCAGATCGATTTCACGCTTCCACCGCCTCACCGACTCGCCGCTTCTTCAAGCCCTCCCGCCACTCTCACCGACTCTTCATCGTGATCAAAGTCGTCTTGCCGCTTCACCAACTTTTGCTGCTACCAGGTAAGAAGAGTCGACCGACCCTATGGATCTCGCCGACTTCACGTTGATGAGCTTGATGACCCAGAGGTGATGGCATCGACGATTATGTCGCCACTCTTTGAAACATCATTGATGTTTCGCGAAGGCATCGGCTTCGTTGTTCATTCTCGAGCCAAGCATGCAGAAAAGTCGAATCGGCTTTTCAACGAGCTCTCCCACTGAAGCGCAAATCTCGCCAATGCTCATTTCACGAGATGCTATGGTCAGTAGGCAGCCGACCTCCCTCTAGAAACTTTGGGAGCTCTTTTGGGTGTTTGTCACTTGGACGAGAAGAGGGAAGAAGTGGAAGTCGCCGTGCACGATCGCTTCTACGGAGGCGCAATAAGTCGATCGCCACTTGGATCGCCTCGCGGCCCAGCGGTCGATGAAGCAAGACTTTGATAAGGAAGCCGTCAGAAGTCTATAAAGGCTCAGCTCCTTCAGATGGAATCGCTACAGAGCTTGAAGTTAAACCGCCAATCTTCGTAAACAATTGATCGATGAGCAAGCTCTACTGTCGGTTTAAAAACCACTTCCCTAGCCGATAAGAAGCGTAAGATCGCCAAGTCGAGCTGTTAAGGAGCGAGAATGCCAAGATAGTTCTCGTGACCGCAATGCTCAAGCCGACGAGAAGATTGTTGATGACATTCAGATCAAGGCTGCTAAGGCCACCGGTTGCATTATCGCTTTAGGTGCCGACTTCCGTGGTCGGGCTCAGAATTTTGTTATCGTGTTTGAAACAAATATTCTTTTGCTTGTGATACTTTTGTAATCCAATTTAATGATTATTCTATTTTATTTAATCGATCTGCTTAACCGCTTTTATTTTCAAATTCTTTATATTGTACTTCGACACGCGACCGATCCAAACGCTAGGATAGTACCGTTTTAGATACTTTCCGTTAATTGCCTTCGGTAACACCAATCCTTCAAGTGTTTCGAGTATATACGCATTCCCGCTAACAAGCCGATTTACTTTATACGGTCCCTCCCATGTAGGTGACCATTTACTGAATCGGTTATCCTTAGAACCGATCGGTAATATTGTCTTCCAAACTAAGTCGGCTTCGCTGAAGGCCTTTGGCACGACTTTTTTGTTATATGCTCTTGCAACTCTTTCTTTATTCTTTTTAAGTCGATTTAAAGTTACTAGCCTTAGCTCTGCCAAGTCGTCCAAATTATATAGCATCAATTCTTTGTATTCATTGACCGATAGATTATTCTGTTTCGCTACTCGCATAGATTCAATATTTATTTCTACGGGCAACACGGCCTCCTGACCATATACCAACTGATATGGTGATAATTTAGTTGATCCGTGAAACGCTAGCCGATAAGCCCACAAAGACTCTGATAGTGTAGAGTGCCAAGTTCGAGGCTTTTCATCAATTTTTCTTTTAATCAGCTTGATCAGAATTTTGTTAGACGACTCGGCTTGTCCATTAGCCTGAGCGTAATATGGCGATGAGTTAAGCAATTTGATGCCCAGGCTATCTGCGAAGCATTTAAAATCGTTAGACATGAACACAGTTCCTTGATCGGTTGCGATAGTCTGAGGGATACCGAATCGATGGATAATGTGTTCATTAACAAAGCCGATCGCTTCCACGCTGGTGACTTTTTTGAGCGGAACGGCTTCAACCCATTTTGAAAAATAGTCTGTGGCTGCGAGGATGAACTTGTGACCTTTGCTTGACGCTGGGAATATTTGGCCGATTACATCTATCCCCCATCCTCTGAACGGCCATGGCTTAACAATTGGGTATAAAGTCGATGCTGGTGCAAGTTGCACGTTCCCAAACTTTTGACAACTTTGGCACCCTTTGTAATACTTGAAACATTCTTCTAACATTGTCGGCCAAAATACCCTTGCTCGTCTTAGGATCCACTTCATCTTGTGAGCCGATTGATGCGCGCCGCAAATTCCTTCATGAATTTCTCCCATGGCTACCTTTGCTTCCTCGTCTCCAAGGCACCTTAACAGCAAACCTTCCATTGTCCGATAACATAACTCTCCTTCTAGCACAACATATTTCAATGCTTGCTGACGCACTTTTTGCGCGGTAGGCCTGGATAGATCCATTAGGTACGCTTTTATTTCTGTTCTCCAGTCGGCATTATCAACACACAGCACCGTTTTATCGATCAATTCAAATGCCTCAGATCGGCCAGATTCCTTATAACCCGGTCGCTCGAGCCAAGATGTTGGCCTTGTTATTCATTTCCGCATATGGCCGATATCAATGACGAAAAGTGTTGATAATATCGAGACAATGCTCTAGATACTTTGATAGCACCTCATCGCTGCATTTAAATTCTCTTTAACTTGTTGCACCACCAGAATGAATCGCCATATGCTTCCACATTACTTGCCCCGACACTATCTATCAACCGCATTTCTTTGAGCAATACCTCATATTCGCCCGAAAGATAGAATATCGGCTTGTGTCGATATGCAAACTCAATATTATGTCCTTTTGGTGAAATTAATACAATACCTATTCCACTCCCCTCTTGACAAACCGACCCATCAAAATACAATTGCCATGGGGCTACATCGACTATTCGCCATGGTATCATATCCGCTATGAAATCGCCATCGCTGACCTTTAATGGCTTTTGGCCGATTCAGCATCAGAGATCGAACTCGTTAGAGCATAAGCCCACTTTCCAAGTCGCCCTCTCAAGATTGGTGCGACATCATATATTTGATGATATCGCTTTCGTGATACTACTATGCAAGTCGATGCTAATATATAATGCCTCAATTTTGTACAAGCAAAATATAAGGACAAGCACAATTTTTCATCGTGGGTACCGGTTTCGCTTCAGAGTCGCCGGCTTAAGTAAAATATTACTCGCTTTTTGTCATCGACTTCTTGTGCTAATACAGATCCGATAGTCTCGTTTTCAGCCGATATATATAACTTGAAGGGAATTCCTTTTTATGGTGCGGTCAAGACTGGTGGTGACGCTAGATATTGTTTTATATCGTCGAAAGCTTTTTGCTGATTAGCCCCCCATACAAAATTCTGATCATCCTTTAATTTTAGCAATGGCGTAAAAGCTTGAATTCTACCAGACAGATTCGAAATGAATCGTCTTAAGTAATTAATTTTGCCGATCAGCTTCTGCAATTCATTTTTACATGTCGGCAGTTTTGTATCGGCTATGGCTTTAACCCTTGCTTAGTTAACTTCAATTCCTCTTGGTGAACCATAAATCCTAGGAATTGGCCACCGATACACCAAACGCCAAGACTTCAAAGGATTCATTTTAACCCATGAGCTCTTGTATTTTGGAATACCCTTTCTAAATCGCCAAGTGTCGCCACCTTCCTTAGACTTAACCACCACATCGTCAATGTAAATTTCAACAATATGGCCAATTAGGTCGTGAAAATCAAATTCATGGCGCTGATAGGTGGCGCTCAGATTTTTAAGTTTAATGTCACATCGCCATTCAGATAATCCTATCGCGCCAGCATCTCAAGGCGCTTTAGAGACATCGGCTTCGCCATGAATATCCGGTTATACCCAAGATTCCCGCCAAGGAAATCGATAATCTTATTACTCGATGCAAAGATCGATAAGAATATCGCTATAGGCATCGGATATTCATCTTTTGGCGTGGCTTTATTCAAATCTCTAAAGTCTACACACACCAAGTTTACCATTCTTTTTCATGACAGAACAATGTTGACACCCATTCGCGACGGCAAGGTCTTATAAACTTGGCCTCCAACAGTCTCTCAATCTCTTCTTTTATCACATTGTATAGTTCTCGATTACAACGCCAGGGGGTTGTTTATATGGTCGATACCCCGGCTTGATAGGTAGCCGATGTTCCACTAACTGTCGACTTAACCCAGGCATTTCATAGTACTCCCAGGTGAAACAATCCCTGTATTCTCTAAGTATTTTGACCAACTTACTTTTGTATTCTAGACCCAAATTTGCACTTACAAAAGTTGGTCTTTTTCTATCACCTTCTCCTATATCGACTTCTTCAAGCATATCGGCAGAAGTAAAGCCTTGGCCCAATTTCTCGCTTTGCAAATCTTCAATGGCTTCGCAGGAATTTATCCCATGCCGATAGCTCCTCACCCTGTCCTGCAATGCTTGGATCATTTTTGACCCCATCTCCTTAGAACCTCACTTGCCCGATCAAATGTGCCTGGCTTCACACTGATCGGCATCAATCCTAACTTGCCAATGCATATGAAATTGCAATCGTCTAAGGCTTTACCTGATATGCACTTTGCCTCCTCATGTGGCCAATTTGCATCAGAACTGGCCATGGCAATATGAGCTGATGTATCGGCTGAGACGACTTCAACCTCGTCTCCGTTCCATTGTACGAGAAGTTGGTGCATGCTTGAGGGAATACAACAATTGGCATGTATCCAATCCCGGCCGAGGAGCACACTGTAATTTCCCTTTGCTTCAATTACAAAGAACGCAGTCGGCAAAGTTTTGCTGCCGATGGTTAGCTCTGTGACCATCACCCCTTTTGCTTCGGTAGGATCACCTGTGAAGTCATTTAGCACCTTGTTCGTTTTGATCAGGTCTTCATCGGTTTTGCCCAACTTCTTGCAAGTAGAGAGTGGCATTAAGTTCACAGTTGCCCCTCCATCTACAAGCATCCTGGATATCAGCTTTCCGTTGATAAAGCCTTTCAAGTACAATGGCTTCAAATGCCGATGAGGATCTTGTGATTTTTCAAACATCGTGATCCTCGGCGCCTAGGCACAATTGAGCTTAACGATCCTTAGCCGATTCATTTTGATCCCGAATTCACCGGCAGAGTGAACACCATGTTGATATCCATGGAGGAGGTCATCTCAACTATTGGTGACAAAGAAATCGTCGAGTCCGACTCACATCGGCAAGTGTTCCTTTTTCCTCCATTCCTTTTTAACAAGTTTTATCTGGCGTAATTGCTGAATGTTTTATCTCTCTGTTTTTCTTCTTCGCCTCTCTTATTTCCTCGTGATCCTTAGGCGCTGGAGCCGCTCAAGGCTATGATCGGCTAAGCCCACTTGGGCACCATCTAGGCTTAGGCTCCACCGGTTTGCAGATTTTACCCACCAATTTCTCGCTTAGCTTTTTTTTTCCTTGTCCTGGTTTACGGTTTAGCCTCTCCTTTATCGCTTCCTCAGACTCGCTCATTTTGATCTATCGCTATTCAATAAATGCTCTTTACCGATTGTCTTGGCCAATTTCTTTATGTAATGTTCCATGGGGCATAACCTTGAAGATGGTAATGCCACGCCCTTTCCCAACAGAATTGCCAAAAGGACATCTCTCGTGAGCTCTTTTTCGCAACGTTTCTAGCCGATATAAATTGTTTGGCCAAAACATCGCTTTGGCCGGACTTGGTCGGCGTAGCTCGATGACGGTCCATCCATATTTTTCAAGGTGAGCAAAGGTTGGCTTAGGTTTGAATGTTGTTTTTCGTGATGGGGATCTTTCGGCTTTGTACCATCGTCCGATTTGTAATTCCCTTTGGCTTCACAAATTCTTGAATTCTCCCATCTCGATCGGCTTCAATTTGAACCGAGCCGATCGTTATCTTCAGCGCTTTCCTTTCGAGCTTGATTCTATGTCGACTTGCCGTGTTGCCACGGGTCTTTCCTCGACAATGTGTTTTCCTTTGCCGTGAAAATCGAACCATGTTAATTGGGAAGGATTGACATCGACTTCCATGGTCGGCTCTTCGCAAACTTGATCCGACCATCTTCGATAAATGCTCAGATTTGTTGTCGAAAAATATTGCAATCGTTAGTGTTATGGGAAAAAGAATGATGCCACTTACAAGACTGCTGCTTCTTGATTTCGCCACCGATGGTATGGTATGCCCTTCGTAGTCGATCAATTTTTCTTGTAACAACATGTCGAATATGCGGTCGACTTAGACACGCCGAAAGCGTATTTAACCTCCGACTTACTTCTAGTCGGCTTGAGCCATGAACAGACAAGTGGTTTTTTAGAACCCTACGTCTGCTTCATCCTCAGGGGTTTCACTAGAACTATACTCAACCATGTTTATTTTAGCCTTATCTTTTCCATTGCTATTTAATCTAATTTTGTCCTTGAATTCTTTACTTAAATATCGGCTTTCTTGTGCCGATACGCGATGAAGCAGATGACTTAGATCTGTGAACTCCTGTCCAGCAAGTTTCTCTTTGAGCGGAGGAATTAGTCCTTGAAACGCTAAATCGGCTAGTTGATTATCTGTAATACTACATCAAGCAAATGATTTCAAGACTTTCTAAATCTTCTAATATAATCTGAAGCCGACTCACCAAACTTTTGCCGGACAGCACTCAAGTCTGAAATTCTCAACTCCAAGCTACCAGAGAAAAAGTATTCATGAAATCGACTTTCTAAATCGCTCCAAAATGGACCGAATTTGGAGGCAGATTGGTAAACCAAGTGAAGGCAAATCCTCGATAAAGACAAGGAAAAAGCCTAATCTTTAACCCATCGGACCGAGCCGCTTCACCACATCGAGCGATAAATCTTCCAACATGCTCTAAAGTGGTAATCGAATCATCCCCAAAATTTCGTGAAATCGGGATCCTAAAGTTATGGGGATATGGCATGCGGTCAATGTAACTGGCACGGCTTATAGCCGATTGTCTTTCCTTTGGGTCAGAAGCCAAATTGATCTCTCAAGACCATGGAAATCTGATCAGCCCAATTGATGTTGTTAGCCGATGGAACGCTAGGGTTTGGCCAATTATAGTGGGTATTATCCGCCTCGAGTGCAAACTCTACCGGGTCGGCTTGTCCTAAGAGACGAGCATCGTTGTTGCCATGATTCGCACTCTATCGCCCCCGGCACCGCATTCTCGTAATGGAACAAACGGCTCGGTATGTAACTACTTTATACGGGCCGGATTTCTAACTTGGAATGGCCCTTGGGGTTTACAATTTTTATCTAATTCAGACGGTTGAGAAGCCGATGGAACGCAGAGAACACCTGACGCCGATGGATCTAACTTTGCGGCGTCGGTATGTGCATGGTAATGAGTAACTAGGTTTAGACGAGGGTTTGCCGGTGCCAACACTATGTAATGGGTCGGCATTAGTGAGGGTGTGGGTGCCGATGCTTTAATTGTGTTGGCGCTTAGTGCCACGTATCGCGGATATGTTGGGAGTGGTCAGAATGGGTCCAAAGAATCCTCCTGATGTTGCCAACTCTTGTGCAATTGTCTTTACGCTTATTTTCAATCATCGGCTTCAACGCCGTGACCAAAGCCGATGATTGATTAATTAATGCATGATGCATGATTGTTCAATCATAGCAGATAACTCAGCTTGAGCCGGCATATATCGGTTTATCGGAGTCGACGGACGCCACTCTCCAAGCGGTTCAATGTTGGGAGTGCCATCTTCGGTGACTCCTCGTCGGTTTTTTGGTAGCAACCCAACATCAACTCTTCCAAAGCGCTTTCCGATCTTCAATTTTCTTGCGTTGTTTAGAGTTAAATCGCCCAAAGTAGGGACGATTATGGCGCCGGTATTGACGCTTACCGGTGCGGTGGATTTGCTCGCGTCATTTTTCCGATCTCCCCCACGGTGCGTGCTAAAATGTGTTGACGCCAAAAACGTGAAGAGGGTTTCTGGCTGCAACACACTTGGACGAACACCGGGTTCAAGTGTGCGCGAGCGTGCCAATCGATTTGACCCTGCAACCGATAAGGAGAATAATGTGAAATTTAACCAAGCCGATCCTAGATGCGAATCGGCTAACACAAGAATCGGCCAGGAAGCCGATTAGAAAGGTAGCTAGACTAGTCGATTAAGACTAATCCGAGGGTAAAAAGCAGATTAATTCTAAAAAGGCGATGCGCAACAAGACAGAATAGACCAGACCTGGGAAAAATCGAAGACGATCAATAATCGGCGATTCGCAACTTTATTGATCGGTGTCGACTTACAGGGGAAGGATTACAATGCTAAAAGACTAAAAACTATGAACGAAAAACTAGTAGATGTGAATTTGATTGTCGATGATTTTTCAAGCAGCCCTATCGCGCCTTATATACCCGTCAGCCGATCCGAGTCCCGGTCCAACACGACGATGCAATCCGAATCGACCAGAGTTTTATTTGGACTCGCTTCCAAATATTATCCGTACAGCACCCAAATCCTTTGAGACGCTTCGTGTTGTATCCAAACTCGTTCTTCTATCGATTCTTCTCGTGGTTTCCAAAAACTGGTGCAAACACTTATTTTTAAAAATTTTCGGATGTTACAGCTGTTTCGTGCATATCGTATCGATCGCAAAGTTTGAGCTTCTGAGCGATAGGAGAATTATGCTTCGGTTCACTTGGAGTGATTCTAGCTAGCTGCACCAAGAAGCTGGCATGAACTAAGTGAAAGAACCGCTGTCTTGCAATCATGTATGTATTATTGCTTTATGAAATAATTCTGCAAAGCTTCCGCATAATTTCCTTCGGATTGAGCCAACATCCGTTATGGTCGTTCATTCTATTCAAAAAATCTCCGTTCCAAAACCGTACATGAGGCTGTGCATACAGTGACAAATTACAAGCCTGAATCATTGCACTAGTCTGAATCTGTGGATCAGGTTGCACCTGAAACTGTAGCTGGTTTCTCGATCACAAAATGCAGTGCAAGAGGTGAAAGGGAAATTACGTACACAAAGAAGCAAACAGTAGTGGTCAGCCCAACAGTGAAGCAAACAGTAGTGGTCATTCCAACCGTGTACGAAGGATGAAAAGACGATAAATCTGTCCACATGCATTGAACAAGTTCATAAATTTCGGAGTGTCAGAAAATAGATATGCGTGCTTGGACTAGAGCGTTTATGGAATTCAATGTGATAAGCTATTGTTGAGATCTACTTAAAATTTCAGAAAAGCTTATTGATATGTCAGGCCACACTACTACAGAACGGCACATCAGAATCGGTTCTTTTTTAGCATTAGAATCGGTTCTAGTGGCGATACGATGTCCTTAGATAGTGATGAGGTGGAGCTATCGAATCGGTTTTGACCCGATCGTGATAAAATGTCATCGAGAATCGGTTCTTTAAGGGAAGTAATTACGATGAGGGTCATCGAATTACTTCCCTTAAAGAACCGATTCGATGACCTCCATTGGGTGTGCCATTTTGCAAATTCTCCAAAAAGCACAGATTAAATTCTCAATACGTAATGCACAATATATATCATCACATTCACGTAATGTAACACGTGATGCATATATCACATTCACGTAACGTAAACGCTTTAATTACAACACATATATATCATAGTCGCTCACAATATACATCTCAAAAATGCTTGACAATCAAGACATGGACTTCTCTCGATATATATCAAATTGATATATATTATTAATATTGTTCACATATAGACTAGTAGGATGCTTCAGATCTCTAAACTCGCCATCCTCTCGATATAACTTCTAACCAAAGACCATCGCATAAGTGGTCTCGTAAATTGTTGAGTGCTTTGTTTGCCTAAACTCTTTCGGGGATATTGATCTTACGCAAAAGCGAAATGATCAGATTAATTTCAGTTTCAAAATTTCTATGTAAAAGGCTAAGTATATTATTATGCATGTACATATACCTTAGGAAATGGTGTGAGTTGTCGACCACGATGAGCATGTAACGCATGACATAGAAGCCAAGAATGGTCACCGCTGCCTCGTTGATGGCACTGCAAGAAAGAAAAAGAAATTCAGCCCACGAAGATTAGATGTCAAAAAATTAATCATATATATGCTAGGCACTTGTACCTTAAATCGCTTATATTGCGTTGTCTTGCCCCTTTTGTCATCGTATGCCCTCCTTCATCGACATAGTCCGAGAAACCCCTACATACATTAGAGAGCACCATTGAGTCAAAAAATAAACGTAGTTAAATTCCTCGATGTGTTAGGTTTCAATAATGCGCTTACTTACAAGAAGGAGGCTTGATCGCGTATGCCATCGGTCTCTTCTCGATCGAGTTAAATGTGTAGACTGTGTTTTCACTTGGAACGAGGACGAGTAGAACCCAATGGTTGCTTATTAAATAAAATGTAGTGCAAGGAAATAAGTTCACAGATGGTTTTAAGTGCGTACAAGTAATTGAATCGAAAAGTACTACTTACTCCTCGTGGTACGGCAATACAATGAAGTCCTTCTTCGACTCAGCTTGCAATACCCCCTTGATGTAGCTAGCAACGAACCCCGGTTGAAGCCTAGCCATGATCGCAGACACAAGCTCGGGGTCGACAAACCCAACTTCGTGTAGATTCGTCACGGCTCGTTGTCTCATTATCCTGCAACTCGCGTGTTGAATGTGAGAAAATATAATGCAAAATCCTATAAAAGTCATGAGCGCAAGCTATATGGTGTGATACTCACAGCGTCCATGATCGTAAAGTAGAAATATCGACGGCTTTCATTTGGTACACACGAATAGATCCTCAAAGCGACGGGAATGTTCCATTCTCCTCGCGGTGAAAATGTATCATTTTATACTTCACGCTGAAGTCGACTCGACGCTCTTCCCCTTCACCTTATCAAGGTACCATCCATGGAGGAGGCGAGTCCACTTGCTCACTCATTCACCAGGCGATGCAATCAGGGCTTTCCATGCTCGAGGCCTTATAATCATACAGGTGCTCAGGGCTCAGGCCGACTCTTCTTCTCGGGTCAAGGAGTCTCCGAGGTCGGGCAAGGGGCTTTTGGTACCTTAAGGGGCTATGGCCTCTGTCTGGCTTTGCCCTCTTGGCGGAAGGAGTCTCGGAGGCCTCTTGTGGTTGTACTGGAGTCTCGGAGGCCTCTGTGGTTCTACGAGCAGCAGGAGGAGGCGCAAGCGCAGGAGCAGGAGCAGGAGCAGGGGCGGTGTAGCAAGAGAGGATCAAAGCGTGGGAGCAGGAGCAAAGGAGGAGCAGGAGCGGGGAGGAGCAAAGCAGGAGCAGAGCAGGAGCAAAGCAGAGAGGAACCTACAAAGCACGATATATTTAACTTATTGCAGTAGTCTTCGAATGGTAGAGAAGGCGTGGAGGGACTTTTTACCTTGACCAAGACGACACCGTCGTGGGCCACTTGATGAACGACATGCGTGCTTGCCCGAGAGTGGTGATATCTTCGTGGGGGAAATCGAGCACATGTGATAAGAAGTCTTCGTGGGCGTAGTCCACCGCACCTCATGTAGCCCTTCCCCATAGGCCGACCATGCACAGTGTCGGTCTCGTTGCATGGAAATGCAACCCCGCGTGCAGCCTCGACGGGAAATCCATCCTCCGTCAAGATGGTGAGCTGGCACTTCGCAGGCACCTGTAAGAAGTGTACAACTTGAGGAAAAACATTGCGGGAGTTACACTCAGTAGCTTTAACTCAGAAAATTAATTATTACCTTGGTTTGGGACCGGTCAGATCATTTTTGGAACCGCAATGATAGGTCGGGCACGACTTCTCTACGAGTCGAGGGCATCCGCTCGACTGGGAAATCATCGCCATCATCTCGGCCCTCAGCGATCCTCACGCGGCCGCCATCTCCCCCTCATCTCCCTCTTATCTCTTCCTCACGTGCAAAGATCTCCCCTCATCTCCTCCTTAATCTCCTCCTCACCGCTCCCTTAGTGCGTTGAGGCGCCCGCACGCGTGCTCGCCATGACCTTGAGTTGGCACTCGCAGCGTCATCTTGAAAGTAGGACTTCTTCGTGTGTCCCGCCCTACGGCAAGCACGCCCCTTATGGTCGGACTTCCGATCGCAGACGACAGATGTCCTGCGACCCTTGGCTCAGAAGGTCCCTCGTTTCTTTCGCCGGCTTACCTCTTCCGTAATAAGCTTAGTACGAATTAGATTTGAAATACAACAAGTTGGGTCAATTGTATTGTACTAAGTTAGATGTCTTACGATGGTAGAGAATAAGGCATGTATATAAAATACTTACGGACAAAGGGCGTAACTAAATGCAAACGGATAGGAGAGGTCGGCGATGTGAAGATGGCGGCGGCGGTGATATGCTCTTGATCAAGACAAAGCCGGCGCCGCGAAGCCGAGGTACCACCTCGAGCGAGTGGGGTGGGGCGGCTCGCGTCAAGGGCACCGGGAGTGGGGCGGCTGTCGGCGTCGGTGGTGTGGGGGGTGGCGTGGGGCGTCCTTGGCGGCGGTGACGGGCGGAGGCGTCCTCGGCGTCGGCGGCGACGGCTATGGGAGAGGCGGAGGCGGGTTAAGCGCGTGGAGAAGGGTGTGGGGGTGGCGTGGGGCGCTCGGCGACGGCGACGGGCGGGAGGCGGAGGCGGGTTAATGCGCGTGGAGAAGGGCGGCTAGGTTGTTGCTGCAGGAGAAGGGTCATGCAGCGAATGGTTATGGGTAGGGGTTTTAAGAATTGCGTTAGTCATTAGTATCACTCTTTTAAGAAAACCGACATCGATGCTTAATCATTAGTATCACTCTTTTCGTAAACCGACATCGATGCTTCACCATTAGTATCACTTTTTAATAAAACCGACATCGATGCTTTATCATCACTTTTCTAGTAGAACCTCGATGTTAGTCATTAGTATCACTTTTTAATAAAACCGACATCGATGTTTTATCATTAGTATCACTCTTTTAAGAAAACCGACATCGATGCTTAATCATTAGTATCACTTTTCGTAAAAACCGACATCGATGCTTAACCATTAGTATCACTTTTTAATAAAACCGACATCGATGCTTTATCATCACTTTTCTAATAGAACCTCGATGTTAGTCATTAGTATCACTTTTTAAGAAAACCGACATCGATGCTTTATCATTAGTATCACTCTTTTAAGAAAACCGACATCGATGCTTAATCATTAGTATCACTCTTTTCGTAAAAACCGACATCGATGAAGCTTCACCATTAGTATCACTTTTTAATAAAACCGATATCGATGCTTTATCATCACTTTTCTAATAGAACCTCGATGTTAGTCATTAGTATCACTTTTTAATAAAACCGACATCGATGTTTTATCATTAGTATCACTCTTTTAAGAAAACCGATATCGATGCTTAATCATTAGTATCACTCTTTTCGTAAAACCGACATCGAAGCTTAACCATTAGTATCACTTTTTTAATAAAACCGACATCGATGCTTTATCATCACTTTTCTAATAGAACCCCGATGTTAGTCATTAGTATCACTTTTTAAGAAAACCGACATCGATGCTTCATCATTAGTATCACTCTTTTAAGAAAACCGACATCGATGCTTCATCATTAGTATCACTCTTTTAATAAAACCGACATCGATGCTTGATCATCACTTTTCTAATAGAACAACGATGTTAGTCGTCAAGATTACTTTTTTAATAAAACCGACATCGATGTAGTTTATTGCACTATTCCTTTCGGACATCGCAAGTTCTGAATTTTCAGCATTTCATCAAAGAGAGAAAATGCCATAACTTTGTCATACATTGTTGAAATTATTAGAAATTTTGCGTAAACATATTTCAGATACCGCAAAACTTTTCATAAAATAATTTTTTGAAAAAGTGACCTCATTCAAGAAATATGCCAAAATTCATTTTGTAGACATGATTTGTGCGTGAAGCGTAGAAAAGTCAAAACTTTTTCAAATTAATCTGGAATTGTACGAAAATTTCCAGAAATGAACTTTCGACTATTTACAAGCTTTCCCAACAATAATTTCATAAATGGAATTTTCTTTCACAAATTGTGGCACAAAGTGCAAGCATAAAGAGAAATTGCATGCATTTCCATCGAAGCCTCCAAACAGCAATTAATCACCTTGGATTTACAATACTATTTTACATACATTATAATAGTCCATTTATTTACAATATTGCCCTTCATGATGATCTACTCGCATGTAATTGGCTCCAAGTGTGTCGTCATCCCCGCTAAGACAAGCCCCATCTGCAAATGAAGGTATCTCATCGAATTGGTTATACTCTTCTTCATCTACAACATCTTCAACTCCTACGATCCGTCTCTTGCCATGAAGAACGACGTGCAACCTTGGATTGGCGGATCGCAAGACGTAAAAGACTTGAGTTGCTTGTTTCGCAGGACAAACGGATCATCTTTGTAGGCGAAGTCCATCGAGATCCACAATAGTAAAGCCCCTCTTGTCGACCTTCACTCCATGTGGAAGTCGACGACTTACATCGAACAATGGAACTTGGTATATTCCGTAATCGAGCTCCCAAATTTCTTCGATCATGCCATAGTAGGAGTTCATTGCGGTTGGGGAGACTGTTTTGAAAGTGATGATCATCGAGAAAGCATTTATACTCACACCTTGTTTTGGACAAGACTTTGGCATCTTGACTCTCAAATGTAAAAGGTGTAACCATTAATATCGTACTCGCCATGTCTCAGACATTAAATCTTGGTCCGTCACCAACCATTTTACATTCTCAAGAAGGAGACCTCCGCTTTTCTTTGAACCATGTGAGAATCGATCATTGTGTTCTTGTGCGATGGAAAGCTCATCCATTTGTGGATTCTCTTCCGTAATATCAACTTATACCGCTCGATGTATGGGCGAACCTGCGCTTATTCGCAAGATCGTGAAATGCGCCTTGCAATACATATCAAACCTCGGAATCATTAGTTTGGACCCAACGGTTCCTTTACCAAAGAAGTCTGCCTCATGACGAGATACAGAACACCGATTGCTTGCCTTTTACCCGGGTAGTCCACGAAAACTCAATAACCTCTTCACCCCATAACCTTCAACAATACTACCCTCAAAGCTTCAACCGATTCCTCACGTACGACTTTAATATACCCATGTACCTCTCGAACGGATACATGTAACGTAGGAAAGCGGGTCCACATATCTTAATCTCTCTGACAAGGTGAACAACAAGGTGGACCATTACGTCAAAGAACGACGGTGGGAAATGCATCTCAAGGTGACACAGAGTCTGCACCACCTCACTCTGTAAGTTGTCTAGTACATCGGGGTCAATAACTTTGCAGGAGATCGCATTGAAGAAATAACACAACTTTGTGATTGCCAACCTGACATCCTCTGGGAGAATATTTGGATTGCAACTAGGAGCATTTGGGTCATCAAGACATGGCAGTCATGGGACTTCATGCCCAACAACTTCAAATCATCCATAGACACAAGCTTCTTAATGTTCATGAGTAGCCAGATGGAACTTTAATACTTTGGAGACATTTGCAGAGATCTTCTTTCTCCTTCTTGGGACAGGTGTAGCATGCGGCAGGATGTACGGCCTTTTCCATCCTCCTCTATCACCGCAAGTCCTGGGCCCGATTCCCATGTAGGCCATGTCGCGACGAGCATTGACACCATCTTTGGTCTTCCCAGGTATGTTCAGCAGGATGCCAACCAAGTTGTCGCAGACATTCTTCTCAACATGCATGACATCAATACAATGCCGAACATCTAACTCCTTCGAAGACGGTAAGTCCCGAATATTGACCTCTTCTTCCAAATGGTCCTAGGGCCGAGATTCTGACTTTTTCCGATCAACATCGATATCCTCTACACGTGAATATACTTGGCATCCACTCATAGGTGCATGTGCCGAACGGACTTCCCTCTTCCCATCAAATTTGTCATCCATCTTACGGTATCGATGACTTCGAGGTAGAAACCTACGGTGACCCATATACAGTTTTCTTGGAATTCGTGACCATAAACTCTCAATCTCCTCTTCACAAATAGGACACGCTTTGGCTCCTTTCAGATCAGAATTCGCCAAATTACCAAGGGCCGGAAATCATTTATGGTGCAAAATACCATAGCCCGTAGGGTGAAATGCTCTCTTTGTACGCATCCCACACGACCCCCTCATTCCACAATTTTACCAAATCCTCGATCAATGGTGCAAGGTACACATCAATATCATTTCTACTGTTTGGGTCCCGAGATTAGTAATGACATCATGATATACTTCCGCTTCATGCATGTACCAAGGAGGGAGGTTGTAGATACACAATGAATCGCCAGTGTCAGGACGATCGCTCATGTTACCAAACGGATTCATTCCGTCGGTACTCAACCCAAATCTTATGTTCCTCATTTCGCACCAAACTCCTCATGTTTCCAATCGATGTTTCTCCATTGAGCCGAATCGCCAGGTGTCTCACTTGCCATCTTCCTTTCGAGACTCGTAATGCCAACATAACAATTTTGCCTCTCTCGGATTTGCAAACAACCGCTCCAGACGGGAATGATGGGCAAGTACCACAATACCTTGGCGGTGCACCTTTAGTGATGACCTCTTCACCGTCGTTGCCCGGCTCTTCGCTTCTTGTCGTTACGCTTCTCCTTTTGTTTGTCTGGGGCACACCGCAAACTGGACAAACGTGCAGCCCTCGATGTGCGTTAAGACAAGATGCAATCATTCGGACATGCATGTATCCTTTCTATTTCCATTCCCATGGGACATAGTAGCTTCTTCGCTTCATAAATGCTTGTTGGCAACTCGTTTCTCCGAAGCAGATCCGATAGAAGAACTAGTAGTGCATTGAAACTTGTATCATCCAACGGTGTTTTGCCTTGATTCGAACAATGCAAGGACCAAACCCAACTTTGGTGTATTCCGCTTTGCAACTTTGTGAACAATGGTTTGGCATAAATCTTCTATCAAGCTTTTAAACTTTTCAAACTCTCTTTCCATGTAATTACCTCCACATCCCGCAACATTTGCTCCAAATTATCCTCCTCAAACATATCGGTGCAACTCGCCATCCGGTTCCACCGTATCTTCGTTGCATATCGGTGGTACTACCGCCTCCCGTGATGGATCCAACATGTGTAATTCCTCACGGCCACGTCGAATCGTGGTTCTCAATTTGAGATGAGTTGTTAAATCTCCTCGATTGGTGCAATCAATGCAAGGACAATATATGAAGTTTACACCCTCCTCACCATGTCGCCTTCTCGCAATTTTTTGAACTCCTTAACACCCCTCTCAAATTTAGCACTCACACGGCTTTTCCGATACATCCATTCCTCACGGTCCATCTGCAATTAAATTTCGCACAATAAATTAAGGAAAATCGAGCGACAACTAGCTATAGCTATTTTAAATATTGAGACATCATTTCAATTAATATTACCTTTGCAAAATAGTGGACATGTTCCAAGATATATAAATGTACTCACGATCGATACCTAGCTTCTTCCCTGGTTTAAAGCTTCCACCAATTCCCTACATAAGAGACATAAATTTTAACATCAACAATGATATCAAATAATCTAATTATATAGCTAGTGCAAGTTAGCTTGCAAATCTTTCTACTAGCAGAAACAAATCAAGGGTACCAACGATGACTCCTAATCTCTAAATAGGTTAGGTCCTAATCCTCATTCGAGGATATATGGTTAGGGCAAGTTCTAAGCCGTTGTACAACTCAGAGAAAATTTTGACATCTCCCCATCGCTCTCCGGATACACGCCTCGACAACAGTCAAGAGGGTGTGTATCCGGAGAACACCGAGAGACGCCATCAAATCTACTCAAGTTGTACAACACACTCAGAACTTGCTCGAACCATATATCCTCGAATTGTCCAAAACGTGGACAATTCAAGATCGCCGCTTATAAATATGCCCTTTCGCTCAAAGATATTTATAAATAAGCACCTCGAACGGGAGACGAGGTTACGCCGCCTAAACTCTAATAACAGCTACCACATGATAGCAATAATAATTCCATATATATAAACAGAGATCGTGACTACAAAATTAAATAGATATGCGCTTGTCAAATAAAGAGTGTGAAATCTGAAAGCACGTACACAATTCCAAAGGCAACCTAAACTTTATTGACGACATATTGAAATTACCAGAGCAAAATTGAAGGGTTTAAAGAATTGCTGCTCACATTTTGAAGAAAACCGCAATAGAGAGCAAAAAGAGGGAATCTCCTCAAGATAGGGTTTCAATTTTGCCCTCTTAATACCCACCCATGAGGACTTCAAATTTTCTCACCCAACTATTGCTTCCAACCACACAATATGAGCTATTTTCTCGAGTGGCGGCGAGAAATCTCCTCCGAGCAAAAAAGAGAAGAGTTCAAAGGCGAGTGGTATATATAACCTAGCGAGGCACATCAGAATCGGTTCTTTTCAAAGCGACATCGATGTGCACGGCCATCACTTTAGACATAAGCACGTAAGCACATCGAATCGGTTCTTTTCAACAAGTGATAGTGATGTGACGGTCATCACTATCGCTTCTATAAAAAGAATGATAGTGATACCACTATGCACATCGAATCGGCTTCTACTAAAAGTGATAGTGATGTGCACGGTCATCAAAATCGGTTCTTTTCATAGAAGTGATAGTGATGATCACGCACATCACTATCACTTCTATGAAAAGAACCGATAGTGATGATCGTGCACATCACTATCACTTTTAGTAGAGAACCGATTCGGATGTTCCAAAGCTACATCACAATCACTTATAATCTCGTAACCGACATCGATTATTACTAACACCTCCGGGTTACTTATCACAATCGTTTTTTGAAAAACTTAAGAACCGAATCTGATATCGATGATAGTGATGTGTCGCTCTGTAGTAGTGCCACATCTTGATAGCTAGAAATGGGGTACACAGCAAGTCACCAAATCCCTTTTTGGTTGTTTAGATGATACAATAGTTGCTTTACATATCACAAATGGAAAAGAAGATTTTTTTTAAGAAAGAAAATACTTTGGCACCGCTCGGTTTTGTCGGTTCATCAAAAGTCAGAGAGTGGAGGACGTAGCATCATTAACAGATCATAAGTCAGCATAGGTAAGTCATGCCTACCTTTGAAAGGCAAGAACAAGTTTCATTTACCTCATCCGACGATTTTTCACATGAATATGAAGGTCAAAAGCAGATAAATCGGTAATTAGTTCTAATTACCTCCACAAGCGATGTGTTACGAGCTACAGAACTAGCGAATCTTAGTCAACAACACAAGCAGATACATGAGCCACAAAAGATGGTTGTAGGAAAGTATTGCAAATTAATGACAGAAGATCTATCAAAATCTTCTAGGACACCTGCAACACACACACAAAAAGAAGAAGAAAGAATCCAACACCTCTTGAAACTATCCGGCCAAACAGACACACTAGTAAAAGTTCTCCATGTTTGAACGCATGACACACGGCTGAATCCTAGTCGACTTCACATTTCCTCAGATCACTTGTAGTGACCCACATTTTTACATAAATGCAAAAATGAAAATCTCATGTGCATACAGTGCTAGTCCTATGATCAGTAGTTAGCACGTATATTTAAAACAATTGATATCACATTCATACTCTTTATTACAAATAATAAAGGTAATATACACAATAAGATCTTACAATTTAGAGTAATGCAGCGGAAAGAATCAAAAGTCTTGTAGTGTGCCCATTCAACCCTCAGGCAACTGACAAGACATAATCCCTAGAAAAACTCGTTAACATTTCCGAATCCTGCGTCAAATAAGTTTCGTCGAGCTATTCTGATTCTTCACCTAAAAACAACGAATAAGTAAGGGTGAGTACTTGCGATTTCAAAGAAGACTTTTGCAAAACCTACAATATATGCAAAGCCATTTCAAAGGAAAGACTTCTACGGTTAATTTGCATAAAGCCAATTTAAATTGTAAAACGAGTAGTAATTGCAAAACGAAATTTATAAAAGCAAGTTTCACAGATATGAAAATAACAAGTAAAGTAATAGAAACAACTCACAGACCTCTACGACGTGAGCATTGAGTCGTCCATTGCCAATACATGGCTCAAATTTGAGACAAATACTTTCCAACAAATGTATCCAATCCATTTTGAAAATATCAAAACTGCTAACTATGTGATGACTTTACCAAGTGCCCATGACCGCGGGCGCGGCTAATCGATTAGTTTTACACTCTACAGAGGTGTACAGCTTTATCCACAAGAAATGATCAGCCTCTTTTGCTAGGCTATTCGACACACTTTCTTTGGTATGTCGGCAAGGAGATCATAACATAACCGTTACATTACTTAATCCTAACTTTGCACCAGCTCAGTAATGTTAATCCCTTGCTACGATGGTAGGAATACACACCCAAGACATGACAGTAAACCCCGTAATTCATACCACAACACAGGCGGTGAACCCCGCCATTCACACCACAGGCAGTAAACCCCGCCTTCACACATTCCTTCTCATAGCAAGGCATACATCACTGTCTCCAGTCTACCAATGTGCAAAGCTAGTATTAAGGAACTTAATAGGTTATGGCTGTCCCATACCAGCACTTGTGGTTGTACGTATTTCTTGGCCTGAAAACAACCCATAGTTCGGTCCTTAATCTGACACGGGCAATAATCTCCCCTTACACTACATGCAAGTCCATGCATCTCCGGCTATTACCAATAATTGCCCGCATAAAAAATATAGTTTTATTTTCATTTTTAAATCAAAACACCAACCATAAAGAAATGTCATACCCATTATATTGTTGTGTCCAATATTTTTAACCATATCAAAATTTTAGATTCTTTTAGTCATGGCTAAGCATGATATCTAAGTGTGAAGTATCCCATGTTGACACTAGATACTGTCTATCTTATTCTAGGGTTATCAAGGTTCACAATCCATACTTATTAAGGAAGTTCTATGCAGCTACAGGTATAACTACCAGTATCCATAAAGTAACAGTGTATAATGAACATAGCGCATGCAATAAAAACATTTAAGAAAACATTTATAAAACTGGGATCAACATGGTCAAAGGGGGTGCTTGCCTTGCTTATTTGCTGTTTACGACGACGTTGAGGTTGCAGTCGACGATGGAAGTAGTTACGTCGGATTCTACGCGTCGTCCGATAATAATAACATAGCAACATAGCAAATAATAAATCTCAATAAGGCAAAAAGAAAATAGATAGAAAAATTCAAACAAAACAATTTCATGAAACATGTATGGTCTTAACATTTCTTTATTTATGATATTATGTGCTTATGTGAGTCAATTATTTACATATGTATACACTTCTTAACAACTTTTGATTCAAGTATTAATGTGATTTACTTCATGAGTTATATTTCGTATTCTATAATTCCATAATACTATAATCATGTATTTTATTATTTATATCTTGATTCCTAAAGCTATTAATTGTTTTGATTGATTTTGGACTACTTTCTTACTATATGCGATAACATGAATATTTCCTATAGTGAACCCTAACTATTTTTGCATATTCAGGGTTCCTAATATCATAAGGATTCTAACAAAATTTATTTTATTTAATTTGAAGTTTATTTGCGAAATTCTATGTACAACATATTTTTAATTTCATTCTTTAAATTTAAATTTAAATTATACACAGGGTTTAACTTCAAAATATTTTTGCATATTCTGAATCTACATGAATTTAGATTAATTTAGGAATTTATTTCATTCAATTTAGACTGTTAGTTCAAAAGTGATAATCATTTGAATGTTTTCGGGTTTAATAAATACTGAAAAATGGATAATTTACCTAATAAGGAAAGTACGCTTTCTCATGGAGAATACGCTTTCCAATTTTAGGCTGGACCGAATGAGATACTGGCAGGTGGGCCCCACCTAGAAGAGACAAAGAACGGCTCGGGGATCGACATGGAGGGCTCATTGCTTGTGATGGATCGAGAGCGAGGAAGGTGCATCCGAGGCTCACTAGCGGCGGAGCATGGCCGGAGCGGCGGAATGGATACCACGATGAGCACCAGGGCATCGATGCACATCCGAGGGTGGTATTGGTTTGACCGGAGATGACCGGAGACGACGCACCACCGAGAGCCAGCGGTGGCGTCCATGGCCGGCAAGGAAAGCTTGAGAATCACCGCTTCACTTGCTTCATTTTCACCGGATAAAGTATCAGTGAGTTACCAGAGACATGATTTTGAGTTTTTATTGAAGAATTTACATGCGGGGATGAGCTACCACCGTGCGCCATGAGCAGAGGAAGGAGGAGCTCGGGGCGACGGTGCTCTGGGGAAGATGAGCGCAAATTGGCGCCGGGGATGAACTCTATGGATCATGAGGGTGCTTCGGTGTTGATGGTTTGGATTGATTTGGAGTATAGAGCTTCGCGTGATGATTATCCCCATTTCGGGTTTCTGCCAGACTTGGAGAAGAAACGGCTGGCTTGCGCATGAGGAGTGGCTCAGGGGAAGGTAAATGAGGCTTGTGATGATTCCTGGAGATAGCTGCACTGGTTTTTGTAGTGGAGCCGAGATGGTTTGGCAGTGGTCTTGAGTGAACGAGGAATGGTGAGGCGGTGCGGGAGTTCTGGCGATATTTGCAGTGGCAGCGAATTCCCAGTGGAATGTTTGCCGTGGCAAGGATTGGCAAGGGCTGGCAGAGAGGAGCACGGCAAGTTTGAGTTACAAGCTTGTGCTGACCTTGTGCCGTGGCAAGGTTTGAGCGGACGAGAGTTTGTCGTGGCAGCGATTGGGCAGAGCGGGGGAGTCGGCCGAAGGATTTCACGATTGTTCAACGCACAGCAGAGGCGTAGTAGCCAAGGCAGCAGCGTGGCAGAGGTGAGTCAGGGGTGATGCATCGGGGTGCGGGTTGCGGCACGGAAAGGACAAGCCAGAGAGGTGGTGGAGCTCTGATCTTTTCTGCGAGAGAGAGCTGGCGCTGAGAGGAAGGAGAGGTGAGGGAGAAGGGCTGACAAGTGGGCCATGGGGCCACTCGGCAGGGAGAGAAAGAAGAAAAGCTGGACTGTGGCTGCGCTTGGATGGATGACAAGTGGCAAACCTACGGTCAGGATTTGAACAGCACAAAAGGCAAAGTAGAGATTGGCTTGTTCTACTGATTAGGATTGCCAAACCGACTCAAGAATTTACAAGACTTTTTACAGAGGTTGGCCAGGTGAAGATAAGGGTTCAAGTGAATTTTCAAATAAAAACTCATTGTATATATTTTATTAAGATTCTGACAATATATATTGCACAAATTTTCCAATTCGGTTTTTGATTTATTAAAGTGTCCCAATGATTTTATTTATTTTTGAAACTTTGTTTTTCAAATTTATTTAATCTATCAATACTCCTGTAAAATTTTAAGATTTTTATCGTTGATATTTAAATTATAAAAATTCTGACATTGCTATTTTCAGCTTTATTGATTTTATTTTAAAAGCAAAGGCTCAAGAAAATCCAATAATTCAAGAAAAACCAGGAAATGAACATTTCAAATTAAAAATCACATTTCAATTTCATTCTTATAGTTTATTTGCTTTGGAAGAAATGGTTTTTAATATTGCTATTTATCATTTTCTTAAGATTGGAATGCATGAAAATAAGGAAAAGATATTATTTTAAATCAAAATTTTGATTCCAATTGAAATTTTTATTCAATTATATTTTTAAATTTAAAATTTTCTATTGTTCCTATTTTGGAATTTTTCAGGATGTTACATCACTGACCCTTGCAGCTAGTCCACTCTGACTTTTACTGTGGAGCAGAGCAAATTATAAACCGAGTAGTAGCAACAACAACGAGAACGAGACGAAACAAAACACAACAAGATCGAAGGAAAATATCCCAAGTCATATTCTCCGAAAAAGTCGCCATGCTATGCTTTTGTTCCACTGTCCTGTCTGTCTCGTTACAATACTCCAAAAGCTAGCAGCGCCGCACGCAGCTGGCGCTCTCCCCCGCTTATATAAGCCCTCCGGCGCCAGCCATCTACTTCTCCATAGTTTGCCTAACTTCACAAACAAGCTAGACGCGTACTAGATAGACTACTTATCTATCTATATCTCTAAGCTTAATTACATCGCCATCTCGTTCTGTGACGGACCGCCCTTTTCAGGGGGTGCGTATAAATACCTTTTGCCTACCTGGATTTTACTGCAGTAACCAAGATACATTGCTTGATAAAAGAGCAAATACTGAACATTTTATTTTGATGAAATAAGGGCCTAACGCCAAGGTTTTACAAAAGGTGCGGTGGCACGAATACATTCTGTAACACCCACGTAAAAGGCTTGAGCAGTTAGATCAAGGCCTTCGAAAACCAATTAACATCGTCATCTCAGGTCTTACTGAAATCGCCAGCTTCAATTGAAATCTAAAGAGGGGATTGGGAGCAAGGGTGAGTACACAACCGTACTCAACAAACCACACGGAAATTCTGAATATTACATGCAGGGATATTCAAAGGTAGGCACAGGTTTAAGTATTGCAGATACAAGTTGTAAACATCAATTTTATTTTACATTTGAAACACAAACCATAAATAGCAATATATCATGGGGGTTATCTTGCAAAGTTCACTTCTACGACAAGTTTTAATTAGAATGCTACAGGGGCGCAGTTACAGGAATCACCCTAAATTAACTCAGCTTCATCAACCGGAAGCACGGCGTATTCGAATACCATTGATATCACTCTGCAGAGGTGCTCAGCTTTACCCACAAGATATCTACGGTTGTTAGTGCCACTATAGATCAACACACAACTTTTATGCATGCGGCCGGACCGAGACTATCATAACGTTTCGTTGAATTTCCCCTCTTTAGCTCCTACCCAGTAGGCTGCTTGGGTCTACAGTACCCCAGGATCCCACGGGCCAGGATGGGATTTGCGCCTCGTTACAAAGTGGACACCCTCTGTTAGAAAATCGCGAATGTCCTCTCCATTCCGTTTCACCCCTCCCGTTGCTACCCCGTCTACCAAAAAGACCGGGGTCTCGCCTGTAGATATTCCGAGGGGAAATACACGTACTGAGTTATGTTGGACCAAGTCAATGAGGTTGGCCGGCCCAACTTGTGGTTGAGCGGGATCTGAAGTTATTTACGTTGCCCAAGACATCGGTCCTTAAATGCCAAAGACTCAGCCAAATGACATACCACAATACATTGGTACCAACTATACCACCACCACATCACATCCATTGGCTTCGTCATCGGTTGGGGATTGGGCCGGCATCCATCTTCCGTGGTCCGCCCAATGCTGTCCCCCGCACCGTAGCAATTTTCTAAAAACCAAAATCAACCAAGCCATCTCTCGGAGATTTTGAGAATTTGTCTAAAAGTAATAATTGTATGAATTGCTACATCTACGAGGGTTCAATATTTTATAGGAAAAAGTGCCGAATTGGTCCTCCAACTATACCCGCTAGACCACTTTGGTCCCTAAACAGCAATACCGGACTTGCGGCGTCCTTCAACTCCCAAAACCGTGCTTGTGATTAGTCCTTTGACCCGATCAAATGGCGGTTTTAGCCCACACAACAACACTGTCAGATTTTTAAACAATTTTACAGGCTTGATAATGATCTGACAATTTTATGGTACCATTATTAGTAGTTTAGGATCATACATAAAAATTTTAAAAATAATTTAACATCATTTTTATCTTTAAAAATCAAAAACAGAATAGACATAATTGGGACAGTAAATTTGCTAGATTTTTCTAAATTTTCTCGAGTGTGATCATTATCTAAAATTTTTATGACAGATTAGAAATTTCCTCAGTACCATACTATAAAAGTTTCAAAAATTTCAACTTTATTTGTTTTCTCAATAAAATCTTTCAATGCAGTAAGCACTAAACTTAATTTGTTATATTATATTTCAAAAATCAAACAGAGAAAGAACATAAAGTTGAAATTTTTTGAAAATTTTATAGAATGGTACTGAGGAAATTATTAATCTGTCATAAAAAGTTTAGATAATAATCACACTCGAGAAAATTTAGAAAAATCTAAAAATTTACTGTCCCAATTATGTCCATTCTATTTTTGATTTTTTAAAGATAACAAATGATGTTAAATTATTGTTAAATTTTTTTTATATGATCCTAAACTACTAATAATGGTACCATAAATTTTTCAGATCATTATCAAGTGTGTAAAATTTTTTAAAAATCTGACAGTGTTGCTGTGTGGGCCAAAACCGCCATTTGACTGGTCAAAGGACGAACTGTGCACGGTTTTGGGAGTTGAAGGACGTCGCAAGTCCGGTATTGCTGTTTAGGGACCAAAGTGGTTCAGCAGGTATAGTTGGAGGACCAATTCGGCACTTTTTCCTATTTTATATCCTAAGGTTAAATAGGAATTAAGGCATAACAATGAGTTTAGTATTGGGTGGTATCTAATCATGTCATTCGAAACTACCACATTTCTTAGTTCCAAAATAGCAGTAAAATAATGCAATACAGAAGATACATAAATATACTGTAATGGAATTTGGTTCAACATGTTCAAGGAGTGTGGCTTGCCTTGCGGATTCGAGGGTTCGCCTAACGAGAAAGTGTCGACGTTGTGTCTGGCCTCGGACGACTCTTGCTCCAGGTACGGCTTCAACGTCTGCTCCAAGAACTGCTCCGGCTCTGAGATTCGTGCCAACGGTTGCGTCGATGTCTGGTCTAGCGCGAGAAAATGCAAACAATAAATAAACAAACAAATAAGAACAAGGAGGGAAAATCGGAAAAAGAATCAGAGAGAGAAAATGGCCGGAACAGGGTTTAAGGGCATTTTGGGAATTTTCTGGACTTGATATGGCAGAACGGAGACCGTTTTTGGATTCAGTGGCTCGAGACGGTCAAGAATATGTATTTTTGGCATTTTTTGATTTTTTTTTGGAATTTTCTGGAATTTTAAATTGAGTTTTCGGATTTTAAATAAATTAAAATCCGAAAAGAAAATGGAAAGGGGAACTGTGCTGGTGGGCTGCACAATGTGCGAGAATTTGGCCCACGGGCGTGCGAGTAGATGGGCTGGCCCATTGGTGCGCCTGAGCGGCTGACAAGCGGGACCCGGGCTTGTGGTGAGAGGAGGGTCAAGGGTGATACGGGGCATGGAAGCGTGAGGGGAGCGCTGATGGGTGGGGCCGAGCCGGTAGAGAGAGAAGCCGGCGGCGAGGCGATCGTCAGAGAGAGGGACGCCGGAGGTGGGGGAGAAGGAGGGCGACCTGGCGAACGGCGCTTCGCGGGGAGGAACGGAGGGGCGGGGGAGGGAAAGGAGCTCGCGGCGAACTCGACGGTGCGCGAAAACGATTGGGAGAGTGAGTGTGGAGGCGGGGCGGCGAGCGGGCACCGGAGCCGGAGAAGGAACGCACGGAGCGAGCGAATGGCTGCGTGAGGGAGAGAAGGAGCGTGCGGGAAAGTCGTGGGAGCTCACTGTGATGCTCGGGGTAAGAAAATGAGGGCTCGGGCAAGTTTCTATGGCCGGATTTCACGAGAAGAAGTGCGGCGGCGCGGTGTAGAAGAACGGCCGGAGCCGAGGAAGAAGAAGTTGGAACTGGCGATTCGTTGCATGGCTCGGTGGAAGGGTTAGCGGGAAATGGAGAGGGAAGCACGGGGAGCTCGGGAGGCTTACCAGTGAGGGCTCGACGTGAAGGGAACGGCCGTGCGAGCTCGGTTTTTATAGCCACCGAAGGGAGGAGAGAGGGGAGCGGCGGAGGGGGTGCTTGAGTGGTGATTAGACCCAACGAAGCAGAGGCGGGTGCGGGATTGGGCGGGCGTTTGGCGCAGCGCAGCAGAGGAGCAGAGCATCAGCGATTGGGCGAGACGGCGGCGGCACGGGATTGGCGAGCTGCGCGGCGGAGCAGAGAGGCTGCCATGGGCCTGTGCGACGGCGATGGGATGGAGCAGCGCGATGGAACGGGTTGAGCATGATGATGCGGCGACGCAGAGGTGCAGGGCTCCGTTGGTTGGGCGAGCAGACGGCGCCAGAGGATTGGGCAGAGGGCGCGGCGAGTGGACGGGCGCAGCGAAGAAGACGGGCATGGTCGGGACGATGCGCAGGGTGGGCTGGGCCTTCGACGCGTGCGGGAGGGGGACAGGCCGCGCGAGATTTGGGCCGGGACGTGGAGAAAGCGGAAACGGGAAAGGCGCCAGCGCGAGGAGAAAACGGGACCGCCCGAAAAGGAAAGCGGGGAGGGGGAAGAAGGTTACCCGAAGCGGAAAGTTTTCAAATTAGACCACATAAATTCGAAATAAATTCGGGAAAATCCAAATAAATTCCAGATAAATAGCAAAGGCCAAATTAAATTCATTTTTGAAATTTTGAGGTTATTTCACGTTCTGCCATGGAGGTTGATCACCAGAGAGAGATGAGCAACGACGGCGAGATGACCGGAAATGGCGTCTTCGCGAGGTGCTGGCTGCGGGCGCGCTCTCGGCTCGACAAGTCGACAGGCTTGGGTGTTGGGTGGCCGGGTTCGCCGGGAAGGTGGCCAGGATCGCCAGGGACGACCCGAGGCGCGTGGCGCACTCGCTCAAGGTCGGTCTGGCGCTCACGCTGGTGTCCATCCTCTACTACGTCACGCCGCTGTTCAAAGGCTTCGGGGTCTCCACCATGTGGGCCGTCCTCACCGTCGTCGTCGTCATGGAGTACACTGTCGGTACGTGCGTGTGATAAAGTCGTAGATTAAGATATATGTGTGTTTATATACGCACACGTACGTATGTGTACAGATTTATATGATGCTATTGCTCAGTACGCGCGCATGTCTGATGTGTATCTATGACAAAGGTGGCACGCTAAGCAAAGGCTTGAATAGGGCTTTCGCGACGCTGGTGGCTGGGTTCATCGCCGTCGGAGGTCATCAGGTAGCAAACCGCTTGTTCGTCCTCTTGCTAGGTACGCATGCATGCATGTTTTCCAACCTTTTCATGGTGGCAAATCTAGGATTTTAAGTTAAACTATACCGAACTAATACTATAATATACAATTCGGTAAAATCTAATGAACAATTTGGTAAACAACTACAAATATTATTGAGAAATTCGGTATACGAGTATAAAATAACTAGAAACATGATAATACAAGTATAAATTACAATATAAATAGTTCGAATATTTTAAGTATGAAATATGCATAAAAGAAGCTTACGCACCTACAATAGTTCAAAGAATACAATATTACTTCTTGTCCTTTTTGTCTAGCCTTCGCCTTCTAATAGCCATGAAACTCTTGATTATATCATTTTCATCAATTTAGAAGAAAATATCTTGCTCAATAAACATTTCCGAAAAAGAGATGCAATGTTTCCGGAAAAGAGATGAAACAGCAACAGCCTTCTTTGCTTCTCGTTTTGCAATGTTTCTGGAAACGAGATGAAGCAGTAGTAGCCTTCTTTGCTGCATGTTTCCGGAAAAGAGATGCAATGTCCCCGTTCCTCTTCATAATTCAACAACTCTATAAACAAAAAAGCAATGCATTAACAAGCAACTCTCTAGTCTCTAGCAAAGTAGCAATTATATTTGTTTCTACTCTATAAATCAACTAGCAGTCTTACACTCAAATCATATGTAGAATCGATATACACTAATATAGCAATCAGAGGAAGGGTGAATGATTACGCGGAAGCTAAAACAAATTTTATTGATTCTCAAATCACCCCTAAACAAATTATAAAAAACTGCTTCGGTTTCAGCAAAAACAGACTGACACATGTTAACTAAAATAATAATTTTTGAAGATCCAACTGTTGGAATGATGTGAAATTTTAACTGTAGAAACTAGATTCAATTTTGAAACTAACCCAATAAGAATCAGCTCAATCGGATCTACAGATCTAATGTTATGACCTTCACAAGCTGACTATATAAGATAATAACAGCATTTTAGACTGTATTGGACCGAATCTACAGGGTATACCGTGGCCCACCCAGCATACTCTGTAGATCTGCCCCCTGTGCCCCCCTCTCTCTCATAACTCATTTCTGCTGATTCATGATGTGTGCGGTGAAGCTAGGCATGCAGATTGTTAACTTATTTGTGTGCATGCACTCATTTCCGTTAACTCATCCCCGTGAAGCAAGCTACGTGCACTCATTTCCGTTAACTCCCTCCCGTGAAGCTAGCTGCATGCACTTATTGGTTGTGGAAGTACATACTCCCGGTAGTACAAAAAAACCTCTTTTTTATTAGTTTATCATTGTCGGTTCAGCTAGAACCGGCAATGATAACACTTTCATTGTCAGTTCATAAGCTAGATCAGCACAAATGCTCGACCGAAGAAGAACTAGCAGTGACAGTAATTTATCACTACCGGTTCTGAAAAAATCGGCAATGATACTATTACTGTCGGTTCTTTTTAAAAACCGGCAGTGATAAGTTATTATCATTGTCGGTTCTCAATAAGAACCGGCAGTGATAATGGAGAAAGTATCACTGCCGGTTCGAAATCCGAACCAGCAGTGATAATAGTATCATTGCCGATTCAAAATCCGAATAGGTAGTGATAATATTTTTGAAAAATCATAACTTTTACATACGGAGTCGGATGGAGACAAAATTTATATGAAAATTGTAGCTCTCGATGAGATCTACAACTTTGTAGTTGACAACTTTTTTATTTAAAGTCATTTAGATATCCAAATAATTGTTGAAACTTTCGGATATGAAGGGATAAAAGGAAAATATATCTTATAGTAGTTGAGAAGTGTGTATTAGGTGAAATGGTAAGAAGAGTTCACGTGAAGTAGCAGGTCTCGGGTTCGAACCCTAGCAATCGCACGAGTGCGTATTTCATGCGAAAACGGCATGACTTGTGACTTGCGATATGCGCAACCGTGCGTAGTAGTAAATATAGGTTGGTTCAGGTGCAAATAATTTTTTTTATTTTATCAAGTGATTTTTGGATTTACACTATCACTGCCAATTCGTATACAAACCGGCAGTGATACAGACTATCATTGCCGACCAATTACTATCGGTTCCAATATCCGGTAGTGATGCCAGTTTAGAAATAACAGTGATGTGGTGTATACACTCTCTCTCTCTATATATATATATATATATATATAGAACTACTATTCTGTAGCCATGTGTAGTTTAAGCAATACTATGTGTCGGTCGATTTTGCAGTTCGACCGAGTTGAGCGTTCCACTAATTAGCGTTATGGAATTTGCAACCGAGCCATGGAATGTTAATCGTCCAGAATTAATGCATGTATGTGTGTGATCGAGAGATGCAAAGACATATACATGAATTTGATATTCGCATGTCCGATTCAAGAACAAATTTCACTGTTAGATTACTAATGACTAGAGAAACAACATAATATAAGTCTCACTAATAAACGTTGTATAAATCAAATTTTACTGTCAAATGTATATCAATTTACTACTGAATGATAGTAAAATCTATGTATACCGATAGTAACATCTATATATACGGATAGTAAAATCTGTTTTTATGCGCCAAGACTTATATCATTGTATTGCTCTCATCGTCAATAAGCTATTGATGAAAACGGTTTATGAATCAGAGCTGTCAATAAAAGGTTATGACTAAATAAAAAAACATACTCATGTATAAATTACAAATTTTTGCATGCATGTCTGTGACCGAGAGATACAAAGATGCGTTTTCTAGTTATACCTGAATCTAATTTTTATTTATTTTAACCATAACTTTTATTCACAGCTCCGATTCACGAACGAATTTCACTATTAGATTACTAATGATGAGAGGAGCAACATGATATAAATTTTACTGCCAAAATGTACATCAATTTACTACTGTATGATAGTAAAAGCTATATATACTGATAGTAACATCTATATATACGGATAGTAAGACTGTTTTATGTGCCGAGACTTATATTAGTGCGTTGCTCTCGCTGTCAGTAAGCTACTGGTGAAAACGGTTTGTGAATCAGAGCGCTATTAATAAAAGGTTATGGCTAAATAAAAAACGTTGTAACGAATGAGTTCTTACTACCATTTTACCGAATGTATCATAACATTTTACTATCGCACAGGCTGCTGAACCTCTGATATGATAGTAAAATCTATGTATACCGATAGTAACATTTGTGTATACGGATAGTAAAATCTGATTTTTGTGTCCAGACTTCTATCAATGTGTTGCTCTCGTCGTCAATAAGCTACTGGTGAAAATCGTTTGTGAATCGGAGTAGTCAGTAAAAAGTTATGGCTAAATCAAAGAAAAACATATTCACATACAAACTACGAAGCACATTTATTAGTTGGCGTGTATGTGTTCATAGCAAAGTTTGCATTCATACTGGCTTGTTCAGTGACACAGGGTTACGGCTCGTGCGTAGAATAGCCTAAACCGTATGTATATATATGTATGTATGTATGTATGTATGTATGTATGTATATGTATATACATACATATATATATGTATGTATATATATAGATATATATGTGTATATATAAATATATATGTGTGTGTGCATATATGTGCATATATACATATATGGGAAAGTATATTGTGAAAGTAGGTATATGGTGAAATCATGAAAGTAAGTAAATAAAGACATTGAATTGAACTTGAATTGTTCTGATCTAAGTAGAATCCCACCTACTCATTTAAACATGTTTTACACATAACTCCCCAAAAAATTACAAAATTCCACACCTTAGGTGGAGGAGGTGAGATTCCACCTAGATCTGAACTATTTAAGTTTGATCCAACGCCCCTATTTGATTACTTTCATGATTTCATGATATGTCTACTTTCATCGTATACTTCCTCTACACACACACATATATACATATACATATGCATATGTATGTATCTGTGTATATGTATGTGTATGTGTGTGTATATGTGTATGCGTGTGTGTATATATATATGTATGTGTGTATATGAATACATAGTTTTTAGAATATTTCAAATACCTTTATATATGAATATAAAAAGAAGTATGTCTAAAAAAAATATACATACCACTTTTGAAAAAATGTAAATACCACCTAGCTAGTTCTATATACTCGTATAATATCGTACATACCCTCCGTTGTTCGAAATATTCCTTACATTGTGAGATACAACATAGGGAGTAATTACTCTTGGGAGTAGAAAAGAGGCTTCCTACATATGTACATATATATATATATATGTGTATATATATGTGTGTATGTATATATGGGTTCCAGAGTCCTTCTGTATATTCCTTTTAAAAATTATATAAATATTAAAATATAAAAGAAAGATAAATAGTGGTTACTTATATCTTCACTTACTTCAAAATTTATACAACTTATATTAAAATCATATACAAAAAGCACCTCTCAAGGTTCGTATGGTATAGGAAAAAAAGACCATAGAGTACAACGTAGTGCGTGCAATATGCCAGATGTTGCTAGGGGTGAAAACGGTCGGATGCGGTCGGATATTACTTTTTCTGTATCCTAACCCATATTTTTTTCCTAAATTCGGAACCGGATACGGGCTAGCCAGATTCGGAACCGGATACGGACTAGGATTCGAATTATTCGGGATATGGATATGAGATAGATTCGGGTCGGAAACGGATAAAGATATACAGATAATGCACGCATATATAGAGTAATATACATTGAATTAAAACTATACGAGTATATGACAATAGTAACTAATGATATATCAATCAAACTCAACAAACGTCGTAGAAAGAATATGCTACTTAACAATCAATAGAACCAACTAATTGTTAATATAAATGGGCCGATATGGAAAAATATAGTGAAAATAGGATGGGCCTTGCTGATATCTGAATATCCGATTCGATATCCGAATAGGAAAAATCTGGATATCTGAATATCCAGATGCCGTCCCGGATTTACCGGATATTGGTTGCTCCGGATCCGATCTCGAATCTGGATTCAAGTATCCGGATCCGGTCCCGGATCCAACTGGATCATAAAATCCGGTCCCGGATCCGATCTTGACCGAATCCGATCTCAGATCGGATGGAAGATATCCGATCCGTTTTCATCTCTAGATGTTGCCATGCAAAAGCAGGAGCTAGCATATGTGCACCTACTTTTTGAAACGAGAAGATGACTAGTACATATATACTTAGCTAATTACGACGACGCTTTCTTAACGCTGGTTATATATTCGTGGTACTGTAGCATCGGCGGTGACGTTCTCCCGCTTCATGCCGGAGATCAAGGCGCGGTACGACTACGGCGTGACCATCTTCATACTGACCTTCAGCCTGGTGGCCATGTCCAGCTACCGCGTCAAGGAGCTCATCCAGCTCGCGCACCAGCGTTTGTCCACCATTGTCGTCGGCGTCTTCACCTGCTTCGGCACAACCATCTTCGTCTTTCCCATCTGGGCCGGCGAGGACCTCCACAAGCTCGCCGCCGGCAACCTCGACAAGCTGGCGCAGTTCCTTGAAGGTGCAGAGCAGAAAATTGATTTTTTTTAGCGCCTCACATCAGTATGTGCTGCCATGCATGCATTCCAACATATATTCCATGACAAAGATTCGCGCACATTCATGTCATTCCGGTTTAACTAACATAATTGTAACTTTATCCTACTTTACTAATGCAACATGATGCCGGTTAATCTCAAATAGAAGGCTCGACTCCAAAGGAACAATAAACTCTCTGACTCGAAAAACTACTGTGGGTTATACCTTTTTCACTATTCCTAGTGTCCGGGCAAATTATAAATATCCCTGGTTATACATGGACTCTGCACTTCTGCAGCAGCTCCATAGTTGATACATGGCAGTAGCACCTGTAGCCAAACGTGCATCCTGTACAGAAAAATTTGGACAGAATTACTGACAGGCAATCGACCAAATTTGCTGATAAAACCTGGGACCAACTGACTGCCATAGAATGGCATCGATCTATGCCAGCAAAATTCATTCCAAAAAAAAACTTATGGAATGGAAAAGTAGTAAACTGTATCATATAGTACACGCACATATATAGACTTAAACAGATTCCAAAGTGGAGATTGAAAACTTTGTACATGTACGCAGGAATGGAATTTGAATGCTTTGGAGAAAACGCTACGAGTGAAAACTTGGAGGGAAAAGCCTTTCTCCAAGTGTACAAGAGCGTTCTCAATTCGAAGGCCACTGAGGACTCTCTGGTAAGCTTATTTTCAGACAATATGCTTAGTGCCAAAGCACCTACAAACACCTTCAAAAAAGATAGCTCGTATAAGCATTGCAGTTTGTGTAATATTATCCCCAAAAATGCAGTGCGCTTTTGCCAAATGGGAGCCTGGTCATGGCAAATTCAGCTTCCGACATCCATGGAGCCAATACCAGAAGCTCGGAGCTCTTTGCCGCCAGTGCGCTTCTTCCATGGAGGCTCTGGCTTCCTATGTTATCACACACACAAAATCTCTGGTAATTACAAATTCTCTCCATTTCATCATCAAAAAGACAATGGAACCAAGTGACCAACTGTATTTTTCTTATCACAGAATCCTGAAGCCAATCCAGAGCTATCTTTTAAGGTTCGAACAACATGCGGTGAAATGAGCTCGCAATCTGCTAAGACGCTTAGAGAGCTCGCAACAGCAATTCGAACGATGACCGTACCATCTCCAACCAACAATGCCTTGGCTGCAGCCATCAAAGCTGCAAAAGGCCTCAGAAGCGAATTATCAGAGGATGCCACTCTGTTGCAAGTGATGCATGTGATCGTTACTGCATCACTTCTCTCAGACTTGGTTACACAAATAAAGAAAATTGCAGAATCCGTTGATAACCTAGCCCGACTTGCTCACTTCAAAAACCCAGACAAAACTTACAAAGATGTGGTTATCAACATTGCGAGTTGACAAAGAGGCAAACTTCTGTCAGACATGTTGTTATTCTATACGGAGCATAATCACATCGAGAACATCAGTATTAAATGGGATAAACTAGTATGGTGTACAATACTATATTGTGCATACAGCAAGTGATTAATTCCTCGATGCTATAGAAGTAATTATGATGCTTAATTGTGATAATAAAGCATTGCAGTCTTCCAGACACATGTACAATAAAAGCTACTATCCACGTATAAACATAAATGTACCTCTCAATCTTTTCAGGGGAAGAATGTACCTCTCAATGTGTTGCCGCACCAAAGAAAACATTAAGTCAACAATCATGGTTCCACAGTATCCTTTTGGAAGATCATTTTAGAAGCTGTGAAGGCAACAACAGATTCTCCTTAAGTTCTCGAAGCAAAATAAACATGAAGCTCATAACAAACTGGATTTTTATGGCAATACCTATCTACTAGAAAATGATCAGCACAACTCACCAAAGTTTGCCAATATTGTCCTATTCTTTTACTCGTTTTTCTAGTTATACAGTCTTCCCAAAATTAGTGTGTGTTTGGTAGAGCTCCAGCTCCACCAGATCCGTAGAGCTGTAGCTATGAGTACATTAAGAGTGTTTAGTTGGATCATCTTGTTTACATTTTAGATCCAAAATATAAACTTAATTCATTTTATTTTAGCCTACCAATTTTAGATCTCAGATGAAGTTGGGATCTGGAGCTCTACCAATCATGCCCTTAGATAAGTGGTTGATTGGAAGACGATATGCTGATAGGTGGTAGTGTCTCTATAGTTGCCAGTGCGTTTTGTTAAGACAGTTATACTGTGTTGTATCTGTCTTCTGTTGTATTTGTTACTTTTGTTGTATCTTTTGTAACAACCTAACAGCGGAAGTCCTAATTGTTAGGATTTTCTGTTTCTCGGATCTACTACAGTTCAATCTAGCAGTATATAAGAAATACAATAGGTGCAGCACTGGGTGTGCGATTGCTTCCAACTCTCTCTGATCTTTCACAAACATTTTAGCTCATCTGCTATCAGTTTTTGGACAACAGTGATGAGTTTGGAAAATTGGTGATAGATGAAGAAATTAGTTAATTGAATTCTGCAGTTTGCACTGTCAACCATTACTAGGAACAACGTTGTTAAGGAAAAAGTACTATAGACTGCCTTTTGAGTACAAAACTTTCAAAAAGGAGATAATATGTCATAACCATAGCAATTTCCCTCAGAAGTACATTAGTTGCTTTCTATGTAATAATATGTTCCAAACTATGTTCTATAGTGTTGGCTTTGCTCAAACTTCTAAGATGAAGGAGAAGGATAATATAATAGAGAATTTTTACTGTGCACTACCATGGTAGTATATAGCGGTAGTAGAAATTAGATCTGACCGTTGATTTGTCAAGGGCATTCTGGTTTTTTGGTTTTGAAAATATGAAGATTTGCAAGGGTATAAACGGCTTTTCGCGTTGAATGTTATCCTCTTCCGTTTCCTATCTTTTTTTACCATTATACCTCTCCACGGGTTATACTACTCATACTACACATGGTAGTATAGTCAAATCTAATCTAATCGCAGCCTTTGGATCTAAAGAAATGGACGGCCCATATTCATTGTTGTGTATTGTAAAAGAGCTCATATAATAAGCAAGGTTTATTCCCCTCTATGTTATTTTCTGCCATAGGTATAGCAAATTTGTCACAATTTTAAGCTAAACAGAGTAGCTAGCTCATGTACCAACTGGAACAAAAAAAGATCGGACGGTAGGTGACATGTCCAGGAATCGACCGGAGGGTGCACTAGCCCCCATTTGCCATATGCAAGGCGAGAGCAAGTGTACGATTAAGCTAAACAGAGTAGTTGGAACGTCTGCTACCTCTGCATTCCCAAATTCCAATAATCCGATGGTTCCTAGCCATATGTAGTACTAGTATGTAATTAAGTACAGCATACATCCTGCATTCTTGTATCGATATACGTATGATGCCTGCAGCTGGATCTGATCTGCACTGTGTGCTTGTGAACTGTTGTGCCCGAAATCTTCACTGATGACAGTTGACACCGGTGACCGAACTCTCTCCTTAACCTGTCAATTACTATGCCCAAATTCTATATTATTGAACTAGGGTGCTTGCGTGCTGCATCACTAAACCCCAAACCTCAGGATCGATCTGCATATAAATTATGAAGTTTCTGGGCATTTTAAAGATGTCACCCTCGTGCAGCTTCTTTCGTGTGCCACTTTTGCCCCCACTTCTGTGCAGATGTAAATGGAAATTCCCTCGGCTCTTTTAGGCGCGTATTTACTGAGCCAATTCTCCCTTTTTTGCGAAAGAGACGGCCTCTCACAATTCATTGTGACTCAGAACACTACATAGAAATGAAACAAATGATCCAAAAACTCTTCCACAACTTTTGGTCATTAACGCTTTTTATACGAAAGCCTTTGCTAAAAGTTCTCCAGTAGGAGTACAATCGTTATCCAACAGGAGTACTGCAAGGGTTCCAAATTTCGTTTATTTCGGATAAAATTCAAAAGAAAAATTCAAATCCAGAATTTTTGGATCGAATTTTGGGCGAAACAAAATTTCGGACGAAATTGCCAAAATTTTGGCAAATTTTAATTAAACAAAAAATAGTACAAACGATGTCCAAAAATTTTGCATTTTTTATGGAGGTTCCTGACACTGTGACACATCAATGATATTCCCATAAAAATTTCAAATGATTATCATGTCTGAAATTTTTAAAAATTCAAATTTGAACCGAATGAAAAATAGTCCAAACCACGTTAAAAAATTTTGAAATTTTTTGTGCATGGTTACGATGCATCACTAATGTTCTCACAAAATTTTCAGATTTAATATGCGCCACTAAAAATAGAACTAATTCAATCAACAAATTCAGTCTATTTAATAAGTGATTTTGTAGCATTTTTAAATTTTTTTGAAAATACCAGGACATGCCCGACATCCAACTAATACCGCCCCTGGATGCAAGAGGCACTACTACAGAACGACACATCACTATCACTTTATCTGTGTCGGTTCTTAAGTTTTTCGGAAAAAACGATTGTGATAAGTAACTTCGGAAGGGTGTTAGTAATAATCACTATCGGTTCTGAGATTATAAGTGATTGTGATGTAGCACTGGAACATCAGAATCGGTTCTCTACTAAAAAGTGATAGTGATGTGCACGGTCATCAGAATCGGTTCTTTTCATAGAAGTGATAGTGATGATCACGTGCACATCACTATCACTTCTATGAAAAGAACCGATCTCACGATCTGCACATCACTATCACTGTTAAGAGAGAACCGATTCTCGATGTGCATGGTTATCACTATCATTCTTTTTTAGAAGCGATAGTGATGACCGCGCACATCACTATCACTGTTGAAAAGAACCGATTACGATGTGCTCGTGCTTATGTATTGATGGTCAGTGCACATCAAGATCGCTTTGAAAAGAACCGATTATGATGTGCCTCGCTAGGTTATATATACCACTCATTTGAACTCTTCTCTGTTTTTGCTCCAGAGGAGATTTCTCCCGCCACCCGAGAAAATAGCTCATATTGTGTGGTTGGAAGCAATAGTTGGGTGAGAAAATTTGAAGTCCTCATGGGTGGGTATTAAGAGGCAAAATTGAAACCCTATCTTGAGGAGATTCCCTCTTTTTGCCCTCTATTGCGGTTTTCTTCAAAATGTGAGCAGCAATTCTTTAAACCCTTCAATTTTGCTCTGGTAATTTCGATATGTCGTCAATAAAGTTTAGGTTGCCTTTGGAATTGTGTACGTGCTTTCAGATTTCACACTCTTTATTTGACAAGCGCATATCTATTTAATTTTGTAGTGCGATCTCTGTTTATATATATGGAATTATTATTGCTATCATGTGGTAATTGTTATTAGAGTTTAGGCGGCGTAACTACGTCTCCGTTCGAGGATGCTTATTTATAAATATGCTGAGCGAAAGGGCATATTTATAAGCGGCGATCTCGAATTGTCCACGTTTTTGGACAATTCGAGGATATATAGTTCGAGCAAGTTCTCGTGTGTTGTACAACTTGAGTAGATTTGGTAGCGTCTCTCGGTGTTCTCCGGATACACACCCTCTTGACTCGTTGTCGAGACGTGTATCCGGAGAACAATGTGAGATCTTGCCAAATTTTCTCTCGAGTTGTACAACGCTTAAGAACTTGCCCGAACCATATATCCTCGAATGGGATTAGGACCTAACCTATTTAGAGATTAGGAGTCATCGTTGGTACCCTTGATTTGTTTAGTTGTAGTAGAAAGATTTGCAAGCTCTTGCACTAGCTATATAATTAGATTATTTGATATCGTTGTTGTTGTTAAAATTTATGTCTCTTATGTAGGGAATTGGCGGAAGCTTTAAACCGAGGAAGAAGCTAGGTATCGATCGTGAGTACATTTATATATCTTGGAACCTGTCCACTATTTTGCAAATGTAATATTAATTGAAATGATGTCTCAATATTTAAAATAGCTATAGCTAGTTGTCGCTCGATTTTTCCTTAATTTATTGTGCGAAATTTAATTGCAGATGGACCGTGAGGAATGGATGTATCGGAAAAGCCGTGTGAGTGCTGAATTTGAGAGGGTGTTAAGGAGTTCAAAAAATTGCGAAGGCGACATGGTGAGGAGGGTGTAAACTTCATATATTGTCCTTGCATTGATTGCACCAATCGAGGAGATTTAACAACTCATCTCAAATTGAGGACCACGATTCGACGTGGCCGTGAGGAATTACACATGTTGGATCCATCACGGGGAGGCGGGTAGTACCACTCCGATATGCAACGAAGATACGGTGGAACCGGATGACGAGTTCTTGATCGATATGTTTGAGGAGGATAATTTGGAGCAAATGTTGCGGGATGTGGAGGTAATTACGGAAAGAGAGTTTGAAAAGTTTAAAAGCTTGATAGAAGACGATGCCAAACCTTTGTTCACAAAGTTGCAAAGCGGAATACACCAAAGTTGGGTTCGGTCCTTGCATTGTTCGAGCGAAGGCAAAACACCGTTGGACGGATACAAGTTTCAATGCACTACTAGTTCTTCTATCGGATCTGCTTCCTGAGGGAAACGAGTTGCCAACAAGCATTTATGAAGCGAAGAAGCTACTATGTCCCATGGGAATGGAAATAGAAAGGATACATGCATGTCCGAATGATTGCATCTTGTACCGTAACGCACATCGAAGCTGACGTTTGTCCGGTTTGCGGTGTGCCGGTACAAACAAAAGGAGAAGCGTAACGACAAGAAGCGTAAGAGCCGGGCAACGACGGTGAAGAGGTCATCTCTAAAGGTGCACCGCCAAGGTATTGTGGTACTTGCCCATCATTCCCGTCTGGAGCGGTTGTTTGCAAATCCGAGAGAGGCAAAATTGTTGCGTTGGCATTACGAGTCTCGAAGGAAGATGGCAAGCCGAGACACCCTGCCGATTCGGCTCAATGGAGAAACATCGATTGGAAACATGAGGAGTTTGGTGCGAAATGAGGAACATAAGATTTGGGTTGAGTACAAGCGGAATGAATCCGTTTGGTAACATGAGCAATGCCACAAAGACTGCCGATTCATTGTGTATCTACAACCTCCCTCCTTGGTACAGTGCATGAAGCGGAAGTATATCATGATGTCATTACTAATCTCGGGACCCAAACAGTAGGAAATGATATTGATGTGTACCTTACACCATTGATCGAGGATTTGGTAAAATTGTGGAATGAGGGGGTCGTGTGGGATGCGTACAAAGAGAGCATTTCACCCTCACGGGCTATGGTATTTTGCACCATAAATGATTTCGGCCCTTGGTAATTTGGTGTTCTGATCTGAAAGGAGCCAAAGCGTGTCCTATTTGTGAAGAGGAGACCGAGAGTCTATGGTGCGAATTCCAAGAAAACGTGTATATGGGTCACCGTGAGGTTTCTACCTCGAAGTCATCGATACTAGTAAGATGGATGACAAATTTGATGGGAAGAGGAAGCCCGTTCGCACCGACCTATGAGTGGAAGCCAAGTGTATTCACGTGTAGAGGATATCGATGTTCAAGACGGAAAGAGTCAGTAAATCTGTAGATCCTAGGACCATTTGGAAGAAGAGGTTAATATTCAGGACTTACCGTCTTTGGAAGGAGTTAGATGTCCGCATTGTATTGATGTCATGCATGTTGAGAAGAATGTCTGCGACAACTTGGTTGGCATCCCGCTGAACATACCTGGGAAGACCAAGGATGGTGTCAATGCTCGTCGCGACATGGCCTACATGGGAATCAGGCCCAGACTTGCAGTGATAGAGGAGGATGGAAAAGGCCCGTACATCCCTGCTGCATGCTACACCTGTCCAAGAAGGAGAAAGAAGATCTCGCAAATGTCTCCAAAGTATTAAAGTTCCATCTGGCTACTCCGTGAACATTAAGAAGCTTGTGTCTATGGATGATTTGAAGTTGTTGGGCATGAAGTCCCATGACTGCCATGTCTTGATGACCCAAATGCTCCCAGTTGCAATCCGAAATATTCTCCCAGAGGATGTCAGTTGGCAATCACAAAGTTGTGTTATTTCTTCAATGCGATCTCTGCGCAGTTATTGACCCGATGTACTAGACAACTTACAGAGTGAGGTGGTGCAGACTCTGTGTCACCTTGAGATGCATTTCCCACCGCCGTTCTTTGACGTAATGGTCCACCTTGTTGTTCACCTTGTCAGAGAGATTAAGATATGTGGACCCGCTTTCTACGTTACATGTATCCGCTCGAGAGGTACATGAGGAATCGGTCGAAGCCCGAGGGTAGTATTGTTGAAGGTTATGGGACCAAGAGGTTATTGAGTTTTGCGTGGACTACGGGTAAAAGACAAGCAATCGGTGTTCTGTATCTCGTCATGAGGGCAGACTTTGCGGTAAAGGAACCGTTGGGTCCAAACTAATGAGTCCGAGGTTTGATATGTATTGCAAGGCGCATTTCACGATCTTGCGAATAGCGCAGGTTCGCCCATACATCGAGCAAAGATAAGTTGATATTACGGAAGAGAATCCACAAATGGATGAGCTTTCCATCGCACAAGAACACAATGATCGATTCCTCACATGGTTCAAAGAAAAGCGGAGGTCTCCTTTATCGAGAATGTAAAATGGTTGGTGACGGACCAAGATTTAATGTCTGAGACATGGCAGGGTACGATATTAATGGTTACACCTTTTACACCGAGAGTCAAGATGCCAAGAGTCTTGCCCAAAAGCAATGGTGTGAGTATAAATGCTTTCTCTGATGATCATCACTCGAAAACAGTCTCCCCAACCGCAATGAACTCGTACTATGGGATGATCGAAGAAATTTGGGAGCTCGATTATGGAATATACCAAGTTCCATTGTTCCGATGTAAGTGGGTACGACTTCCACATGGAGTGAAGGTCGACAAGAGAGGCTTTACTATTGTGGATCTCAGTAGACTCGCCTACAAAGATGATCCGTTTGTCCTTGCGAAGCAAGCAACTCAAGTCTTTTACGTGCGCGATCCGGCCAATCCAAGGTTGCACATCGTTCTTCATGGCAAGAGACGGATCGTAGGAGTTGAAGATGTTGTAGATGAAGAAGAGTATAACCAATTCGATGAGATACCTTCATTTGCAGATGGGGCTTGTCTTAGCGGGGATGACGACACACATGGAGCCAATTACATGCAGTAGATCATCATGAAGGGCAATATTGTAAATAAATGGACTATTATAATGTATGTAAAATAGTATTGTAAATCCAAGGTGATTAATTGTTGTTTGGAGGCTTGATGGAAATGCATGCAATTTCTCTTTATGCTCTGCACTTTGTGCCATAATTTGTGAAAGAAAATTCCATTTGTGAAATTATTGTTGGGAAAGCTTGTAAATAGTCGAAAGTTCATTTCGGAAATTTTCGTACAATTCCAGATTAATTTGAAAAAGTTTTGACTTTTCTACGCTTTTACGCACAAATCATGTCTACTGAAATGAATTTTGGCATATTTCTTGAATGAGGTCGCTTTTTCCAAAAATTATTTTATGAAAAGTTTTGCAAGTATCTGAAATATGTTTACGCAAAATTTCTAATAATTTCAACAATGTATGACAAAGTTATGCCATTTTTCTCTTTGATGAAATCTGAAAATTCAGAACTTGCGAGATGTCCGAAAAGGAATAGTGTAATAAACTACATCGATGTCGGTTTTCTTAAAAGAGTGATACTAATGATAAAGAATCAAGATCGGTTTTATTAAAAAGTGATACTAATGACTAACATCGTTGTTTTATTAGAAAAGTGATGATAAAGCATCGATGTCGGTTTTATTAAAAAAAGTGATACTAATGATAAAGAATCAGTATCGATTTTATTAAAAGAGTGATACTAATGACTAACATCAGTGTTTTACTAGAAAAGTGATGATAAAGCATAAGTATCGGTTTTATTAAAAAAAGTGATACTAATGATGAAGCATCAGTATCGGTTTTCTTAAAAGAGTGATACTAATGATAAAGAATCAGTATCGGTTTTATTAAAAAAGTGATACTAATGATAAAAAATCAATATCGGTTTTATTAAAAGAGTGATACTAATGACTAACATCAGTGTTTTATTAGAAAAGTGATGATAAAGAATCAGTATCGGTTTTCTTAAAAGAGTGATACTAATGATGAAGCATCAGTATCGGTTTTCTTAAAAGAGTGATACTAATGATAAAGAATCGATTTCGGTTTTATTAAAAAGTGATACTAATGACTAACATCGTTGTTTTATTAGAAAAGTGATGATAAAGAATCGAAGATCGGTTTTATTAAAAAGTGATACTAATGATGAAGCATCGAAGATCGGTTTTCTTAAAAGAGTGATACTAATGATAAAGAATCGATGTCGGTTTTATTAAAAAGTGATACTAATGACTAACATCGTTGTTTTATTAGAAAAGTGATGATAAAGCATCGAGATCGGTTTTATTAAAAAGTGATACTAATGATGAAGCATCAAGATGTCGGTTTTCTTAAAAGAGTGATACTAATGATAAAGAATCGATATCGGTTTTATTAAAAAGTGATACTAATGACTAACATCGTTGTTTTATTAGAAAAGTGATGATAAAGCATCGAGATCGGTTTTATTAAAAAGTGATACTAATGATGAAGCATCGATGATCGGTTTTCTTAAAAGAGTGATACTAATGATAAAGAATCGGTATCGGTTTTATTAAAAAGTGATACTAATGACTAACATCGTTGTTTTATTAGAAAAGTGATGATAAAGCATCAAGATGTCGGTTTTATTAAAAAGTGATACTAATGATGAAGCATCGAGATCGGTTTTCTTAAAAGAGTGATACTAATGATAAAGAATCAGTATCGGTTTTCTTAAAAGAGTGATACTAATGACTAACATCAGTGTTTTATTAGAAAAGTGATGATAAAGCATCAGTATCGGTTTTATTAAAAAAGTGATACTAATGATGAAGCATCAGTATCGGTTTTCTTAAAAGAGTGATACTAATGGTTAAGCATCACTATCGGTTTTCTTAAAAGAGTGATACTAATGACTAACGCAATTCTTAAAACCCTACCCATACCCATTCGCTACAGCTTCTGCTTCCACGCGCTTAACCCTAGCCGCCCGTCGCCGTGCCGCCGAGGACGCCTCGCCTGCCGCTGCCGCCGAGGACGCCTCTCCTTCCGTCGCCGCCGAGGACGCCTCGCTTGCCGCCGTCGCCGAGGACGCCCCACGCCACCCCCACACCGCCCGACGCCGACGCCGCTTCACTCCCGGTGGGATTCCGGTCTTCAAGAGCATCACTGTCGCCGCCATCTTCATCTGTCGCCGACCTCTCCTCCCGGTGGGATTCATCTCCCCGATCGCATTTCGTTTGCCACTTTGATATCGCACTTGATTCTTCTTTGGTGAAGGAGGTTTTGCTCTGTGATGATATTGGGTTATCTTATGATCATGACAATTAATGAAATGAATTAGGCCTTGAACCGGTAGATCACTTGTTAGAAAGAATTGATTTATTTAACTAGCCAAATTGATAAATTGTTGATCAAGAGTCGCATCTTCGGAAATACCTTGTTGCCGATCCTGAACATTAGCGAGTTCGGTTAGATATTTAACTGTTTGCAGGACTAAATTTCTCCAGTTAAAATTCTGTTACTGTTGGTACTTTACTGTCAGTAAGTCCATTTCTTGATGTTGGGTTATCACATCTGTTAGACCTAAGTTCATTCTGCGCTTAGGTGCTTATAACAGTGAATAAAACAATCATTCTTGTGCTAAGGTGGTAAGGGTTCAAGGCCCAATTTGTTGAATTAATTTGTCTAGCCTATTTGTGATTGAAGTGAAGATTCTAATCTTCTTTCAAACGCTTAAAATCTGAGAGCAAACATCTATAAATATATTACATTCTTTTCGGCCATGGTAGACATGTTTCATCTCCACGAATGCCATAGTCTACATAATTTGTGTCATCTTCTCAATTATGTTAGATTGGTCAATTTTGAAACATGTATATGTAATCGTATTGTTATTTGGGTTAATCATAAAGATCTTGCTCTTACACTCTAAGTATTGAATTGCGTGCTATCGGTAAGTAGTACTTTTCGATTCAATTACTTGTACGCACTTAAAACCGTCTGTGAACTTATTTCCTTGCACTACATTTTATTTAATAAGCAACCATTGGGTTCTACTCGTCCTCGTTCCGAGTGAAAACACAGTCTACACATTTAACTCGATCGAGAAGAGACCGATGGCATACGCGATCAAGCCTCCTTTGCAGAAGTAAGCGCATTATTGAAACCTAACACATCTGAGGAATTTAACTACGTTTATTTTTTTTGACTCAATGGTGCTCTCCAATGTATGTAGGGGTTTCTCAGACTATGTCGATGAAGGAGGGCCACACGACGACAAAAAGGGCAAGACAACTGCAAAGATAAGCGATTTAAGGTACAAGTGCCTAGCATATATATGATTAATTTTTTGACATCTAATTTTCGTGGGCTGAATTTCTTTTTTCTTTCTTCTTGATTGCCATCAGCAGGTAAGGCGGTGACCATTATGCTTCTATGTCATGCAAGACATGCTCATCGTGGTCAAGACAACTCACACCATTTCCCTAAGGTATAATTTTCTATCTGATCAAGTATTAGATTTATGAAGTAATACAAAATAATTCTATTGGAACACCTGCCATTATCTAAAAGCACTAGTATTAGTTAGCTCTACATGAAACACTAGTGTGGTCCAATCCAAAACGTGAAGCTTGTAAAAGACGGTGCTACATGACAGAATATTGTTCCATTTGAATTTTAGTAGAAAATTACATCACTATATTTTTTTCTTGGCCTTAGGAGTATCTGTTTTAAAATATTTGTTATTTGAGAATCAAAAGATAGAATCAATAAAAAAGCGAGAGAGAATTTCACCTCTTACATTATGTGTCTATTGTTTTTGATCCCGCGATTGCGTCTATAATTTGTGATTGATCGTGGGCGTTCGACAACGTTTTACAACGCTATAGACAAATATAATGGCATGAAGGAGTAGCTTTTACATTTGTCCTTTCAAATAAGCATTGAGGCATTACTCAATGTCTTTACTAGAATATTAGCTTCTCACATTTGGAATTTTTTCATTTTGAATTAATCTTTTATAATCCAAATATTTTCTAAACCCTTTCGTAGTTCCCGTCTATTTTGTGATTGCCCCTAATACTTATCTATATTTCCCTAATTTTATGTAATGCATAATAATATACATAGCCTTTACATAGAAATTTTGAAACTGAAATTAATACAGTCATTTCTGTTTTGCAGAAGATCAATATCCCCCAGAAGAGTTTAGACAACAAAGCACTCAACAATTTACGAGACCACTTATGCCAGTGGTACTGGTTAGAAGTTATATCAGAGGATGGCAGGTTTAGAGATCCTGACGCATCGTACTAGTCCATATGTAAACAATATAATATATGTCAATGTGATATGTATCAGAGGAAGTCCATGTACTGATTGTCATGTTTGTGTTGTCTATTGTGAACGACTATGATATATATGTGTTGTAATTAAAGCGTTTCTGTTCTGTGAATGTGATATATGCATCCTGTCTTCTGTGTTGTGAATGTGATGATATATATATTGTGCATATTGTTTTAATCTGTGCTTTTTTTGGAGAAATTGCAAAAATGGCACACCCCAATGGGTCATCAGAATCGGTTCTTTAAGGGAAGTGATTGTGATGATACCATCATCAGAATCGGTTCTTTAAGGGAAGTGATTCTGATGACCACCTCATCAGAATCGGTTCTTTAAGAAAAGTGATTCTGATGACACACTCATCAGAATCGGTTCTTTAAGGGAAGTGATTCTGATGATAACATCATCAGAATCGGTTCTTTAAGAAAAGTGATTCGATGACACAATCATCGAATCGGTTCTTTTGTGGGCTGATTACGATGAGTATATCATCGTAATCACTTTTCTTAAAAGAACCGATTACGATGATGGGTCATCGAATCACTTCTCTTAAAGAACCGATTCGATGATGGTATCATCACAATCACTTCCTTAAAGAACCGATTTCGATGACGTTTTATCACGATCGGGTCAAAACCGATTCGATAGCTCCACCTCATCACTATCGGCGACATCAGATCGCAACTAGAACCGATTCTAATGATAAAAAAGAACCGATTCTGATGTGCTGTTCTGCAGTAGTGAGGTTAGAAAAGAGACAAAGACGTTACATGGTTCGCTTGACCGGATGGTGCATGCCTGCCATGGGGCACAGGGCAGTCGGTGTGGGTGATCGGTAATATATGAAGGCGTCACGCGCGTTTGTTGCAGCTGATGCGGGTTTATTGCCCTGTTGCGTGAGGCGACGTTGGAACCGTCGCGCGACGCTTGCGTGCTACGCCTCACCAACCCTTCCCACTACGAGTTACGGCCATGAGCCCATGAGAGAGCTCCTGCACCGACGCCCCCGGAATTATTGTGTGAGATCGGAGATCGATCCAGGGGATAAGAAAAACGATCGGAATTATTGCCGTCTCCGCCATGCGTGCGACCGACCATAAATACATGCCCGGTTCCATGCCGTTGGGGGTAAACCTGTAGCTGGGCTGTAGGTCAAGTTCTTCTGCAACCACAGATTGTTGTGGATCATCTGGGTAATGACCTTGACCCTAATTATGATATGAAATTAAGCGCATTCGTAGTACACATGAAGCATTTCGGTTCAAGGTTCGGCGGACAAGCGTCAATGGTAGTAGATGGAACAACACCAGGTCAACCCGCGATGATGTCCATTTGCACATGCAAGACACCAACTTCAATAGTAAAAGAGGTCCTAGGGGCGAAAGAATCGTCACCGGTTGACCAACCGAGGATGAGATTGGAGTGAATCGCAAGACTCATGCACCGCACGACAATCTCAAAGCAGCTGCACATGCGAGCTGATAGGCAGCCCCTACGCTGCAGGGGCCCAAGAACAAGAAGCAGCAGAAGAATCTTCGTGAGTTGAGCTGTACCTTTCGTCCTCCCCTAAACCCAAAAGCAAAAATCCTTTAAAACATGTACCAGTACCACAACAGCTCTTCTAGTCTGTAACTTATTAAAGGCCGCCCCTACTCAGATCACACACCTTCGTTCTACCCACCTGCACACGCAGTCCTTAGCTAGCTAGCCAGCTCCCAATTATCACACACTGAGCACAATCAGGCCGCCATGGGCAAGGACAAGCAACACCGCGACTGGATCGTGCGGCGGTGCTGCGGTTCCATCTGCGCCTGCATCCTGACGCTCGCCGTCCTCGTCGGGTTCATCGTGCTCGTCATCTACCTCGCCCTGCGCCCCTCCAAGCCGTCCTTCTACCTCCAGGATGTAGAGCTCCACTCCATCGACCTCAGCGATCCTGCCCTCTCCCTCACCCTCCAGGTTTTACCTATATTATGACCATTTCTAAGTTGGTGTTTGCATTTGGGACTGTTTGGTTCTCGGCCACAATTAAAAAGTGGAGTGCTAGCTGCAGCATGTTTACTTAGTGTTTTGTGTGTGACCAGATTTGAGTCTGGTTAGTTTTGAGGGAACCTAGTTGAATTTTCTTAAAATCAATTAAAAATTTCTAGTGCACCACAGCTAGATACAATCGATTTTGGCTGTGAATCAACACCGGAATTTCGGACATTCCATTACTGAACATGGTTCTACTTTGATGTGACATACATAGGTGACCATCGCGTCGCGGAACCCGAACGACCGGGTGGGCATCTACTACAAGACCCTGGACGTGTACACGACGTACCGTGAGGAGCCGATCACGGTGCCGGTAATGCTGCCGCCGATCTACCAGGGGCACAAGGACGAGTCGGTGTGGTCGCCGGTGATGTCCGGGGAGTCCGTGCCGGTGGCGCAGTACCTGGCGGAGGCCATCAAGCAGGACATCGGCGCCGGGTACCTGCTGCTGCACGTGAAGGTGGACGGCCAAGTCAAGTGGATGGTCGGCAGCTGGGTCTCCGGCGACTACCAACTCTTCGTTAACTGCCCCGCGCTGCTCGCGGCCAGCGGCAACGCCGTCGGCGGCGCCTTCGCCATGAGCGCCACGGCGGGCGGCGCCGGCGGCGGGGGCAACGCCACCGTCTGGCTCAAGTTCGCCCAACCGGCGGATTGCACTGTCGACGTGTGACGCGCGTGGACGCTGTCCGTTCGCACAGTACGCACCTATGTTAATTAGCTCGTCTTTGGGGTTCGTACGTACGGCGCCTTTTACGGCGACAGGTGGAACGACGAGCGCGCTTATTTGCAGAAGTAATCTTGTAGCAATTGTAATAGTGTAAAATTATCGAGTCTTTTCCCTTTTGAATCTGTGCAGAATAAAGCTACTTTATACTACATGAAGTATATTATGCTACCTGGCACCATTTGTTATTGTAAAATCTGTATGTCAAGTGTACGGAAAAAGATCCTAGTTGCTAGATAACTGCGTCGCTTTATGTTCCATCCGTATTAGAGCAAGTACAACAATAGAGCTTACTACTTATTCCATCTTTTATCCATGTTATCTAGAGTAAGTATTAAAACTAGTTTGTATAATAACTATCTTTAAAGGTTGGCTTTAGATACTGTGCAATAGCTATCTATTCTTTCTTGTATATAACTAATCTACATATACTCTATACAATACTTATTATTAAATAAAGGATAGCTCTTTTTTCTCTCTTTTTTTACACTTTTACATATTATTAATGTTGATACGCTAAAAATAAACTGAGATGACCTGGTACATGCCCTTACGTGTTTATGTTTAATTGCGAGGCCATCTAGGCATCTGGCCCACACATGCCCATTCGGAGAGTAATTTTCATGAGATGCAGGTACGTGTGCCATTTGCGACGCCCGTACAAACGGTTCAACGAAAGGGCAATGGAAAATGATTCGAGCTAGAGATGGAGAGTGACACACCAACGTACGTACGTTCGAGGTCCGGAAGTCGCATTTGGCAGGGCGTCACGTCCGCGTACGTCAGAGGGCAAAATCCCATATGAAAAATAGCCAGCCACAGCCTGACTTGTCAAACGAAGCTACTGATCGTCCCAAACACCCTGCATGATTTGCCGGAGCTGAGCGTACGTGGCAATTTTTTGAGCCTGAAAGATTAGCCCGCACCGACACTGCCGCTTGCCCGCTTCATTTTGCATAGCGAATTAGCGATTGCGCCCGAAATCTGAAATCGACGTGCGGAGCGGACAAATCCGTGCGCGCGACACTGTGCGGCGTGTCATGGCGACGGCGAGAGCACGAACTGGTCGTTGTTGCTCCGACGCTCTCTATTTCTCCTCGATAGAATTGTAAATCTTATCGCTTACCCATTACGAAAGATATTTTTCTATGCTTTTCTATCTCAAAAGAATCTCCCGGGCTTCCTCCCGGGCATCGTTTCTCCCGCACACACCGTGCTCGCTTCTATTCATGTCTTCTCCGTGGCTCTGCCTCCTTCCATGTCTCTAGAGCGAGGCAACCGTATACTGCCATACTCGGTGTCCGCTCTCACTTCTCGTGTTGTTTCTTTGTGAATCTCTAACCTCTCACGTCCTCTAGCATCTTTTATAGTGAAAAAGAGAGTTAGATTTATAATTTTTTTACAAGTGAGCTATTAAAACAAAAGAACTAGAAAGAGGAAGAAAAGTAATCATTTCGCGGGCACCAGACGTGTGGGGTACCTTCCGCGGGAAACATGCATGCGGCAGCTGTCTACACGTGGGCCTAAGAGGTACAGCTTCCAGCCTGTGCCTTGCTACCCATGGGCTACACTTGTGGGCGTCCAGATGTCATTGGGAGCTTAGGCCTAGAAATGTGTACATATCACACCAAATACATCTCGTTTGCGCACTGAATCAAGGGTCTTCAGCCATAAATATTCTAGGACCAATGAGGCAATGACGCCGTTACCAACCCAGATTCCCAGTGGAGAGGAAAAATTACGAATCAGGTTCTTCCAAGTTCCTTTCGTTCTTCTCACTGGAAGAAGGGTTGCAAGGAGCAGCCTCTTAATGCTGTCTTTTTGTGGTACTGGTCGTCGGAGCGCAGCCGTATAAATGCAGGGGAGATTCCACGTCCAGCTGAGAAAATATGCCATATGGTGATTGGTGGCCAAACTGGTGAAGGAATTTGAACAGTTGTTTACTCGTGCGGGGATGTGTCGGCGCTGAAAGAGACAACGTGGACGTCTCCTCCCGGATGTGCTAAAGATAAAACGACTCTGATGGTGCTCTCTCTGAACGTGAGTGATTCAGTAGGAGATGTTGCCTGTGCAGGTGCGGGAAAATTGGAGCATTTACAGCACGCAGAGAACTGCTGCTGCTGACCTTGGTATATCTCTTGTAGTGTAATTGCTGAGCTTGATGCTTCTGCTATGGTGTCTGCACTGCATGGAATTGATGGTGATCGATCGCCGGTTAAAATAAACTTTGAACCCAGAGGATTCCTCCTAGTCGGGGGAAAAAAACTCACAGATCTTAACTGCCCAAAGCGCGCAACAAGCATGCAAATCACCTTCCTTCATTAGGTTGGGCTCATCTTCACCACAAAGGATCTTAATTATTTGCATATATTTACAAGAAAAGAACCCATGTTCATTACCCATTACATATGCTGGCTTCTATTTTTAAATTTGAGAGCTTTTCGAAGAGATTCGGAAAAATATATACATGAAGGTACGTAGCCTTTCATCGAGAAGACAGAGAAGAACCGTACCATCCGCTAGTCTAACCATCTAATTTATTTTGATTTCCTTGATGCTAATGACTTACAAAAGAATGAATGAATCAAATAATAAAACAGTGTAGACTAACAAATAATGTTAGGGCTCTAATACCACTTGTTAGGGATAGTACAATACATGAAAACTAGAGACAAATATTTAATGTGAAAAAACCTTACGGAAAAAACCACGGAAAACAATTCACTATAATACTTCAAGATTACAAGTACAGGGGTTGGTTTATACATCCAAAAGAGTCCTAACTGTAGAAGACTTGGACTAACAATCTATTTGGATAAAACCAAAAGACATGTTAAGTTGAGATATTTGATTTATCTCTACCAAATAATATTTTGTTTCCAAAGGCGCTTCTATGCTCTCCAAAAAACTAATTTGCACAAAATCTTGAAGCATTGTTGTAGCAGTGCGGTGGCGGGTGGTTGCAATTCAGTTTCTCGACATGCTTTTATAATTGCGCTTTCAATTCTTGAAAGATTGAAGCACTTCTTTAAGCATGGAAGCACCTCTCTAAAAGTAATGAGCATCATGAGACGAATCATTCGCCACATGGTATATAGGCAATACATACATATGGTGCTCTCACATTGAAGTCAGACTGAAACCAAGAGATATGATTTGAGAAGAGCATTTTCACCTAGTTTAGAAGGAAGAGGAAGACCTAGGGGGCTTACGTCCTCATTTCACTCTTTTTGCTCCTGAGAGATCATAAATCATCTTCTTCTCATCTTCTTTTTTCTCACATTGACATCGTCATGTATCATCTGCTTCCTCACATCATCAATCTTCTTCCTCCTGGCATGGACATCATCAATATGTTGCGTCGTCGTATGCAGCGTTAGCAACAAGACGATCTCAGAAGGGCACGGGGCGGCGTGTTCGGTGACACAACGCCAGTTGTTGCCACACCGTGGCCAGCTCAGTTGCCTCGAGACTTAGGGTGTGTTTGGTTAGTGAGATGAGATTGAATGGGATGAAATGATCATGTACCATTTGGTTCCATTGTTTTGGGTGAATGGAATGGTTCATTATTTATATAGAATATTCCTTAAATTTGTATCACACCGTCCAGAACAGGATGGTTCCATTCAAACAACCAAACACATGGATGACATTTTTCTTGAACCATCTCATACATGTACCACTTGGTACAAGCAACCAAACACACCCTTAACCGATCATTGAGGTCTTCGATTATGCCCCTGCAACCGTGCAGCGGACACGGCCCGCGTGGGTGTCTCGACTCGTAGACGATGGTGCCCATGTGATTATCCCGCTTCTTGTTGTAGATTTGCCCCAAAAGTAATCATAGGGATGATTATATTTACTTATATTCATGATTAATTATTCTGTTTCTTGAATATTGTCATTATTATTCATTAGTAAGTATATGACTTATTTGTGAAACCCTATATATGACTTTGTGATGATTATTCTAAAGTGATCCCTAGTCGAAAAATATATAAGGACACATATGAATAGACTAGCATATGTATTGGTTGATAACAATGTTTTACGGAGAACGTTGTTATCTTCTTGTCATCAGTTGGTCTCATATATAATGTGTATACTATATCCCTAGACTTGAGGTTGATGCATGTACTCGAGATATGTAATGACTTACTTAAGGTTTGCCAAACGCTACCCCGTAACTGGTTAGTTATAAAGGTGGCTTTTAGGTTTGTTATGAAGCATGTTGCGAAGCATGTTTGATCAAGATGAGATTTTCCCTCCATTCAACAGGAGAGATACTTCTAGGTCTCTTGAGTAGTTGGATTCCGAAATTGCATAGCTATGCTACTCGCGGTTAAAGAGTTAACCGTAATTGGGAATGCTGAGTCACGTGATCAAGACAAAGTGGTCGAGTTAACTAAACAAGGATGGCATGTACTCGCCTTGAGTTTGACCGATATCATGAGGCAAAGGGAAATATATATAACTAAGCATTGTTTAGGTTTGTCCGATGTGATCTTTACATATACTCAGAAGTTGGCATGTCTTGCTAGGGACCCTACCGATTAATGGTCAAGTAAGAGTACTTAGACCATGTCTAGGTATACATGAACCTATAGGTCGCGCGATTAAAGGGTTGGGGCTTAATTCATATGGTGATTCAAATTCTGATAGATTTTAATTTCCTTATGGGTCTCTAATGTAGAGTCTATTATGGGGCATCTATTTGAAGGAGGGTGTTGGCTTTAGGGTTAAGAGATACAGTAGGAATTTGGAATTCTTGAAACCCTAGCCATCACCCCTCTTCCGCGCAGAACAACGCAGCTGGAGCTAGCACTCCGGCATGTGGTGTTCTTGTCTCGTACGTGTGGGTACCTTGGAGGCATTATTGTGAAGCTTCAATGTTAGAACGATCTGCAATCTGCAATGGTTAAAAGGAGCTGTTGGAGGAGACGTGAGGCTAGTATGATTACATCTACACCACCGCATTATATCAACTCTACTTACGCTACGGGCTTGCTCATCTAGTGGTAATTCTGTTATCTATAATTTGCAATGATTCATTAGTTACGCAGTAGAAAATTTTAATTTTACGCTAGAATAGTCCACCCATACCCCCTAACACTTCTCCTTCTCCACGCCAAACAGCCCGAGCATGTTCCGAAATAGCCTGGGCTAGTAGGCAAGGAAGTACGACGCCAGGATGCAACCCGCCTTGTAGTTGTGATGCTGGTTATTGCACGCCGTGCATGCCGGTGCTAGCGCCGATGACGCGCAGCCACTGCAAGCTGGAGATGCAGGCACGAAGGACGAGGAGGAGGTGCGTGGCGACGATAGGTGCAGGAAGAGGTAGTGGGGCTAGATGCCGGCGGAGGCCACAGTGGCGTCGGCGGCTCCGGGGGCGCAGCGTCAAAAATCCATATTCTATTTTTGTTTATTATTACTCCAAATTTTATTTTTAGGTTTACTCTCAAATTACAATGGAAATAAAATTGCTAATTTTTTATTTTGAATTTTAGTTAATTTGGCTTGTAGTTGATATAGACTCGCTGCGTTAAAAAAGTATAGGACGTATTTTTTAATGGTCTTGTGCATAAATATACATTGTATTTTATATTTCAATACAAAATTAGTGTGGTCTCCCCTCTATACCACTAATAAATATCTAAATTATTTTATATCCTCTATATATATGCATTGAATATAGCATAACAAGTATGGATAATAATTAGGGATTGTGCAATATCATTGAATGATCATTTGCAATATCATCTTAGTCTATGTGTCAAGAGAAAATACACCCTATAAACTTGGATAGATCAGTAATTATTATTCCAACTTTGCATATTTTTTATTGTACCTGGGGTGGATTTTTTTAAGTTTTAGGCTAGAATTCATATGAAAATTTATATTTTCATTTATTACTATTCTGAATTTGTTTTTAAGGTATACTTTAGAGTTTGTATGAAAATCAAATTATTCATTTTATTTTATTTTTATTCTAAATTTTACTTAATTGGCCTTGTACTTGAGATAGACTCATTGTTTTAATTTGCTAATTTTAATTATTATTCTAAATTTTAGTTATTTATCTTGTTCTTAGTGCCAAAAGAACCCTATAAAACTGAATAGATTGAGTAATTATTATTCAGAGTTTGCATATTTTTTTCATAAATGGGGTGGATTTTTTAGTTTTAGGTTGGAATTCATATGAAAATTTATATTTTTATTAATTACTATTTTGAATTTATTTTTAGGGTTTACTTTGGAACTTGTACGAAAATCTAATTGATTATTTTACTTTATTTTATTTTTATTCTGAATTTTACTTAATTTGGCTTGTACTTGAGATAGATTCATTGTTTTAATTTGCTAATTTTGTTTAATTATTATTCCAAATTTTTTATATTAATGTATTTACTTTAGAAATTGAATGAAAGTTAGATCGCTAATTTTTTTTTTTTTTTATTCTGAATTTTAGTTTACTTAATTTGGCTTGTACTTGAGATAGATTCATCATTTTAATTTGCCAATTTTACTTAATTATTATTCTGAATTTTATTTATTTATGGATTTACTTTGAAAATAGTATGGAAGTCATATCGCTAATTTCTTTAATTTTTTATTCTGAATTTTTCTTAATTTATATTGTACTTGACATGGACTCTTTCTTTTAATCTAAACCGTTATAATTGTGGCCTAACAAATAGGTGGCCCGATCTTTTTGGTTAACGTGAGAGCTTCCTCAGAGTGCCTAATTAGTATAGGTATAGATAGATTGCTTAAGAAAAATGTAGTGATAAAGATAAAAAATATCGAAATAGGTACAATACATCGTAGATCAAATAAGTTTTGAGGGAGGCAAAGGAGACTGTCACGGCTTTATAAATTACAATATTGTTCATGAATCAATCACGGTAACTTGTTCATAGAATTTGCAAATATTATAATGCTTCTAGATGAATAATCAACAAAGGCCCTTTGTCTTAAAGCTCACTCCAGTCTTTTAAAAGTTTTAAACCTGGCAATAGATCGTTCTAATACGTGGGACATATTTGATGAAGACCATGCATCATGTTGGTGAAAATTTAGATGATCAGTGCTTCAAGGGGGTTGAACCAATCAACAGTGAAAACTTAACTGATTTTCACACTGTAGCAACAGCCAACATTCCAAAGCCTGTCCTGCTTACTTTCCCTTCTAAGCCACCTCCACAGAAGAAGGATCGCATTACTTGCCAACGTCAAAGCGCACGTATAGCCAAAAAGGCACTGCCCAAGATGACAATGATAGAGAGAGTGTAGCACCAATCGGCCAGGAAGCTAGGCATTCTGGTAGCGAATGCTAGCTTTGATGATGCTTCGATGCAGAAATATCTTGATACCTTCAGCAAGACCCTCACCCCTGAGATCATTCTGGCGTTGGCTGATCTGGTCAACCTGCATAACAATAATGACTTGGCTGCTGCAACAAGGGTTGCCTCATAGAAGGTTCATGCGACTTGAGTTGCATTTATAGTGTTGTTGGTGTTCTTTTGGGTCTATGGTTGTTAGGTTAAGGTTTGTTGCATTTTGCTCTTACTGGTTTGGTGATCGGGAGTTTTTTCCTCCCGTTTACTCTTACCCAGGCAAGCTATTGTAAGGCCAGCCTAGATTTAGCTGGTCTTTTCTTGGTGTTTTGGGAGTTGGTGTGCTCTTTTGGACACTTAATGAAAGGCTACCTGTTTGGGTCTTAAGGTTGTCATCTACCTTGTTTACCAGGAATTACTTGTTTCTACCTTGTTTACCAGGAACTACTTGTTTCTACTCACTATGTAGTACCTACATACAGGAACTAGCTGTCGCCTAGCACCTCCATTCTGATAGGAGGTCCAGTAGCTCCCAGGTGTTTAGGTTCATAAATTATGTCGCTCTTTGAAGGTAGACTTTTGTGTTGGAACGTCTAAGGGTTAAATTCTAAAGCAAGAAGAGCGGTCACAAGGGAGTTGGTCAGAGACACCAAGGCCACTATTATGTGTTTGCAAGAGACAAAGATTGAACAGGTAGGGGTTGACTTTGTACACGAGACCCTCGGAATGGATTTCATGGATAATTTTGGCTTTCTCCCAGTGGGGCATCCTCCTAGCCTGCTCTGCTGCCCACTTTAGGTTGACTCAAGTGCACTGTACCACAAATACAGTGTCAACAAAAATTACCTCCAACAGGGACGGTGCTACCTGGTCCTGCACTGGAGTCTACGGACCACAAAGGGAGAGCGACAAGTTACTTTTCCTAAAAGAGATTGCTCAGCTGCAAGGGATCATACTGCCTGAATGGCTCATTTTAGGGGATTTCAAAATGATTTACCAAGTGGCCGACAAAAATAATGACAACATTAATCGAAGGCTTATGCGAAGGTTTAGGACAATGCTTGATGCAGCTCAGTTGAAAGAAATCAGGTTGACTAGAAGAAGATTTACTTGGGCTAGCAATACAATGAACCCGCGCTAAGAAGAATAGATAGATTTGTTATCTGTTAATCCTGATATCTACGATTCTATTCGGCTTAAGTGGTTGTTTCTTTATCGTATTAGGATGTGAGTCTTAGTTGATTATGGTTCTTGTCAGATAGAAAAATAGTAAATCGCTAGAAACAAGATTGGTTAAGATTCTTTTGATTTAAAGTTGTAATCTCATCATCTGTATTCCTAGCACTATAAAAAGGAGAATAAACCCCAGAAAATGTTGCGCAGTTGTGGCAGCACCAAAACTCATCTTTGCATGTTTTTGTGCACTGATCAGATTGATTGCTTGCTTTCTGCGTTTTGTTTCCCTCTTTTTGCAGGAAGGCAGAAGCATCTGGAAGAATAAGACTGTTGTTGTCGCTACAGAACAGAACAATGATAAAGGCATTTTGTCGCTGAGTTCTGAAGAATCGCAAGACATTGATCCGATCAATTGCTGCTGATTGTAGTCAAAAGATTGATAATCTGCCAGGAAGGAAAACTCATTCAAGATAAGGGCCAACAAGATTCTTTGCCTCAAAGAAATGGGATCTGCTTTTCTCCAATTGCCACCTGGAAGCTCTCTCCTCCATGGTCTCTGACCATTGCACTATCCTTCTGCCTAGCATGGCAAACGAACGCTTTACTGGATTCTAGCTGTTTGAAACTTTTTGGCCAAAATTGCAAATTTTCTCACAGACAGTGCAACTGGCTTGGAATAAGCCAGTTCACATGGTCAATGTGGTCCGTTGTTTACACATTAAATTGTCCAAAATAGATAAGGCTCTTAGGAAGTGGAGTCAGTAGCACATCGGTGACCTCAAACTGCAACGGGCCATTGTTGCTGAAATCATTTTTCGACTCGATGGAGCACAGGAGAGCCAGCCACTGACACAAGCCAAATTAGAACTCTAAAGCAGCCTAAAGCATTGGATGCTAGGACTGGCAGCAATCCATAAAATCTGCATGCAACAACGATCATGTTTTACCTTCACTAGAGAAGGAGATGCCAATACCAAATTCTTCCACATAAGAGTAAATGCTCGCAGGCCAAAACACCATATACAATCTTTCCAAATTGAGCAGGGTGTAGTGCAAAGCAAACAAGATAAGCAAGATGAACTTTTTTGTTTCTTCAGTCAACAGATAGGGTTCAAAGAAGGAAGGACACACACACTCAATTGGCTGCTTCTTGCCGACCAACAGCCGATCTTTCAAGCCTTGAGTAGCCTTTCCTTGTGGAGGAGGTTAGGGAGGCAGTTTTTCCTAGGCCTTTCGAGAAGGCTCCAGGACCGAACGGGTCCATAGGTCTTTTTTTACACATTGTTGGAACATAACCAAGGATGACCACATGACAGTTTTGCAGCAATTATTCAACCAAAATGGGAGCTATTTCAGTCTCATCAACTCGGCAAACATCATGCTCTTGCCTAAGAAACAGGATCCCATCACTGTCTCAGATTGCAAGCCAATTAGCCTCATTCATAGTGTTAGCAAGATTATTTTCAAGGTTTTGGCAAACAGGTTGGCACCTTTCCTGAACATCCAGGTGTCCAAAAACCAAACGACTTTCATCAAGCAAAAATCAATTCATGATAACTTATTTCATACCAAAAATCTCATCTCCAAGCTTCGCACAAAAGGAATCCCGTCACTCTTCATCAAATTGGACTTAGCCAAAGCCTTTGATACCATAAGCTAGGAGTACATGCTTGAGATGATGACACATTATGGCTTCGGACAGAGCTAGAGAGACTGGATCTACATTGTCCTTACGTGCTCAAAATCTAGGATCATGCTAAATGGAATTTCAAGTTGTTTGGTCAATCACAGGAGGAGTCTTCGATAGGGAGACCCCATTTCGCCCATGCTCTTCATATTGGCATTTGAACCACTACAGCTTTTGATTTCAAGGGCTACACAACACAACCTACTCAAACCAATTCTATCTCCGGCCACCTTAGATGTGTTTGTCCATCTATGCTGATGACGTAGCACTTATCGCTAACCCAAAACCACAAGAGATACAGGCTATATAGGATATCCTCATAATTTTTGGAGGAATAGCAGGCCTAAGAGTCAATCTACAAAAGTCTGAAGTTTACCCTATATGATTTGCTACTCTCGACTTGCCAGCCACTTTGCAGGGATTCTCAGCACAGACCAAAGGATTTCCAAGCTGGTACCTAGGTCTACCACTTCACCCAACAAATCTGAAAAGGACAGACGTGCAGCCGCTCATTGATAAGGTGGCATCTAGACTAGCGGGATGGAAAGGAGCACTGCTGTTAAAGGCAACTAGACTATTCTTGGTTGACTCAGTTCACATATTCTTAGTGACTTAACATTTAACAGTTTTTTCAATATCCAAATGGGCTTTCAAAAAGATTGATAAGCTTTGACGGACTTTCATTTGGAGAGGAGACCTTGATTGCAAAGGGGGACACTGTTTGGTCAATTGGAGGAAGGTGTGTAGGCCAAAAGCATTAGGTGGTTTAGGAATTAAATATTTCAACAAATTCGGGAGAGCACTTAGGCTGCATTAGTTATGGTATGAATGGAAAGACCAACAACGGCCTTGGGTGGGGACAAGGCTGCTGTGTGATGCTGTGGATTGCGCACTTTTCAATGCAGGTACTATAATCACCATTGGAAATAGAGCAGTGGTGAAATTTTGGACTTTCAATTGGCTTCAAGGATCCTTATCGAGGCTCATTGCATCAATTTACTACCAACTGGTTCGAAAAATAACAAAATAATACAACAAGTGTTACACAACAACAGATGGCTTATCTCTCTCCGAAGAATGATGACCAAAGCTCAGCTTCAGGAATTCTTCACCTTATGGCAGGCCATACAAGCCTTTACAACCTAACATCCAAGACGAGATTATCTGGCGTTAGTCCACAAATGGAAACAACTCGATGAAGACACATACAGGGTGCAATTTCTTGGTTCTATGCTAGACCAAAACTACAAAATCATTTGAAAAGCTAAGACTAAAAACAAGTGTAGATTCTTCACCTGGTTGCTTGTACAAAACAGGATTTTAACGAGTGACATGCTAGCAACCAGAGGATGGCCACATTGCGCAGTTTGCCCAATATGTGGATCTAACTCAGAATCAGCTATACATCTAATGCTTCACTGTCCTTTTGTGCGATAGATTTGGGGCATGCTTCTCCAGATGAAGCAACCACAAGCACCTTTAGCAATGCTACCAAACACAGTGTCAACTATTCCTTCCTGGTGGTAGAACAACTGTACTAAGTTTCCAATGAAATATAGAAAGGATGTGGATGGGTTTCTAATTTTCGGGTTTTGGAACATTTGAAAGGAATGAAATGGTCGTATACAACCATTACCGAACAGTGCAAACGGTATTTCATCTCACCTTACAGGATGTCACTAGCCAAGAGTTAGTGTGGAAAAATGATAGCCCAAACCAGAACTCAGCTTAGCTATGGAACCAGACAGAGACACATGTTGAACAAATCCATCCCACAGGGCTCAAGTTCACAAGCTCCAAGAATTGCTTCAACTCAACAAGAGCCTCCAATCCCTGCTTGTTTTTCTTTTTTTCGGTTCCCTCTTCTAGTTGTTTTGGTGCTTGGTCATCTCTGTATATTCCTAGATTTTGAGTAGCCTGAAGGTGTATACGTTGTGTCGTGTTTTTTCTCTCCTTTTTCTAGCCATGCTAGCTGGCAACTTGTAAACTTAGTTGTTTTCGAACTCTTATCTCCTGATTCCTACCTTAATAAACGGCAGAGCTCCCATCATCCTTTTGAAAAAAATATCTATGAGCACCACATCAACAAGAAAAATTTCCTACTAAGAAAGATTTTTTGAGAAAGAAAAAAAAACTATAAAGAATTGATGAACTGAGGAGATAAGTTGTATTTGGAGATCACCCTTTCAAATTTGAAGGGCATACTCAAAACATGTTAGGAGAAACAAAAAAGGAATTGATGTGACTACACAAATGGTTCTATCCCTTTTTTTGTTTTTCATTAACTTATAATTCATTAGTGATTTATTTGTTCCTCCCGACACAAATTGAATTTGAAATTGTTGTTAGCTAAATTAAGAATTCCTTAAAAATTGGAAAACAAATACAAGGATGTATTGCAACAAAAAAATACAACTTGTTGCAATAACAAAGAAACTATTGAATATCTGCAACATTTGATGTTTCATGTCACAACATCCAAAAACAACTGCTACCACAACTCGACTTATCGTCGTCGTCATTTCGAGATGAGCATAGAGGAAGAAGGGAATGAGGCTGGCCTACACCATTGTAGAGCGCGATGTGAGTTGGTCCCTTAACGTCTACACCAACCCACCGGGCACCATCTACACATCGTCGGAGCTTGAGGCGAGCTCCTGCAACTCGACGCCCTACACGGTGGTTGCCTCCCCATTGTCGACCAGTATGCACCACCATCACACCATCACTAGTGGCCTCTCCTGCCTCTTCTCCTCCTTGGTCGTCGTTGCTCACACCGCGGCTCATGATGTGAAAGTGCATCTAGGCACTTATGTTATTTTGGTGATTAATGACAAACACATATAATGACAATCTATGTAATTGAGTAAATGCTTAACTTAGTGCTTAACAAATGACAAACCTCTAATATGATTATATTGCTATGAGACTAACATGTTATTACCTAGTTGAGTATCAGTCTCATCTATTTAGGGGAAAATCAAGTGGAATGGTTAAGCAAAGATAAGGTATGCAATTTTGGTGTCTCTTCTATATTTGTTATTGCATTCCTTTTGTGCAAATGCATAGTGAACTCCAAGTAGCATGTTGATTATATATATGCACATTGGTTCATGTCATACTTATTTGTGCATATATATTCATTTGAGTTCATTATGTGCTTTGTTTTTAGTATGCATGTATTAACTAGAGTTAAACTTCACATTGCTATAAATTGACTTGGTGCATGCATGTTTTGGTTGTGTATCTTTTCATGCACCTCTCCTAGTGGAGTTTAATCTAGAGTTGGATCACATATTTACTCTTGTTCCAAGTATTATTTGCACATGTACAATTCGTGTATATTCTATCATGTGCTTCATTTAAATAAAGACTGTGATCCTTGCCATGATTTAATTGACTCATCGTATTGGCAATTATCTCTCTAGTGCATATAGATCAATTACATATTTATCATGATGCACTTAGTAGAGAGTATTTATTATGTCAAGTGTTTCCTTTTATGTTATGCTTCTTTATATGAAATACTTGTGGTAATCAACTGCTTACAAATATCAATTTATTTATATCTATTGAGCTTTTGGGACTAATGTCTTTCATGAGTGGTTTGGAAAGAATTAGGTCCCGTGTGTGTATGATGACCAAGGTATCTTGAAGGATGATCGTTAAGCCGAGGTCAACAAGACGGCGGTGTCACCAAGAGTTGAGGACTAAGTCAAGATCGACTTGGCGTGGAGATCGTCGGAGAGGATGATCAAGTCAAGGTCGATAGGACGAGAGTCTCATGAGGTGAATCGAGTCAAGTTGGACAAGGTGAAGATGTCATCAATCATTTGGTAAAAGACATCATGCGCATTGCATCCACGGAGAAGACGGCATGCGGATTGAATGTAAGACTTAGATTTCTCATTTGAATTTGAGTCTAAGGATTGCCGTACTATTAAGAGGGATGCGACGTCGAATGACTTTTAGATGTGTCAAGTGCTCAAATGATCCTTTCTTGTGAAACTTAGAGAGAGAGTGGTGTTGGTGATGCCGGAAAGTGAAAATTGTAGGTCTCTCTTGAATTCTTGGTGAAATCTGGATTTATCCTTTGAGATTTGGGTAGTGATACCTTGTTGGTTGTGTAGCCCTTGTTCTTAGCTTTCAATAGAGTCCAAAACCACTTTAATCGGAGTCCGGAATCAAAAGTTATGCTCTTTTTCGTCGGGCTGCTGAGTCCAGTCCAGAGTATCCGAACTTAAGTCCGGAGTATCCGGGTTGGGTCTCTCGGTTAGGTCAATCCGGAGTATCCGGGTGATTCCGGAGTATCCGGACATTTAGTCCGGACACTCCGGGGTAAAAATAGTCCGGAGTATCCGGGGTTTGCGCTGTTCAAACGGCTAGTTTTTTGGGGACCTCTATTTAAAGCTCTCTCTTCCCTATTTGAAAAGTGGCCGTTATTCTGCAGCTTTGAGGGGTTCTCCTTTTGTTCTTGAGCCCCCTAAACACCCCTCTACCCTTAGATCTAAGTGATCCCCTTTGTGAGAAGGGTTGGGAAGGTTTTGAGGAGTGAGGTGTTAGGTTGAGTGAGATTTGAGTTGTTTGAGCACTTGATTTCATCTCCAAGCTTGTTCTTCATGAGCATTTGTTACTCTTGGAGGTTGAGGACTCCTAGACGGCTAGGAGGTCACCTACGAGCCACCGGTTCTTCGTGTGGTTGGCCGTAGGAAGTTTGTGAAGGTTGGATTCCGCCCGCAAGGGAAGGAATTAAGAAGTGAAGCCAAGCAAGTGCAAGGTGCAACAGGCGGCTAAGCGGGTTGAAAGAGACCCGTGTCTTGTGTGGCCAAGACGCCGTGAGTGCAAGTGCAACACCGGGAGGAAAAGGGTTGAAAGAGACCCCGGCTCAAGTGTGACCGAGCCACCTCAACGGAGACGTAGGATCCCCTCAAGGATCCGAACTTCGAGTGAAAAATCTTCGTCTCCAAGTTTGCTTCTTGCTTTTGCTTTATTATTAGATATTGAATCTTGAATTTGCTTGATCTACTTGCTTATTGAGTTTTTCACTAGACCACTACTTGATCTAGGTTCCTAGTAGTGTTTAGAATCTTTGTGTTCAAGTAGATTGCTCAAAAGTTGGAGGAATTTCAAATTTCATCCCGAGGCCTCCAATCCGGAGTATCCGCACAATTACCCCGGATAGTCCGGACATTTATACCGGAGTATCCGGATAAAATCCTCGGACACTCCGGACTGAAAACCTTGGATTGTTTTATTTCCGCTGCAATTAAGTTTTAAAAGTTTAATTCACCTATTCACCCCCCCTCTAGGCGACATCCCCTGTCCTCTCATGATGAGCTCGACGCACTGTGGCATGATAGATCCGACAAGCCAACTGTTGCTGGTAGGGGTGGGGGCTACTCCTGCCCATAGCCATCCTCACCGTTCAAGTGGCTAGACCACCTCCACCATAGCACCATGTCGCTGTTCCACAATCCCGTGTCCTCACCGGCCTTCAAGAGCCCGTCAATTTCTTGGCTTGTACTTGTAGGCAATGGGTGAGATAGAAAGATATGGGTATGGGTGGTAATGGGAATGATATAGGCATGCAGCTATTGCGGACAAGGCTAGGAGTGACCGGAGTTAGTAGCCTTGGTGCAATAGAGTCTAGTGGACCGTCCAATTATTTTCTTCATTGTATCAAATGCCTTCACAGTAGCATTACCGTTAATATAATTAATTAATGTGGGTGCTAATTGATGTCCACACGGGCACCACACATCCAAGGGGGTATTGCTAAATAATTGTACTTTCAGAGTTCTCTTTAATATACGAGCACTACTATAGGAATGTACATCAGAATCGTTCCTTTTTTGTCATTACAGTCGATTCTAGGGGCGACATAAAATCTTTAGATAGTGATAATAAGGTGCTATCATAGTCAGTTTTGGCCTGATTGTGATAGAGCCTCATCACAATTGGTTTTTATCGAGAACCAATTGTGATGAGGGGGTCATCATAATCGGTTCTTATGAGGAACCGATTGTGATGACTCTCTCATCACAATTGGTTCTTTATAAAAAACTGATTGTGATGAGGAAATCATCACAATCGGTTCCTCATCGGTTCTTCTAAAGAACCGACTGTGATGAGGGGGTCATTACAATCGGTTCTGTGAAGGAACAATACAAGGACCAAACTTAACTTGGTGTATTCGACTCTGCAACCCGAGAACAGTGGTTTGGCATCGTCTTCCATCAATCTTTTAAACTTTTCAGACTCCCTTTTCATGTATTTTCGCTTCAAATCTTGCAACATTTGCTCCAAATTGTCCTTCTCAAACATATCACGCTACAACTCGTCATCGGATTCCACTATATCTTCATTGCATACCGGAAGGGTACTACCTGCCTCCTATGATGGATCCAATACATGTAATTCCTCACAAAGTCACGTTAAATCAAGTGGTCCTCAATTTGAGTTGAGTTGTTAAATCTCCTGAGATTGGTGCAATCGATGCAAGGACAATATATGAAGTTTACACCCCTCTTCACCATATCCTCTTCTGTAATTTTTTTAAACTCCTTAACACCCTTCTAAAATTCATCACTCACACGGCTTTTCTGATACATCCATTCCTCACGGTCCATTTACTAGGGCTGTGCACAATATCACCGAACCAAACAAACTGAACCGGAAAAACCGAACCAAACCGGTCAAATCGGTTTGGCCGGTTTTCGGTTTTTGGTACGGTTTTAGAAAACTATGGTTTCGGTGATACGGTTTTGTCGGTAAAAAACTGAAGAAAAATCGAAACCGAACCGCACCTGGCTAAAAAGTAAAAATCCCCCCTATCTAGGCGCCATTCCTCTTCCTCCACGCTCCACGGTTCTTCCCCTTAAAATTGCAACCCTAGCTCGTCGAGGCGGCAGTGCTTCCTCCGTTCGGCGGGCGGCGGCCAACCGGTGCTTCCGTTCGGCGACCGCCTCCGCTTCCCGCTTGCCCGGCCCCGCTCCCACTGCCATCTCCGGCTCCGCCTCCTGCTCTTTTCTTCTTGCCCTTTGGTAGGGTCCAGACTGGAGAAGCTGCGGTGGTGGTGGAGAGGAGGGCCACGGCCGATCCGAGCCCGACGGCCAAGGATACTACGCGCCGATGGGCCGCCCTCAACAACCTTGATCGCCATTGCTGTGATACATCCTCGAGGTTCCTCCCTTAGAATGATCTTCGTAATTTGCTTTATATAGTCGTTGTTTCCTAGTGTAGGGAGATTTAGGTAGGTAATCCGGGCCTCTAGTGTGCAAAAGTGCTACTTTGGTAGGGTCGATGAAATTGATATGCTTCATGGATCTAGCAGGTTCAGGAGAAAATAGTTGGATTTTGGTTTTGTGGGGGCATATGTCTTGAATCATTGATTTTGGCATATTTCAACCGAAATAGAAATTGTTACGTAGTTGGTATTTCAAGAAAATACGGTAGAGACACCTTGTTAGTCCTTACAATACCGGCTTAATCGGTGGTTGCTTCTTTGCCGATGGAGTGTGTTTATCATGTTACATTCAATCATTATTGCCATATAGAAACTCTATTGCAGTGTGTAATTATTCCAAACTAAATCACTAGCTTATCTTCTTTTTATTTTTATTCACGGCTTCTTGTTCTTGCCAAGTTCATTCTTCATGTATGCTATAACACTTTTATGGAACGGAGGGACCTTCATTCTACTTTAGGAATGTTTTCAATAACTTCAATTTTTCCTTCATCTGGCTCTGGCTATTCTTGGGGTTGCATCATTTGCAATTGCAGGGTAGAAATACGATCCTGATCTGTTTGTAGTTGTCACTTGTCACTCCTGTCTACATCTGGTTGGCTTTCATGTATTTGCATACACACAACACAAAGAAGAAGGGTAAGCATTGAAGTGTAAATACTGGTATTGGTGCATTGGTGCATGCATTTATATGATAGTCAGCACTCAGCACTCACTGAGCAGATGGTTCTCAGTTCTCACTTCTCACTTCTCACGCCACTCAGCAGATGTTTAGATCTTTTCCAACAAATAGCTATTCGGGAAACCGGGAGGTTAACTACATCTTTAAAAATTCACGTCAAGTTTGGTAAATATGGTATTTACCGACACCGTACCAATATACATTAGGATTTACCGAAACTGAACCGTATTTACAAAAAATACCGTATTTACCGAACTAGCAATACCGTATAAACCGAATATACCGTATAACGATAAAACCGAACGAACAGTCCTACCATTTACAATTAGACTTCCCACAACAAATTAAGGAAAAACTAAAGTAATAGCTAGCTAGCTATTTCAAATATTGAGACATCCTTTCAATTAATGTTACCTTTGCAAAAATAATGAACAGGTTTTGAGATATATAAATGTACTCCTAATCGATACCTAGCTTCTTTCCTAGTTAAGAGCTTCCAATTCCCTAGTTAGGAGACATAATTGCAAACATCAACAATGATATCGAATAAACTAAATATATGGGACAGTAGCTTGCAAATTTTTTTCACTTCAATAAAACAAAACAAGGGTACCAATGATGACTCCTAATTTCTAAATAGGTTAGGTCCTAATCCCATTTGAGGATATGTGGTACGGACAAGTTCCTAAGCCGTTGTACAACTCTAGAGAAAATTTCAACAGCATCTCCCCACCGTTGTCCAGATACATGTCTTGACAACAAATCAAGAGGGGTGTATACCCGAAAAACACCACAGGGAGATGCTACCGGAATCTACTCTGGAGTTGTACAATAGCTCAGAAACTTGCCCGAACCACATACCCTTGAATTGTCCAAAGAATGTGGACAATTCGAGACTACTTGCTTATAAATATGCTATTTCGATCGGCATATTTACACCCTCGAATGGGAGACGTAGATTCCATAGCCTAAATTCTAACATTCATCATTTGACAGCAACATTATAATTCCAGATTAACATGAGAGTACTACAAATTAAGATAATTAAATGCATGTGTGCTTATCAAATAAAGGGTGTGAAATCTGATAGGATATACATGTTCCAGTGCAACCTAAACTTTTTTCGCGACATATCAAAATTACTTAGTGCAAAATTGAAGGGGTTCGAAGGAATGCTCACATTTTGAAGAAAACCACAAATTCTGCAAAAAGAAGAGAACTCTCCTTAAGCTAGGGCTTTAAATTTACTCTCTTAACGCACCCACCCTTGAGGATTTCAAATTTTCACCCAAGTATTGCTTTCAACCGAAATATGTACTATTTTTTCAGGTGGCGGCGAAGAAATCTCCTCTGCAAGAATAACAGAGGAGAGTTCAGTCCGAGGGGTATAAATAACCTAATGAGGTACATCACAATCGGTTCTTACTTCAGAAGCGATAGTGATAATATGCACACTCATCACTATCGTTCTTACAAAAGAACCGATTGTGATGTGATCGTGCAGCATCACTATCATTTCTCACAAAAGAACCGATTGTGATGAACACGTCTACATCACTATCAGTTTTTTTGTAAGAACTGATAGTGATGAACGTATATATACATCACTATCGCTTCTCGTATAAGAACCGATTGTAATGTTCACAATCGTTTCTAACCTTAGAATTGATAGTAATAATTATTACCACCCCTCCTAAGTCATGTATCACAATCGTTTTTTTCTAAAAACTTAAGAACCGATCTAGATGAAGCGATAGTGATGTGTCGTTCTGTAGTAGTGGAGTTTATATAAAGATCAAGTTTGGGATCGAGAATTGGTAAATTGTGAGTGACCTTCGTGCTCCTTGCAAATTGCAAATTAGGTTAACGAGCCCTACTATTTCGTTAAAGTATCAAACAATTTGTTCATCAAAATTTTGAATATTGGGTAATAGATCAATCGCACATTCGCACCCATGCTGAAGCACAGAGAACGTGGTTATTCCAATGACCTCCTTTTCAACCTCTCAATGATCTCCTTTTGAACCTCTCCTTCGGTTCTGGTTTGTGTAGCTTGAACTTTTATATTCAGAATAAAAAAATAAAAAAATACAAAATAATATAGACTACAGTGATCTTTAAAAAACGTTTCACATGTATATAATGTACCTTTGTGTAAAAATAAAAGAATGCATTTTTATTGGCTAGTCGGTACAGACGCATATGTTGATGACCAGAGATATCCTAATTAACATGAAGATTTTAGCCGTGCCTCCTAATCCGGTTGCACTTCGTGCATCAACACCGCTACCGCGCGGGCCTGCCTGTGCTAATATGGTAGAGTACTTAACGCGCAGTAGAGCAGCAAATTGCCATCAGCCTTTTAAAAGAGAAAATTGGCATATATAAAACAAAGACGAGAACTTTACCCTTTAACTTTACGTACCATGCATGCACAAAGCTAGCCATACAACATTGTAGATCTGTTCAACTTTTCTTCGAAATTTTCCCTCCTTGAAGTAAAGCCCTACACGCCAAGCTAGCCAGGGAGAGTTACCTTTCATGAAAGTATGCAAGACCCTGCAATTGCTAGTCTCCCGGTATCCAGGCTTGCCTCGGGATTGTTACTCACTCATCTCTCTCTATCACTCTCACACATACAAAGCTCGGTAGCTCACGTTGCATGCCGTCCAGTAGTCGCTCCGGTCATAAATAGTTTATACTGTCTATTTATACTGTAGACATTGCTATAGTTTTTATAGTACAGTTTTGGCCTCTAATTTTTGTTATAATATATTTATAAAATCTAATAAAATTATAATATTATGAATATACTTTTCAAGACAAATCTACATATATAATTCCCATGTATCTAATTTAAATATTTAAAAAGATATTCACAGTTGAAGTTTTAAAAGTTTTTCTTGTACCTATGTAAATCGATAACTATTCATCGTCGGAGGGAGCATCGAGAAATTCTTACCGTATCTTTCACTCGATCTTTTTTGACCAGTCCACATTATATGCTAACTTGCATGCAAAATCAACTAGATCAAATGAGTCTTTTTCTTTTTCGCATATGTTTACTTACAAAAGACACGCCAAAAGAAGGGAGAAAAGAGAGAAAAAAAAAGAAGGGTGAGAGGGTTAAAGAGAACACATGTCATGATATGCATATATGGGTTGCTGTCCAGACATGGGTTGCTATCCAGACCTTTCTCTGCCATGCATGTAGGCATATACGTACGTAATATATCATGATGCGTCCCGTAAAAGAGTTCAAGGCCTCAAAGCTCTCGTATCCTTGGATCCCCAAGCCATCATTGAGCACTCTCCAACTAGTTAATTAGTACTTGAGCTACACATATGTAGCTGTAAGTACTGTACACATCTTTTCATTTGCAGCATAATACTCTTGCATATAAATAGTTGTTGTTTTGGATATATATATGCAGTCAAATTTCTAAAATTTTGACTGTCAATATCTATTTAAATGTTTAAATGGGATACATAAAAAATCATATGTGTAAATTTATCTCAAAAATACTTTCATAATATTATAATTTTATTGGGTTTGATAAATACATTATAATACAAATTAGTTCTCAAAGTTGTGTTTCGAAAACCACGTCCATATCCAAAATGACTACTATTTGTCACCGGAGGAGGGATGCATATACCAAGCTTTAGTTTAGGCTCTAGCGATGATTAGTAGGGACTGTTTGGTAGAGCTTTAGATCTTAGCTTCACCTGAGATCTGAAACTTGTAGGCTAAAATAAAGTGAATTAAGTTTATATTTTTGGTCTAAAATATAATATAAACAAGATGATTCATCTAAACACTCTTAATGTACTCACAGCTTCAACTCTAAAGATCTGGTGGAGCTAGGAATACTCAGCTCCACCAAATCTACAGATTTAATGGAGCTAGAGCGCTACCAAACATACTCTAAGTAGTGAGAGATCCAAAAACTACATGCACACAGTAGTTAGGTGAACCTAGCTTACAGTTACGATGAGAAGGCAAAGAAGCAAAGAGAGGGGAGGCATTCTTTCCCAAAAAGTCCCTATGCTGTCGAAACTCTCTCTCTCAGTTCTCTAGCACTAATTGTGTGCATATGTGTAGTCCGATGGTATCAACCAAATTACTGGGAGCTTGTTTCTAATTAAAAATGGTTGATCTTGTCAAGATGATCCAAATCGATCGTGATAAATGCCATGTTTCGAATGGATTTTCTGCCAAAAGCTTTTCGGAAATCAGCCGAATTTCTTTTTTTCTTTTTTTTTTTGAAAATGTAGCAGCAGCTCTGAGCCTCTGACGTTCTTTGTAGATTTTTTTTTTTTGGAAAAAGGAAGAATTTTATTAATCTCAAGAAACTTACATCGAGACAATACAAATCCTTGAAATTTCTTCCAGCCTCTGCTTAAATAAGCACACAGCCAAACAAGAATTAAAAGAAACACACACACTAGTGACTATCAATCAAGAAGACCGCCACCCATTCAGGAATAGAAGTCCTGGCCCTCGAACCAAACAATGAGTAGCCTTCGCCAAAGTAGCTGATCTCCACTACGCAACATTACGCTGGAGCCAATGGGTAATAGCAAAAATAAGCAATGGAGAAGAAAAGTTTTTCTTTTGAAATACTCTATCACGCTAACCATATAGACCGGCAGTGGGAAGAAGAGCAAGGCTTCTACCGTTATTATCAAAACCTCTAGCCAATTTCCAAACATAGTGCTTCGGGGTGGGAGAGATATACCAAAAGCCAAATAAATCAAAACCAAACCGTATGCGCAAAACGACAATAAAAAAACAGATGCTTAATTGTCTTATGTTTGTTATAATAGCAACATGTTCTGCTCCCGTGCCAATTTCGCTTTACTAAATTATCTTTGGTGAGAATCACTCCGCTCTTAAGATAACACAAGAACACCTTGATTTTTAATGGAGCTTTAAGTTTCCATAACCGTTTATTTAAATTTGTCACATGACTTTTAATCAACGCTTGATAATGGGATTTTACCAAGAACTGGCCATTTCCTGGAGAAGGTCACTGATTGGACCTAAGTTAGTGGCGTGGAGGGAGTTATCTTCACGAATCGCTAGCATTCGTCTCACGCAGATTGATGATGAATTCCGCTGGAACCTGTGCCAAAATGGTTGTAGATAGGAGAGAAAATTCATAACAACGGCCGAAGCCTGCCCTCGGGGCAGCCACCGGATTTTCACAATCAAATTAATCTGCTAAGAGATTCGTGCACTGGTGACATGATCTCAAGCTTCAGTCATTGAGTTTCTCCCTCTACAAATGAAGATTTCTGAATTGTACTGTGCTGGAGGTGGTAGCTAGCAGCGTTGGGGAGGAGGCACGGCGGCGGCAGCGTGGGAAGAGGGCGTGCGCGGCGACGTTGGCATTGTTAGGGTTCGGGGTGGGAGAGAATACAATACAGGTATATCCATTATCCAAACCGTAGACTAGCAGAAAATATATTGACCATCACCACAACAAATTTACAACATCTCCATTTCGTCATTAATGAAGCGCATAATAGATCCAATCCTCCAATGCCATTAATTCCCGAAAGCATAGGGAAACTAAAAATATAATGCCGTTGATCCAAACTTCCAATGCCATGAATTCCCAAAAACAAACGTAAAGGGAAACTAACAAAATTAGCAAAGAAATAAACGAAAGAAAGAGCTAATTAGACATCCAATTAATCTAGCTTTTCATCAGAAGGTGCCTCCGATAAACACATGGATCCTTCATGTACACAATCACAACTCCTCCTGTCTTCTGAAGAACAGCGTCCGGTCGACCGCCGTGAGCAGACACACATCACCGAAATTGCGTGCATCTGCTTGATCACTCCCTATGTCGAGGTTCAGATCGAAGCAAGAAGAAGAAGACGAGGAGACGCCAACTTCTTTATGATCACGATCACTTGTATGCTCCTCCTTGGACTCCTCCCTCTCCAGCTTCATCTGCTTGCTCGGCGGCGAGCAAGCTCTAGACCTGATCGCGTCGAAGCTCTCGCAGCTCAGGATGATGATGGCATCGCTCACGCCAATCTCGTCCCCGGTTTGGCTCCGCACCACCCCACTGTCGATGGCCTCCTTGATGCCGACCTGGCAGGACAGGTCGACCTGCTCGACGTCCTCCACGAGAATGACGTGGTGCGGGTTCTCGGAGAAGGCCTCATAGAGCCGTTCTAGGTAGGCATCGCTCGCCACGGATGACCGTGGCCGCTTGCTGCTCCGGTGCTCCTCGGTGGAGCCGGCCGAAGCGGACGGCGAGGAGGCGCCGCCGAGTTTGATGGACAGGAAGTTCTTGCGTGAGCCGAAGACGAGGTTGGCGAGCTCCCTCGCCACCCTCTCCTTGCCTTCGCTGTCGCCTCCGAGGAAGAACATCCACGTCTCCTCCTTCGCATCCGTTGACCTCGACTTGTCCCGCCTCTTCGCAATCCCCGACCGACACTGGAGGACAGTGCTAGCAATCTCAGGGACGATGTCTTTCTGCCACGGCACCTCCTTCTCCAATGCGGTGCAGAGAACCTTCAGGTTCTCGGCGTTGAGCTCCTTGAACTTGGGACGGCACTCCACCTCCACCGAGCCGTTCGAAGCGCCCGAGTCGTGCGACTTGACCTTTTCATCAGCCTCGCACTTGGGCTTCCATGGGTGCTTGGCGTCAAGATCGGTGAGAAGCCACGAATGGCGAGGCTGGTGCAACTGATGGCCATGCTCATAGGAAGAGATGGAGGAGGCAGGAGACACTGGAGCCGAGAAATGAAGTGTCATCCGCTGAGATGGTTTGCTGCAGATGGAGCTCCATGTCTTGCCAAGATCCGTGAGATGTGTAGCCTCCTATAGCGCAAGAACAAAAGTTAGTGATGAAGATGAGAACAGAATGATAAAGAAAAAAGTAGATATATAGTAGCATCAAATGAATATGATTGAACATTTGAGTAGCACCTCGTCGCGGCAATGCTGAAGCCAAGAAGGGAGGCTTGACGACGAGACGAACGGCCGTGGCATCGCCGCTTTCGTGTCAATCCTTGCGGCGGAGCAATCGCCGCAGCATCTGGTGATCAGCTGGCTGCCGCCCAAAAGCGGCCAGCAAGGCACCGGTCCGTTCCCATCCGTGTCAGAACTCGCTTTCATGGACTGATTGACTGCGCTCAGCGCACTGCAGAAAGAACAAACGGAATAAGATTCCACTGTCACCTCACCCATCGACATGTCCACAAAATCAGCTAGCCCTTAGCCGGTGTACCGCATACAGTGTCTCTGACATTGTATCGGTCATGCGCGCAAATGATTTGTAACCCCATATGGTTTTCATCTTAAAACCTGCTAATCAGAATTCTAAGAAAGTAGAAAGATAAAGTTGGGGAAACAAAAGATGCACAATAAAGACGGAATGTGAAGCCGGTGAGCTAGCTACTGACCTAAAGCTTTTGCCCGAAAAGCACGCAAAAGATGCAAGCTTTCACTCACTCATGACCGGGCCGGTCGGCATAGAGAAAGAAAAGGGAACGAAAACCACTTGCAGGGGTAGTACTACTACTGCAAGTGCAACTACCATCTCGGTAACGAATGGTCAGAGCCATTTCATTTCAGGCAGATTCGTTCACCTGAGGTGCATGGCATGCTGCGCCGGGAAATTTAACTACTTTAGATCGGAATCGATGGGGACAGCCGGATTTACCTGTCGTCGAAGGCGCAGGTGAGGGTTAGCGCGAGGCTGCCGGCGGGGACGGTGAGCGTCTGGAGCCCCCACAGGCTCTCCAGCGACGGCTGCCCCGCCCTGCACTTCATGTAGGTCTGGTAGGTCCCGAACCCGACGAGCCGGAGGCCGTGCTCAGCCGCGGCGCCTGCCGCCGTGCACACCAGAGCGCTCACCTCGGTGACCACATGCTCGACGGAGCAGTAGTAGCCTCTCCTCCCGCTCTGGACTTGCCCGGCCCAGAACTCGGCGGCCCACTTGAGGTCCTCCACGACGAGCAGCACCTGCCCTCGGCTCTTGACGAGGCACCGCAGCTCAGCGAGCCGCCGGTCCGCCTCCTCCCTCGGCATGTCCCGGAACGACGACACGCGGAGGCTGACAACCTGCGCGCCTCGCAGCGAGTCGTGCTTCTTCGCGTCGCCTCTCTTGACCTTGTCCACGGCCGCGCGAGCCGCGGCCTCCGCCGCGGCCATGCTCTCGGCGACGACCACAACCCTCCTCTTGGCCCGGGAGGCCAGGCAGTCGAGGACGGCGGCGACGTCCTCATCACGCACCTGGTCGAACGGGAGTTTGGCTTTGGTTTCTTGAGGTGGACTCGTGGTGGCCATGCTGCTAGGGTTAGGGTTTTGGTGAGGTGTGGTGGCTGCTGTGGTTGTGGTGCTGCGCACTGCCTGCTCCACGTTGGCTTTAACCTGGGTGCTGGAGATGCCGGCCTCGCGCATGACGCGGCTGACGCTAGGGTCGTCGAGGATGGAGACGACGAGCTGCTCGAGCTCGATCTTGACAGCGAGCACTGGCTGCTGCTGGCTCTCCACGGATCCCCGCCGCTGGTGCGCCTGCGCGCGCTTGAACGCCGCGATGAGCGCGTTGGACAGGGACGGTGGGAAGTAGTGGTGGTGGTGGCCGTGGCCATGCCCCCCGAGCAGCGGCGACGAGGCGACCGCGGCGGAGGCCGGCAGGCGGTTGAGCGCCACGTTGAAGCAGAGCTCCAGCGCCTTGCACTGGAGCGGGTGCGAGTGCGACCGGAGGCACGCCGCGCGCAGTAGCCCCGCGGGCGCCGCCAGCATCGCGCTCGCCACGTGCAGCGGCGTCACCTGCGCGTTGCCCCTCCGCCGCGCCAGGCTCACCGCCTGCTTCACCACCGCCGCCGCCTCAACCGTCAGCGCCTGCTGCACCGTGCACCCCCCTGCCCTCATCTCGCGCCACCTATAGCTACCTAACTACCTATCGATTTGATGCAGCAACGGCGCGCGGTACGTGCTAATCTAGCTAGCAGCAGTTGCGATCGATGTGGTGCAAGTGGTGGATGTGGTGCTGCTTTATATGTTGTTGAGTGTTCATCTTTTGAGCAGCTAGGGGTGAAGGAAGGAAGGAAGGATGTATTTCGGTGTGTGGATCTGTGCTTTTCTTGTTGGGGAGGGCTGCTGGCTGCATATATTTTTCTTTTCTCTCTCTCTCTCTCTCTCATTGGGGAGGCTGTTTTTCGGTCCAAATTGGATTTTGTGGTGGGAAAGAAAAAGTGGCTGGTAGAATGCATGTGCTGACAAAGCAGATACAAAGGCACCTCAGCTTTTCCCCCTCTCCATGATCTCTCAAACAGCCTCTCTCATGCAGAGGATATATAGGAGATCATATGGATTACACGGGATCTTTGTGAATGGATTTTTGCATGTGATCAGCTGCCTCTAAAGAATGACCTCAGAGCTAAATTCCATGCATCAAAGTGAGCAAACTGGCAAACATAGAATTTAGAACCTGATCTAGAAGGACCTGGAGAAGTGACAAATGTGCAGTGGTCATTGGCGCAGTCGACGCAATAAGAGTAAAAATTTCGAGACCAACTTTGTGAAAGATAGTTCAGTACCAAAGCTTGAAACGTTGTTGAACATAATTCCTGAAAATGTCAACATTTCATAGCATGCCCCCTTTTTTAAGGCAAAAATAATTAGTTTAGCAGCACAATTAACTCACGATAAATCCATTTACATAATCTGCTGTTTTGAGAGAAAGCTGAGCATAATCTATGTTTGTGAGTTGCGACTGTAATCATCATGATCATGGAATCTTCTTTTTAATTGTGCAACTGGCAAGTAAAATGGCAAATGGGAAAAACCCATACATATGATAGATTACTATATTTCGTACGGAACATCTCCGACAACCTGAAACTATTGTTTTTCTAACCCTGCCGTCTCGTTTTTTTTCAAATTTAGCTTCTCTAAGCGTGAGTTTGTAAATTTGGACCCCTCTTCCACTGCAGAAGGAGTAGCAGGCTACACGTATCCCCTGTTCCACCCGAGGAGAGTAGGAGGAAGCCACCCGTGCAACAGTGCATGTGAGCGGGACAACGAGTGCGGCAGGAGCTTGCTACCACGCTCGGGGAGCACAGAAGCAGCCCTATCATGATGAACCGCGATGCTCCCACAATCGGCAGAGCTCCCCCAGGTTACCCACTCTCCGAGCACGGTAGAGAGGCTAGATTTGTAAATCCATATACGAAGAAGCTAGATTTGCCAAAAAAAAAAAAAAAAAGAGGTACCGAATGGCAGAAGAGAAATGGATTCCGAAACCTTACTGGAACAAAAAAGAATAATGAAGTGATGTCATGTGATGACTATTCCTACCAATTTGGACTCATAAAAAAATCCTAACAATTAACAACCTAAAACATTAAAGCAATTATCAGGAAAGACTTGTTTTTTCCCAAGATAAAACAGATTCTACAACAGTTATGGAGCGCCTAACAACAATTCTTTTATGAGATGCTCCCAAAAAATTAAATTCTTTTGGAACATGTAGAGTTCATTTACGTATACATGTAAGCACCTCCAGGCCGCAGGTAACTAACCATTGTTCCTCCCAAACAAACAAAATACATCAAAAAGATGCCGTAAAGTGCGCCAGTAATAGTCCGTATATACATCCATCATGTAGGAAGTACATACATACTTCTGTACCTGCTCACTGGTCGTATAATTATATATACAATTGATCACATTAAAAGCAGGGGATGGGACTGATGTTGCAATGATGACGATACAACATATGATGCTTTATGTGATCGATACGATCTGATGTGGCCTGCAGTGACCTCTCATCTTTTGAGGGGCCCCATTTAAATTGGTGTTCTTTTCTGAGAGAGAGATCTTTGCGCCCTAAAAGAATCGGGAACAGTGTACGGCCTCTTTCTCTCTGGACTCAAAGTATTAAGGAATAAAGCGTCCCCCCTTATTCCCATATGCTCTGTGTATGCGTGTATGCATGGCAAAGATTAGCATCAGTAAGAATTATTAGTAGTAGCAGTAGCGCATAAAACAGCCACATGCTGTTCAGTAAAGCTGGGACTTTTCAGCAATTCCTGCTCCCTCGAAAGCAGACTGCGTTGCTAGACACAGGAATTGATGCGCACATTCATCAGGGGTAGGCCATTTCTCAAGTTTCAGTGCCAATGTGCCATTACAAGAATGAACTCGTACTAGCTTTAGAGTGAAGAGAACAAATTATTACTGCTTATATAACCATGCGTCGTGTGAGATCTAGCATTTGATCAATAACAGCATGCGTGTATTTGTAGCACTGCAAGCTTACTGATAGATAAATTGCAATTTGCAAACAGCATGAAAGTTTAAACAATGGCTATATTAATTAGGATTCCTCGGAGCAGTGTTCAAGTGGTTTGCAGTAGTACTATTACGAGCAGAATTTAACTGTCAAGGAAAAGCCAAAGCATGTAATAAAGCCCGGTTAACAGCATCATTGACCGGTCATTACTGCGTGCATTTGCATCAAAAGTCGTGCTCGAACATTGTTCTTTATTGGGATACGAACAGAGAAAAGGAGCCGAGTAAACAGCCACCCAAAACAAACAACCAGAAATGGCTTCACTCTCACGCCGCCTTCCCAAGATGTCCCCCTTCATTCCTCAATCACCATGTCCTCTTATTTTCACCTTTGCACAGCAGTTGTGTATGTCTATTCACATCCGTCAGAATTGTGCATCACATGAATATTCTTGAAGTTATCACGAACATAATAAATAGTGACCACTACTCCTAACTCCCATGTCACTTCTGCAGAGAGCAAGCTTTCACCTTTTTTCTAGGATTCTGTACGAAACCGAATCGAGATTGAAAATTGAAGATCCGGCAGTATAGATTTATAGCAAAAATCGAACGAACGTAAAAAACTAAAGGGTTTCGAAACCAAACTGTTTGAAAAAAATCAAAAATCTATCGGTTTTCTCATAAATCTTTACTGGCAAATTGAAATTTTCATGCGGCCAATTTTTAGACCCGTTAATGTGACATAATTTTTTTTTTGAATTGTTTGATTTTTTTAATTTGAACCGATCGGTTTAGGATTTCGAACCAGCTTGATACGGCCGATTTTCACGATTTTCGATCGATTTTCATCGATTTTGTTAGCCCTGATCAGCTTGCACAGCATAATCTGTTCAAACTAATCTGATGTAGTGGTCAGTCAAAGAAATCTTTGGTCTCGTATGGCCCAAAAGGGAAGCAAAAGGCCGAGCCCTAATCATCACAAAGCCATTTCCCCAAAAGGAGCGCTTCAAGGAGAAAAGTATATACGCAGAAGAGATCGAGAAGAGCAAATACTGCAAAAGAAAACACAAAGACGAAAGCAGAAAAGAAACCCTAATCACTGCATACCCTTCTTTTGATCATTTCTTTTGGCCAAATCAATAATTCAAGTCACACGCTCCTATAATCCGCCTTATTTTCTTTCGTAAAATTAGCTTCAACTATTTGTATCAAAATACTTCGAGTCGATTTTTCATGCTCCAGCTACTTAATCGAAGCAGCAGTTAGGTTGCCGTTTAGATCTGTGAATGGCGAAGGGGCAGTGTCGTGCGCCGACGAATTAAACAAGCAGTCAAACACTAAGCACTGTGTTGTTGCAGGCAGCTTTTTAAAGTGGAGCAAGAGGGGATGCTAAAAAGCGCATAAGTGGCATTATCTGCAGAAAAGCTTCCACATTTTAATACCCCTGGCGCGCTAGTAATGGGCGCAGAATGTGCGGCAGAGCCACTACACTACCACTCCAAGGTGACGGAAAAGTGACACCTGTGGCTTTGGAAGTGCAATTATAAGCAAGCATATCTTAGGTGGTACTACCATCACTCTTTTATTTCTCCAAAGAGGCTGTATACACCATTAATTGATTTATTTTTTAGATAAGAACAAGACAAACGTTATTGTACTTATGATAAAGGCCCTTTTGTAAAGTTTGGTGAAGAGAGTACCTTAAACCAAATTTACATGATTTTGGAGCTGCAGAAGTTTGGTGAAGACGTTTGCTTCAAATTCTCCACTTTGTGCTTGAAATCTCATTTTGTTCGTTTCCCTTCTTAATCCCACGGTATCCTGTAAACAAGAGGCAGTTGCATATGAGCAAAAGCTTACTTGAAAAGTAAAAGCCAATCAGACGTATGTAATCTACATGCAAGAAAACCAAGAGGAATCATCATCATTTGTCTTTGCAATGGGAGGAGAAAGAGTGGCAGGTGATACTTGCAATAAGGGGCATTTGGGCCGAATGTTTGCGCCCTCCCCCGCTGGCATACTGGGCTGGGCCCGGAGCTGAAAATGGAAGCTCACCTTGACGACTGAAAGCGATGAGCATGTTTGTACGACTCCACCTAGCTTCACGGTGTGTTCAAGTAGAATACCTTGAAGGGAAATATGTTGAATTATCCATTTGTAAAGTAATGTTAATTGGATTAAAAATAAAGCCACTGCCCAGATATAAAATAACATTTTGTTTCCAATGGTCATATTTTTCTTTCCAAATTGGAGGGTGAATCCAAGAAGACATCCATTCAAACCCTTATTTGCAGAAAAAGGCCGCAGAGATACAGAGTCAAATTGTACGGACAATAAATACAACTCAGGTTACAAGAACGTGGAAGCCAACCAAGACTATGCCAAAACTTGACAGCAACTGCAAAGGGCATGTCTAAATGGCAGCGAAGTACTCCTTGCTGCCCTTAGGATCGGGTTTCATCGACTTCTCCCCAGGTTTCCAACCTGCCGGGCAAACCTCATCAGGGTTTTCTTGGACGTACTGCAGGGCCTGCCATCAAAGAAAAATGTCAATCAGATTTCATGCTTGCATTCTTTTTTTTCATTAAAATTTGCAAGTTGTAGTCATAACTCTAATATGGACAAGTTTTGCTGTGTTGAACACTAGAGCTATGTTAAAGTGCAACTACAATTAGCAAAACTTGCCATGCAACCTGACAGGTAGTATCAAGATTCAAAAATCATCATGGCAATGCATGTTGAGCAAGATGCAATTTTTTCTCTTGTTATTCCACCTGAAGGGTTCTCAATGTCTCATCCACGCTGCGGCCAATAGCAAGGTTATTAATGGTAGAGTGCTGAATCACGCCCTCCTTGTCAATGATGAATAATCCTCTCAGAGCAATTCCCTGGCAAAAATAAAAATTAATGACTCTTATGACATTTCATATCACATAAGGAAAGGCATAAATGAAAGCAAATCATCCAAAAGAAAGAGTGGATCATATATAACCAAAAGGTGGTCAAAAATCAAAATAGCAGCATACCTGATCAGGGATTAGTACACCAAAAGACTTTGAAATTGATTTAGTGACATCAGAAATCAGCGGGTATTTCAGATCACCAAGCCCACCAGATTTCCTGTCTGTCTGCACCCATGCAAGATGGGAAAACTACAAGCAAAAGATATTTCAAATGTCAAGTCAGTGGGAGACACTAATGAAGCATATGTTGTGGTTACTAATTAGTTATTACTCCATAGAGTAACAGTGAATAATAACTATAAGACCATAGAGTGAAACGCTTAATACAAAAGCAGAAAGAAAAAGAGAAAAACAGAAGAGCAGTACTGCCTGCAAACCAGTCACTAGTTAAAATTGAAGTTAATGGTTTTTCAGGACATAGGTAAATAGGTTAAGTACAGTGCATCTTCTTGGCAGAAGGAAACCAGAATATAAATATGTTTGACTCCACATCATTCTCAAAGGCGTTGGTGAGTATATTTAACACGTGAAATCAAAATTTTCTACCTCATTTTTCTTTGATTCATACAAAGCACACTTTACTTTCATATTTGCATAAGGCATAATAGATGTCACGTAAACTCCAACATTGTCACTGCAACGTCAGCACTTATGCACAAAGGTTAGTGGATTTAATTTTTCACTTTAAGAACAATATATTCACCCACACAAACAGAGGAACACTCCACAGTTAATGTCTACATGATGATCTTAATGCATGTCAAAGCTAGATAGGTAGTTTCAAGAAAACTACATGTCCAGATGATACGTTATTCTGATTACAACAGGGCAATGAAGCAAGTAATGAGAGATTGCTACTCTGGAGTCTGAAAATGGCTGGTATAATCGTAACTACATAGAAAATCATGCAAATGAAAAACTAACATACCACACTATCAATCGAAACACCAAGAATTTCGGTATTTATCTTCTTAAACTCCTCGTATCTGTCGCTGAAAGCAGTAATCTCTGCAAAGTTTATAAAAATGCAGTTTAGAATGTCAAACCCAAATAAAGTTTTGCCGTCAAAGAGCACAAGATGGTGACGCACCAGTTGGGCAGACGAATGTGAAGTCCAGGGGATAAAAGAAGAGAATCACGTACTTCTTCCCAATGTAATCAGACAGCTTGACCTGCAGGCACAAAAGGGCCCCATCAACAACAGCATCAATCACAAGCATCACCAACCATACATACAGCTGCTACATTCATGAATCGCGCGGATGCATGAAACATCAAATCTTAACTATACTAATCATTCCTAAAAAAAAGGAACATACCACAGTTTTGCTGGTCCAAATCAATTGCTTTTCAAAGTTTGAAGTACAACAACGCGCGTGCACAATGCAGGTGGCTTATACCTTGATGAACTCCTGGTCGAACACGGCCTCCGCCTCGAAGTCCGGCGCCTTGTTCCCCACCAGCGGCAGGTCGTCCTGCGCACACAAGCACGCGTCCACCAATCAAATCCAACTCACACCAACCGCCCAAAATAACGAATCGAACCAGGACGGACCTCGCCTCCGGCGCGGGAGACGAAGCTGCGGGTCCTGGCCGATCTCGCGAGGCGAAGGGGCCTCGCGGCGGAGCCGGCGAAGGCACGGGGAAGAGATAGGGACTGCGGCGGCACGGCGAGCTTCGGGGAGGCGAGAGTTGCGGCGGCGGATGAGACCGTGGAGGCGGATAATGCGCACGCCATGGCCATGGCTGTCGAGGCCTCGAGGGGGAGATGAGGTTTTGGGGATTTGGTGACGAGGAGAGAGATAGGATTTGGGAATCGGAAGATGCTGTTTAAATGAGGGACGTGTCATTCTGTCAGTGGCTCAGTCAGTGCCACGTGAGTTGGGCTAGAGGTTCTGGAAGCTTCTCCGGTCCGTGATAGACTACGGGCCTGGCGGGAAAAGCCCATAATTATTTAGCAGCTGGGCCCAATACGATCCCGGCTCGAGTTCTACGCCGAATTTTCAGGCAAGCAGCTCCGCGGGAATGTTTGGCTTTTTTTTTTTCCTTTTTTTTAAAGTTTAGTTTCCCTCCGAACTAAATTATAAATCTAATTTTCTTTTTATAGTGGAAGTAGTGACAAACATCTACTGTACTTAAACTCTGTTTGACTGAGCTTTAGATCCTAATTTCACCTTAGATCTGGAACTTGTAGGCTAAAATAAAGTGAATTAAGTTTATATTTTTAGTTTAAAATGTAAAGAAGATGGCCCACCTAAACACTTTTAATGTATCCACAACTCCAGCTCTATAAATTTCTGAAATTAGGAATACCCTACTTCATCAACCCTACGGATTTTGATGGAGCTAAAGTTGTACAAACACCTCCTTAATCTGTTGTGCTCTTATACCACAACAGGCTACCTACCATAGTCCTACATCGTGATAAGACACATACCATATGAAAAGAATTATATTTACAATTTCATTCTTACGTCGAGCTTTAAAAAAATGCGCCGAACTTGAAAAAGTTTTTGGCCAGTGGCAAAAAGGAAAAAAAACCAAAAACTCGCTCAGAAATAGGGCTGTAAAAAAAACTCGAGACTTGCGAGCTACTCGAGCTCGACTCGTGAGAGGCTCGATTCAAGCTCGGCTCGAGCTCCGAACAAGCCGAACTCGAGCTCGCGAGCCTAACCGAGCCGAGCTCGAATAGTTCACGAGTCTACTCGAATCTAGATCGAACTTACTTAAATCGAACTTTCTCGAACCGAGTTTACTCGAACTTGTTACCAAGCCTATTTACTCGAGTTTACTAAATTTCCTGAACTTATCGAGTCTAGATGGAACCGAGCTCGAACTCAGAGCTCGAGCTGCTCGAGCTCGTTTACAGTCCTACAAGGAAGATCGCGGCGCGTGGACCGCGGAGGAGGGTTCCGAGGCGCGGCGCATCGTGGACGGTGCCCGCGGCCCCACCTTCTCTCCTCGTACGCTAGGTCGCTAGGGCCTCGGGGCGTGGAGAAATAACGCGAGATCGATCGTGTCATATTAACGCCGTTTCTCGTCTCGACCACACGGCTGCTTCGCTCGCAGCTGCTGGACGCGGCGGCCGACGCGGCGGCCCACGGCCGCCGTCGTTGGAGTATTTCACGATGCGGTCCTCGTAGCTGTGGCCGTTTTTTCTCTCGCCGTGCACGTGTCTTGTACGTGCTCCATCTCAACAGTGAGCTCTGCAGATTCCAGAACAACTATCTCCTATGCGAAATTTCGGGTGGGATTCTAAATTCCGACGAAATAAAAATTGAAACAATTAAAATGTTATAATGATTTTAGAAATTTTAAGTATTTTGATCGGAGTTCATGTTTTTTTTGTTATATTTGACGTCAATTTTTTTTGTTAAGAATTGCGATGCCATTTATGAAAAATGCATGAGGGCTAGGGTTCGTGAGGTACTGGGTTTGAATCCTGACTCTCACCATTTTCTTTTTTGCAAGCTCACTGCTAGCACTCACAAAAACGCCAAATTAAGGACAGTTTCAACTCATAGTTTTCATGAGCAGTGTCTAAAGGAAAGAAAGAGTAATAAACCAATGCATAGTTTCTCAACCCATGGTTTCCATGAGCAGTGTCTAAAGGAGAGAGAGAGAGAGAGCGCAATAAATCAATGCATGCACTACAAAGACATATTGATCAGTGCGTAGAAACGTCCAACCCCGATTTTGCTCGTTTCTTACGTCTTGATGTAACATGAGACACGGTTTCTTTGTTTTTCCTTCTCTCCCTTCCTTAATTCTTATGCCACATCAGATTTTTTATTAGTTGACAGTGTAATTAATTCTATAGACATCAGCTGAGGTGGAGAATTAGGACTACCCTAATAGAACCATAGATGCCATCATGTGGCTCGAACCAAGGACAAGCAAGTTAAGAGACTTGCACTTTACAACTAAGCTACAGTGAGACATGCAGCGATGAATCGTTGATTTACCATAGTTGGCACACGCTAATATAGTTGGAGTCTCCTGTATCGATAGATCGCAATACCTATGTTGAACATACAATGCCTCTGAACAATGGGAAATTTGAGAAGGCTTTCGTAGCGGGCTTGGCACATACTAAAGAGGTAGACAATGTTGCAAATCCCATATTCGTTTTTAACGGGATGAATTATTTGTAAGCTTATAGCAGTTTTCTTAAGGCACTAAATCAATTGAAAATATGCGGGTCAAGTTCTCTGTTAGCGTTGGCCATGCTGTTTGAACTTTCGTTCAAGTGAGACAAAAACATAGCTTTGCCGGTCAAATTACTTCAATTAGGTTGAAAAACCAAGTTTTATATTGACTATAAAGTAATGTTTCGTCCTTAGTATATGTAGCGAAGAACATATAGAACTTGTCCTTATGCCAATATCGTAGCACTTTGCAAACAATCGTCAATCTTTTAATCGTTCGGCTTTCTCATGGGAACCATTTAAACCAAGCCCACCCAGTGAAGACTCAAGATTTGCAATTCTTTCTTGGCATTGTATCCTGTGCAATTAAATATTTGATGAAACCATCGTGTAACCCTACTAACAAAAGTTTTAAAAAATTCTAAAAAAAAATTATGATCAAGTTTGTCTTTTTTATTACTTTTAGCGCAGGACGAATTTGATCATGAAATTTTATATGTAGATGGGGTAAACTGAGATGTACATCCATGAATTTTTTCAGAATTTTTTGAAACTTTTGTTAGTAGGGTTGCACGGTAGTTTCACCAAATATTTAATTGCACATGATACAAAACCTTCTTTCTTATAGTAGTGATTAGTTTCAACAGCTTAGCTCTTACGTACATTACCATAATTTGCTTTTTTTTCATTTGCGATTTATATATGTTATCTCTCCGGTCATATATACATGTAGTTTTAGGATACATGTAGTCGAACTTTCAAAAATTTGACAACTGATTTCTTTTTAAATATTTAGATTAGATACATAAAAAATTATATGTATAGATTTATCTCGAAAGTATTTTTATAATATTATAATTTTATTAGGTTCTATAACTATATCATAATATAAATTAGTAGTCAATATTGTGTTTTGAAGACCGTGTCAGTGTTTAAAACAATATGTATTTGTGAGTTGTGACCAGAAGGAGTATTTGTTTGCTGTCACTCTATGCCATCATATCCCCACAAATACAATTAATATATCGAATACTAATATATGCTTAATGACACTCTCTGATTTAGAAAACATGTTTTAATAACACACTTCTAAGAAACGAAATCGCAATTCGCACCTAACCAAGGTTGAAGAAGAATACGTGTACTAGTACGCTGCCAACAAAATCACAAGTAGTATATGTTACAAAGAAATTATAAATAATATTCTAGCTTATCACATATCTACATTAATACAGATTAATTCCTTGCTATAAAAAAAGATCAATCCCCGGAGGAAAAAAAAACAAAAACGATCGAAAGGAACGACACCAGCGAGGCTGGCAACTCAACTTTTAAAAACTTCCGAACATAACCGCCCGCAGCAAAGCTACAGCCTACACACGATGCCACGGCCACCAACCAAGCCCGGCGTGCCCCACCCAGGCGCGAGTTTTGCACACAACCCCTCGAAGAAATAACCTTGTCACAAATCCGCCCCTCCGGCCGCTTCCCTGAGTTCCCTCCATCTCTCTCTATCTGAAGTCGAAAACGCTACTACTTTCCCTCCTTTCCCTCGTTTTCTTCTCTCCTCGCGTTTTTCCCCTTAACCCCCGGCCCCTCGCCGCCCCCACCTTCCGCCTCGCCGCCGCCGCCGGCCTTGCCGGAACTCTAGATCCGGAGGCTTCGTCGGGGACGATCACCGGCGGGCCGATCACCGCGCCCGGCGATCGCGAGATTTTAGGTGCCGCCGGAGACCATGTCGGGAGGCGGCCGGCCGGCGGCGGCGCAACAGATCGTGCAGGCGGTGCAGCGGTACGTGCCGCTCGCACCGGCGCGGCCTCCCTTCACCGCCCCCGGCGACTGCCACCGCGGCCCCTCGCCGCCGTCCCCCGCCGCGGCGGCGGCAGCAGCATCCCGGGCCGGGGCTGGCGGCGAGATCAAGGAGGGGATCGTCATCAGGACGCCCGTGAGTTGCCGCTTGGAGCTTAACGAGGAGCTTTACTACGCTGATTTGCCTGTTTGTTTTGGGGTTTTGGTGCGGATTTGGTGAGGTTTTGTGCGGTTTGGGCTGTCATTTGACGGAACACTTTGTACAATTTTTGCAGTTCCCTTTCCAATTTTTTTCTCTTGGGGGTGTTGATGTCTTGGATTAGCATGCGGATTTCGGTGGAATTATGGGCAGCTTGTTACTTTCGCCGAATAATTTGGGGAACCTAAAAAGTACCGCAGGAGTGAAGCTTCCATCGCATCGGAAAGCGTGGCCTCTATCAGCCGTCTAGTACCTATTGCAATTGGAATAATTTGTGTAATGTGGTTTGCTGGTCTGCTGGGAGATTTGGGGTTTGGGATGGAGGGTAAGGTTTGGTTGGCAAATGCTACAGGTTAGGTATGTTCCTTCATCCTTCCCAGCCGCTTGAAAGTTGCTTCGTATCGGCTTGGGAGAGTACTAGAGTAGGTTTTGGTACTTCGTAGGACCAGTTTAGATGTGCATTCGCTGTTGTCTCACTTAGTTGCAGGCAATTAGGAGGAGTAAGTCTCAATTCAGGTGATTCTGTCATGTTATTGCTACCTTTCAGTACAATTTAGTGATTACTGCAAGTCGTCATGTCTGAGCTGTATGATCTGCAGCCTAGAAGTTGTTGCTCATCTAGTCATCTCCAGTGCAGTTTGCTACAGAGATCAATTTTATTTGGTGCTGTAGGTTTCCCCTTTGGAGCACTCTGCTTGTACCTGTTTAAATGTACAAGGTTGTAGTAGTAAATTGGCTTGTAGTAGTAAATTGGCTCTGACACATGTATCTGTTTGTAGATTTTTTTTATCATTGCTATCTTGGATAGTTGGCACCAAGGTTCACAAAATAGTCAAAAACCACTCAAAAATTGTGGTTTTCGATCGTATCTAGCCGGTTCGACATCTAAAACCGGTTTAATTAAAAAATTAAAAAATTCAAAAAAATTATGCGACATAAAACCGGTCGATTTCGGTCAAAATCGTGTGGCAACACCGCGGTGGTCAGCATCCACCAATTGGCTGGTTTATTTTCGGTCAAAACTGGCTGGTTTTCGGCGAAAACCAGTCTATTTTTGATTTTTTTTTTTATATTTTTTTTCAAAAATTTTGAATTCTAAACCCTTATGGTTTTGATGATTTTCAACTCGATATTTTTGAATTTCGATTTTTGAACGGTTTTTTCAAAATCGGTATTGTTAACCTTGGTTGGTACAGTGCTATCATGGCGTTGCTTAGGCGACGCCTAGTCGCTGACTAGGTGTCCAAGCGGCTGGCGGGAGGCGCTATGGCCCAACGCCTCGCCTGAAGAGAGCCAGGCGGCCACCTGGACGTTCTGGCGTTGCTGCGACGATGACTAGGCATACGGCCTGGCGTCTGGGCGGCCGAATGGAGTGGACAGTTGGTATTTGAGGGCGTGAGTCATGGAATAGGGGAGTTGGGAGGAGGCTTGGATAGGGGACTCACGGGTGGACTGAAGCGGAGGAAACCCTAGAGCTCCGCGCCTTTGCTGCCCTCCAGCAACTGCACCTCCGCCTTCCTGCGACCGACGATCGTCAAGCCGACCGGCAATCCCCTTCGACTCCCCTTCTCCCTTCGCATCCCCCTTCGCTTTCGTTGTTGCCGGTGCCATCGCTGCTAGCATCGCCCGCCCCTTTGCCTCTGGTGTTTGGTGCCCCTCCGCCTCTGCCACTCTCTAGCTGCTACCTCATGTGGCTCCAGCAGCTGCCGCCACTCTGCCTGCGCCTCTGCCGCCGCTCCAGCTGCTGCCCCGCGCGATCGCGCCCCGGAGTAAGCTCCAGATGCCGATGAAGTGGTGCTTGCCTACTTGTTGCTGCCGAGGAATCTCCAACTCCTTGAAATCTGAACTAGTTGGTAGCCTAACTATCGCCTAGGCAGGGCCTAGGCGCTTAGGTGTCCAGTGCCACGGAGGTGACTTGCCTAGCCAGCGCGCCGTGATAACCTTGGTGGGCACAACTTTTCGGGTTGAAGCCCCACATATATAGTTGTGTTAAATTTTAGAGATATCTGAAATTTCTGATGAAGTGGAGTTGTAAGTTAGGGTTATTAGTAGTCACAGCAATACCTGACACTAGTGCTAATTGCACAAGGTATTTCTTTGATTGTATTGTGATCTTAGGGAACTGATCTTACCATTATAACTGATTATGCCATTCATGTGTTGATTATAGTTGAGAAAAAAAAATCTGTAGCCCCTAGCATTAGGTGGAATTGTAACTTACTCAATATACACTAATTGCATACTTGAGATCTGTTTTCAGCGTTTAGCATACGTTGCAGATGTAACCACTATGGCAATTTCCGATGTAATCGACCACTGTATAATACATTCCCCCCTTTTGCAGCTAAAAAGAAAAGCTCCATGTGGGGGAAGTGATGCTGCTGAGTCAAGTGAATGGATTATGACCAGCCCTGGGTTTACTGAAGGAGTTGGCAGTCCACTTACGACCCCAGTTTCTGGAAAAGCTGCTAGGACATACAAGTCAAAGGCTAAATGCAGCAAAGCTGGACCTCAGGCGCCTATATCAAATGCTGGCAAGTAGAAACTTCTTGTTCTATGATATTGATTACATCAACATAATTTGTTTATCACAACTTTTGTTTTGCCTTCCTTTATAGTTTTCTCCTTTATATTTGTTTTCTCTAACTAATGGTTAAATGCGCACACCTTTGTGTTTTTGCAGGTTCACCTGGCAATCCACCTACTCCTGCTAGTTCTTGCCGCTACGACAATTCATTAGGTGATCATAGTAGTCTCATCTCAAACAATCTGCAATTCTGCTTACACTGACTGTTATAATCTAGCATTTTGGTGCTTCTTAGATCTAGTTGCATTGTCTTATTTCATATTAATTCTTTCTTTTACTGACAATTCTTATGTTTTTCAGGATTGTTGACCAAAAAGTTCATTAATTTGCTCAAGCAGGCTCAAGATGGCATTCTAGATTTGAATAACGCTGCAGAGACATTAGAGGTATAGATTTTCTTATTCTCATTAAAGTTGGCATTTCTCTTTGTCCCTCTTAATACAAGTTTATAGATGATTTCTAACAACTCAGGTTCAAAAACGGCGCATATATGACATTACAAATGTCCTTGAAGGAATTGGGTTGATAGAAAAGAAGCTTAAGAACAGAATCCATTGGAAGTAATCATTGCCTTCTCTTACCCTTCTATGCTCATATTTATGGTGCAAAATGCTAACCTCACAACATTACAGGGGTTTGGATGAATCAGGAATTAACATAAATAATGATATTTCAGTTCTGCAGGTATTTATTGCTGTAAATTTCTAACATGTAATTGTGTTAAAATTATCATACTCATGGTAAATGTATCTGAACATGGAAATAAGAACATTTGAATCTAAGCAGCCTTTGGTGTAACCTTCTTGCAGACAGAAGTTGATAATCTTAATATCCAGGAGCAAGTTCTAGATAAACGCATAAGGTTCGTAGCTACTGGAGGTTGCAAACTTATTAACCGTTATTTGTTATGTTGCTATCTCACTAGAAAATAGTTACATGGTCTGAAAATAATTATCCTTGCAGTGAAATGCGTGAAAAGGTGAGGGAGTTAACTGAAGAAGAAAGCAATCAGAGGTAATTATCCTTGTTGGAATTTTGGGGAATTTTGGGCATACTAGCATGGCACTATGCACTGGGTTTAACCATGTATCGATCCATTTTGTGTTATTCCTGTTTTTAGGTGGCTATACCTTACCGAAGATGACATCAAGGGATTGCCCTGCTTTCAGGTTTGTTTATTTATATTACTAAGAAATGTAATATTATTCTTTTCCAAAAGAAGATCATCCTAATTCTGATTATTCAGATTTCGCTTAACACAACTATAAGAATCTGTACTGAAATGATTCTGCTGTGAGCTCATATGGCCTTTGTCTTTCTGAAGAATGAAACACTACTCGCAATAAAAGCTCCTCATGGTAGTACACTGGAAGTCCCAGATCCTGATGAGGTAATGAAACAGTAAAATAATGAGCTCTACTTATACACTTCGTTGGGTGTTTAATTATCATTAACTATTTTATGAGCTCTGTTCATTTGTTCAATAAGCAGGCTGGTGATTATCTCCAAAGGAGACATAGAATAGTAATAAGGAGTACAATGGGTTCAATTGATCTTTACTTGGTTAGGTAATGCTTCAGTCTTCTCTTGAATCTTGTGTGTCAAAATGTAAACTATCTGGTCAACATCCTTATTGTATTATTAGTAAATTTGAGGAGAAAATGGAGGACCTGGTTGGTGTTGCAACACCTCCAAGGTACACAAATGTGGCAAAACCTACCTCGATGGAAGGCTTCAGAACAACAGAAGCTGGACAAAGCAGCAGACCGAATGAGGCGTTGCTGAATATTCAGCGTATCCAGAAAACTATAGATCTAAATGCTTCACAAGATTTTGGAGGGATGACGAAGATTACTCCAGATGTTGATGTAAGTTAGATTGCAACAGTATGTGCTTTACTTTTTATATAATTTACTACACAAAGTGACAAAATTCATAATATATCACAAACAACATCCAATTATAACTCTTTTTTTTACTTCATTAGAAACTATTGACACATCTATGAACTGCAGTGCTGCATTAGTTGCATGCTCTTGAATTTCTAGTATCTTGAACTCTTTATCCTTGTAGTTTGCAGCATTGTTACTTGAGAAGAAACAAATCAGTCAAATTTCTGGTAGTGATAACAACAAATTTACTTGTTTGTTTTAGTTATTATTTGTTATCTTCTGCTGCCATGATACTCATACTCTCAGAGAAGACCCAGTGACTTATGATCCTACCGCACTTTTGCAGACTGATGCTGACTACTGGCTCCTCACGGATGGTGATGTTAGCATTACTGATATGTGGAAAACAGCGTGTATCCTTTAAGAAAAGTATTCATTGGGATCTTGTTTAAAATCTAATATACTAAAAGTACGCATAGTTGCAACTTGAACTTTGAAGTACTTAACATGATAAAACAGCAGAAGTACAGTGGAATCAGGTTGACACCAACATTTTCTTAACTGAAGAGGTGAGCACCCCATCCGCACTCAACCAACAGCCAGCCGCTGTGGGTGAACCTACAGCTGTAGGCTCCAACCATGGATAACCAACAAGAATATACTGTGAGACTGGAGTCCAGAAGTCGCAATGTTAATTGAGTATATTTTGGAACAACTGAATTCTTTTTGGGATGGCAAATGTTCTTCCTGGGACTCCTGGAGGCTAGTGGTTTCTATCAAATTCTGCATCCTTTCACAGAAAAGGGCGGGCGGGCTGGCAGCGGTCAAGATGTACAGCCTGAGATATAGGCATTTTGTTGTGGACTAGCGGTATGTATGATGCATCCAGTAACTTATTGCTCGACCGCGCCTATGGTTTCAGGCTTTCAGCACCTCGTTACATATATTGAGGCGCTGCAGTTCTGTGCCATCAATCTGTCGCTTGAGCTTATTCCAGTGTTTTCCAACTAAGTTACCTAGTAAGGTCGGTCCTATTGGCCGTCTGGTTTTCCCTTGGAACGACGCCACAAAATTGTGTAAATATTTTGGCAATATGTCTACAATTCATGACTAGTGTCTATGTTGGGCAACTCTTGCAAATTTCATGCAGAAAAAGTGTAAAAAGCGTTCCTGACATACATGTACTAGCTGTATTCCAAGTTATGGTTTCAGAAATCTGCATACATCATCCCTTGCTGCTAGCTAAAAACCCAGATACATTCGAGCATGACTGTTTCAACATGTTTTACAAAAGCCGCAGCAGATTTACTTGTAGCCGCTACTAAAACATCTAAGATTATACGTATAGACTAGATGATGATTAATCCACTGAGAACAAGCCGAAATCCGAAAAAGAGTGCACATGGAGGTGCCTGCACATTACGGTTGCATCAGCATCAGTCGTCCCCCTTCCTGATCTTCCCAATCCAGTTGGCCACGACCGGCGTCAGCGCCACCGTCGGCGGGAACCTAATCGGCGACGCCGCCTTGTGCGCGGCGTAGGCCAGCGCGAACGTCCCAACCTTCCCTCCGGTCTCATCCGCGGCGATCCCAACCTGTTTAGTATTTACACACAAGACCAGTTTGTAACCAAGAGCACCAACTATGTACTATACTAAATAGTAAATACAGCACCAATTCGACTCGAAGATTGTAATGGTTTTAGCTCTCTCACCTTGCCGAGCAGCTGCTGGACGTCGATGCCGGCGCTGATGAGGAGGTAGCAGGCGGTGAAGGAGATGAGGGAGAGCGTGATCGAGGTGGCCAGGTACGCGCCGCCGTACTTGGCCAGGAGCTCCTTGGCCTGGTCGGCCCTCGACTTCGCCTTCCCCTCCCCTTCCTCGCCTCCCTCCTCCTTGGAGCTAAATATCTGCACCAACACAGGACAGTTAATTCAGCTCGCAAGTGCCTCGGAGAGCTACTAAATTAGCCGCTGTCGCTCGCTTACTTTCCAGAGGCCGAACTCGAGGCCGTACTTCTCGGTGATCTCCTCGGCCGCCTTCGCCTCCTCCTCCGTTTCCTGGACGGCGGAAAGCCGCCGGCGCGGCGGCCTGAGGGCCCGAGAGGCGAGTAAGCCTGGCGGGAGATGCAGCTGCGGCTGCTGTCTCCTGGGCTGCAGCAACCGGTGGTGGTGGTGGCGGCGGTGTCTGGCCGTGGGCGCGGCGAGGTTGGCAAGGAGGGGAGCTGTTGCCGCCATGGGTGGACCACGGATGGTTGGATGGCAATGGAACCAGCAGAGCGAGGAACAGGTGAATGATATTATTCTTGGCTGAAGTTTGAGATGGACGGCTGAGATCGAGTTGGGCGTCGGCGTTTACGGGCTTCAGGACTGATGTGCTGGGAGCCCATGAGCGGCAACGTGAGGTGGAAGCACCTGACAAGTAGCCCGTTGCTGTGCCATGGAGTACGGACTACGTCTACCATCCAGTGATACCCGCTGGGGGAGAAGCCGAAAAAATTAGTCCAGTGACACTCAATTCGTTGATTTTTGGTGATGTGTTTATGACATGTGGGTCTATCTGAGCCTATGACAGTGGGCTAGGGTGTCAAAAAGTGAATCACGAATTTTAAAGAGTGTCAATGACACCAATCTCCTCTGGGAAGCCAGGTTCAAGCGGGAAGAGTTCATGTGCAGAAGCAAGCTAGCTCCAGGTATATTGGTTTGAGAGTATGTTTGGATCCATTAGCACTAATAGTTAGCTAACTAATAGCTAATTGTTGGTTAACTATTAGTTGGCTAATTATTAGCTAGTGTTGTTTGGAAGTACTAGCTAATAGGTGGTTAAAAATTTAGTTGTTGGTGGAAATGTCCATTGTACCCTTGCATTAATAGCTGTTTGCACAGGACCGAGAGTACATTAGTCTTCACCATCTATTAGCAGGGGAGAACCAGCTAATGAGATAACTATTAGCTGGGTTAGCAGCTAACTGTTAGCTAGGTTATTAGCTAGCCTGTTTGGATCCACTTTAGCTAATTTTAGCAGCTAATTATTAGTGCTAATGGATCCAAACATACCCTGAGTCGTGGGACTGAGTAATTTCGGATCTAACTTATGTGTTGTTTGAGAGCTTAAAGTCAGCTTTAGTTTAAGAAAAACTAGTAAATTTATCAAACAATTTAGATTTTACGCGGCTTTTGGCATAAGCTAAAAGTCGTATATAACTAACAAAAGTCAAAAACTGAAAGTTGTATTAGATCTGCTTTTACAATTTATTGCATAGAAATTAACTATTTATTAAATAGTCTCTTATAAAAAACTATACTTTTTTTAACTAAAAAAACTAAAAAGTAACTTATATAAAAAAACTATAACTTCCAAACAGATCCTTATCCTCCTCTTTCAGCTGAAACATAGGAAAAACGAGACCACGTCATCCCGCACCAGGCTGGAGTACCAAGTCGTCCGCGGACCGATTCATCCCCAAACCAAACGCGTTCATACCAACCTTTCTCGTGGTATCCCAATTTTATATGTTTTTAGCGGGATGTCCGAAGATCGAAAGAGAAAGACGTCGATTTAGGGGAATAATTAAGGTGTAGGAGCAAACTCCGACCTTAATCGCCCTTTCGGCATTTCATTTCTAGCTTGCTACTGGGATACCCGCATGTTACCATGGGAATTCTACATGCTCATATGAAGAATGTGAGAAGGCAAAGTTCACACGGCGGAACAAGCTCCAGCTTCATCTTTCTTTCGATGTTTTAGTTTCCATCTTGTCGCAAATAACACATAGAAAATAGGAAACAAAAGATATAAATTTTACGTGAAAACCTTTACAGGGAAAAAATCACGGATACACGACGATGATTTCACTATATAAGGAGATGTTACAATAAAGTTCTTATTTTTTTTCTATAAACCACAGAGACATATATAATAGTACATGATAGATTCCGTACAAAAATAGATTTGACATAGAGTAGTAAACGAATTTGTAATTTACAATGATGCTCTTACTTTTTTTATGAATTACATGGACATATATGTATATGTATATATATGAGGGTAAATAGCAGACTCAGTGTAGGAGTAGATTTAAGATAGAGTATGAAACGATTCGTATCATCTTTAATTTCAATAATCTCCACCTTGAAACGAATTTCTTATAGCCAAAATACAACGTAACTTTCCTCGAAATAAAAAATCATGAACACCTTGTACACCAAACAAAAGTCCAAAAGACTAACAAGCAATAATAACTAAGTCTGAACAAAGCTCATATTTAGTGGTTGGAATTGGCTTTGTCAATATATCAGCTGGATTATCATTAGTACTTATGTTGCTGACTTTAATGTCACCTTAAGCAATGGCACCCTGAATGTAACGATATATGATATCAATGTGTTTGTTCTCTTATGAAACATCTGATCCTTTGTAAGGTAAATAACACTTTGATTGTCATGGAATATTGTAGTGAAAGATGTATTTTCACAAAGCTCAGTAAATAAACCTTCAATCAAACAGTTTCTTTGTAAGCTTCAAAAACAGCCATACAGTCAACTTCTGTAGTAGACAAGTCAACAATAATAAAAGATCTCATCCTGATTTCATATCTTAGTGTCATTCCACTTTATGAATAAGTTTTAATAGGTTACATGACTATAATTTTCATTATAAAGCTCCCTTTTTCTAGATTGTTTCTCGAAGTTCCAATAAGGTTTTATGAATATATTTTATTAAGTTTTAGAAATTTCCATATCTATGTTTTAAAAGGTTTTAATAAGTTTCATTTGTTAAGTTTCATCAGGATTCTAAAATTTCATGAGGTTCATGGCTAAGTTTTATTAGGCTAGTTTCATAGTGTTTCATGAATAAGTTTTTTAATGTTTCACATATATATTGTATTAGGTTTCATAGTGTTCTATCAACATAATTTAGTTTCCGTAGTTCTAAATAGCTTTCACGACTAAGTTCCAATAGATTTTACTCAGTTTTTACTAGGTTTCATGATAAAATTTCACATGGTTTCATGAGTTTCAGGAGGTTATGGCGATTCATCATGTTTTTTGAGATTCACAAATATATTTCATAACGTTTCACAGATAAATTTTATTATATTTCACAGATAAGTTTTATTAGGTTTCATAATGTTCCATCAATATAATTTAGTTTCCTTGACTCTTAATAGCTCTCATGCCTAAGTTTCAATAGATTTCATTTAGTTTTTACTAGGTTTCATATAGTTTCATGAGTTTCAGGAAGTTATTGCTATTCATCAGGTTTCCTGAGATTCAAAAGGTTCACATATATGTTTCATGATATTTTACTTATACGTTTTATGATATTTCACAGATAAATTTCATTAGATTTTATAGTGTTCCATCAATATAATTTAATTTTCTCAGCTCTTCATAGCTCTCACAAGTAAGTTTCAATAGATTCATTCAGTTTTTAAATTTGTTGAATCTTTCTGAAAATTTTGAAGTTGGTTATTTAAAACTAAGCTGAGATTCTTTTTAAACTCGTTTTTAATCAAGTTTCAGATTTGAAACTTACATAACTTATATTTTTAGATTGAAAGCCATTGTTTTTTTTTTTTTGAAATATGTTGAAAGCTATGAAACATGCTCTGAAACTTTAGAGTTCGCATTTTGAAACTTAGTTAAAATTATTCTAAAACTCAGTTGTTAATCTAGGTTCAAATCATTTGAAACCCATCAAAATTTGTTTAAACACATTGAAACCTTCTGAAACTAGTTTAAAACTTTTTTAAAATCTGTAGACTTGGGCCTGTCAGGTGGAATACGCCGACAGGGGCGCGCCAGGTAGGGGCTAGTAGTTGGTTTTTCCGATCATCTCTCCGGCGAGTTTTGGTGTTTTCTTCGATCCGTGCATCCGGAGATGGCGGGTTCGCAAAGATGAGGAAGGGAGGATCGGGCCTTGCTCGAGAGTGTGTCCGCAATCCGTCGATCGCAAGACCGTCTCACTCCACCGCAGGCGCCGCGATGCTCCGTGGCGGTGGGGCATCCGGTCTTGACGGTGGCCATGGAAGTGGCCACCGGCTCAGAATCTACACAGCTCGTCTCCTCTGGACCACCCTCGGTGGAACTTGCGAGAGACTCCCGGCCACTCCGTGGTTGCGGGATCTTCTTGCCTTGTCGGTCGCGGCCCAACCGGGTAGGGCCCCGGCAGAGCATCGGTGGTACTCGCCACCAGGTATGGTGAGGGGCTCATGAGGCTCTAGCCGCCAGTGGCGGCGCCACAACTGGCGGGGCAGGGGCGAAGGCGTCTGTGCGCGGTCCGGTTCGAAAGGAACCGTGAGGACCTAGAAGTCATCTTAGCCGAATCCCGCCGTGGCGGCGATCTTGGCCGTGTGCCACATCGCCCCTTCGGGAGCAGGGCGGCAAGCAGTGGCCTCTGAAGATGAGAGTTCCTCCGATTCACGGAGAGTCCCATCCTCGCTCTCGGCCGAGCTCCGGTGGGCGGCGGAACTCTGTTTATGGCGTTGGATATCAGGCGTTCTCCGTGATTCTGCCGTGTGGAGGGCTTGAAAGGTTCCTTCGGCATCCATAGAAAGTTCTGACGCACTACTAATCCGGAGGAATTTTTGCAAATTTATACTAGCGGTGGTATGAGCGGCGGTGGGTGCCGGAAAAGTCATGGCCAATTATTTCCGGCGGCCTTGGCGGGCTCTGCCGTTTGGTCGTTGAACCTCCGCGGTCGGTGCACTCGTGGGAGGAATTGTGCGGCCTCTTCGTCGCCAACTTCCAGGGCTCCTTCACGCAGCCGGGCGTGGAGGATGATCTGCATGCCCTGGAGCAGCATAAGGGGGAGTCGTTGCGTGATTTTATCCGACGGTTCTGCGATTGTCGCAACACGATCCCCCACATCTCGGAGCAATCGGTCATCATCGCCTTTCGAAGAGGCGTCCGCGACCGCAAGATGAAGGAGAAGATGGCCACCCGCACTATCAGCACCACCTCCGAGTTGTTTTCCCTCGCGCATAAGTGCGCGCGGGCTGCGGAGGCGAGGGGACCAGGATCTGGTCCCCAGGGTGGCCGAGGTAAAGATGAAGCCGTGACCTCGAAGGGTTCCGGCCCGTCAAGCAAGAAGGTGCGGAAGCGCGAGGCAGGAGAGACCCGGCGGGTCTTGGCCGCCGAGCGTGACCGCGATGACTCTGGGTCGCCAGAGCGCGACCGCCGTGATCAGCGCGGCAATCGCCGTGACCGGCGAGATGATCGCCGTGACCGGTACGATAACCGCCGCGGTCGTAGGTACGATCGCCGCGGGTGGAGGAAGAGAGGGCCTTGGTGCCCAATTCATCGAACTGATACCCATGACCTGGACAATTGTCAGGTCGTGGACCGAATGGTGGAGCGCCGGATCAAGGAGCGTCGCCCTTGTGACGAGGAGCGTCACCCTCGTGACGATGATCGTGGTGAAGACCCCGCCCCGCTGGCTTTCTAGCAGGCGGATCATACCCTGGCGTATATCTATGGCGGTTCGTCCGCTCTTCGCTCTAATACCGCTTGCAAGCGGTTGAAGAGGGAAGTGTGCGCCACGGGATCAGGTTCGGGGTCGCGTCGGATGCTGAAATGGTCGGAGGAGATGATCATCTTGATCGTAGGCGACCACCCGATTGCGCCACCGCACAGGACATCTCCCGATTGTGGTGTCGCCTGGTCCGGAATATTGGTGGGTCGTGTGCTAGTGGGCGGAGGAGTTCTCTCGGCCTCCTGTCCTCTCGGCATTCGCTCTTGGATCCTCTCAGATCTGCATCCATCGTTGCCTTTCTTTGGAATAGCAGGGGTTAGTGCAATTCCGTGGGCAGTCGTCTTCCGTTACTTTTGGGGAAAGTGACAATTATCGCCGAAGTGGTGGACTTTGAAGTCAGCGATTTTGATCTCCCCTACAATGCATTGCTTGACCGACCGGCGTTGGCCAAGTTCATGGCGGTGACCCATTATCGTACATGGTGGTGAAGATGCGAACTGCAACCCCATAACCATCCGGGTGGATCACTCTGAAGCCTTTGCGCCATAAGTTTGCGCTTGACATGATTGGCACCACATCTTGGGCGTCGTGCGATGCCGCTGTGAGAGCCCTCAAGCCGGACCGTGCCTCGCTTGGCTCTGCCGGTGAGGTTAAGGTGGTCGCCTTGAGTAAGGGCGAACCTCGGAAGACTGTCAACATTGGCGCCAACCTCAGCGCCAAATAGGAAGACACGCTCGTCACCTTCCTCCGGTCTAACTCTGACGTGTTTGCCTGGCAACCGTCCGATATGACCGGGGTCCCCAGGGAGGTGATTGAGCACCGATTAACGCGCTCCCGAAGTCTTGGGTTCGAAAAAGATCCGCGACAAGCTCCGGGCGGTAAGATGCTATTCGGCAGGAGGTGGAGAAATTATTGAGCGCAGGAATCATCAAGGAGGTCACTCATCCTGAGTGGCTTGCCAATCCTGTGCTCGTCAAAAAATCCAACGGGAGGTGGCGAATGTGTGTCGACTTCACCGACCTCAACAAAGCCTACCCGAGGGATCCTTATCCCTTGCCGCGAGTCGATCTCATTGTGGACTCTACGGCAGGTTGTGAGCTGCTATGTTTTCTAGATGCGTACTCTGGGTACCATCAGATTAGCATGGCGGTGGAAGACGAAGAGAAAACTGCTTTTGTAACCCCTATGGGTGTTTATTGTTATATTAGGATGCCCTTTGGTTTAAAGAATGCTGGTTCTACTTACCAACGTGCCATGCACATTACTTTTAAATCCTGAGATAGGGCGTAACCTTGAAGTATATGTTGATGATCTGGTCGTGAAGGTTAAAAAAGGCGAGGAGTTGATTCAAGATCTGGAGAAACCTTCGCCAACCTTCGGAAGAATTGCCTGAAGTTGAATCCAGGGAAGTGCGTGTTTGGCGTTCCTCCGGTAAATTATTGGGGTTCCTGGTGTCCAACCGAGGTATTGAAGCTAATCCAGACAAAATAGCAGCAATTGAGCATATGAAGCCTCGTGGCGACTTAGGAGTCAATGCTGGCCGGCCGTCTGGCCTCCTTAGGACGATTTATTGCCGTGGGAGAAAAAGCTTACCCTGTTCAAGATGTTGAAGAAAACTAACCATTTTGAGTGGAGTGATGAATTCCAGGAGGCCTTTGAAGACTTGAAGCGGTACCTCACCTCTCCTCCAGTGTTGGTTTCCCTGCACAAGGTGAGCCGTTGCTTTTTGTATATCATTGCTACTCTGAAGTGGGTATTGTTGTCTTTGATGGCGGAGAGGGAAGGTGTCCAAAAGCCAGTCTATTATGTCAGCAAGGTATTGCATGAAGCCGAAACTCGATACCCACAGGCACAAAAAATGATGTATGCAGTTCTGGTGGCGTCTAGGAAGCTGCGGCATTATTTCGAGGCGAAGATTCTTGTGGTCACGACCTACCGATTCGAAAATCTGTTCAGCAAGTGAAGCGAAGGCGCATTGCTAAATGGTCGATGGGGCTGGAGAGTTCAACCTTAAGTTTGTCCCCATACTTGCCATCAAAAGTCAAAAGTTGGCGGAGTTCGTTGCGAGTGGACTCCGCCACTCTGAAAGCGGAAGAAGCCCGCGTCGCCTCCCTGGACCTTATTTTTGATGTTTCGTCAGATTGGAGGGCGAGGGTGGTGTTGTCCTAGTCTCCCGGTGGTGGCGTTCTTGATATGTTGTTGCTCTTGATTTTAAAGCCACTAATATCTTGCCGAATATGAAGGTCTCTTGGCGGGGTTGCGTATTGTTTGGCGCTAGGCATCCGGCGTCTCCAAGTCAAGGGCGACTCCCTGCTAGTCATCAATCACGCAAGGAAGGAATTTCAATGCCCTGACCCCACCATGGCGGCGTACTTGGCGGAGGTCAGGAAAATGGAGCGACGTTTCGAAGGATTGGGATATATTCATATCCCCCGGCGTGATAATCACCTTGCGGATGGGCTCTCGCACTTGCGTCCTCAAGGGCTTCGTCGGTCGAGTCTTGAAGAAAGACTATCGCGACCGTCCATCGCGACCACGATCCGGTGGGAATGATGGTGTCGCCATCGCACCCACGATCCGTGGGAATGATGGTGTCATTATCGCGACCCGATTCGAGGAGGGGCGATGGTATGGCCGTCGCGACCTCCAGGCTTCAGTGGGGAAGGTGACGCTGCAGCCCGACCTCGATTCCAGGAGGAAGGCAGCGTCTGCCTCGACCCCAAGTCCGGGAGGGAAGGCGGCGGTCTTTGCCGATCTGGCCGGGAAATGCTTGGCCCAAAAGTGCCGGCGAACACCGAGTGCTCGCCACACTTGGACGGGAAGATCGGTGGATGGATCCGATCCTAGCCTTCCCACGGGACCAAGTGATCCCGACGATGATGCCTCGGTGAGAAGATAGCACGTAAGGCCAAGTGCTATACTACGGTGGGTGGGGACCTATACCACGAGCGTAAGCGAATTCTCTTGAAGTGCATCACTCGGGAAGAGGGAGCGCTGCTCTCTAATATCCATGGGCGTGCACGGGAGCCATATGTCCGCCGAACGCCGTAGGCAAAGCGTTTCGCCAAGGATTTTATTGGCCCTCGCCTCCGGGATACTTGCGGTGGTGAGGACATCTGGCTTGTCAATTCGCCGAGCAAGTCCACCGACCAGCCAAGCTCGCAAACCATCCCGCTCTCTTTGCGATTCGCGATGCAGAAATTTGGATATCCCGGTCCGTTCACGGTTACGAGGCTTCACCCACCTTTTTCGCCGCCATTGACAAATTCACGAAGTGGGTTGAAGCTGAAGCGATCGTGCCATTACGGCTTCATTCGCCATCAAATTTATCGAGGGATATTCACCCGCTTTGGAGTCGCCAACCGCATTATCACCGACAATGGAACTCAGTTCACCAGTGCGGCATTCCGGAGTTCTGCGATGAGATGGGCACCAAAGTATGCTTCGCTTCGGTCGCCCACCCCAAAAGCAATGGTCAAGCTGAGCGCGCCAATGCCTTGGTGTTGAAGGGTCTCAAGACAAGGGCGTTTGATCGACTCCACAAGCGGGGAGCGCGCTGGATCGAAGAGCTTCCGGCTGTGCTGTGGTCGCTCCGTACCACACCCAGTCGGGCTACTGGCGAGACGCCTTTCTTCCTGGTATATGGGGCAGAAGCTGTTCTCCCCTCCGAACTATCGTTCGGCTCTCCGCGCGTCTCGGTTTTCAATGAAGAAGGCCATGAAGATATTCGGCAAGAAGAAGTCAACCTCTTGGAAGAAGTTAAGTGGCCAAGCGCCCTTCGCGTCGCCCGTGCAAAGAAAGCCTTAGGCGATACCATGCCACCCGGGTATATGAGAGAACACTGGCAGTGGGCGACCTGGTCTTGCGTAGAGTTCAGACGCATGCCGGGTTGCATAAGCTGTCTCCCCGGTGGGAGGGCCCCTTCAAGGTGGTCTCGATATCTCGACCGGCGGTCGGTTAGCCGAGGAGGACGGCCGAATTGGCGAATTCCTACAATGTGGAGTTGTTGCGAAAGTTCTATCCATGAAAAACTGTAAGTACCCGGTGATTCGCTTTGATCAGCCCTGGGATGGACCTATCCCCCAGCTGATCGGCGGCCACTGGTTGTTGATAATGTAGTTATCTTGAGGATTTTCGACTTTGTCATTACTCCTCTTTTTGTGTCCTATGGGACAGTTTGCTGCATGGATGCTATTGGTCCTTAGGTTTTGGCAATCCCCTGTTGGTCCATAATTATGCAGTATCTCTGATGGGGTAAGGACCGCAACCAGAAGCGGATTTGTACGGTGCTCGGATGTGGTTCATATACCTCGGGTTGGCTCGGAAGCACATTGGTCGTTCACCAAGACCGCCGGCCTAGTATCCTTCTGGGAGTTATTTGCTTTACCGCACAATGCCATGGGCGTGTTTTAGAAAAGCGGCGACAACATGGAAGCCAAAACAAGTGAACCAATATTACCCCATGCGCAGACTTATGTTGTCATGATCTATATTGTATGTGCCTGCATGGTATTCATCGCCTTTGCAATAGTCGCATATGTGCAGGTAAAACTTTAAAGCTTTGGCTCGATTGAAAAGAAAAAATTTAATGGCGAAGGCTCTCGTGATCGCCGGTAACAATTTGGTGGCGCCAAGACTCGACGATCGCCAGCCGCAGCTGAAATGGTCGCTCGCTGAAGACTCGTGGGTCGCTCTATGGGGGTGACGCTGAAGACTTGACGGTCGCTTGAAGACTTGGGGGTGGTCGCTCAAGACTCTATTTGGTCGCCAGAGCTTGAAATTTGGTTGCCCAATTGCTTGGGTTGGGCACCAGCTAATACATAAGCCAGATAAGTGTTTTAAGTAACACTCCCGATTGTTTGCTTATGTGTATGCTGAAATTAATCAAATTATGCATGGTTATCACGACGACGCAAACCCGAGCGACTCCTTGGTGATAAAAGGAAAGTCTTGATGTGGCGTCTAGTAAGGCTAAGTGACCAGAGTGTAAGTTTGGCACGGTGCTCAAACACGGCTCGTACACCTCGGGTTGGCTCTTAGAATCACCCCTGGTTGTCACCGTTGAGTACCGCTGGCCCAAGACCACTCCTGGGAACTTATCACCTTCCGCGCCACACTGGGGTACAATTCTAAGAGATCACAAGAATTTAAGTTCCGAAAAGGTTTGAGCCGATGACAACCCTGCATAAAATCTTGACGGCAAAACTATTCTGTGCTCAAGCCCAGACTATTACGCCTCAAAGCCGTCTTTGCCTAAGTTCTATATAACTTATGCGTATTGTGCTTACATTTGTGGTTAGTTGCATGCGACCTCTACAGGAATTCTGGGACGTTGCCTGGACTCAAAAGCCTAACTGGCGCCTCAACTGAGTTTCAAGTTGGCCGCCTAGCAATTCCAGCATGCAATATCAAATAAGCACAGCAAGCAAGCATGAAGGTAAAACCAAAAAACATCCATTACAGCTAAAGTTTGTTGAAGTGTTCATACAGATATAAAAGACTGATCGACAAAAGAAGTAAAAGCAAAAAAGTGGAGTGGCGGCCCAGCCCTTCACTCATCACCCACGTCGATGTCGCCGGCGTCTTCTTCCTCCGCCACCGGGGTGGCGACATCCATGACCGGCTGCTGCACTTGCAGCTGCCCGGCCAAGTGCTCGGCGGCCGCTCGCACGCGTGCCTCTGCCTGGGCGGCGTCTCCCACGATGCCGGTCTCCATTGCCGCCATCGGGTCGAGAGTCGCGGTGGCCGGCCTAGCAGCCAGCCACGAAGGTTGCGGTCATCACGCAACCTCTTGCCCTCCTGGCGGGCGTGCGGCGGCGGTGGGCAACCGGGCGCGCCCGCGGCTGGTTGGTCGCAGAGGCGTCTTGCGAGGTGTCCTAGAGGGCATCTCGGCACGCCCAAAGGTTCGAGCATCTTTTGATGCATACTGGAAGGCTCCTGAGCATGGTGGCGAGATTACGCTGGCGGTCAGCCTCGTACTCGGAGGTCCTCTGCGCCGCCTCGGCCCTCTCCGCCCGTTGCTGCATGGTAGCCAAGGCGGTCGCGGTGGCCCTTTCTTGTGCCACCATCGTGTCCGCCCTCTCCGCTCCGTGCGGCTAAATCGATGGCCCCTGTCAATTGCCTCGCCGTTCGGGCTCCATGCCCAGCGGCCGTGGCCAGAAGTGCGCCGAGTGAGCTGTGCAAATTACTGAGCTCTGTGAAGAGCTCGTGAACGCACCTACAGAGTGGTGACGGTCTTTGGCGAGTGGGCGAGGTGAGTCTTGTTGGTGTCGAGCCGCCCTATCTGTGGTGGGCGGCGTGGCGTCGAAAGCAGAGGTCTCCGCTGCCTCTGCAGGAGCAGGTGGCGTCGGCTCCCTTGAGGCATCTTGGGGGGCCGCCCTTAGCGTCGCCCTCAAGCTGAAACTGGCCTTGGGGACCTCAAGCCCGCCTTGTCGAGTGGCAGCATGGGTCCCCGTGGCAGAAGGCGGTGGCGCCGTGGAGGAGAGACCGGCGCCACGGGAGGAGTCCGAGAAGGAGAAGACAATGGAGTCGGGCCAGAGCGATTGGCGCCGTGGTCGTCGGGCCGGCGCTGCTGCGTTGGCACCGGTGGCGATGGTGCCGGCGGCGCCGGAGGTGGAGATCTTGCACCGCGGTCAGTGCCGCGCCGTCTTGATTGGTCTTTGCAATTAGGCGGCGGTGCGACCGCCCCATGTGAAGTCACCGCCACCCTTGGGCTGGTGGCGGCGGAGGTTTCGCCTGCGTAGCGGGCCTTCTTCACGCCCGGACCTGAAGCGTCCGGGACGAGTGGTCGCTTGCCCATCGCCCGATCAGTGGGAGGAGGTGCATCCCTGATCGTCAGGGGGGCGCGCGGTGGCACCACGGCGAGGCCGGTGGAGTTCATTGGCAGCAGCAACCTGACGATCTGCAGGCGCTCCGTGTGCTCCAAGTCTACAAGCGGCCGGGCACCTGAAGGAAAGTCCAGGCCGCTCGGAATCGACGGCATTAGCCCGGCAAGCCACCTGCTAAGACGTGGCCCATCCAAGTTTCCCGCGCCTGGCCAAAGTTAAAAAAAAAAGACTGCCGGTTGGTAGGGAGCAACGCAAAAGAAGCATGAATGCAGAAAAAAGCCAAAAAATAGCAGTGAAGTCTTACGGCCGGGGAAGGTGCGGGTGATGTCGCTGTCGCTGTATCTTGCCATCTTTGGGCGATACGGCGACGAAGAGGACTCGATCTTGGGATACAAAATCCTAACAACGGCGCCCGATTAACCGGCGTCCGCGAGTTGTTGATGCGGTCGCCATTGCCAGAGCTCCGTCGTCTCTTGACGGCGAGTTCGATCTCGGTGGCCGCTGGCCGCTGCGGCACCCCCAGAACCTCAACGCCGTTGTTGCCGTTGACGTCTGACCATTCATTGCGCCATGTCTTCGGTTTGATCTGGTGGAAGGAATATAGCGTTGCCATCCCATCCCGAAGACGAAATGGCTCCCAGTGATTCAGCCGTCGGAGGAGGAGCGGCAGAGGAAGAAGTAGCGAAAAAGTGGGAGATTTAGCATCACCCCCATGAACATTTCACAGAGGTGTGCGAAGATGGCGAGAAAAAGAATGGAGTTGGGGGTGAGGTGAAGGTGATGGATTTCGTAGAAGTGGAGGACGGTGAGGAAAAAATCAGAAAAAGGCGGCACCAAGCCCGCCATGATGGCCCACACGAAGATGATGATCTTGTCGGTAGGGCACTGTGGTGTAGGGGTTCCGGCCCGGAAATAGAGGGGGCCCTCCGACACAATGGCGTGGAGTCTCCCCACTGTGTAGGAGTCCATGGTGGAAGCGTGAATGGAAGACGAAGCGGAAGAAGCCATGAAAGCGAAAATGGCGAAAAGCAAGGAAAACTTAGAGCAAGAAGATGAAGTTTGCAAGGGGTGCTAAAAGCGTGAACTGCCTGGTGCGGATGAGCCTATTTGTATCCCCCACTCGCACCGACGGTTCACGAAGATACAAGATCGTACGCCATTTCGGGTCACCAAAAAATCGGCGGATGCAATGAAGCGCAAGAATCGAGGCGGTCGCATCCTGATGAGTGATGGCCCCATCCAAGAATGCACCAGCATTTAATGTAAGATCTCGAAAGGCTCTGATGTGCGTTTTTGGGTGGACCCGGGGGCTACTGTCGGCGTACTTTACGCCAGGGTACCCTCTTCGCCGCACAAAAGCATGCGTGGCCTACGTGGCAATCTAGCAGGCGGGTGGGTGTTTACACCCGTTTGCGAACATCGATCCACGTGGCGCCGGCGAGCAAGTGGCGACCACGCCCGCCGCCCGCGCCACCACGTGGCGGCTTTGGCGGCGCGGTGGCGAAAGCACGCCGCTTGCCGGTGTCGGTCCACGCGCGGCGGCGAAAGCAGTGGCGACCACGCCGCCGCCGGCGCCCACCACGTGGCGGCTGGCGGGCGGTGGGTGAGCACGCATACGCTTATTCGCCGCCATGCAAAAGGTGGGATCTGGTAACCGCCTCGAAGTCTCCTTTCCCGCCGTCATGAGTGTCGAGGCGAACTCGCTTTGTGTGCACGTCGATTCAAGGAATTTGCTACAAGCCCGTTCCTCGACGCCTTACACCTACCGCCGCAGAGGGTCACATCCGGAAGAAGCAGGCGAAGGCATCTTGTTGGCATTGATTAGGGCCGAAGGAACGGGACAGCGCATAAAGGCGTAGTAAATGCATGTAAGATAAGCATGATGACGCCCCTTCCTCTAGCGGCCCCGTGTAAGCCCCCTGTTTATAAGGGCACTCTAGAGCATATGGGAAAGGGGGAAGAAAAAAAGAGAGAAGGAGAAAAAGGCTCAACAGAAGAGCTGGTCATCGGCAAGCTCTGTAACCAAGTTCGCCATACTCAATCCAAGAGCAGGCAGGACGTAAGGCTATTACCCTTCCTCCGGGGGGCCTGAACCTGGGTAAAAATCGCTGAACCTGCTCTCTCTGCCTATATAAAGGGAGGCAGGATCCTCAGGGAAGGGGACTCAATCCGATTTCGGACGACATATCCGACTCAAGCTCACTCGAGCACTTACGAACCCTTACGAGCACACTGCTCTCACTCCTCTCACTCGGACGAGGCGATCAAGGCCAGCCCTTTGTAACACCGTGCAGTCTTCTGCGCCCTAAGCAATAAAGAACCACCACACGAACTGGAAGTAGGGACATTCAGCCCAAACCAGTATACATCCTGGGCTCTCCAAGTCTAACCATTCAAGGAGAGGGAACGTGTGGCCCCTAAACTTACAAATTTACTTGCTGGTTTTATCAAACACCGACAATATCATTTTAAATCAAGTTCTAGATTTGAAACTGAACTAAACTTGTTTTTTAATATTAGAAACTCATTGAAATTTGTTGAGAAATGATAAAACATTTATAAAACCTTGTTTAAAACTCTTATAAAATCTAATAAAACCTATGAAACGTGCATAAAATGCCTTAAAAACATAATGAAACATGCCTAAATCGTTGGAAGTGATTCGCGCACGGACTGCTATAGTCCAGTGGCCCGAACTGCGAAGCCAGCGCCCAGCGGAGAGCCACGGGACGGACGCCCGATAAGGTGGCCTTCAGCCTTCACCTCCTGGCTCTTACCCGACGCCTCTACTCCAGTGTGTCTCTGTCGTCCCCGTCACCCAATCCACTGCCGATTCGCTGTCTTGCGCCACTCGCCCCACCCCGCAGCCTCCAGAGTCCAGAGCATCCCACACATCATCTCCTCCTATCTTCCTCTGTTCCCTCCCTTGTCTTCTACAGAAGAATCAAGAGAGGAAGGATCCAAGCAGGGCAGGAGGAGCCCCTCTCTCTCATGTCCTTGCCACCGGAACAGGCTGCCTTGATCTGTACTTTTCCCTATCTTCCCCATTTTTTCTTCTCTGCTGGTTTTCAGCCCACCATACTAACTAGCTACTCTGCCTTCTTCCTCGTTCCATACCATCGAATATTCTTCCTTAATCTTTGGCTGCACTGCGTAACGTTTTGCTGCGCATTAGTTTGTCAAGCTTCATTTGCTTCATCGGTCCCTTTTTTTTGTTTCGATTGTTTATGGTACATAGCTAGCCTAATGCTCTTGCGTTTCCTTTTTCATCAAAGCATTACGGATGCATGGCAGACGGTGAAATCTCATCGCTGGGTGTGGCGGCCATCGCGGGGAAGCTTTTCGGGCTTTACGTAGGCGAAGGGGGAGAGCTGCAGCAAGTCGTCGGGCGGTGGGGAGCAGCAGAAGCCAGGCGGGCTGCGGAGGACGACGGGCACGACGGCGGGGACGAGGCTCAGGACGGTGCGGCGGGACAAAGGAAGTAGGATGTGGGTGTCGTGTATAGCGTGCTATAGTTTCACTCATATAAGCGATGATTTTAACGGTTTGGCAAACCGGAAGAAAGAAGTTGATTCATGCAAGCTTCCCGGCAAGCTGCAAGGAAGATAACATGCATGGAAGCTTCAACGGGTTCACACAGGTTGAAGAAACCATTTCCGTTTGGAGGACCGAAACTTTAATAGATTTCTGCCGTAATTGAATTGTTTCTCGTGAAATTTAATGAAGTTCTTGCGTTTGAAATGGCACCCTACTCTAAAATTGCATGATCCAAAGTGGATTCTTTGCTTAAAATAGCTAGTTTCGTAGAGGTAAGCGGTACATATGGCAATTTACTATCTTTTGTTGACACAAATCACGCCATCTTCAAACGTAGTTATAGATCAAAGTATCAAACTACAAGGAGCAGAGGAAAAAGCATTTCGGAGCAAGTCCACACTTAGCTATGTAGGTGTACCAGAAGACATGACAAATAATTTTATCAAGATGCACTAGCAAGTACGCATTGGATTCGATGTAGTGATGTCTACTAGAATACTAGTTCAGAAGACAAGCATTTTTTGTAGCGGAATGGTGACTTAAGCCTTGGATCCATCTGTGGGAGGGAGGCCACCGAGCTCACGGGGTGTGGCACCGTCGCGCGCGGCGCCGGGGTGCACCCTGCTCAGGAGGACGCAGAGGAGGAACCCGAGGGCGTGCCCCGCGACGGCCGCGAGGAGCACGCCGACGTTGAACGACATGACGGCCAGCATCACTAGGTACGCCATCCCCATCCTGACCGCGTGCGCCGCCGTCAGCAGCGCCGCGGAGGACGACGGGGCCGGGGCTCCCCCGCCCTCGCCACAGCGGCGGGCGAGGCGGCGCGAGAGCACGGCGAGCGCCTCGGTGAGCGCGGCGAGGGCAAGCACGAAGAGGAGGCAGAGGAGGTACATCCCCGCGCCGCAGTCGCCCGGCCAGCCCGGGAAGAGGACCACCGCGCGGTCGCCCCAAAAGAAGGTCGTGTGCATCACCATCGTCTTGTGCAGCGGGGCCGCTGCCGTCCTCGTCGGCGTGCGGTCAGCGCGCGGTGGCGCCATCGTCATCGGCCCCATGCCGTCGCCCATGTCCCTCATCGCTGGATGGATGGACCGGACGCCTCTCTATTTGGTTCTTGGCTGAGCGGGTGGAGCTATACGGAGGCAGCTAAGCTCGATCGAGCAAGGGCAAGGCGAGAGTGAATCCGTGGAAGTGTGGTACGGATCGGTGCAAGGGGACGTGATGCGGCCAGTTGTCTGGGGAATCGCAGGGTGGCGGCCAGCGGTGGGATCAGTGAACAGCGAAGCTAGTTTTGGGCGTCCGTCTCGTGACTGCACTGAAACCAAACAAGCGAGGAGGGGACCCGGTATTTGCTGCTTGCTCCGTGCGCGCGCTCGAGACATTTTTTAGTGGAATGTCGCGATAGCTTTCTCCAGACTCCAGAGTGGCTCAGAATCTGAGGATAAGTTGCTACGGCTAGCTTCGGCTACTATCCTATCAAACTCTTAATGGCATATACGATAAGATCATCTTAACTTATTTTTAGTATGTTTATGTCAGTTTTATTCTACGTGGAAGAGTGAGAAAAAAGGAGAGAGAAGAAAACTGGCTCTTATTTAGTAGTAAGCATTGCACGGGAGTATAGGTAGATTAGTTATGTACAAGAGAGAAGAGATAGTTAATGCATGACATCTAGAGTCAACCTTTGGAGATAGCTATTATACAAGCTGACTTTAGTGCTTACTCTAGATGATATGGATAGAAGATGGAGTAAACAGCTAGCTTTATTATTATACTTAGAGCAGTGCTTGTTAAGTCGTGATCTTCAGTCATAACTGAAAATTAAGGAAGATCTGAAATTTCTAGGATTAGCCCACCTAAAATTGCGCTCTGATCGGGAGCAACAAAAGATTATTTCTGGTTTAGGTTCCGATAACCCTGCGCCATATAATAACAAGGAAGGGACCCGTACTCAAGACATCAAGAAGAGCTTGAGCTTCGCCATCTTATGAAAACCCCTTCCGATCTAGGGTTTTTGGCACTGAGGTTATCGAAGAGCTGGACCATCATCGTGAAGATCATGGTGCCCCCATCTTCTTCATCGCGCATTGGTGTTCCTACCCCAACGCTCAGCCACACCGACACACAAGAACCCTAATGCCGGCATCTTCATTCCCAGGTATGTTCATCTAAAGTTTTTATTTCCGCATTATATTCGTTGATCATGACTTAGGCTAGCTAATGTTGTTCATTAGTTCTAACATTTGGTATCAGAGCCACCTAGCCTAAATCTTGATCCTATTAGCCCAGATTAGTATTGGTTTTGGCCTTCTGTTCATCGGTTAAGGTTGTTTTTGGATTCTTTTCGGCTCGATTTAGTATCTTTTTGGCTCGAGTAGCATTGAGGAGGGGAAAAGCATAGATCCCGAACCCAATCCCCAGATCCGGAAAACCCTAGATCCCATGTTCATCCAAAAAAAATCCAATCAAGAAATCCTAAATGATGGAAGTTTCGAGCTTACCTCATCTGGTGATGTCCTCACCCGTTCATGGTCGCCGTCGGCAGCCTCGTGCGCGTCACCGCTGTTCCGGTCGTTGGCACTCTCAGCTGCCCCGAGCTCCTCGCATCCGCAACCCACGTGTGTGTGGCGGTCTGTTGACCTTCTCGCCGGAGCTATGCGCGACATCTGCTCGTTGCACCGCCGCCTCCCTCTGCGCTCCCAAGCTCGCATCAGGTCATCGCGTTGCGGATTTTTCGGGGCGAGGAAGCCGAATGGCTAGGGTTTTTTCGGTCGGTCGCCGCTTTTGTTCCACCCGCACACAATGTTATCTGTCCGATTGTATGAACGGCCGAGATCTTCTGCGCGCGGCTTGAGGTCGGCGTTCTGAAATTTGGTTCGCGAAGTTTCGGCCGTCTCTTTGGCGAAATTGCGCTTCTTTGGGCCTTTTAAATTTGGTCTGTTCACAGATCGCTTGGGCCAAAACGCGACCTTGTTGGTGGCAAGCGATCTTTGACGATGGTGGGCCCCGATCCGGTGTGGGCCGCGTGACTTTGGGCTAGGGATTTAATTATTTAGCCCCTTTAATTTTGTTTTATTCAGTCTTTTAAATTCAGCAATAAGTATTATTTAATTCCTAGGCATTAATATTATGTTTAATTTTTATAATTAATGTTCTGGACATTCATGTTATGTTTAATTTTATGATTAATTTTTTGGGCTAATTAAATGATGTGGTAATTATTTTTCATGTGATGATAATTTCTAAAGTATTATCTCTAATTGAAATGGAACCAACGGGAAATTTTAATTAGAGATTATTATCTAATGTTTAAAATTGGGATTGTGTTATGATCATAATCATATACTGACCAACGTTGTTTATGAATATGTGTCACCCATAAGATAATTTAGTTTCTTTTCTTTTCTACCCCACGGTGATGAGAAATAGAACTTTAATTTTTTTCTTGTCATTAGCATGATTATTAATCAAACCAATTTAGGGTTAATTTTCATGCAAGACATTTATTTTTAAATATTTACTGATTATATTTTATTCAGCCATGCATTATTAATGAGCCCATCTTTGGGCATAAGTTTTAGGCTGGTTTTTGGATGTTTTCTCAGATAGACCACAAATAACATTTTAGTGCATTCCGGGAATAAGCTAAGATGGGATTAGTTAAATACTATATTTCTACCTAAGTTGTTTATATTTCCACATATGTTGTAATTTCTTATGCCCTGAATTTTGAGTTTAAGTTTTTCCTTTATTTTCAATTTAGCATTTAATTTACTACTCATTAATTATTAATTGTTTACGCTTTCGCAATTAAGTACTTGATGTCTAATGCTCAGTAATTTTGATCATGTGATTAATTTTGTCTCTTATTAATGTATTCTACTTTGAGACAATGTGATTATGATTAATTAAATGCTTCATGACTATATACTGACCAACGTCTTTATAGGTCATATGACATTTAATTAATTCTCGTATTAATTAAGTTATTGAGTCTTTTCAAGTATTTATATAATAAAGACTACATTATAATTAAGATATCTCTAATTAAGATGGAACCAACAAGAAGTCTTAGTTAGAGATTTAATAAAGTTTTGAGATTATGTTGTGGCCATAATTGCATTCTGACCAAAGTTGTTTGCAATTGTGTACCATTCCCATATATTAAGTTTTTTCCGTTATGTACCCAAGGTAATACCGTTTGGAACTGTAGTCATGTTTTGGGATTATGTTGTGACACACGGTTATATTCCGACCAAAGTTGATTATAGTCATGTGTCATTCCCATAGCTTCTCTAATCAAAATGGAACCAACGAAAAGTTTTGGTTAGAGATTTCATATTGATATGAGGATTACGTTTTATGGCTCATGGTTACATACTGACCAACATTGTGTGTGATCATTCGCCATTCCCATTAATGAGTCCAGTTATTCTTCGTTTTCTGTCAAAATGTGATGCGAAGATGGACCGTTGATTCTTTTCTCATATTAAGTTCTTCATTTTTTCCCAATGGTGAAGCGAATTAGAATTGTTAAGTTTTATCATTAGCATGTTATTAACCTAATCAGCGTAGGGTTAATTTCATGATAGAAAATCATTCACATTTTGTGGATATTAAGTAATAATTAGTGTTATATCCCTATTATTAATTCAGACATAAGTTCTTCGGCTGTTTCGAGTACCCTAATAAGAAATAGAATAATTTATTAGCATATTATTTCTTGAGGTTATTGATTATGCATACAAACATAATGTTGATGATTGGCTCCTATTAGAAGAAGCATATAATAACTTGGACATTGACAAGAATTCAATATTCTGATGACTAGTGGGAGCAATTTAAGCAAATGTCCCTTTTGATAATAAAATTTAGGATGTGGTGGAGCAATCCTCCAGTTAAATTATGACTATCTAGCAATAATAGAAAAGCATTATGAAGCTCCTCAAAAGTTATGGCCAATATACTGATCATAAGAGTGTTTAGAGTCAATGAGTTAGGACATGAAAAATTATTGGAGCCCTTCTAATTCACTTCATTACGTTATTCATAAAGAATATAACAACAATAATGAAGAATGAGAAGTGAATTATGATTGTGCCATGAATGTGTGCATTTATAAAGAAAATTGGCTAAATACTAAAATAGAAGATTGTGTTTATGTTACCAACATTACTTCAAGACTATGAAAGTTTTAAAGCGAGACCTTAGAGAATGAACAGGAAGCTAATGTTAGAGCTGTTGAAAGTTTTTCATCAGTACTAAGTTATGTTTTCACCTTCCATCCTAATAATGTAATTTATGTTTCCATTATAAAAGGTAATTTGCTTACACTTATAAATTATTTAGGGGGCATTAAGTATGTTGCTAACTCTATTGGCTTCACCAAAAGTGAAATATTTATGAGAGTTCATCGAAATTGTGGCATTGACGCTTGTACCACATTTCGATGGGGAGAGTGGAACGTCTCATTGAGAAAAGAAAAGCATCATTATGTGAGACATAAACTCCATGAACAAATTCCTTACTCTATTAAAGGTGAACAAATTCCTTACTCTATTAAAGATACTCTCCTTGTCAATAAGTTTAATGGATGGAAGGATTAAAGATAATTAATATCAATCGTGCTTACACTCTGGAAAAATGAAGATACTTATATATTTGGGATTGTCAAGTTTCCATCCAGACTAATGGGTACCACTGATTTTTAAATCACTAAGTCGATAGAAATGTTGATTCTAGTGGGAGTTTTGAGGCAAGGTAAACTATACTTGACACAATCGTGCTTATGTTCTAATACCGATAGTTCAAGAGAATAGCAATCCTTGTCTCTAAAAGTTCTACTTCCGAGTTTATGATAATGTGAGCCTCACATAAAGATACATTAAGTTTCAATTTAAGACCAATGGGAGTTAATTTAACCTCTTAGTTGTTTATATGGATTTAATTGTTTATATAGATGATGCCTTATTGACTATCAGCAATAAGAACATTAATGTTTAAGACCCAAATATTTATTTTCTCTTCTGGGAATTAAGTTTGTCTTGGTGATGTCTCTCATGTTTTGACTATTAAGATTCACCGAGATAGGTTCAATATTAAGGGAGTTTACTCCGATTATTAAGGGCGACAGAAAATTTTCTTACGCTCGGCTATCATGAACATTATGTATACTTAAGTTTGTATACGCCCTTATTTAATGTTTGTAATCAGGATACTTAGCAGATATTAATACAGGAGTGGACCACTGGAAAACTACTAAGGACAACTTTGCATCATAGGCAAAGTGCTAATGATTACATGCTCACATATAAAAATCTAATAATCATGAAGTTATGGGTTATTCAGACACAGATTATGCAAGGTGTGTTGATATTAAGAAATCTACATCAAGTCAAATCTTCAACCTTGCAGAAAGAGCCATATTGTAGAATGACTCTAGTCAATATCATAAGGCGTCATTAATGATGCAAGCAGACTTGTGGCATGTCATAAAACTATTAGATAATAAGAAATCCACAATAGGCTGTTGTGGTTTAAGAATAAGAAAATTTATTTTTGGCTTAAGATTATATCCTAGAATTTATTATGTAAGAGTGCAATTTTTTGCTTCGAGTAACAACATGTCAAGTTGTGCTGCCAAACACATGACGTTGTGAAAGATATAATCCAGAATCAAATTATTAATGTTCAGCCTATAAGAATTAAGTATAATGTTTAATATATAAGTTTATGCATCATGTTTAGTTTAATGATTCCTTATTAAAGGCTTGTCTCAAAATTAATGCCGGCATAAGATTTATTGACATTCTATACTTCTAGGACAAATTGAGATCTCAATACTTTGATTCTGAAAATTACAAAGTTTGTTTTCATTCTTTTAATGTGCACATGATGACAAATAAAAACAAACTGCACAAAAGGACCATAAGAATAAAACCAACTCCCGTTAAGAAAAAATTAATTATCCTATCGAGATAGAATGATGCACTATAATACTGGGGTTTCAATGGTGCATTTATTAAACCGCTGAAATACTTTATCTTGGTGTGCTGTTCTGTTGAGAATGGACTTATGATATTATCCTTCGGTCAAGTGGGAGAATGTTAAGTCGTGATCTTCAGTCATAACTGAAAATTAAGGAAGATCCGAAATTCCTGAGATTGACCCACCTAAAAATGTGCTCTGATCGGGAGCAACAAAAGATTATTTCTGATTTAGGTCCTGATAACCCTGCGCCATATAATAACAAGGAAGAGGCCCGCACTCAAGACATCAAGAAGAGCTTGAGCTTCGCCATCTTCTGAAAACCCCTTCCGATCTAGGGTTTTTAGCACTGAGGTTACCGAAGAGCTGAATCATCACTGTGAAGATCACGGTGCCCCCCCATCTTCTTCATCGCGCATTGGTGTTCTTACCCCAACGCTCATCCATACCGACACACAAGAACCCTAATGCCTGCATCTTCATTCCCAGGTATGTTCATCTAAAGTTTTTATTTCCGCATTATGTTTGGTGATCGTGACTTAGGCTAGCTAATGTTGTTCATTAGTTCTAACAGTGCTAGTATATTTACTCATAGAGCTGCAACCTGCAGGTAGGCACGAGTCATCTGTCCTCACCAGCTAGTGACCCGTACCGGTGGCTTGCTAGAGCAGGGATACACAGCTGGAGAAGACATTCAATGCAGTCTAACAACGACTAAAACTTTGGCAATGGTTGCACCCATTATAGCGCTAGAGATTGGAGCCCTCCCAGGTGGGCCACCTGTCACCTTGCGCATTTGCGAAAAAGTCCCTCCGTTTCTTCGAAATTACGGATAGGTCCCTATGGAATTTTTTGTGAGACGAAGATATATTTTTTTCTTCGCGTTTGGGTCCCTGACGCGGTATTTTACGGAAAAGCCTCCCGTTAATTTCAAATCGCGAACAAGCCCTTTTCTAATTTTTCAGGATAGCGAACAGGTCCAAAAAAATAACAAACAGATCCCTGCTTTTTACGTTCAGGTCCTTTCTCCGTTTTTCCCGAAAAAAATGTTTTCGTCACCGAAAAAACCCGGAAAAAATGTTTTCGCCACCCAAAAAACCCGGAAAAAAGGTTTTCGTTACAAAAAAAACACAGATTCGTCGAAGATTTATAGCAACTTATGGAATTGCCAACGGGTCATAACCGCGGGAGTTTTTTTTTTTAAATGTAGATTCGTCCGAAGATTTATAGCGACCCATGAATTCGCTGGCGGGTCCTAACAACCCATTTTTTTTAACAAACACAAAAAACCAAAAAACGAAAAAAAAACAGATTCGTCGAAGGTTTATAGCGGTTCATGGATTCGCCCGCAGGTCCGAACAATCTTTTAAAAAAGGAAATACATTAAAAAATCCGCACTTTTCTTTTAAAAAAACAAAAAAACGCAGATTCAACCGCAATTTTCTAAATAAAACACGCATCGACAAAAAAAACACGGATTCGTCGAAGGTTTATAACAACTTGTGTATTTGCCAACGGGTCATAACCGTGGGTTTTTTTTAAAAAAAATTGATTCGTCCAAAGATTTATAGCGATCCGTAGATTCGCCGGCGGATCCTGATGACCCATTTTTTTTAACAAACATAAAAAAAAAAAAACATGGATTCAACCGCAATTTTCTAAATAAAACACGTATCGACAAAAAAAAACACGGATTCGTCGAAGGTTTATAACAACTTATGAATTTGCCAACGGGTCATAACCACGGGTTTTTTTTTAAAAAAACGTAGATTCGTCCAGAGATTTATAGTGACCCATAGATTCGCCGACAGGTCCTAACGACCCATTTTTTTAACAAACACGAAAAATAAAAAAAACGATTAAATATCCCGAAATGCGTAAAAAAATAACCACGGTTTTCTAAAAAAAACACAGATTCGTCGAAGGTTTATAGTAACCCGTAGATTAAACACGGATTCGTCGAAAGTTTGTAATATCCCATGAATTCGCCAGCGAGTCCTACCGACCCATTTCATTTAAAAAATACGGAAATCGAAAATTCGACAAGTTTTATCAGACAACGGGTTGTAACCGCGGTTTTCTAAAAAAAACGTAGATTTCTTGAAGGTTTATAGCTGACCACCTATTTTATTAAACAAATATGAAAACCGAAAATACGTCCCCCATAAATTTACCGATAGGTCCTATCGACTCTACATAACGGCGCAGCGTAGCGCGCTATTATTGCTAGTTATACATTAATCGTTAGATAAAAAAAGATAGCCTAGATTTTCTACAGGAGTGTCTGAAAAAACACCCTAGCACGTTTAAAGCTATATCGAGCAACACAGCGATGTCCTGTAGCTGCACACTCTTCAATAATCCAAAACTTTGGTTGCTTTGATCCAGTGGTGCTAGTAGCCACCGGTGTGATACCAGGCACCCTTCTCATCTCGTCGGAATCTCCTAGTGGTAGACAGTATTAATCGATTGGACTCTTGAAAGCAACAAACGGAATCTTTTGATAGCCAGCATAATTGTTCGTCTCTGGATTAACTTTTTTCCTTTTAGAAAAATCTTTGTTTTTATATTAATAACTTAACAAGTCACTTTTATATTAAAATCATATATGAACAACGTATCATTGTCTATTGGTGTGTAGTACTTATGTCTCGGTAGTAATGTTGTTTGTCAAAAGAAAATCAGAGATGATATATTTGCATCTTTCTTGAACCGATGTCGATTTTCGCAGTACATCGTCATTATCGTCCACGTGAGCTAGTTCGATGAAACCTATTTTAAGTAAATAAGATCTAGATAAAAACTTGCTGGAGAAGAATGAAACTAGGAATTTTAATCTAGAAATAAAGACAAAAGAAACTAAAAAAAAATCTAGTTTTTACCTGATAAAATTAAAGTAGGGGTTTCGAGATGAGCCTTTAATTAGAATAGATAGAAATTAGTATAAATAGATAAATATATGGAATGACTTGTAACAAACATACTTATTGATTTCTTATTAATGATAATCATCATCTTCGTAAACCTCGTGTGTGTGCCTCCAAATGTAGGTCTCTGGATGGCACTCATGTCTATCTCCCGCACTGTCACTCCCAGCCTCTTCTTCGCCACCACATCGACGGCGATGGCTGTGACCTCCCTTGCGCAGCAGTGGTCGATCGTCGCTGCCCTCGATCGCCCGACGCGCAGTGGATCGATGCACTCCTATAGCAGTGAGGGCATGCTGCTCGGTGGCACCGACGAGGTCGATACGTACTTCAAGCGGTGCTAGACCACCCAGGCTACCTAAGCTTCGAGGACGTGATTGGCTCGGAGGCATTTCGGTGGGAGGGTGGCGCCTAGCCACCATCGAAGGCGGGCATCATCACCGATCCTTTCGTCAAGAAGTACACGAACTCTTGCCTTGGGTTTATCGCCAACGCCTTTTGTACGCTAGATGTAACAGCTACACCTTGAGTTTGTTGATCGAGTATTGTTTCGTAATTGACAAGTCACTGATCTAATTAATGATTCTTCAGATCATCTAATACTTCTAGAAGATAACCTCCAGTCTATTTACTTTGTTTATTGATTCCATAATTCACTAGATTTCATGCCAAATCGGTCAATTGTTTTGTGTAGATTCTCACTATTGTTAGGTTAGTTGGCTAAGGGCATCTCCAACAGTTCCTAATATTTAGACTCCTAATATCTTTAGATTGGGACCTTCCTAAAAATTTTTGGGTCTACGAAATAACTTGTTCTCCAACTGTTCCCATATTTTCTCCCAAAAACACTTTTGAATTGGTCCACGGCATGCAGCCCTGTCCGATTGGAAATGAGAGTCCTGTCCGATTGGAAATCAGAAGATCAAGAAAGTGTTACAAAATCAGCCCCACGTGAGCTCCACCTGGGTTTCTTTTACAGTACTTGTTCAAGGAGGAGGTGGCTGCGTACTGACGACGGGGATCAGATCTTGTCCTTGAGCTTGTCGCCCTTGACGACGGGGTTGGCGCGCGTGATGGCGCCACGGCCGGCGGCCTTAAAGTCGAAGCCGCAGGCATGCTTCTTGGATTGCGGTCGATGTTCGTGATAGACCGAGCAAACTCTCGCCGATAGCGATGAGATCGATCGACCTCATGACACCATACGGTGGACATGAGCCAAGCTCATTCTGATTAATCGTAGGATGAAACCAGATGATCAAGCCCGCCGATGATGTCATCTCGCGCCATCATCTTCCTCGAGATCACCGAAAGATACATCTTCATCATCGCTATTGGAATGGGCGTGCTTCTTGGACCATCCGCCTCCTCTTCCAACCATTCATCCCCATCATCAATATTATCATCATCATCACCATCATCACTATCGGTCTTCAATGACAACTCTTGATGGCTCACCGAGGTCAATCGATGGTCATTTTCATCTATCTTCTTTAAGAGGGAATCGTCCAATAATGTTATCTCGGACATTTGTCTTGGCTGTTCATGTGCTATTTCATCTTTGGTAGAGAAATCGTTTGTGCTTTCTTCCATCCTAGATTGTGAGATCTCGGTGGCTTCTTTTAATACAGAACACTACTGCGATGTTATCTCGAAGAAAAAGCTCGAGCATCATGACCATATCTTTTGATAGCACTTCCGATTGATTGGCCGAGGTATACGATAATCTACTACATAGACTAATTCTATTGTCGATAGTCACCACTATCTTCCATGACTCCCAAATACAAGCAGACTACTAAGATATGCAACGCAATAGTCTCCTATTTACAACAAATCGATCTCGCATCGAATCCCGTCCCCACTACTCCAGTTCCTCATCTACAAAATCCACGCAGATTACCACTCCAAGCATTATAGCGAGGAAAATCACTGCTGGCGTCGGCGAAGCTTTGCGTCCTCCTCCGCTCCGGTGCCGTGGGCCCCTTGAAGGTGCCCCAAGACCAAGAAGCGGCCCGTCGGCCCCCACCCGCTTCTGCAGCTCGCGACTGCTTGTTTTGGCGCCTGGCGCTTCTCGTGAGCCAACGGCGAGGAGACGGGTTCTGCCGCAGCGGCCATCTCCGGGACTGCCATGGCGGGAGCGGAGGAAGAAGGCAAGAAGGCCGAGGGGATGGAGACAGCAGAGGAGGCGGAGCCTGCGACGGCTGTTTCCTGATGCTGTTGGTCGCGGTAGATCTGCATGTACGGTGAAGAATTCTTGAGATTTCTGATTCGTTAATGGCGGTATCTGCAGATCATCAACGATCGTGAGACTGGGAGGTCGCGCGGGTTCGGCTTCGTCACTTTCTCCAACGAGCAGGCGATGCGCGACGCCATCCAGGGGATGAACGGGAAGGAGCTTGACGGCCGCAGCATCATCGTCAACGAGGCCCAGTCCCGGGGCTGAGGGCGGCGGGAGTGGCGCGACGGATTGGGAGTGCAGAATCGCGCGAAAAAATGAGGCAGCTGAGGTGTTGTTTTGGGCATGCGAAAATTTTGAGAGTTAGAATAAGGAACTGTTGGAGTATGTTTTTTTCCATCAAACCTAAAATCAGATTTTGGGTGTGGATTTGAGGCATTGTTGGAGATGCTCTAAGTACTTTTTTTTTCTCTCCATGTTATTAGGTGCCATTTTTTTTGTTAGAGGTGAGGTTTTTCTAAGACCCAGTGAGAGACCCTACATCTAATGCTACACCAACTATTTATTAAAATCAGCTAGCCATTTAATTTCTACTTATTTAGTGCACTATTTATTATTGGTTTCAAGGTGACTAAGCCGCTCATGTTGAGGACCGGACTGTTTTGCTTTCGAGCAGTCGAGGCACTCACGCTGAAATTAGGACTTAGTTATCTGCGTGAAATTAGGACTTAGTTATCTGGACGATTGAGCCACTAATGTTGAAGTTAGGGCTTATTGATTCCGAACAACTAAGCCACTTACATTGGATCATAATTTAACAGTGCACTAAGTATTTCGAAATATCACAGCCAAATATGAGACTTATAATTACAAAATACTACTCTCTTAACACGAACACAATTACAATAGTGCACACTTGCTCATGGTATAGCAAGAGGCAAGGTCCTCTATTTAGAGAGGTTAAGAACCGTTGAATTCTTAACACATATCAAGATGTCCTTTGATGTAAAATATCTGGAACATCCACATCCTTGTTACAAAATAGAATAGATTTCATAAAACTATTACACAGGCTATCAGAAAAATACAGATATTAGCTCCTATTTCATAAAACTATAGGTTTTAGGAGAACTTGTGTCATAAAACTATAATTTTATAATTGACTATTTTTCTAATGGGTTTGACAATGTGGACTCACAGGGTAGTCTTACGCGTCCCTATTCCTATTTCACTCGTGCGTTAGGCTGCCATATGTGACTCCATTGTCAGACTTGTTACAAGAAAAATGGTTAATTATAATATAAAACATGTAGTTTTATGATAAAAAATTCTCTTAAAATATATAGTTCTGTGAAATAAAAGCTAAAATTAGTAGTTTTATAATAGTTTATATAAGAAATCTGTAATTTTGTAAAATTTACTCTACAAAATATCTAGATACTAAAAACTTTCCTAAATTATTTAATTAGTCATTCTAGATATCTTATTTCATGCATTGCTAAGAGTCTTTTAGAATTTATATTGCCACCGTTCAACAGTGAATTATACATCTTGGCCTAGACGGTCAGGCTTGAAAATAACTAGAATCAAGAGAACAGGTTTTAGGACTCGGCCCATGTCCAACCAAGCTACAACACGTAAGGCCAGCAAGAACAAAGCCCAAATCACGACACGAAACAAAACGAAAAAATTGAGTCTAAAAAAAGAACTATGTTAATAACGAAATAAATTCAACTTAAAAAATAAATTGAAAAAATTTAAATTAGAAAGTTTCAAATTAGAAACTTTTAGCTCGAAAGTTTTTACTCATAAAACTTTCGGTTCAAAAAGTTTTGATTCAAAAAATTTTTGGTTGGAAAAGTAACGATTAAAAACTTTTAGTTCAAAAAGTTTCAGGTTAAAATCCAAGTCGAAAATTTTTTACGGTCGAGTTGATTTTTCCTCATGCTCAGGTGTTAAAAAATTTAAACCAGAAAAATTAGATCGATGACTTTCAACTAGAAAAATTTTAACTCGAGAAATTTCAAACCAGAAAATTTTCAAATGAGAAAAATTCAAATCGAAAAATTTCAGTACACATATACACTATATATATATCCAACCTTATATGTACTCCTTTCTTATATGTACTCCCTCCTTTGTACGCACGCATGCACCGCGTTCGGTCAAGGCCCATATGCGCATGGAGCTCCACGTGGAGAGCTCGCCTGGTGAGCGCATGACACGTGCGCTGAGGGCGACCGTAAATTAGCGTTACCCAATTCTGTACTTCGATTCTCTGACTCGGCCTAGACTATCAGTAGCCGTTTCGGTTTCTTGCACTTTGATTCTAACATGACTCCTAGTCCGCTAGTAATCGCTGCGGGGTCGCCGGTGCCTCGCCGTGCTCCTACGGACGTCGCCGGGGCCGTAGCCGTCGCCGAAGGTCGGCCTCTCCGCTCGGTCCCGTCGGAACGAGAAGAAACTCTGCACCACCGGAAGCAAAAATTGCCAACATGTAACGTCTGAATACTGTAACCACAATAGTGTCAAACACTCAAAACTTGTGCATTTTTTTCCCTAACCATCTGATGCAATGGATCACCGGATCAGACGGCTAGGGATTAACAAGTCCTCACGTGAGGATGGTCCCACGAGATCTTTTTCGAGAAGGTGACGTGAGAAGCATGGAAGCGTGCAGTACGGTGTAACATACCCTTGTTCTTGAGTCTCTGGACGCCTGCGACCGGACGTAGTCGAGTGCGCGGAGGAAGAGCTCGTAGCCCCTCTCGGTGAAGTTCTTGAGGTAGAAGACGACGAGGTCGCCGGCGTTGGCTCGCAGATACCGCAGCCTCTCCTCGATGCTGGGCTCGTACTGCATCACCAGCGGCCGTATGAAGGTCTCGTACACGATGTCAGTTCCCTGTTTCAGAACAGTTACAGATAGTCAGTCACACACACGCATGAAGCAAATCCTGTTTGTTCAGACATGGATCAACAGATGTACGCTGTTACAGGGCGGAGTTGGGTCAAGGGTCTAGCGCATACCCTACTTCCAGCGAGCACCTGTGTACCCCTAAGCACCCTCAACCAGCGAACAGCCACAGATGGGCATGAGCGGTGAGCCGGCGGTAGGCGTGCGCCGAGCGGCGTGCGAGCCAGCAGGCGTGTGAGCCGACAGCGGGCGCTGGGTTGTAGGGGTGTGCAGTGGGGCGGCAGGAAAGACAGGGGGCTGCAGGTGGCGCCACGGCAGGCTGCCAGGGCCGAGCCGGAGGCGAACACGGCAGGGGCGTGCACCAGCGAGGAGGGTATTCAGCAAGCCGGTGAGCATCCCTGAAATTTGATCCTCGCTCCGCCACCGAGCAGTTATGCACAGCTAAAGCTTTGTCATTTATCGATGTAACACATACGTACCCTTGTCTGGGGGTACCACAGGTAGACGAGGAACGCGAGCTTGAGTTCAGAGTACATTGGAATCCTGTGATGGAAATGAAGCGAGTTGTCAGATTGCAGCTCCTTTTCTTTGATGAGAGGACCGAATACAGCCGCAGTTGATGACTGGGACTGGGAGTGTTGTGGTTGGTGATTACCTCGAGGTCAGGGCACCCGCGATTTCATCCAACATGACCATGGTGACTAGTATGATCCTGCAAGATCGCTGAAATCTGTCAACCTTTGCAAGATCTCTGAACATAGGTAGTTCGGTTCTTTCATCCCACCAAGACAACCGCCTTAAAACTATCAATAAAAAAGGAAAATCGTGCGCTTATATATCGTGAAACAAATTTGGTACTGAATTCTGCTGTAAGGTCATAACACCTCAATTCTGGTACGCCTGTATCTGTATCTACCTAGTAGAAATCCATCCCCTTTATTGTACTACGATGTCCTATGGAGACCCAATTCTTCCTATTACTACCAAATCTAAGCATCACCTAACAACCAGTTCAACAAATCGTAGGCGACAGAAGCAGCTAAAATGAATCAATCACTGAAAGACGAAGGCTTCTGAATCATTACCAATATTCACACCAAAACCGCAGCTCATCGGTCCGGCCAGGCCGCTGCTCGATCGCCTTGAAGCACTCCAACGCCGGCATAGCGTACCCGAACAGCACCCTGCGACCAAACATGCAGATGCTTCTTCCAGAAAACAGAGACTAAGAGGAAGCGTGGAAAAAATCCCACAAAAATTGCTGGCAAAAGAGGCATTAGACAAGGACAGAGGAAACACTAACGTGAGAAATTTCGTCAGGATTTCGGTGGACATCCTGACTGGAGTCGAATTCTTGGGAGGAGGCCAAGATCTATCGATCTACCAGAGCTCTTGAGTTCTTGGAAACAAGGTAATGGATGGCCTAATTGATTTGTTTGGTGGCCTACGACTTGCTTACTTGCCAAGTTTCTACAGACAAGAGAAGGCAGGTAGTAAACTCGGCTGCTCTGGTAGGATCTCTTCCTGGGAGGGAAATTTCAGTTGAGTCTTCTCTTCTGGTCAATGATGAGTGGGGCATAAAATTGGGATTTGGGATATAGGACGCATGTTGAATAGGATCAGGGAAGTATTTATGAATGTACTAAAGGGAAAAGTGAAAGGGGTGTATAAAAATAAAAAAGAGCTCAATAATTTAGGCTTGATTTGGTGCTATTAGGTGTGATGTGACATAAAAACCACCAAAACTGAAAGTGCGGTCAGAATTATTGAGTCATACTCAGCATTGGTACCATCTCTATGTGGCCAGTAGCCGGGCACTCTAATTGATTGGAATTTGGAAATCGACTCTAAATATGGGTGGAATTTTGTATATGCATTGATTTTTTTTATACAACATTGTGCAAATATCCTCCCATTTATTTGTGATCAAATTGACAATACTTAACATCAGGAGCATTACATTTGAACAAACAAGAGAAGATACCACTCTTTAGGGTCTATTTGGTAGAGCTTTAGATCCCAGTTTCACCTGAGATCTGAAACTTGTAGACTAAAATAAAGTGAATTAAGTTTATATTTTTGGTCTTAAATGTAAACAAGATGATTCATTTAAACACTCTTAGGGCCTGTTTGGTAGAGTTTCAGATCCCAGTTTCATCTGAGATCTGAAATTTGTAGGCTAAAATAAAGTGAATTAAGCTTATATTTTTGGCCTAAAATGTAAACAAAATAATTCATCTAAACACTCTTAATGTACTCACAGCTCCAGCTCTACGGATCTGGTGGAGCTAGGAATACCCAGCTCCACCAGATCGATCTAGAGCTCTACCAAACACATCCTTAATGTATTCACAGCTCCAGCTTCAGTCATCTAGTGAAGCTAGAAATACCCAGCTCCACCAGATCCACAGATCTGACGGAGCTGGAGCCCTACCAAACACACCCTTAATATCTTCACATTGTATTATACAATTTTGGTTGCATATTACTAATTGCCCATTGGTATTTAATATCTCATCAATAATATATCACTATGGTTTTTATTAGTCTAGTATAAGCGCCAGTATCCCACCAAAAAGAAGCAGAAGCCAAAGAAAAAAAAGGGAGCTTCTTTCAGAGCCTAAGTAACAAACAAATTTTGTTTTCCCCAGAGAAGGAAACAATTTTCTTTTTTGAATGGATGACAGGAGCTCTGCCGTTCATTTAGTAGGAAGGCAAGAAACAAGAGTCATGATACAAAAGTTCTTACAAGTTGCCACTTGCCGGCCAACTTAGACAGCAAGTGAATTATAGCACAAAAGAAAGAGCACCTCCAGGTAGGAATACCCAGGCCATAGGGCGATACAAACTGACAGAGCACCGAATTAGAAGCTAGCATCTAAGGAAACAAATTTTAGCTCCATATGTGACAATGAATCATAGTGGAGCTTAATTAGCATCTTAACAGTGCCTTCCATGGCTGTCAAGTTTTCTAGGTTCGCAAGTAAACGATTTAGTTCGTCGCAAAAAAAAAAAAAAAAGTATTTCATTGCAGGTTCACATAGGATATACTGAGACGTGCAGTCATGGCACAGTGCATCAATCTATGTCCCTGAGAATGTCGATGTTTCACTCAAGTCAGTGATGAAAGCAGCAGAAATGTCAATGACGAATAGCAGATCTTGACAGTGAAATATCTGCGACGTCTACATCTATAAAATTGGATGCTACTGGTGTTTGAATTGATTCTCACAAAGAACTAAAGGAAACTTGCTCTCACAAAGCATTCTACCGAATCACTCCATGTGTTTATCGATTCCTGCAACTCGTCTTGTGCATATCCAAATTTCAGATAAACAAGATCAAACATGTATGACAGAAAATCTATTGGCGACTTATCATAGATGCCATGGAAACTCCTGGGCTGACGGAAATTTTCAGATCACTTGCTTTGTAGTATCGGAGTTGCATAGGGCTACTTAGCTTAGCGCACATACTATTGGCTATTTTTGTGACGTCAAACTATCAAAGTTGCAACAGGTACCACTAGTGATCTTTGGGAACATATCCTGTGCAAATAAAGTTTCGGTGCAACCCAACTAACAAAAGTTTCAAAAAATTCTGAAAAAAATCATGGATGTACATCTCAGCTTACCCCATCTACATATAAAATTTCATGATCAAATTCATCCTGTGCTAAGAGTAATAAAAAAAACAAACTTGATCATGAACAGGAACAATTCATGATCAACTTTGTTTTTTTTTTTGTAACTTCTAGCACAAGACGAATTTGATCATGAAATTTTATATGTAGATGGGGTAAGCTGAGATGTACATCCATGATTTTTTTCAGAATTTTTTAAAACTTTTGTTAGTTGGGTTGCACCGAGATTGCACCGAAACTTTATTTGCACCAGATATATTCCCGTGATCTTTAGCTCTAACTCCTTATAACTTTGTGCCCAGAATTGCCTACTAGATTTCTCATGTTATAACATCTTGTAACTTGTGCAGTTCCCTGTAAACTTGTAAACTTGGACGGAGGGAGTATATTTTGCAGGCTTGCAGCTGGCACTGTGCATTGGGTTTGGCAAGTCTGACTGTCTCCGCTAAGGGAGCAGAGCAAATTAATTATAAGTGAATTAGCTAGCCCTCATCAGCTTGGGAGGCTAGGGCCCTGTTTGGGGTTTTAAGTCAGTTTTAATTTTCGGAAAGCCAACAAGCTTCTTCAAATAGCTCAGCTTTTAAGCGGCCGTTGGTATAAGCCATAAGCCATATATACCTAGCGAAAACTAAAATAGAATTGAAGGCGGACGTAGAGCATATACTCGGTAGACGCGGCCCCTCGCAGACCGGAGCCGAAATTGTCGATGTAGTGCACGCAGCGCTACTCCAGAGGCACCGTCGTGGCGCCGGAGGTGACGCAGACAACCCCGACAGGCCCTTTCCCTCAGCACCCTACACCACACGATCGGGTCAGGAACGCAGTTGATTGATGCACGTATCAAAATCCGATCCTTTGTTGATCGGACATTAGGGACCGAGCCGAATCGTGCCCGGGTTCAGTGATGAACTGGATGGGCTGGAGAATAGAGCAGGGGAAATTCAAAAATTGGAGCTACTTGCCGGTGGGGTGGGAGTGGCGGGTGACGAAGCCAGCGAGGTAGGTGGCGACGTGGTCGCGGTCGTGGAGGGCAGCGTGTCGCGGAAGAAGGCCGCAGCTTCGTCCTCGGTGCTCCGGTGCGCCGTAGCTTGCGCCTCGCTGCTTGGATTCATGGCTACACCGCTATGGCATGTGTAGCCAGGGGCAGCTGCGGCGGTGGCGAGGGCGGCGCGGGTGAAGGGGACGCGCGGGCGAGGAGGAGGGCACCGTGAGGGCGGCGGGGAAACGCCGGGAGGAGGGCACTGCGACGGCAACGGGGACAATGGGAGTGGGGCCTCAGGGCTCCGCGGATGCCGATTTTGTGGCGCCGCAAGAGTCTGGTTCGGGGACTCGTCGACGGCCCAGTCGATACCAACGCAAAAGTGGGCCGGGCTAAACGGCCTGGCCCAGGACGGTCTGGTCGGCCTGTAAACGGGCCGTGCTGGTATGGCCTGCGAGTTTGTGTCGTGATTGATCCGGCACCCCAGCACAGCCTATTTAGCCTATTTAGTTTGAAAAATAGCCATTTTATAAGGCTTAAAAAGATTCAAAGAAATCCGATTTTTTTTTTGAAAAATCCTGATTTTTTTCCTATAAATAGGTGGCTGCCTCCTTATTTTCACATCAGCAAAGTTACATTCTCTTCTCTTGATTCTCTTATGAAAATTCTTTTACTCTTGGTGGTAATTTAGCAAAATTCAAAATAGTTTTTGTCAAAAATCCAAAAATCTAAAATATGATTATGGTAACTCTTTTCCTCTCATTTTAAATCTTTTTTATCTAAATTATCATTCTAATATCTTTTCTTTAAAAATGATTCCAGATGGGCAAACGAACAAATTAGACTGATATTGTGAAAGAATTAACTAGAAGCCTTGGATAAGAAAATCATGCACCTGTCTACGACACTAGGCAAACCCAGTTAGGCCATAAAATTGGATACAAAGTCAGAAGACATATCAACACTCAAATAGAAGGTCAAACCCTACATCACTACGCGAAGCATCATGATGACGCCAGATTCAGCGCTATCCAAGAGACTGGACACAAACTTTTACGTCGAGTGTGTAAAGCTCATGGAATTGACATGAATACTTACGTTCATGCATATGATATTCGTACAAGATCTCAAGATCCTTCATCCTATACAGCAATTGGACCAAGGCATCGTCGAACAGGCAATCGTTGGGAGTACTTACAACGTTTTCAGCCAGCCGCCGCAAGGAATTCCCACCACTACCATCAAGCTCGGAGATTAGTTGCACCATAGAGACTCCACCATCTTCTTCACCGATCCGTCATGTATGGATCGTATATAGTGATTCTAGGTTAAAAGGAACAGAATCCCGTACCTCAGAATCTGAGTAGAAACCTTAAATTTATTTTATATTTTAGTTTTTTTATTAAATTACATATATTTAAAAAAGTTTTTCTAATTATTCTAAATTTTCTCTATTTTTTCTGATTTTTTTTCATATTTTTCTGTATTTTTTTGTACTTTTCTATTTTCTAATTTTTCTAACATTTTTATGATTTTTTGGCACTAACGGGCCAAGCAGCTTAGCCCATTTAGGCCCATTGAACCCGTACCAGCACGACACGGCCCGTGAAGCCAATGGACCGTGCCTGAGCTGGCACGGCATGGCCCGTTTATTAGTTAGGCCTAAACAGGCCGAGCCGCGCCGTCCATTTGACCCACACTATTATATACTGCTAATACTTTTGTAATAAATCTAAGATACTTCAACGCTTAAAAAATTATAATAATTTAGCCGTGCGATTGCACAGGCCATCCTGCTTGTGTTTACTACAGTAGTGTTAAAGAAGAACAAACCTCAATTATCTAGCAGATCTCCAGCTAGGACAGCAAATATTTTTCCAGAAATAAAGACGTACCGCAATATAGTCAAAACTTAGCTGCATGCCTGCCTGCCAGGCTCCATTCTGACTCTCTTAAGCATGTTTAAAAGAGTAGTTCCGCGAACTGAGCTAGGCTCAGTTGGTGGGACGCCGGCGCACGTCCCGCCCGCCTGTATTCAAAGCCTCGACGCGCGCATGCGCATGAGAATTAGATGCAACGCGTGTGTGAGTGCATATGTTAGCATGTGCGCGTTTATAGCTCATTCATTGTTCTTTCTTCTATACTGAATACTAAAGCTCTTGAGCAAATTTCTTTTAAAAAAGTTCAGGCAGATCAACCTCCCTGTAAAAAGCCAAATCAATCAAACAAAAAGAAAGCATGAACCCACAACAGTTCATATAAATGACTTGAAACTCCATTTTTTAGATTTATAATTCCATTTATGCCGCTGCTTCAACAACTAATCCACTAAAAAAATGTTTTACCTGTTCTTGCACCTATCAAGTAGTGGCAACCTGATCCACCTAAATATTCACAATACGCATCATAACCCTGTAATTCCAAGATGCCAACATGCACAGCACAAGCATCATCTATTCTACTAGTACAAACATGCACCATCTTTGGAATTGGAATCTGATGACCTTTTTATTCCACTGTACTTATGAACTCTCATCTGCAGAAAAAATGGCACACTGATACTGCAAGCTAACAGTTGAAGCCTGCAAGACAGAGATACACCAACGTGTAGTACACATCAGATAGAGTGGCATGTCGTTGATTACGTTCGATGACTGATGAATTGTGCGCGATGTGATGCATCGGCTGCGTGCAGCAGTGCAGCAATTAGTAATGCATGCACTGGTCCTCGAATGCTCGCCTGATCGCTGTCGCCGCGTACCAATGATGAAGATGAAAAAGTAATCAGCGTTTTTGTCCTTAAGTTTGTTTGGAGCTAGTCGCATCGATCAAGTGTCCTTGCATTGCACTGCGCAGTGTGTTCTTGTGTAGTTCAATCGTGTTTTGCATGAACCAGCATTGGTTGCACATGATCTGTGGCTGTAGAGGTGCAAGATTAACTGTTGCGAACTACAGTGACTAGAATTGTACAGACATCTTTGCAGCAATCTAGAAGCTGGGTCTTTCAGGGCCACATAAGAAAGATTTACCTGGAGGAATAGTTGGTGTGGTGCAGAGTAAAAAAATTGTCGGTCAGTAAAGTTTTGTAGTTCATATACTTTGCTGTTGTAAATAGCGCATGCTAGCCTAGGGAGAGTTCAACACTTAGAAACTCCGTAGTATGCAAAGGACATCAATCTTATCTGAAATGGCATTTCGGTTGCACTTTGTTTTGGGCTCAATTTTATCTGAAAATGCCATCCCAGTTGCCCTTAGTTTAAGAGGGTTCTTAAACTTCTGAATTCTTAGTTCTGGCAGCCTAAAGTTTAAATTGAAAGTCTGAACCCTGCAAAAATGTCCTTAATCTGATTAACCTAGTTTTTCTATACTGCCAAGTTGACAGGCTGAGACGGTGGAACTCTTCACCCTGTGGAACCCTGGAAGACCGGTCAACATGAGAATTGGAGCAGTCGCTCGGACTGAAGGATTTTGATGGGACCTAGTCACCTAGATGATATTACTCGTGTGTCCTGTCTTGTAAGATAGTTAAGTCTTGATAAGCAGCTGTAGATTCATGCCCCCCCTATGCCCCTACGTACTTACTCCACGCATTCAAGGCAAGCAAGGCACTGAAGGGGACTTCTGAGCGTGGGGGCAGGACTTATTCATGGAGATAACCTAACAGCCTTCTGTACTGACAATCAGGGGGGAAATGGAAATATCATGCACGCAATTTGCATAGATTATGTCTGGTGGTCTTACTGAAAATCAAAAGCCAAAATACTTGATGTTAATTATACTCGCCCCCTTTGCAAATGCAATAGTCTTCTACAATGCATGTGTCGGTCAAGCGTTTTTAAGTTGGTCATCGATATGTTAAGAAGTATCTGGATTGGCAAAATGAAATTGGTATCGCTAGATTTTTATCGGTCATCAGTATATTAAGAAGTATCTGGATTGGCAAAAGGAGATTGGTATGGCTAGATTTTTATCGGTCATCAGTATATTAAGTATTAAGAAGTATCTGGATTGGCAACATGAAATTGATATTGTTAGGCCTTTATCATGAAACGTACTTTCAAGTGAATTCTAACAACATATTATGATAGGCATTAGCAGTCAAAGCATGGATTGATGATGTCGACGTCTAAAGGCCTGTTTGTTTAAGCTTTTAATTATGAATTCTGGCCCTAAAAGCAGAATAAAAAACAAACAGCCCGATTCTAGAATTCGATTCTCATAATCCAGTCCATCCATATATACTAGAATCCACAATCAATTTCATATGTGCTTTTAGATTCTAGCTTTTAAAGAATTAGTTTTTAAAGAATCCAAAGATAAAACAAATAGGCCCTAAATCGAGTAAAGTTGCAATGGGAGGAAGTACCTGACTGCCTTGATACTACAATGCTCGGACTAGTGTCCTCTGCTGCTGGCCTGCTGCATTCGAAGGACATAAACATCACATATTTATGAGCCTAGTAGAACACTCAGGAAACGGGCGGTGCTTCCAGGATCCTATCCCTGAATCCTATGTTATGCATTGCATGACTAAGGGGTAATGTTTGACTCATCATCCGTCTGGATCTTCACAAGGAAATTTTGGACAAGTAACTCTCAATGCCAAGAAAATTGTGAAGCAACCATGCTTCAGAATTGGTTCACTTCACAGTGCATAGCACGACCTGGGCATGGGCCAGGTCTTTTTAGGCTGACCTGTGGCACGACAAACACGGTACAGGTATAGACCGGGTCAGCACGATACAAATGATAGGGCTGTGATGGGCCTTGCGGTCGGACACGATAGACGGCACGGCACGCTAGTATGGACCGTGCTTGGGTCGGCACAACACGAAACAAGGCCGATAGATTCGAAGCAAGCACGACACGCAGTAGGGTGCTTTGCTGAGACATTGCATCATATTACGACTCGCTCTACAACCGGCTCCTTTTACGGTTCTTTTATACGAAGAAAAGGGAGACAACAGAGATACTAAAAAGTGGAGAAAGAGGACCGGAGAATACACGTTCATTGACACCGAGCACGTGTACCGAGCCGTTCCACACTGGATACCCCACACTGGGTGTAAAGTTTTTAATCAGACAGTAACTCTGTGCTTGTTGAAGAATAAATAAAATTTAGTTCTTTTTCTCCAATATTTGTGTCCACTGCTTCAGCTCTATATGTCTCCAGTTCCTTTTTTCTTGTCGCAATAATACATATGAATCAGATCTTGACCGGTATGGCACGAAACCGGTAAAAACCACAAACCACAAGTGGACCGTGTTTGAGCTCACCTTCCAAAGATAAATCAAGATAGTACGGCATAGCACGACATCCACGCCCACCTAAACACACAACAGACAGAGCAAAGGAAGAACACACAACAGAGAGAGCAACGGAAGGGCAAAAAAAAAAGAACATGCAAATATGGTCAACTAGACATCTCAGCATTAACATACACTAATGGTCAGCATCAATTAGATTCAGCAGCTGTACATTCATGCCTCACCTACCATGCTTCCACTGTTCTACAGGCAAACAAAAGAATTGACAAAAAAGAAAAGAACTCTCGTCTCTGAATGAGACTAGAGAAACAAAACGAAGTCCTCGTCCTTCTCAATGACAGCTAGCTCTCATCCTCCTCCAAGGTCGCGGAGGAGTACTCCTCGAAGGTGATGCACGACGACGATGGCGATGGCGACGGCAACGACGGGCTGGGCGAGGACGCCAGGCTGACAAGCAGGTCTACGAAAGCGCCCAAGATGACGCCGTGGACGCCCTTGGTGTTGAGCTTGAGGTACCACGCCAGGAGCTCCTCCAGGCCCTCCCAGTCGCGCAGCTCGTGCGCCACCACCATCTCCGCCATAGACGCCCGGAAGTCGCCGTACGGGTCTTCCGACTCCACCGTCACCACCACAGCCCCGCCCTTCAGCACGGCGGTCTCCTTCACCGCCGCCACCGCTGCTACGGCTTCGTTCTTGCTGGCCAGCGCGGTGGTCGCTTCGTCGTTGTTGGCGGTCACGTCCATGGGGGTGGTCGCCTCGGTCTTGCCTCGTGGCAGCTCCTGAAACCACTCGTCTGGTGGGATAGTACATGACATGCATTGCATTACCTGCTTGGGCAAGAACTCAGCGCCGGCCGGCTCGAAGAAGAGCCGCTCTGACCGCACGCCGCGCACGACGGCCGTCTCACGCAGCTGAAGCTCCTCCTCCCCCTCCTCCGGCTCCACAGCGACGAAGCTCCGGTCAAGGCACGACGCTTCATCCAGGGACGGGCGCCGCAGGAAGTACTCCAACGACGTGTCGTAGACGGCGTTCACGGTCCGGTACACGGCGGCATCCTCCTGCCGCGCGCGGAACGAGCTGGTGCGCGGGTGCCGGCACGACGGCCACGGCCACGCGGACGGCGGCGGCGGGTAGCAGAGTTGACTGTAGTGGGCAGATGGTGACGGTGACGGCGACGGCGGGGACGGCGGGGGGCGGTGCACGTCGCGGAGCTTGTAGAGGATGGCGGCGAGGCCCTTCTTGGCTATGGCGGCGGGGCGGTGGCTGCCGCGGCTGCTAGTGCAGCCGGCGCGCGCGCGCTTCTTGAGCTTGTGGAAGTGGAGACGGGGAGGGTGCAGGGGAGGCATTGCGCTGCCGCGTTTGACTGACGGACGGGTGGGTGGTAGTGGCGCTGCCGCTCTGCTCTGCTCTACTGTGTTTTATAGAAAAGAGCGAGAGGAGGAGGGTGAGTATGTGCTCATTTACTATAGAGTTGGACAGGGAATTTAACACGGCCATTGAATGGTCTATTGGCCAATGACACGCACAAGATTTCGGGCCCTTCAGTAGGGTTCCACATCCTGTTTTTTTTATGGGTGTGTCCAGAAATCACTCGAATATTTTTTCTAAAAAAATCAGGTAAATTTTCGGATGTTGCACGTATTGAAAAAAAATGTTGTACACGTAGGAAAAAAATGTTGCAACGCGTCTCAAATTTGAGAGCCTCTTGCAACATTTTTGTTCAACGTTTGCAACATTTTTTCCCAATACATTGTAACATTTTTCCTCTATGGATGCAACATTTTTTTCTAATATGTGCAACATTTTCCTTCAACAACAATAGAAATACGGCATAGTAAACAGATGTTGCAAATGTTAAAAAAAAATATTGTACGTGTCGGAAAAAAATGTTACAAGCATTGAACAAAAATGTTGTAAGAGGCTCCTAAATTTGGGTGATTTTAGCAAACAAAACATCCGGTTGATGTTTATCAAAACCTTTTTTTTATTATTATTCTGTTCCGACTCTTTCTGATTCTAATTTTCTAAAGAAATCCACAACAAACAACATGGATCAGATTGGAGAGAAAGAAAGATTTGGATTAGATTGATTGCTTGGATCGCATCAAAGAAATGAGGGATGCCCTAGAACAAAACGATAGAACAACAATCCAGACAAGCAAGGGCTTCCTTACTAGCAACGAAAGAAGAAATCAATCCAAGAAAAGCCCGGATGGGATGGGGATCTCCACTCCGCGCTAGTCCAGTAGCGTGGAGGAGGAGGACAATGAGTCATACAAGAGAAGAATTCCTCGGATTCGCTTTGAGATTGCCTCTATCTCGGTGGAAGGTGAACTGGCGACGACGCACGTGTTCGGCCAAGGATTAAGCCGGGTCGAGTTGGCGGGGATGAGGACCGAGCGGGATCAAGGACTGAGTGACGGGGACGAGGCTGAGCGGCTTCTTGCGGGGAGCAAGGTTTAGCCTGCTTCTCGCGTGCAGTGTAAAATGGAAAATCACTCCACTGCAATTCTGCTCCCCATCGCTAGAATCAGAGGCTGTTCGGTAGAGTTCCGGCTCCTCCAGACAAGAATTTGGGAGCCGGAGCTCTACCGAACAGGGCCTTCATGTGCTACATTACTCTCACTCCCATCTATTTTTTTCCCTTTTCTGGGCACCATATTTCTTTATTTTTTAAGGTGAAATTTTTTGTGTGCATGTGAAAATAATACTTTCTTTTAAAAACTCCATTTAAAGCGATCGAATTTCACACGAAACAGTTCAATGTCTGCAAGAAGAGAGAAAAATTCTTGTGTTCTTGTTGCTGCCGGAAAGATTTCTTTCTAAAACAGTAGCACCGGTGCCGGCTTATCTCTTTGTTGATCCTATCCTGTGCCGGCTTCTCATCTTAATGGACCATATCTTGGCTGATTCCTTGAACTGCCTAAACTTGGTGGCAAAAATTCCAAACGGGCTAAAACTTTACAAAGATTCAATTGATGAATTGTCTGCTGATTTTTTTTTTCAAGGAGTCCGCTGAATTTCATCCTGAACAAATGTCCATCTGTGTGTAACTTTCCGTAGGGATTTTTAGGATTTCTCCTCATGTGTATAACAGTGTCCCATTAAGTTAAAGATAGAAGCAAGACAAGTTCAAAATTCTTGGAGGAAAAATTCTATTAACAAGTAACAGCTAGTATTTTTTTTTTGATTGACATGCTTGTTGCGAAGATTGGGGTATGCTCATCATGTTCCTTGCCCTCTGGCTGTGATCAACAGCTTTCTTGTTTTGTTTTTTTAAATGTGTATTTTTAATGTGTTGGAAAGCTGCTTTGCTAAATTATTGTATCTGATAGCTGTTTCTGGCTTTCTGCTAGAAGGAAATATTAGAAAACAGCACAAAATCTAATAGCTGTGATGGTGCGTGTTCTGTTGTCCACAAGTCTTATGGGCATTGGCCTTATTTTGACCTGTGGGTATATTGCCGTTCGTTTCTTATTCAAAAATTTACATATGCATACTGTGGATAAATACTACTTTGCCTATACTACCACTTTGTGAGTCTCACTTTCATTACCTCCTGAATAGTCACTGTTTCTCTCTGCATGATTTCAAAACTTAGAGATGCAAAAAATCTACAGTAGATGTGCCTGGCACAACCTTCAAGCTATTGAATGCAAGGTGGCAGGTGTAAGATGTACGTCTCACACTTACGGTTTCTGCTCTGCTTCCGCAGGACTGTTATGGCAAAGACTTGCAACCAGAGATTCATCCAAAGAAACGCAGCTCAAGTACAGCATGTGTACAACGACAGGTGATGCATGCATCTTTCTGAAGATTGAAATGCAGGGGGTTAATCACCATGTGTGGACTGAGAAGAGATCCCAGACAATCATAGGTTGGGCATTGTGCAAAAATTTGAAACATCTCATACAAAACTCCCACCCTCCTCAAGGCTCAAGCTCCTCCCATGGATTATTTAACACATATACCCCTTGCCACTCTTGCCCTGTGTCGCCAATAACCAAGCAGTTCTTGGGCTGCAGTTTTGCTGGTTAGCTCAGCTCCCCTCGAGACGAGCTTAATCTCCACGCGCGCTGGCGTGTCATCATTCTCAAGATGGAACGCCATGTTTGATTGCTTAATTAAGCGTCGCCATTACAGCTTTTGAGGAGGAAAGCCTGTCTGTTCGTGTCACGGTTAAAAAAGTATGGAGTGGTGAATTTTGTAGTAAGTTCGTGCCAAGCGGGAGCTGCACGTGGAGAGACTCCATGCGTCTTGGATGGTTGGATCGTGCAACCAACGGTCTAGATCACAAGTCCAATTAAAAGAAACGCATGCCACCTTTTTCTACTGCGATTGATCTGCATCGATTTTTGATCGAGTAGGCTATATAAAACGCGTAGTTTGTTATCACTGTAACCGATCCATTTCGACACGTCAGGACGTCAAGTTATGCAAATTTGAAGATAAATTTAGGCCAAAATAATCGAAAGTAGGGGCCAATGGCCATGAATCCTCCTAATGTGCCATGATGTCCCCTGTGAGGCTCTCCCTGTTCCTTAGGACAAGAAAAGGTTGGAATATCCTAAGGCTGAGGTTGACCCAAGGTGTTAGTGCTTAAAGGGGCAGTGCATGCTCTTTTCAGGGCCTAATGACCTTTTCCATTGGCAAAAGGATAAGAAAGGTTGTGGCAATTATGAACCGACAAAATGCATGCCTACATGGCCATTTTGCTTTAAAGCTTTCTTCCAGGTTTTTGGTTCTGTTTGGATGCCACCTTCTTGTTTTCTTGTAGTGCTTCTCTTCCTGTTGATGGTGTAGTTCTTGTTCATGTTATGGGGGTGGAGCAGAAGCCATATGGTAATGTGTGTTGTTGGGGCATTTTAAATTACGTGTAAAAACTAGCTGATAATTGAGAGTTCCGCCGGCATTTTAATTATGAACATCATATAACGACACTCGACATGCACACATATTAGTTGATAAAGACTTACGTTGTTCAACACAAGTAACTTGTATAATGCGAGAAATTTCCCTTAAGATAGGAGAACGTGATGAACAGTGCTTTCCCAAAAAAAAGAATATTCAGGTAGTGATGAAGAGTAAGTACTTCCTTTGATGGTGCTGACTGCTGAGTTATGGGAAGCAGACTTGAAGTATGGGGAACAAAGCTTGTGTCTGACTCTGACATAGCAACATTAGTTTGGTTTTATAACAATCCTTCAGAGTAGCATTTCTGAAAGAAGGAATGGAGTTAGCATCTAATTCTCCATCTGCACATGCAAAGTTGACTTTTTGCGTATTTTCTTGCAAATCTAGTGTATACAGTACTACTAGCAATATCCTGGGATTCCCATGAATCATCAGCTTCGAGCATGTTTAATTGCTCAAGACAGTGATTGGAATTTAGAGCCGATCATCCATGATCAAAACAAGAGACAGGGTCACCAGTCTCCACCAGATGCCTGCCTAATATGAAATTGATCATATCATAGGGAACTGCATGAGGTTTCAGTCAGTGAAGGCACAGTAAAAAATGCAGTAAGTAGAAATTTGACCCGAGTACCCGACAAGTGTGGCTTGAACAAATAAGGGTCGTAGTAGCTAGCCTTTTTTTTTTATCAACGAGACAATGATAGCTCCCATTTCTTAAAAAAAACTTATGCCGAACCTGCAAAATTCACAAGTTAGAGTGAGAGTAGGGATGGCAATGGGACCCGTTCCCCGATCTCCAGCGGGGAATTCCTCTATTAGGGGACGGGTATGGGAAGAAATCATCCCCCGTGAGGATGGAAACAGGGAAAATTATTCCCCATCGGGATAAGGGGACGGGACGGGAATTTTTTTCATGGGGACCCGGTTAGGGATCCAAATTTAGTTTAGTCCAATTTAGTTATTAGATTGCAAACATATTCTCTAGCCCATCATATTCACATTTCCATAAATGGGACAACATAATCTTCAATGAATGCATGCAATCTTTTTTTCCTTGTCTATTGATATGATTTTAGAGTTAAAATGACTATAACAGTTCTTCTCTTGTGTGAAATTTTCGCGGGGATGAGTCCCCGACGGGGCCCCGATACCCGAACGGGGATGAGGATGGGGGGATTTTCTCTCCCGAGACGGGGAACGGGGACGGGGATGAAGAAAATTTTGGATCGCGGGGACGAGGAGGGGGAGGCACTCCCCGGCGGGGAATAGTCCGTTACCACCCCTAAGTGAGAGTGAGGTGACCTGTTTGTTTGCCTGTAGCTAGCTTATCTTGTCGAGAATCGTTTCTTTTCTGTGAGTTGTCGATTTAATTTTTGTTCCTTTCGGACAAAGTTGATTGGTCATTTTATATGCCACGTGTGAATTTTGATTGTTCTACACATCAAAGTATAAAAATTTACGTACCGAGAATTTTTTTCCCTGAGAGCCGGAAATGCGATATTATATTTGTATATTTGGTATCACCGTATCAGCAGCGTGTTGGTTGAAGCAATATTGAAATAAGCCACACACATGTATTGCATTGATCCTGTGTATATATAGTACATGTACATGAATTGAATTACAAGGAATACTCATTGTACAGGAAACGCAAGGAAACAGAGCCAGACTCGGCAAGGGAGATTGCATGGCATAGAGAGCTTGCCATACAGACATAGATGGAGAGAGTCTGATTCATGACAGGTAACCTTGCCGTATACACAATGCATGAGAAGATTGCCATCCGTCTGGTGTTTCTATCGAACACCCACCCCGCTTAGTCGGAACCGGGAACAACGTTCAGCTATCACGAAAATCAAAGAACAATGATGACGGCAATCCTTTAGTTAAGATGACAGCAAATTGAGATGCCGATCTTAACTACAGGAATAAAATGAATGTCGATCTCAATATGTTTGATGCGATGATGCTGAACTGGATTCACTGTCATGTCGATAGCACTAACATTATCGCAATAGACAACAATGGCTTTTTCAACCGGTTGATGGAGTTCATAAAGAAGCTGTCGAATCCAACATGACTCAGCGATGGCATTTGCGACTGCTCGATATTCAGCCTCCACATTGGAATTAGAGACAGTGGCTTGCTGTTTGGAAGACCAAGAAACCAGATTGCTACCAAGAAATACACAATAGCCAGACGTAGAATGAGAGAATCAGGGCATCCTGCCCAATCAGCATCGGAGTAGACCATAAGCTAGTTCGAAGATCGAGCATGGATCCTCAAACCATGATGTATACTACCTTTGAGATAGCGCAAAATGTACTTAACCAGATTCATATGAACTTCCCGAGGATCACGCATATGAAGGCATACCTGCTGGACAGCATAGCTTATATTGAGCCGAGTAATGGTTAAGTATTGAATGGCACCAACCAAACTGTAGTAAAGTGTCTGATCAGGAATGGGTGGGGCGGAAGAAGCTGAAACCTTGGAGCGTGTATCGGCAAGTGTGGAGACTGGATTATACGAACTCATGCTTGCATGAGGGAGGTGAAGGCCCTGATCAGAACGTAAAATAGAGATGCCCAAGAAGTGGTGCAGAGAGACCAAGATCAGACAAAGAAAACTCATGGCTGAGATTATCAATGATGGTGTGCAAAAGGGAAGAGCTAGAGGTAGTGAGAATGATGTCATCGACATAAAGAAGAAGGTAAGCCATGTTTTGACTTGATCGGTAAACAAATAGAGATGTGTCTGAACGAGATGCAATGAAGCCAAGAGAAGTAAAAGATAGCAAGGCGACTATACCAAGCTCGAGGAGCATGTTTAAGGACGTAGAGAGACTTTGAAAGGAGGCAAACATTGTCTGGATGGGTAGGATCAACAAACCCAAGAGGTTGTTGATATAGACCGTTTTGCATAAATTGCCATGAAGAAAAGCGTTCTTGACATCAAATTGGTGAATTGGCCAAGAGAAGGAGACAACAAGACTAAGGACAATGCGGATGGTGGCCGGTTTGACGACTGAATTGAACGTTTCCTTAAAATCAAGCATGGGTTGTTGATGAAAACCTTGCACAACCCAATGAACTTTGTAACGAGAAAGAGATCCATTCGGATTGAACTTATGCCAAAAGACCCATTTTCCTAAGATGACGTTTACATGGGGAGGACAAGGAACAAGGTGCCAAGTATGGTTGCGCTGGAGAGCTTGAAATTCATCAACCATTGCTTGGTACCAATTTGGATTCTGGAGTGCAGCTCGGTATCCTTTAGGAAGAGGTGATAGAGAAGTCATTACAGTAGAGAGATTAAGAAGTTCATGAGGAGGTACTACAATACCAGATTTGGCATGGGTAGTCATCGCATGTGTGCCAAGGGAATTGACACAAGGTGCGAGTGGCACAAAAATAGGTGAGGAAGTGGCCAACGGAGGAATGTTTGTTGCTACAGGGAGTGATGGTGCCACGAGAAAGATAACAGTAGCCGTGGTAGAGAAATCTGTAGACATGATAGGTGAATGGAGCTCTACTGTCGGAGCTGTGGCAAGGGGTGCAGTTGCCACAACAGAGGTGGTAGCGGTTGCAATAGACATGGAATGAACAGAGACTGTAGGTCGTAAGGGTTGCACGGGAGGATCTAGGAGAAAATCAAGAGTGCAAGATGTCGAAGACGAAGAAGAGGAAAATGGGAAGACCGATTCATCAAAAACAATATGACGGGAAACAATTACTTTTCGGGAGGCAAGGTCTAGGCAACGGTATTCCTTGTGGTGAGATAGGTATCCTAAAAAGACACAAGGAGCTGATTGAAGAGCAAGTTTATGAGGAACAATGGAGGAGATGTTCGGGTAACAAAGGCAGCCCAAACCTTGAAGATGAAGATAGGAAGGGAGATGACCAAAAAGAAGTTCACGAGGAGAGCGATTGTTGAGAGGTTGAGTGGGATGCAAGTTGATGAGGTGAGTAGCGGCATGAAGGCCTTCAGCCCAAAAACTAGCAGGCATAGAAGCATGAAATAAAAGAGTGCTGATGATATTGTTCATAGAATGAACGCCACATTCATCTTTGCCATTTTGCTGGGAAGTATATGGGCAAGAGAGACACAAGTGAATTCCGTGAAAGAGAAGAAAAGATCAGTATTGAAGATTGTCAAACTCATATCCATTGTCATATTGGACGGATTTAACAGAAGAGGAGAATCCTGTCATAGTATAGTTGTGAAACTCAATGAGATGAGATGTAATCTCGGATTTACGATGTAAGGGAAATGTCCAAAAATAATGAGAACAATCATCAATGACTATGAAATAATACTTGTAACCAAAGTTACTAGGAACAGGGAAGTCCAGGTGTCACAATGAATTTACTCATAAGGATGCGAGGTTACAGATTGAGAAGACTCAAATGGTTGCCTAACATGGTGCCATAATTGATAGGCATGATACAAATGAGAAGTAAACATAGGACATTTAATATTGTTGGAACGAAGAAATCGAAGGAGAGGTTGGTGATTGGGATGACCGAGACGCTAATGCCATAGGTCATTAGTGGGAACGACGGCTGTCAAAGCTTGTGGTGAATTGGAGGAATGGCTAGAGTAGAGATTGCCGGAGCTATTGCAACGAAGAATCATGGTTTTGGTGTGAAGATCCTTCATAGAAAAGCCAAGAGGATCAAATTCAACAAAGTAATGATTGTTTGAAGTGAACTAATGGACAAAGACTAAGTTTTTAATAAGACGAGGAATGACTAGAACATTGTTAAGTCACATAGAAATTGAGGAGGTAGGAAAGATAAGTGAGCCGTGAGAAATAATAGGTACAGAAGAGCCATCATCAACTAAGACAAATGGGGGGGGGACCAAAAAGGAAGATGGGAGGATAGAATACCCGGATCATCTGTCATATAAGAAGCACACTGTCCATGTACCACTCCTAAGAGTTTGGTTGCTAAAAACTCATGTTGTCGAAAGCCGAAATCATAGCAGATTGATCCCATTGAGGAGGCTCACCATGAAGGAACCAAGAGCAGGAAGTGTGGGGGTCATGACATTGTAAGCTTGAGAAGAGGTCCGATCTTCACGACATAGCATCAAGGATAACTTTAGATCTTGAACCGATACAAGGGTTCCCAATCTTCATGACGTAGGATTAAGGATAACTTTATATCCGTGAACCCTAATGAACATGATGGTGCTAACCACTGTTTCAATATAGCAACCTACAATAAATGAATTTGCCTAATAATACGCTCGTGATCCACGTCTACTTGACCATGCAACAAGTAGACGCATGGTTCGTGCAATCACACGAAGAAATCGTAAGAACAACGGAGGTATTCCCAAGAAAATCGCCCAATTCCCAAAAGGCAGTGTATAGCATAAACCCGAGAATAAACAATATTAACTATCTTGAAAATAATATAGTTTGAGTTTACAATAGAGAACAATACAAATATATAAAAGACACTTAGGGGGCGTGCAAACTGGCCTAGGGTTGGCCACGGTGAGTCTCGCCCTTTTTGGACTCTATCTCTAACTCAAATTTTAATCTAATTCATCCAATCTAGAAGCTGATACTTGTTCACCAATTTATGGATAGAAAGAGGCCAATTTTGGTCATCTCATAATAGAGTGAAATAGAGATAACGTTTTAAGCTTTCAAATAAGTATAAAAACACCACAATTAGAGTATGTATGTTAGAATTATGGTCTTTTTAAGTCCGACTGGTCTGGTATTTCGAATTAGACTCTTTTGTTCTCCAAATCCAATACGACCATATCTCTTCATTTCCTTTCTTCTTTGTCCGAATTAGGCTTGGATCTTGCCTCCTTGTACCTTGGTTAAGTGGCCTTGCTCCCCCACTTAGGTCTATACATCTCCCCTCTTGGGTGAGTAGGCTTGGCCCATTGGATGGCTCATACTACATTATAATCCTTCTATATGGATTCTGTCCTCCCTCGCCCCCCGCTAAGTTTCACCATAGTACATTGATGCAATTTGGTTTCAATTGATATTTGTGCAATCTTTATACCTAACAACAAGCAATGACCCACTATTATGTAGAATATAATTCTCATGTAAATATAGCGAATATTGCTTAAGGAAAAGATTTACCTACTGGTATTTGATACGGCTCAGTAATTCATTCCAATTAATTATGATATTAAATCGGAAAGTACTTAACGTATGCATATCTGCATCAACACATAAGCATTTTGGCATTGCATGGATTTCATAGGAATTTCATCACCCTTTAGAAATCTTCTAAAACCCCTCCACCCTAAATTGTCCCTTAATATGAATGGTTAAGGGTTGATGAGTTAGGCTTTTAATACTAGTTGACTAGGCCAGGAAATCACTCTGAATGGGCCAATTGCACTGAGTGTGAATAGAGTTTGAGACATACTCCCAAGCTCGGCTTGGGTATTGCTACTTTGACACTCCTGTAGTAATTCTTTGGTGATGACATATCTTGCTGTATGGTATCTTTTCTTTTAGGGTGTGTTTAGTAGGGCTCTAGCTCTATTAGATCTGTGGATATGGTGGAGTTGGATATTTCTAGCTCCACCAGATTTGTGGAGCTGGGGCTGTGAGTATATTAAGAGTGTTTAGATGGATCATCTTGTTTATATTTTAGACCAAAAATATAAACTTAATTCACTTTATTTTAGTCTACAAATTTCAGATCTCAAGTGAAACTGGGGTCTAGAGTTCTACCAAACAGACTCTTACTCTCCTACTTTTTTCTTTTCTTACTCCTTCCCTCTTCTCTAACACAAAAAAAAATGATTTGAAACTCTAAGATAAAATCAACTGCAAACTTTCGGTTCAAAAACTTTTGATTTGAAAGCTTTCCACTAAAAAAACTTTCAGTTTAAAAATTTTCTTATTTTAAGGGGAAGAAAACATGGGAGAAAAAGAAGCAGGGGAATAAAGAAGACGACGCACCCTAACAAAATCTGATAAAGCTAAGGGCCAAAGTGAGTACAGAGACTCAGAGAGAGACTGTCGCTTTACTTCCGTAGTTCCGTTTCGAAAAGACGAACCGAAGCGCTGGCGTCGCGTCGCCGTCCGACTCCGAGGCTTCTTCTCATTCTCGTCACATCTCCACTCCTCCAGGCTACTAAATCGAAGTAAGTAACTTGGCCATTGTTCGGTAGATGCATAACTTCGGCTAGTTTACAACTGCGTTTCAGATTAGCGCCGCGTTCTTGTTCCCGAATCGATACGAAGTGGTGGTGTAGGTCACGATTCCTTCCCCTTAATTTTAGGGGCAATTTTAAGCTGCATTTCGTGATTTTGTTTTGATGCAACGCAACCCTAGTTTGGGAATTTATTTCCCTGTTCTTTATGCCGCTCGTAGAGAATGAAAGAAGTGTGCAGTGTTATCAGGGGTTTTTGAAATATGCCCTCAATTTCGTAGCCCCATTTTACCAACTTGAGATCAAACTTGTTGATGTTTGAAGCACTGCAAAGAGTTACATTGTTGTATTTCTGCTTTCTTTTTCATTTATATGAGCAGTAGATTCGAGTGATATGTTTGGTTGATCAGCTTTCTTGAGGTTCGGGTGTAGTACCTATAGTTAAAAGGTTGCACTTGTGTATTCTTGCTGCAGCTATGATATACATTTGCAGATGCAGACTTTGTTGCATACTGGACAGCTTCACCTAGAAATGCAGCAAAATGAACTTGAAGAGCTATGAAGTTTGGCACAGCATTATCGAAGATCAATGTTGGTTTCCAGTGTATGCTGCTAATTCATTCAGCTCAACCCATGCAGTCATTGCAAGGGAAATTTGTTGTTGGGGAACGATGTAATATTTAACCTCTCAAGATCTCGGAACATGTTTAAGTTTCTTTTACCATTTATTGAAGGACCTCAAGAGGAGGAGGTGATAACAGTTTTAGTTCAAGAGCTCCGTGGCTCAGAAGAATCACCCATCAATTAATTCTCAAAGATATTGTCCCGATGATGCACCACAAAAGAAAGCTAATAAGATTGATAGGAACACAAGGAATTCTCCATGGCTTATTTCTTATCTTTTCGATGGTGTTGTGCATCAGTCATGCTCATCCCTATTACTGCTATTCAGACAAGAATTCATATCCTACTCTTTTTTTTCTGTTAGAAAACACACATATGGCATCAGCATGAAATACATCGTTCAGCTTCAGTATGTGACACCCTCTACATCATGTACTTTTGGATACATATACCTGTGCTTTTCTGTGCTTCATCTTGAATGCTGATTGTTCTGTGGAGTTAAGAAGTTCCCTGAATCCAACAGTGGAAGGTATGCAATTAAGCTCTATTTTCAGCTAGCTTTTTGTCTTGTTTGTTAAGTTCCCTAATTTTCAGTGATCTCTTCAGGCTGAGATTTGGCTTTTGTTTCATGAACATGCACATTAATATGCACCAGCACCGGTTTTGTTGTATCTCTATCTGTTTCACGTTATTGGGTTCTATCAATTTGCACACTGATTGGTTCTACCATCTTTCGGTCTCATTTCCTGAAAGTAATACTTAGCCATTTTCTTACGTCGCATTTTATCATATGATGTGTTTGCCAGTTGTCTGGGACAGGGCAAGAACAGATAATCTCACACATGACACATGCATCAATTATAGCAGCTTCATATGTGCTAATAGTTAATTAGATATATTTTTAGGTGTTCTCATATATTTTGACCTGAGATATAAAATTTGATCACTTCTTTCTTTCTTATGTTGTTTCATTTGCTTTCCTTTTTTAAGCAGGGTCATTCCTTTTATGTTGTCTTGTCATTGAACTATACTAGAAAACAGCCTGAGACACTGTTGTTTTCTTTCATAGATGAAATGAAAGTGACAGGTTTGCCATTCCCAGTCAACACAAACTGAGGGACATCTAATTACATGCTTTGTTATTTTGCGCACGTTCTTCTTTTCCCCATCTGATGTGATTCAAGCCAACTTGTAGTATGGCTGGCCTCCGTATCTGATTATGATGATCTGGACTTAATCTGAGACGTCTTTATCAAGTGAACATAAATCTATCAGCTTCCAAAGTTGACCAAAGCAGCATTAAGTGAGGTTGCTGCTGTCACAATGCACGTATTCAGATGGAAGTATAATGGGAATAGACAGTGGCGGGTGCTGAAATTAATCAGTATTCATTACATCATTTACATGGCATCACACCATCGATTTTTCAACTGTTTTAAATACTATATCTCTTTCCAATTTGAAATTTCATTACCTTTTCAATTGCATAATGTCTTTTTCAAGCATAGTAGCAAGGTCCATGGAACACCACACTATGAGGCAACGTGGAGGTAGCAATGCCAATTGATTAGTTCAGCTAAACTGTGATGATAAATTCCTAACACCCAATTTCTAGGTTTTGACTGTTCTTGCTGTGTTTTCCCTGTTTACTATGTTGGATTTTCATACCTTGTCTAACGTGTTCATGGGTTGGAGAAGCTTGAAATAAAACTATTATGGATATCAGAACGATAATCACATCTCGACTTGAGAAGGGGGTAAAGTTTTCTTGTTATATTTAAAATTAAAAAAAATTAAAAATAAAACAGGAGAAGAGAAGTCTGGTCCTATGTCTAAACAAAACTGCTTCATTAGAACCACTGAAGAAGAAAGCCAGGGCAGGGGATATAGTCCCCAGTGTATCCATGATATGTCAAAATTGTGTCACAATTTTAGTAGCGATATCACAATTTTAGCAAGGATATCATGGTTACACTGAGGAGACGACGAAACAAAAGAGAATTACTGGACCTAGGACCTCATAAAAACACTTTTCTTGATGTTTCTGTGCTGCCATATGGAGCCGGCCGGGAGCCCTCTTCTTTCATCCCCCCCGGCTCTTCCTGCTGCTGTTGCTATTGTTGTTGTTGTTACTGTTGTTGTTGTCCCGCAGGAAGTCAAGGAGCACGGGGCTCTTGCACTGGGGGCACCGAGGGTCATCCTGGGGGAGCATGACGTAGATGAGGCAGCGCGGGCAGGCGGCGAGCACCATGGATGTCGCCTCAGGGCTGTTGGACCACTGCAGACCGTGCTCGTTCTCTGACGACAGGCACGAGCTCGGGGACGACTCCTCGTCAGCCATCACCCTCCTGGAGGAAGAGTCCCCTCTTGCCGGCAGCGAGAGGTTCAGCTTCAGGTCAAGGCCCCTCGAGCTCTTCCTGTTGCTGCGGCTCATCCTGAGAGGTGTCCCCTTTGCTGCACCCATATCAAACGTTTGAACTGGTTGATTACTAAGCACACGGGAAGGAATTGCTCACTGTTGCAACTTAGTACAAGGGGTTAGAGGTAGAGCTTACTGTTGGAGCGTGAGGCCCGCGTCTTGCTGGAGGCGTGCAGATGAAGGTGAGAGCGATAGGGGATGCTCGGGAAGGAGAGATCTACTCTGAGCGTTAGAATGCTCGGAGCTGGTTGGTTTGGTGTGGTTGGAAAAGAGATGGCAGGTATTTATAGGGGGAGGTGGATGGGGGGAGGTCAATTTGTTTTCTTTAATGCAACAGTAAGAGATATGCATAGAGATGCATTTTATTACCCAACATATTCATGGTTGGAGAGTGGCAAGGGGAAAGTTGAATAATCTGTGATGGGTGGAAGAGAAGTGCAAGGTGAGAGGCTTTCTAGTTGGTCATATACAGTAGGTGGGCAAATCTAGTCACAGTTTTTTTTTTGGGCCCTTTTTTCCTTTACCCAAAAGAAGAAAATCAGTGGTGGTTCTTCTTTTATTCTGGTCGTTAACCTGTAAGGCAGTGTTTTTAGCTTGTGAGAATAATAGAAGGCACTTACTCCACAATTTCTTTCTGTCAATTTTCAAACTTCATGTCCGGTCCAGTCCAAAATTGAAACTTATGGTTTGTATCTAATTTAATTGTGTCAAAAGTTTGCAAATGACTTATACCTCCAATAGATTTGACAGCTAGACAGTGGACATGTAAGGAAGTTTGCTAGAGTAATTAGATAATTAGGACAATTATTATTGGGTGTGCAGTTGAAAGTTGAAACTCATCAATTATGTGCCTTTTGATTGCTTCGAAAGCTTAAAAAAAATTTGACTGGCCTCCTATTGATTTCACAACTTGAATGTGGCCATGAATGGAATTTATTGGGCACAGTATCTCAAATGTTCAGCATAGCTAAAAAAAGAGAGTACTAAATGGACTTGAATGTTGAGCCATTGTTTTGTCAATTGAATAAATGATGTTCTTGAATATAGATATGCTTCTATTCCTTATGAAATTTTAGGCCTTTAAATGGTGCAACGCGAGGCCTACCATGTACCCATTCGTTGCCTCTGGTGCGCATCTTCATACTACAATGACGAAGAGATAAGTATACATTAATGCCACTTTGTTTGATGCACATAAGAGCAGCCCCTCCTAATGTCATCTCCCACTCAGAAATTTCAGCTCCGTTGGGATTTTGCTTCTTTCCAGCTTGCGATGTTTAAATGCTAACAAGAGAGATTAAATTCGACGGTTGACTTGTTAGTATACTAGAGATGCTGCATCTTTACATTTAAGAAAAGAGTGAAACTTTGGTAAGTAATAGTAATAGTACTCCATACTACTCCCTCCATCCAAGTTTTATAAGGCGTATTTTTTTAATGGTCTTGTCTATAAATATATAGTGCATTTTATATTCCAATGCAAAATTAGTGTGATGTTTCATCTATACTTCTAATAAATATCTAGCGTATACATTCTCTATATGCATGTATTGAATATAGTGCTTAGTAATAATAATTAGGGGTAATCTAATTATTTTCAATATCTCCTTGGTTCATATGCCAAGTAGAAATACACCTCATAAACTTGGATTAAGGGAGTACTAATGTGATCCTCCCATGATTGCTTCCATATTTCACCTTGATTAATGATGATGACATACAACTCACTTAAAGTTGTTTTGGTTTGTGTGTTGCATTGGGCTTGGTCAATGCTGCTGCTACTCTACATGATACAAGAGAGAACCATCTGGAGAAAAAACTTTACCTTTCTGAGGACTAATTCTAGCATTAATACCTTTTTTTTGGGGCAAATGGAAGCAGTAATGGATGGTTTTGGGATCCAGAGCCAGTGCTATCGGCCTCGGGATCAAAGATTAAAATTCAGTTTACCCAATCGTATAATATTTCGCCATCATTCGCCATGATTCATCGGTGATGTGTCTAACATTGCAGGTAAAGGTTCGGAGTTGAAGACAACTCTAGCCCAACTACGGAGACAAGGAGGTTTGACTTGAATGCGAGCTCATAACTCTGGCACTAGGTTACTTAGTACAGGATACGGTTTAAAATGGCTTTTTGCGTGTATAAATTGTGATTAGCCGGTGTTTAGGTCCAAACCCATGTGCTTGTCTTTAATTCCATGGAAGGATCTAAGGAGCTTAATTAGAGGTTAGGGAAAAAAAAATCTCTCGAACGAGTGATCTCTCGTGGTCATTGTTATTGTGGTTTCACCTATGGCACTATTGTTTTTTGAGGATTGATACATTTGTCAAGCAACTGAATTTCGAGTGCAACATGGTTGCACATATTGCGATTTGGCAGAAGATCTCTGGTTATTGATTTCGATATACATTTTATGATGTAGTATTATTCTTTCCGTTTTCGCTTATCTTATTTTGAGATATGCCTCCAAACGATCACTGGGAGGCAAAACTTGAATGTCTGTGCTACGGTCTATTTGTGGTGCTAAAATGGCGCCCACATGGTGCGGATACGTCACTCGTTCGTGCTGGTGACGAGGTGTGTTTTGGATTCCATATTTGAATTAGAGGTGGCTGGAATGTGCAGGATACTACAACTCAATGCTGCCCTATCTAAGTTAAGTGCTGTTAATAAGCTGTGTTTAGGCTCTTACCTAAATTTGAGCTGTGACTAGATCAATACTTGTGCGTAGCTACGAAAAATAAAATTAGTAACAAAACATAAAGATCAAGTAATAAAAGAAAATTGTGCTACAAAATTAAACATCTATTTTTCCCGATTACAAAAGTTTTTATGGTTTCTTCTCCGGTATGAATTAAAACCAAATATATTGTATGTAGCAATATATATTACCAATCTCAAAAATCAATAAATCATTTTTATCCCTTTTTGCAATTTATATTTCCAGCTCGCGTTCCTCTTCCTCTCGCCATGCCCGCAGCGCGCGCTCCTCGGCGCCGTCGACCTCGTCTTTCTCGTCGCCTCGCTCGTCCTCGTCATCCACCGCCTTCGCAGAGGCGACACGGGGGCTTCCCCCTAGCACGAGGCACTGCTGCCGAAGTCACCGCCATTCCGGACCACTGGCCGCTACGCGGTCGCGCTCGGGGCGTCCGCCGTCCTCCTCACGCTCGCGTTCTTCCTCCTGCCGAGCACGACATGGCGCGCTATGGAGTCCACCTTCCTCGCCGCCCACTTCATCGCGCACGCTATGGCCGCGTGGTCAGTCGCCTCAGACAACGGGGCCACCGCCGCCACCTAGCATTTGCACCTCCGCGTCTTCTGGATCGCCACCGCCCTCGGCGCCATGCTCTTCTCCGCTTCGGCGGTGGTCCACTGTGCCGACGATTCGTTGCTCTTCCCAGATGACCCTCTCACCTTTGCCGGCCTACTCGTCTCCATGCCTTTGGCATACCTAGCCATCACTGACTTCACCGGCCATGACGCCAGAGCCTATGAAGGTGAACCAGAAAACACCAGCACCGAGGCGCTCGCCACGCCATATGCCGTCGCGTCGTTCCTCTCTCTCTCGCGACGTTCAGCTGGATCAATCCGTTTATCTCCAAGAGGTATGCCAATGACTCTCTCACCGCCAACAACATCCCACTGGTGTCACCGTGCAACCGCGTCGAAGCGTCGTACGCTTTGTTCACGTCCAACTGGCCGGCGCTGGGGTCACGACACCGGCATGCGCGTCGCCGCTATATTCGACCGCGAAGCATTATCGACCGCGACGCTCGGCCTCCTGCGCCTCACGTCCATGTACGTCGGTCCGTCACTTATTGATCAGTTCATCGAGTTCATTCGCCGCGGCGGCACGACATGGAAGATCTTGAATGAATTTCCTTGATTGATTCTGTGAAAACTGTACAACATATATAGAGTACAAAAGGAATTATTGGCCAGCTAGTAATTACCAGCAATAATCAGGGATTTTGCTATAATAATCAGCCATATTTAGAGAGATATGGCTGGCTGTAAATCAGGAAAGAATAATTAACTATAATGACTGATCATTATTGAAGATATGGAGGGTTAGGAAGAATGGACCGCTGCCGCCAACTGCAAATTTATATTAGTAGAGATACCAAGTGCTCTATCCCCGTTGGTTTCCCTTGCCTTCCAACATTGTGACCCACAAATTTTCAGGGGACATTCCTTTTTAGCTTTTTTTTATCTCTTCTGCCCCCTCTTTTCAGTTTGGGAGGGACTCCTCTTTATGTTTTCTAAGTCTCTCGGTCGTTTGTACCCTGCTTCTTTCTTTAATGCATGGTAGAGTTCCTGCCGCTTTCCATTTTTTTAAAAAAAAACCAAGTGCTGCTTCTTTTAGGGTGTGCATTTAGCAAATTTTAAAACTTGAGCTGTAGTACCATGGATGTGCATGTTAAGAAGCCATGATGTACACTTGATTCAATTTAAGGTGTAAATTCATTTGGAATGTAGAAAAATTATATAAGAAATATACTACCGTACCTTTATTTGTACTAAAATCTACCCTAAGCAACGGAGTAGCTGTTCTTTAACAAGCGCTGTAGAATTCATCGACGACAGTTTTCAGTAGTTTTCATCATTGTTCTGTAGAATGTTGTATCATAGTAGCTGCTAATCACGGAGCATAATTGATAAAAATATTGATTAGATGAACAAAATGCCAAGAATTATGTGTTAACTAGACGATTAAGATGTTAAGATACATTCTGAAAATTGGTGTCTTGATGGCATTAGATAAGCAGTTTTGTAAAGAAAGGTCACTGGTATCTTTTTTTTGAAGACCCAAGTTAACCGATGTTTTTGGAGAGTACAAAAATTGGTCCAAAGTTTGATCTGTAAGTACGAGGAGAGTTGGCCTAGGTGGTTTGTTCATAACCTACAATATATTCATACTAGGTGGGGCACAACATTTGTTGCAAATCATCTAGAAATTTGAAGCATCACCAGCTCACTGCAGCTACTATTCAGAAATGTACTACAAATCAACTATAAATTATAAACTAAATTACAACAACAAGGACATGTTGTGGTAAGCTAGGAAAGAAACACAATCAAAGTCAATAAACCCTAAGCATTCGATCTTAGATCATAGTCTCAGTATGTGGATCGCTTACTTCCATACAATCCTATTCAACGCCAAATCTTTGGGAACGTTTTAATTTCTTAAGTCTCTTTTAACCGCTTTTTTCTATATTAGTCTCGATCGACCTCCGCCTCATGTTTTCGAAACAACTTAAAATTTCATTACATACAGGTGCCTCAAGAGACCTTTGTTGAAGATGACAATCTCAGACGATTTTGGACAAGCTTTTCTTCAATTGGTGCTACCTCAACCCTATCATGTATATCATCATTGCAGATTCGACCTCTCTTTATATGACCACAGATCCAAAGCAGTATCTGTATCTCTGCTACACTCATCTTCTGTACATGTTCTCTTCTAATTGTTCAACATTCCGCTCCATGTAACATCACAAGTCTAATCTCCATATAACATTCTGCTCTATATAAAACTTACCCTTTTAACTTTTGAGAGATTTTTCTATCATATAAGACACCTGATGCTTACCGCCATTTTAACCACTCCTCTCGTTATGAACTAAATTTACAGTTCAGAAATTCTATCTGTAGGTGACCTGATACGCAAGAGGTACCTTCAAATCCTGAAAGAGAAAAACACAAAGATGAATTAGGGAACGCATAATTGAGTTACTTCCAGAGGTAATTTAAAATCTAAATGTATCGCTTCAACAACTAACCAGCTATGCACAAATTTTTGCGATAATTTCAGGTCAAATTGTAGCAATAGTTTTACCACTTCTGAAGACCCGAACAAAAGACATGACTAATGGCCTTATACCCGACAGGTTTTGTGAATGAAAAGGAAATTAAAAAAAATGTATAGAGGAAAAAATCTTCCCAATTGGCCGTGAGCAATTATTTTCCCATGTCTTCATTTGTTGCATTGGAAGAATAGACAACAGATCATCCCACCCACGAAGGGAACATCTCCTCAGTATTTTAACCTTGCAGTGCCGTGGGGTTTTAAGTGCCACGGCTCTCTGTAACCTCCGGTTTCGTATCGAGTTAAGGCTAAGTATCATAATCTAATCATAATTAAAAAGATCCCGAGCATTAACTTTGCAGGAGTGAGTCAGAAGCCTAAGCTCTGCTCACACGCACGAGCGTGTGCAGCTAACTAGTATGCGTTAAGCTATATACTCAGTACTAATTTATCTAACTTGGATTCAAAGATAGTGGACTCAGTGCAGGCATCGCATTAATCTTCGCTACGTGGAGGCTTGCTCCTTTTAATGCCAGTACGAACTTGGGAGTAAACTAATGCAAGAAGCTGGCACGTTGTAAGAGGAAACATAACTACTAACCCAACGGCTTGAAGTTGAAGGTGTACTGCCACGAACCTCATAGCCTAACCTCAATAAAGAAAATCAAAATTTTTGAACCCCGTATAATGTATCAATATTACTCCAAAGTCTAGTCCTAATGTCAACCCTTAGGACAAATCTAGGTCTTATTCATTTTTTATTTATTCTTCGTACTGATTCAGCTTATGTTTATTTTCTGTGCTTAATAAACATTTACTCATATGCATCTCTTATGAGTTCTGGGTTTGCATATTCCTTTTAGAAGATACACTGAAAACCATTGGTGCAATATGTTATTAATTCAAATGCAAGAAAATAATATATTTGATGAAAATATTAAACAAAGCAAGGCGTCTGTTTTTTTCTTTTTTCTTTTTTTGAAACAGAAACAGGAAGGAGAGTAGCCCACTGTATATATATATTTTTTTTTTTGAAACGCAAAACAACAGTGGAGGCCACTGTTGAAGAGTAGCCCACTATATTAATAAGAGAGGTGCTTCAATGTTTTTCTTTTTAACAGTTACACAAATATTAAAAATGAATGAATGGTTGATGATAATTACTTACCTCTTCACTTGCATCAAAACTTGTGCAACTTTTACTGGGAGTGAAAGCATTAAAGCATTGCTCTATATTAATAAACGCTAGGAGCCTAGCACAAAAATAGATCATAAGACTTAATAAACCAGGTGACTAAAATTGCATGAGCACTCATCAATAGGTCAGCTCTCCAAAATCCAACCGATACACCAATTAAGCCCACTTGTTAATCTTATTTTCCTAAAGATTTCAAATAACTTTTGCACAGCAGTGCCCTTACTCTCCTGGCCAGAGAGAGAGAGAGAGAGAGCGCTCTTAATCAAATATAAACCCTTATTCTCCATAACAAAGATCAAGCTGGACAAATTTAGTTTTCCCTTCCTCTCCAATTGCTGATAACATCAACAGGACATTATTCCAGGATTTAGTTCGTGCATCGTGGTGTTAGACATGTGCTACGACATGCACGCACACACCCTCGTGCGCATGCCCACACGAAGACATGCATGGTGCTGCAAATGCACACATCCCACTAAGAATCTAACATGGACCAACCGGATAGCTAGGCAGAGAATTTAATGGCATTATTTATGTACTCCGCAAATAGCTAGCGTTACTCCCGTAGTGCTATTAACACAAATATCATAAGGGAAATGCTTCAACCAAAGCATGGTTTCATTAGGAACAAAGTTCATTGACCTGGGGGCTGGGAGAGCGCTATATATTGGTGCAGCAGCATACGTGGGCAAGTTATTACTAAGCTAGTTTGTCTGCCATAAACGGAGCCTAATAGATCCATGAACCAAAAAAAAAAGAGGATCGTGCACCACCTATGGTAGAGGTGCTCCGACGGGCTAGGTGATTAGGTGAGGTTTATATACCTAGGAGACTAAGGAGAGCACATGCAGTGGCGGAGAGAAGGGGCTGGCAGGGCCTGGCCCCCCCACCACAACGAAAATGAAATTTAGTAATTAATAATTAGCTAGCGTTAATAAACAGTACTAAATAAAGGCCCAGCATTAGTAAACACTAAATAGTAAATAAGTTCAACAAGCTCAATTAGAGAGTCAATTACCACACTTTTAACTTGATGCATGCAACCATCCGGAGCTGTAATACTTAGCTACTCTTACTGACTTAACAAGTAGACTATATAAAACATGTAAAGCTTCCATTTTTCTCAACTTGATGTATGCAAATATGCAATGCTTGATATCTCTTGGTAATTTAACAAATGGACTATATAAAACAGGTAAAGTTTTCCATTATTCAATGGTTGATAGGCTGTTACAATTGTTCATAACTCTTCCGGTGTCAACAGCAACCACAGAGCGAGCATTTTCAGCTATGAAACTTGTCAAGACCCGCATTTGAAATAAAATAGGAGATGACTTTCTTTGACATTACATGATAATTTACATTGAAAAAAAAACTAGCGTCGAAAATTAGTTCAGATGAACTTACTGACTTGTATCATCTTCTAGGTACTCGTAGAACTAAATTTAAGTTAATAGGGATGTAAGTTTCTTATTCTAAAAAATACGTCATATTTTACTTATGTGGACATGTGGTTATGCTATATTTAAATTTAAATGCATCGATATTGCAATGATATTTTCTAATGGGTGCTATGTAGGGCTGGAAAAAAAGCTCGCTGAGCTGGCTCGGTGGCTCGTTTCAAAATTGCTCCGATTACATTTATTTTTCTTTTAAAATAAAAATTAGTTGATTTGAAACAATGATCAACTTCGGCTCGGCTCGTTAGGCTCGTTAAGCTCGGTTCGAAGTTGGGTCTCAAACAATACAGGAGACTATAATAAATAAGAATAAATCAGTGTCAAAGAAAGCTCGAAAAAAGTTCAACTGGCTCGTTTTCCACCCCTAGTGCTATGATAATTTTTTATTGATCCACGTGGCCCCCCCTAATCCGAAATTCTGGCTCCGCCCCTGAGCACATGTAAGCACTAACCTTTGAGCAGAGGTACCATGTATCTATACAATAACAACTAAGCCTTTTGTCACAAACAACTTAGGGTAGGCTAGAAATGAAACCCAATCAAAGTCAAAAGATCCATAAACCTTCAATCTTAAGTCATGATTCCAATACGTAAATCGCTAACTTCCATACACTTTTATCTAATGTCAACTCTTTGGATATATTACAATCCCTCAAGTGTCTTTTAATTGCTTCTTTCCACGCTAGTTTCGGTCAACATCTGTCTCTTCTTATGTTTTCAAGATGGCTTGAAATTCTACTGCATTTCAAGTGCCTTAGCTAGGACGCCTCATTGAGATGTCCAAACCATCTCAAACGATGTTAGACAAAATTTTCTTCAATTGGTGCTACCCTAATCTATCACATATATTATTATTGTGGATTTGATCTTATCTTGTATGACCATAGATCTACCACAGCATCTGCATCTCTGCTATGCTCATCTTCTGTACATATTATCTTTTTATCGTCCAACATTGCACAACATTTAGCATCGCAGGTCTGATCGTTATCATATAGAACTTGCCTTTTAATTTTTGATGGACATTTCTATCACACAGGACACCAAAAATTTGTCGCCATTTCACCTACCCCGCTTGTTTCGTATGATTCACATCTTCATCAATCTCGCCGCCACTTTGTAGCATCGATCCCAAATATTGAAACCTTTTCTTCATGGGCACTACTTTTCCGTCCAAACTAACATCTCCATCATCTGCTATAGCACCACTGAAAATACATCTCATATACTCAGTTTTAGTTCTACTAAGCTTAAAGCCCTTCGATTCAAAAGTCTTTCTCCACAACTCTAGTTTTCTATCAACACTTATCATACTCTCGTCAATTAGCACCACATCATTAGCAAAAAGCATACACCAAGGAATCTTTCCTTGTATGTCCTACGTGACTTCGTCCATTACTAGGGCAAAAATGTAGGGTTTTAATGCTGATCCTTGATATAGTCCTATTTTAATAGGAAGGTAATCGTATAGCTGTCGCTAGGGCAAAACTGTAGGTATCATGTATCTATCTTAATGTCACCAGAGTTGACATAGACAATAATAATGGCGGTCCAATAAACCTCGCTAGGGATGGTCAATGAGTCGAACAACGCGTGGGCTACGCAGGTGGCGCTGCACCTCCCTTAGAACTGGATGAGGGCCGTGAGGACGAAGAGATCGCCATTGAGGCCGAGGTAGATGGAGGCGGCCTGTAACACGGCATTGGTGGGGAGGTAGGGAGAGCGGGCGCACGCTCGGAGGAGGGAAGGGAAGGAGAAGGCGTTGGGGGGTGGCATGCGGAGGATGTTGAATTGCGTGAGCGTGGCATGGAGCGAGGCGTGGTGGACGAGGGAGGCTAGCACGGTGTTTTGGAGGCGGATCGGGACGCCGTGGGAGGGGATTGCGGAGAGGAAGTAGGCGGCGACGGAGGGGCAGGCGAGTCGTCGCAGTGGTGGCAAAGCATGCGAGAAGGGCATGGTGGCTATAGAGACCGAGGCGACGATGCGGGTGCAACTGAGCAAGGCAATGAGCGATGCAAAGAAAGAAATGAGGAGGGTGGCGCGGAGGGCCACCAAGTGGCGGTGTCATGTTGCTACGGTGGTGCGTGGGGAGGCGGGTGGTGGCATTTGGATTTGCCTGGGTCTCGTTAGTTTTGGGCCTCTGCTTGAGCTTGAACCCAAGTCTCTTTGATTTTGGATCACAAGATGGGCCTCTAAGTCCTCAGTCTTTTAGCCCATTTGCGAGTTCATTTGATGTCATAGCTTAGCGGTGTTTGGTTCTTCGCACAATCTATCACGTTTGAATAATATATATTTTACTTTTTCAGTTTTAAAGTCACTGTTTAAATTTAATGATATTTTACTTCCTTTGCTCACTAAAAGAAAATCGTTAGACATCTACACGGTACGTAAAATTTAACTTAGACCACTCATTTTCCTTATGATATATATTAATAAAATTATAATATTACAAAAGTATTTTTCAAAACAAATCTACATGTATCATATTTCACACATTCAATCAAAACATTCAAAAAGATATAGCTAAATGTTTAGAATGATAGACTACACGTATCCTAAAATGATTTTCTTTAGTGACCGGAGAGAGTTACCAGTGTCTTGTGTAGGGTTTTAAAACTGTTTTTGAAAAAATAGCACGAAATTCAAAAACCGTAAAAATCGCTCAAAAACATAAAGAAACCGAAGGGTTAAGAAATAAAAAATTTTGAAAACAAATTTAAACAATAAAAAACCAACGCTTTTTCGCGAGAAGCCGCTTGGTTTTTCATAAGAAACCGCTCGGTTTTCACCGAAAATCAGCCGACCAATTGAATGTTTCTTAAAACGTTTTTCGAGCGGTTTTCAACGTATAATTTTTTTTGATTTTTTTTAATTAAACCGGTTTACCGATCGGTTTTGGATCTCGAACCATAGCGGTAAAGTAAAAAAACCACAGTTTTTGATTAGTTTTCATCAGTTTTTGAAACCTGCTTGTGACTCATGGAGTCATAGGTAAAATTTAATTAAGTCTTACTAACTACATATTATGTGGTTATTTGTAGATTTTTTTTCAGGATTTTCATCCCACGACCTTTCACGGTTGTTGAGCCTTAAGAATGATTTATGATAGCTAACTATACCCCTTTGCATAAAAACAACTGTTTATCTTTTTTAATCCACCATTATTTGATTCTTAACTACAATTAGTGTGTGCTTGCCTGTCTGTGGTTTGAACAAAACTTGACCCGTGTGTCGTAGGCATATTTTTGTCAAATTCCGCCTGATGTAGTGGACAATTTAATCGTCACATAAAGTGTGCCAAAGTATGACAGCTAGCCTGAATTAAGATCCAATATAGTCCTATTAAGACTACAACTTAAATAGTTGCATGTGTCTTGAATAAAAAGCGACGCCTAGATTTTTATAATATTATTCAAAAATACTATGGAAACATACTATTTGAATGAACTGAATTGTCCGTTGGGTCGATAGGACCCTTAAGTTGTATTCCCCATAAAGACTGCACTGATCCCTATCTTAGTTAGCCTATCATCCAAACACCCTTCTAGACTAGAGGTGGGTACTAGACTAGGCTATTTTGGGCCGGCACGAGGCATGAATCCACCCATGGTCCAAAGATTTAAACCTGTTCTAAACGGTCGGGCCGACACAGACTAATTGTTGGGACGTGTTGCCTACCAATCGCTGGCACGATGGCAATCCGGCCGCACGATAATCCGGGGGTATGGCGAAAACATGCCGTGCGTTACTGTGTTGTATGTGTGGGTGAGCAAATCAAGGAGTAAAGGAAGAAAACTCTGAATGGACTAAAGAAAAGGAAGAGAATGCATGCATGCATTGTATATGTGGGTGAGCAAATTAATGAGTTAATGCATGGCTGCATGCATGTGACTAGAAGGAGCAACCGAATCAAGGAAATCAAGAAGAACAAACATAATAGGATTTTGTTTCGACCAAAGAAAAAGAAAGTCCTAGACAGATAAAGAAAGAAATCAATCAGTGGTCATTTTCTCTCGTAGCAATATTATAAATGGGCTAGACCTGGACCAGCACGGTATAAAGTAGGCACGAAACGCAAATGGGCTATGCTTGGGCTCGCCTAAGGCGAGCTAGGCCAATACGGCCCAGCACGGCGAGTATGATGAACCATTACGGTCTAGCACGGTTTAGACCCGAAGCACGATAAACTCGTGCCGGTCACGCACTTCCTAGTGCAACTTTTATCTGAACATTCCTCAAATTGTTTTTTTGGTTGCATAATCATCGAAGAACTTATCGCGCGGTAACAATCACACAGCAGCAAAGCTACACACATCAAACCATGCATAGGACAGATTTACATTAAACACTCATGCACAGAGTAGCATCACACACAAGTGATCGAATCAAAGCCCTACACAGTAGAGGATGCGGCATGCACTCAGCTAGCTGAGCTTAAGCTCTAACTGCCGCTTCACTTCTCGAAGTAGTCCTCGGTCCTACCCTTGAACCCGATCTGGCCAAAGGTTAGCACTATGAACAGCCCAAGGTGCCACGTCACCAGCCACAGCCTGCAACCAGAAACCAGGTTAATTAAAACGTTAGCACACTATTAGTAGTCGGATAGGTTCCTGTGCAATCATGTTGGAGACTAAAACAGTCGTCTCTGGTTCTCAGCGTCATCCGATTAAGCCAACTAAGGGCATTCCCAATGGGTAGTTTCTTAGGTGATATCTATAGATGAGTAAATGCATTAAGTATGTGGTGTCTCTAGTGATATATCACAATGGGTAGTGTCTACTAGTAATCCAAGGGCATTAATTATCTAGATGTTTTGATCCAATGCAAACCTCAATTGTGTTGTTCATTTTATTTTCTACGCATATGAAAAGAGATGTATAGGATATTGGTTGATCTAGCAAGCCACAATGACAAACATTTGATCACACAATTAAGCATGTCATGGGATTAATAAAAACATTTTTCTAGTAGCGCAGGAGATGTTGCTCGTAGAGCAGGACGATCCAAATGCCACAACAAATCAATGTGGGGCCCACAAAACATGCAGCGGAGACATCCATGCCATCCCAATGCTGTTTTCAGTGGTTTCTAGCTGTATTGGTTCTCTACAACAATGGTTTCTTATATAAGACATCACTTCAATCTCTTTCATCAATAAATAACTTGCCAACTCAACATAGTGCCTATGTGGCATAGTAATTAATGTCTAAGACATCATCTAAGAAACTCCATTAAGAATGCCCTAATGATCTAAATTGTCCAGTAGTATTCTCGAAAGATTTAAACCGCTGTTTTTTGAAACAATGGTCTATATGCAACTGTTTAAATTGCAGTCTCAATAGTACTACTTCGCATCTCTCTCCATTAGTAAATAGTAATCCAGCTACTATACACAAGTAGTGTAGTGTGGGCTTTTATTTGTGTGGTTCTGACCAGAACTGCGAGGTGGGCGCGGGGGGCGTGGGGAAGTGGGAGAGCTCCTGGCTGATGCTAGAGAAGAAGAGCCCCGTCAGGCTGTTGCCGTTGATCACCGGGATGCTCGACGGCGCCAGCCACCCGATCAGGCCGAACCCGATCACGTTCAGGTCCCTCCGAAGCCAGTCCCGCGGGAACCTGATCGAACAAACGCGCGTAGAAAACATCAGAAATTCGCATGCTGAATTGCCAACCGACCGTGTCAAACGAACAGACTGCTCACGTCATGCAGGTGATCCTGCCGTTCCTCTCCAGGTTCCTCGTCATCAGGGGGTTCCTTGCCGACACCCGGGCGCCCGTCGTGAAGCCTACGTACACGTACAGTACATCGGGCATTTCAAGACAACATCGTCAGACAGTTACGGGTTCTTCGCCAACGTACAGCTAGATGATGGCCGGTGCAAGAAGCCAGCTGCAATCAACGTGCATGAGGCAGAAAGGTACGTACTGGTAGAGAAGGCCGGCCGGCGGGCGAGGGCTGCGCCGGCGAGGCCGGAGACGGTGGAGGTGGCGGCGGCCATGGCTACCTACCTGTTTTCTTGCGGCTGCAGTGGCGGCTGTACACTCCGGTGTGGTAGCTAGCGCACTTAGCTTGCTCTTATTTTTGTGGCGGGTGCTTGCGAGCTGGATGGAGACGTGCGCTGGTGTGGACTCGAGAGGAGGAGACGAGAGGCGGCAGATTGTCGTGGGGGCTTGCGTGATGTGGATCACTTGCCGCGGATGAAATAGATTCATTGCCGGCGGAGCGGCCTATGGGGATGCTCCACTTGGATATGTCTGGATAAGGCGGCGTCGTATTTTGATCGTGGCATTTGTCACGGTTAGGGTTTGTTTGGATCCACTAGGTCTAATAGTTAGTTGGCTAATGGTTTATAACTTGTTAACTATTAACTGGCTAATTATTAACTGGGACTGTTTGGATCTACTGCTGCGGCGATTTGAGGAGAGAAGTGGCTCTGTGCGCGCCGGGGGGATGAGGATTGAGCTTCGGCTCATGCGGGATCCTGTTGCTCCGGCTCGACTATAAGGGAAGTACCTCTCTCTCAACCAGGAGCATCTTGCTCTTACTCTTTATTGGTCCCTCTACTCATTTCCAACATTTGGTGCTTCGGGTATTTTACCTGTTCTCCGGTCAGGTTCCCGGCCGGTGGTGGTGTGCCTGGAGGTGCACGCGTGTGGTGGTGGTTCTGCCGTTGCCCTTTTCGACTTGGTACCCGGTGGCCACGGGGTGGACGCTGTGTTCTTGTGTTGCTTCTTCTGCATCTCGGGCTTCAACCGTGATTCGGTTCGTGGTAGAAGTGTCGCATCGTATCTCGAATCATTTTCGGTGGCTACATGTGTAGCCGGTAATTTGATTTCGGGACAACAGATTCTCGCTTTGCCTCGGCTTTGTTGGCTCGGATCCAACGCTACGTAAGCAAATACTTTGCCCTCTCTGTTGATCTGAGGAATAGTGAACCGATCGAGTATTTCTGGGGGACTAGCCATCGAGCTAGAGGCCATTTCTCGATCTGGAGGCACTGCCCTTGCTGCTCTATGTCCACTGCTCGATGATGATTCAATTAAATGAGGCTATATTGATCTGCTAGTTAGTGAGTTCCTTCTATGATTTAGCACTGTTTAGATCATTGTGTCTAGACTTCAACTTGGTCTTTGTTGCTGCTGTATATGTGGTATGCTATCCTGTGATTAGTTCCTGTTACGTGGCTTGATTTGCTTTGATATCACTAGTCTAATCTGGAACTTAATTGTCACTGATTTGGCATCTCTGTCTTAGGCCAGATTGTTGTTGTCCTGCTGTTCAGTAGCTTTTCATAGTCCATAGTTGATTTCTAGTGAATCAATTTTCTTAAACAGTGCTGAATTGTGCAGATTCACTAATCTCAAATTTGTATACCCTGTGATATATTGTTGAAATTGATGTTGGAGGGCTTTTTTGGGGCAACCCATCAATTTATAAAATCTGAGAGCAAAGTTGTAAAACCAAACATGAGTTTTATACTGGTTTGGTTAACTTGTTTATTATCCATGCTGGATGTCATGTTTATATGTTTTCATATCATGAATCTATGTGCTTATAAGCTAGTCCCGGTTGAATTCATGATCATTTCATATATTCTGGACATTGTGGATAGATTATGCTTAGTCATATCTGTGATAAGTCTATGTTTCATTATGCTCAAACTGCTATTATTTCAACATAAATATCCATTATACCCTTGCATTAATTAGTTGTTTGCATCTTTTTTGGCTACTATACTGCGGTGGAGGGGCTGAGGGCAAATTGGTCTTTTTATTATCCATTAGCTGAAATTAGCAGGGGAGAACCAGCTAATGAGATAACTATTAGTTAGGTTGTTGGCTAACAATTAGCTAGGTTGTTTGGATCTATTTCAGCTAATTTTAGCAGCTAACTGTTAGTGCTAATGGATCCAAATATGACCTTAATTCCCCTGCACTGCACGCACACCGGGCGACAAATATGTGTGGGAAAAAAATCCAAAAAAGCATGCATCTAGTGTTTTACTGGTAAGACCTAATGTAGTAACTTTCTATAACCAAGACAGTGTAAATCTTCTTAAGACACTGCTAAGCTACGAATGTGCTAATGACTATAATGTTAGAGGCAAATCTTTACTCCTGTTAAAGACTAGCGGTGCTGGTTTATCTACCTCTCCAACTCCCGGTTTGGTTCATCTGCCTTGCGCCTGTAACTAGTTTTTTATACATGTTTTCGAAATTTCCCATTATATTATATTATACACAAAACAGAGGAGAGCTAAGATTTTGAACTCACTGTTGAAATATAAGTGAATTGTCTATCTTTCCTTATCGGTTTAAGTTTTTGGATGAATTGAGTGCATGTAACTCAATATAGTATTTGAGCCAAGAGGTCTCGAGTTCAAGACCCGATTGGCACAATTAAAAATAATAATTACATCACTTCTATTCCACTCCGACTTGAGGAGTCTATACATGAGGGGGTGTTAAAGTATAAGTAAATTACCCACCTTTCTTAAATTTTTAGATCGTCGCTAGTGTATGCAACTCAATACTCACAATTATAATTGTGCAAGCATTACGCTCTAAGTACATGTGCGGTGTGATGTGGAGTACATGTAGTGTCGTCCGTCTACCTTTAATCACAAAAATACACACGAATAATAAAATAGTCTAAACTTAAAGTTGTATTGTTTCAGAGAATGAGAAGCAAATTACTCGAAGTTCAGCTACTGGAGTCTGGCGATATCGTTCTGAAGCCAAGTCCAAATTTTTGTTTCTCTGATCCAGTCCAGTCCAAGTCTAAAACTAGTAAGTCTATGTCCAATCCAGATCCAAATAAAGGTTTGCACCTTGATTCAAGCCATTTATATGTACACCATTTATGTACATGTGATCAGAATTAATACATAATACGTGCAGAACTGCGTTTTAGTAGAAAAAACATAAGGTTTAAGCCTGATCCAATCCGGTCCAAATGGCTATGAATAAAAATGAGTCTAATCTATCTGCAGTTTTGAACCGGTCCAATCCAAAAACCTAAACCGAGCCAAACCTATTATCACTCCTACAGTGGACTCTAATTAATTATTTTTTTAGAAAAAAGTACAGACGCACCCTACCCGCACCACATGCGAACACACCGCTGGCCAGTCCCCGCAGATGGACCGCTCGCTATTCCTGGGCTAGCCTCAGTTGGCTTCAACGCTACGTCACACCGGGCGACAAATGTGTGTGGGAAAAAAATTCCAAAAAAGCATGCATCTAGTGTTTTACTGGTAAGACCTAAGGTAGTAACTTTCTATAACCAAGACAGTGTAAACCGTTTTAAGACACTGCTAAACTACGAATATGCTAATGACTAGTATAATGTTAGAGGCAAATCTTTACTCCTGTTAAAGACTAGCGGTGCTGGTTTATCTACCTCTCCAACTCCCGGTTTGGTTCATCTGCCTTGCGCCTGTAAGGTCGGCCAGCACCTAGGCTTGTGCATTGCTCAAACCAAATTAAAACAACAAACTCTAACAAAAAGCTGCTCCCCTACTCGCAAAAAAAAAAAATGCCTACAGGTAACGAACTCAAACTAAAAATAACAAGTCAACTCTGCTAAATAAACAATTCATAATTCCATTTCATTTTATTGCTTAGCTGTATTACAACAACTTAAACAAGAAAATCTCAACAACTTCGCTGCCGTATCTTCATGCATGCCAAAATTAAGATACTGCAATTGTTCAATTTTCAAACTAATGAAGATGCAATTTTGCAATTAGGCCCTTGACTTTTATATATTAATAATAGGTCCTTATTATATTGAATCTAGGTCTTTTCAGTGGGACCTGAAACTTATAGTTTCAAGTACGAGGGCTTCCGCCATACGGAATTGGACCTTACAACTATTTATTATCATGGTTTAGTCTCTTAGACTATAAATAATTATCAAAAATTACTTTTTCTACTGTTTTAATTTGTTCGTACGAGCGGTCGTTATTCGTTGCAACTCATCAGGAGGTGGAGGACTTGCCTTGGTTGGTGCCACGCCATCGCCGTCGAATCAAGGTCGAAGCCACGCTGGTCAGCGGCGAAGGAAGAGATAAAGAGGTGGCGGTTCTTGCCGCCGGCAACGGGCTGCCCTTTGGCACAACAGAGGAAGACAAGGGAGGTGGATGTGGTGGGCATCATGTTGAAGTGGGGACACCGCCTCGTTGAGGATGCAAACTGGCCCCTCGGCAATGATCACTCCTTCCACGACTACTGTCCCGCATGTAACTCCCAACTCCGCCATCTCTATCTTCTTCCATGCAGGGTGGCTACGTCCGTAGAATGCTCACATGGAACAAGCTAAAACTAATTTGGTTTTTGGTGATCTGTTCCAAGGTAGAGATTTTTGTGTCAAGAGCTCCTATGATTTGCATTGTTCCGTGTAGAATGCAACCTTAATGATAATATGTATGAATTTGTTGTTCTTTAAACAAGTCAAGAAACTTGACACTTCAGTATTACATTGCATCTAAGGGTGTGTTTGGTAGAGCTCCAGCTCTACTAAATTCGTGGATCTGGTGGAGCTGGGTATTCCTAGTTCCACCAGATCCGTAGAGCTGGAGTTGTGAGTACATTAAAAGTGTTTAGATGAATCATCTTGTTTACATTTTAGACAAAAATATAAATTTAATTCACTTTATTTTAGCCTACAAGTTTCAGATCTCAGATGAAGCTGGGATCTGGAACTCTATCAAATAAACCCTAATTGTAGTTTTTCATTGCGACGTACGAACTCTTAGCTAATTGCTCATTAATATGACAAAGATCACACAAATTGAAAAAAAAAATATCATTGATGTGTCACCGATATCTAGCCCCCAGTGGCGGCGGAGGCATAATATGTGAGGGGTCAATTGACTCCACGACTTTTTCAAAAACTTACTTCTATTTTATATTTATAAAAAAATTCTTGAAGTTCTAGAGACTTTAAAGGGAACGACCACATAAGGTTTCAGGCTTGATCCGTCTAAATAGCCATTGGCCCCACTTATCACCCATATTGGGTAGTGCTTTCTAGTTTTTTATACATGTTTTCGAAATTTCCCATTATATTATATTATACACAAAACAGAGGAGAGCTAAGATTTTGAACTCACTGTTGAAATATAAGTGAATTGTCTATCTTTCCTTATCAGTTTAAGTTTTTGGATGAATTGACTGGTGCATGTAACTCAATATAGTATTTGAGCCAAGAGGTCTCGAGTTCAAGACCCGATTGGCACAATTAAAAATAATAATTACAGCCCACTTCTATTCCACTCCCAGACTTGAGGGAGTCTATACATGAGGGGGGTGTTAAAGTATAAGTAAATTACCCACCTTTCTTAAATTTTTAGATGCGTCGGCTAGTGTATGCAACTCAATACTCACAATTATAATTGTGCAAGCATTCGCTCTAAGTACATGTGCCGGTGTGATGTGGAGTACATGTAGTGTGTCCGCGTCTACCTTTAATCACAAAAATACACACGAATAATAAAATAGTCTAAACTTAAAGTTGTATTGTTTCAGAGAATGAGAAGCAAATTACTCGAAGTTCAGCTACTGGAGTCTGGCGATATCGTTCTGAAGCCAAGTCCAAATTTTTGTTTCTCTGATCCAGTCCAGTCCAAGTCTAAAACTAGTAAGTCTATGTCCAATCCAGATCCAAATAAAGGTTTGCACCTTGATTCAAGCCATTTATATGTACACCATTTATGTACATGTGATCAGAATTAATACATAATACGTGCAGAACTGCGTTTTAGTAGAAAAAACATAAGGTTTAAGCCTGATCCAATCCGGTCCAAATGGCTATGAATAAAAAATGAGTCTAATCTATCTGCAGTTTTGAACCGGTCCAATCCAAAAACCTAAACCGAGCCAAACCTATTATCACTCCTACAGTGGACTCTAATTAATTATTTTTTTTAGAAAAAAAGTACAGACGCACCCTACCCGCACCACATGCGAACACACCGCTGGCCAGTCCCCGCAGATGGACCGCTCGCTATTCCTGGGCTAGCCTCAGTTGGCTTCAGTCTCCAATTGGTTGCAATCGGAGTTGGGAGTGTTGAGCCCGTAACATTGCTGCGGTTCAGTCGCTGGCCGCCGCGCCCGCCAGTCGGCCTGATTAACCAGCCTGTAAATTTGAATTACACGGCTATACGGGCCGGGCCGCGCTAGGCTTGCTTTCATTGCGTGCGTGTACGTAAACGCTCGAGAAGAAGCCGACTCAAACAGAATCGCCTGTGACTGTGAGGCTGTGAGGCTGTGAGTCTGTGACTTCCCGTAAGGGCACAACTCGGAAACGCCCACGCGTGCACACAGAAACATACGAGTAGTACTGTTAGACGGTGAGTATTTATTTATTTTTATTTATCTTAAAATTTATACAACTTGTATTTGAAGGGTGGTGTATAGAAATAGTCTTATCAAATATATATCAATAACTTGTATTTAAAGGGTGGTGTATAGAAATGGTCTTATCAAATATATATATATATATATATATAGGCGATTTGCAGCAAATCCTCTTTATGCAGCAAACTTGAAAACTAAGAATCCTGCCATCGAATCTTCCCGAATGGCTCAGATGTATAAAAGCGGATTCCACTCATCCACTTATGCGATTATGCACTAAACCCCCCATCTAGTCAATTCTCTAACCGGCTAATCCTCCTCACGCGTCAGGATTAATCTGAAACAAAACATCGATCAGCACAGCCGCCCTGCCCTCCCTCACGCCCCCTGCCTCTCCCTCACGCGCCAGGACGCCAAGACGCCGCACGCCGCCCTGCCCTCCCACGCGAAGACGCCGCACGCCGCCAAGACGCCGCACCGACATCTGACATTCGAGATCCGCCGCCGCCGCCGCCAAGACGGGCTCCGACCGCGCCGCCAGGCCCTCCCACGCCGCGCCAAGCCAGGCTCCCTCCGCCGCCGCCAAGGCCTCCGACGCCGCCCCGCCCTCCGCCGCCAAGCCCTCCCACGCCTCACGCGCCAGGCCCTCCCTCTGCCTTGCAGCTCCCATGGCATAAGAGTATCAGTAGTCTTTTGTTCCTTCTTTTTCTAACTTATATCATGAAATACAGATTGGCGTGTTCTTTTGGTACGTATTTTGTGCAGCATTTGGAATGTGATTAGCCACTGCCATGCTTATTGATTAACTAACCTTCATACTTTCATCCCCCTTGTCAGGAGGGCTTCTTGAGGACACCCTTGCCGTTCAGACCGATTCCAGCATTTCAAGCTAAACTGACTGCATGTAGTACCGATTTCCTGAGTCCGCAAGTTGAACCTGACTGCCGTTCAGACCAATTCCAGTAACCTGACTGCACGTTATCCAGATTCCTTCGAAGGCAGGGCCTCTAGTTCAACTTGCAGCTCCCATGGCCGCAAGTATCAGTAGCTTGCAGCAGCGCTTGCAGCTCCCATGGTTGTTTTCTGGTTGTGATTGGAGTCCTGTGTTATTCAGTTCAGAGTCCAGGTCGGTCTTTTGGTTTGTCTTCTGAATCGGAGTCAGAGAGTTTGTATTGGGTTTTGTCTATTGTCGGACAAGTACAGGAACTTGTCTCGGCTGGAAGTTCATAAGGTTTAATTAGAGTACAGTTAAGTTTTTTCAGTCCGGATTGATATCTGTAATTGGTTTCAGATTATGTTTTGAACATTGAATCAGTATTTTGGCAGAAAATAACTTCACTTGATCACTGAAATAATATGTGGATGCGTTTACTAAAAAACTTGATAGCATGCAGTAATGTTTTGGAAGCATAAATGATGTTTTTCATTTTTTTTTTTACAGAGAGCGTGTACAGAGTACAATTAGATCTTCCAAAATGCAACTAAATGGGTATGCACAGGTTGATGTTTGAGAATATATCAAATGAGAACTATAATCTGAGCTATTGGATTAAATATAGATGGCTCAAAAGAGCCCCTGAGTTATTCACTTCAGCACAATAACTTTACTCTTATGCCCTCCCACGTTCTAGTGATGTAGACAGTCCAGTTTAATCTATACCATGTAAAGTTGATATAGCGCCTGATTTTTCATTCCCATTCTCCTAATTTAAGGGTAGTTCCTACCCAATATGCTCCCCTTGTAAAGTCGAACATTTATTTAACAATAGTTCCAAATTTGGATACAGACAAATCAGCATACTCTGAATCTTCCTATCATCTATTCTGGGATTTATAGCCACATCTGTAGGTAAAAGCTTAATATCTTCCATAACTCTAATCTGTCTCTGACTGACATGTTCCAGCAAGTTAAGGTGAACCTGTGGAATATGTTCTGTGAAAGTACTATATTATACTCTCTGCAAAACTTAAGCACTAAAATTTATGTCTACTGGAGGGTAAGGATTACACTGTTAGGATTTGGGCTTCTTCACACTTATCATTTGGGGTATTCTTCTGGAGCAACATCTCATCCTGGCAGGCTCCAACATCAGCTCATTTTTACCTCTTCCTCACAACTCAGGAAAACTTGTGTCCAGCTGAGCGCACATACCTTACGACAAATTAACAGTTCGCCTTCCAAGGTGAGTTCATGAATTCACTGACGTCCAGACATTGAATTTATCCATTCTTAGCGCGAAAGAACTTCAGCTGGGTTTTCCACCTCCACCATAAGCCTAAAATTTTTACAATGCAGCATGATATGAACAATTAAATTGCACAGGATTCTTGTTGCAATGTGCAGCCCAGCACTGTAACCAGCACCCAGTATGCAACACAAAAGATCAGGAAAGTAGCTTCAGTTGAAAGTAAGACAAAAAAAACAACAATAGACCACATCCATTAGCAAGATTCTTGGCAGCGGCGGATCTCGAATGTCAGATGTCGGCGCGGCGTCTTGGCGGCGTGCGGCGTCTTCGCGTGGGAGGGCAGGGCGGCGTGCGGCGTCTTGGCGTCCTGGCGCGTGAGGGAGAGGCAGGGGGCGTGAGGGAGGGCAGGGCGGCTGTGCTGATCGATGTTTTGTTTCAGATTAATCTTGACGCGTGAGGGAGGATTAGCCGGCTAGAGAATTGATTAGATGGGGGTTTAGTGCATAATCGCATAAGTGGATGAGTGGAATCCCACCTTTATACATCTGAACCATCCAGGGAAGATCCAGTGGCCCAGGTTGCTAGTTTTCAAGTTTGCACCATAAAGAGGGTTTGCACCAAAAACGCCGCCATATATATATATATATATATATATAGGAATCATACACCTGGGTGTATGTACTCCCACCTCTAATATACCGTTTAAATGATGTTGTTATACCTTTTTATCCTTTTGAGTATACTCTAATACTGATTATAAGATACTCCAAAGTGAGTTTCATGAAAAATTTCATTAAAATCCACCCTTTATAGCATAATTTATTTACATATTCCTTATACATATAGAAAAGAGTATGTAGCAAAAAAATAAAAGGTCTGATGAAAATTTTTTAATCATGTTGTGTTGGAGTATCTTAGAATTATTATTGAAGTATACCGAAAATGATAAAGGAGTATGAAACGTTCATTTAAGTGGTATATTAGAGGTGGGAGTATGTACTCCCGGGAGTACTCCCACCTCTAATATACCACTTAAATAAGAGAGTTAACTACATTGACGCTATACTGCCGGGAATCACTTCCAACTAGTATAGCATGGTTCATTAGGTTCACTGTAAGTTTCGCTACTAGGTTTCACGGGTAAGTTTCATAATGTTTCCACGGATAGGTTTCATGGGTTTCATGAGGTTTCAAGTTTCATAAGGTTCAGATTTCATTAAAAAGTCTCATAGATAAGTTTCAACCAAAGGTTTCATCGACAAAGACAATGCTAAATTTTTTAATGAACACTAACCTTATGAAACTTGAAACCTCATGAAACCCATGAAACTTATCCGTGAGACATTTTGAAACTTACCCCGTGAAACCTGGTAATGAAACTTACCCGCGAACCTAATGAACCATGGTATACCGTTGGAAGTGATTCCCAACGGTATACCGTTTGGTAGACTTTCTGCTTAAATAAACGTTTTATACTCCTTTATCACTTTCGGTATACTCTAATAATAATTATAAGATACTCCAATGCGACATAGTTGAAAATTTTCATCAAAGTCTTTTATTTTTTTTTGCTACATACCCTTTTCTATATGTAAAAGGAATATATAAACAAATTATGCTATAAAGGGTGGACTTTAATGAATTTTTTTGTAGAACTCACTTTGGAGTATTTTATAATCAGTATTAGAGTATACTCAAAAGGATAAAGAGGTATAACAACATCATTTAAACGGTATACCGGAGGTGGGAGTACATACACCCAAGAGTATGGAATCATTTGCTATACATACATATATATATATATATATATGTATATATGTATGTGTGTACATATATACATATACCTATATGTATGTGTGTGTGTATATATATATACACGTATATTCTGTTCGACCACCCGTCAGGGACGCTGGAGCAAGCAGAAGGGCACGGAGCAGGTGCCGGCGCGAGGTTCTCGAGGCCGCACGTGTGACGATCCCATGGTTGATCGCGCATGAAAGGCGCGCCTCACCCAGGCACTTGCCACGGCCGAAAGCCCTCTTCCCGCAGCAATACCTCCCCTGTCAAGCTGCTCGCCACACTGCGTCCTCTTGACCAAACAAGAGGAACAACGGCGGCCGGCCATGACCTTGCGGCCTGATCTATTTGCGCTTGAGATCCTCGTACTTAAGTACACCGGCAACTAATAGTTTATTTAGTTTCCTTACATGCCACTGAAAATTTACCTTATTCCTTACATGTCGCTCGTTAATTTATTCATATTGGTCATAGACCTATATGCCTACACAGCTAGCAATTTCTATAAATAGATATAATCTGTAACGCATAAAATAATATATTCTCGTCTTACTTTCTATTTCCATAAACTCAAAAATAAAAAAATTCACTAAAAAATCGAATAAAACCGGTCAAAATTGGTAAAATCGTTTGGTTTTCACTTTTTCACCGTTGTTTGACCGCTAAGTTCAATTTTTTGAATTCGAACTTCTTCGGTTTCTACAAATTTTTGCTAATTTTCAAAAATAAAAAATCGTTCGATAATTACGACATCGATATGGTGAACCCTGGTTGCATTGCTTGTATGTGCGTGCTGTAAACTAATATGTGGTTACATGTTTTGAGTGCGTATGCTTCCAATCTTGTGATTTGAGGCATCTTAATTCATGAAACTGTTTAATCTTTATAACTTCTATACATTTTGCTTAAACTAACTGTCAGAATTGCACTTTACTTAAACCAACAATAACAACTGTATTCTTTTTTTATTAATGTGGTAATTTCTTGATTTTTTACCTCCTAAGATTAAGATGGGGTTCCTATTTTTTAATTTTAATTCCTTGTTTATTACATATATCCTCATGCGACATTATATGACACATAGATATTTGTTAATTCCTTGTTTACATATATCTTGATGTGATGCGTGATAGGTAGATCAATTGCTAGCTTTGTATGCCGCAACCTTTTCATTTATTTGGATCTGGACTATTTTTAATTTTCGATTTGGAATTTAAATTTTTATCCCATGTAGAAGGAATCATGCGTTCTCTTGTTACCTTTATTTTCTGCCTTTCTTAACTTTTTGTAAGGAACACATGGCAGACTTGGATGGATCGGCAGTATACTCGGTATGCTACATGCATGGTACCATATTCTCTGGTCTGTCTTAATTATTGGAGTTCATACTTGCCACGGTAGTCTAGAAAGGCTCCATGATTGTTATTAACAGAGATTTCGATCTACAGCTTAAAACGAAAACAAAGCTGCAGGTGCCTTTAAATTTGAGCCAATGTTATGGGCAGATCTATCTATTGAATGCATCAGAATTTCTCTTTTTCTCCGATTAACGTGAGAATTTCTGCAATTTCCCTTATATTGGATTAATGTAAAAATTTATAGCTTTTTACCTCTAGGATTAATGTAAGAATTTCCAGAGAAATATCTATTTAGTAAATATAAAAAAGTTGTGCTATATATTGCATATAGCATTCTATCTCCAGCAAAGTTTCCGGAGTAATAGTTTAATTGTCGTGCATATTTTTTAATTGAAAAATAATAGCCTAATTGGCATGATTATTCTTTGAATGCGGCCAAATGCTATCTCACCTGGACATCATGTAAGAATTTCTGGAGGAGTATCTGTTTAGTAAAGATAAAAAAGATGTGCTATATATTGCGTATAGCATTCCATCTCCAGCAAAGTTTTTGGAGTAATAGTTTACTTGTCGGGCATATTTTTTTAATAAAAAATAATAGCCTATTTGGCACAATTATTTTTCGAATGCAGCCAAACGCTATCTCACCTGGTCATCATGTAAGAATTTCTGGAGGAGTATCTATTTAGTAAATCTAGGTCATTGCTTTATTATTAGGCGATTAAAGATGGCAAGTAAACAAGTAAAACAAAGCTTTCCTTCTATATGGTACTCCTCTGATTTACCATATATCTCTTATGAGTAGATAAATAGATCTAAGCCATGGATGAAAATTATTAACGAGATTGGATGACCAAGATTTCTCTCTTTTTTAGAATAATGTGGAATTTTCTAGCAATTTTTTAGATTAATGTGAAAATTTCTAGTATTTCCTGATTAACGTGCCAACTCTTAGGAGGCCTCCAATTAATATATAAAAATATTTTCTGATTAATGTGGGCGCTCCTAGGAGGATCTTCAATTAGTATATAAAAAGATATGAGTCCGGACTATTTTTTTGGGCCGTGACTTGTTAAATATGTATTTGATTTGGGTATTGTGAATTTGTGGGATACTATGCGCACGAGCATGGTCGAGGCAGAGCGTCGATATGGCAACGGTGCGGGGAGGTGGGCTCACCAAGTAGGTCCGACAGACAAACGGCCGATGGTGCCGATGAAAGCAATGATGGTGTGGGAACGAGTTTGACACGCGGACTTAAGAAAATAGAAAGCAAGATTTGATCGGCGTAGAGTTAAGATTTTCGAATGTGTGCCGGACTAAATAAAATGGTCTGCCGTAGATAGGGAAAAGAATCGATGATATTATTTCAACTGCGCCAGACCAAAAAATTTGGTCCGTCGTAGATGGAAAATGCCCGGATAAGAGTTTTTCTCCAAAGGACTATTTACTACGGACTAAATGGACTTTGGTCCGTTGTGAATGGATAGACCTTGTTTAGATTTTTGATCAAGAAATACTTTTGGACTAATAAGTTTTTTCTTGGAGCTTAGATCAATTTCAACTTAAGAGAGTACAAAGGTTTTGATCAGAGATTGGCAGAAGGATTTTGACTAGGTTTGCGCAGGACCCAGAGAATGAACAACTAAGGTTTTGGTTCGTTGCATGATTGAATTTAAGACAGATGAAGAGATTAAATTCAGGGAACAGAGTCACTAAGAATTTTAACTCCAGCGGTTCTAATTTGTCTTAGCATTGTGAACAGAGGTGAGAGAGGCAAGGGAGCCGTCGTAGGTGAGCTATCAATCCGCCAAAGGCCATGACTACTGACTAGGGAAAAACCATTGTACTAATACACAGCTAATAGTTGAACAAGCTTTATTAGAGCAATGTATTAGAATAAAAATAGAATAGAAGACATGCTCAATGTCACCAAAAAGTAGGGAACAACTAGCTTCCAGACGTCCGATCTGTTCATTAGCTATATATGCTCCTGGTAGCCTTCGGATCATCATAATGCAACTTGATCTTAGTTCGTTAGTTTCACCTTCCCACTTGGCACAACAAAAAATGAATGTGTAAAAAAACATATTGTGACAAAACATCTGCCTGCCCTTGTTTAGTCCTCGTTTGCACACTCGTGGGGCATCAACTTCAAACTCGTGCACCTAACATCAACTTCATCTTGATTTCTAGCTACAGTGGCTCAACTAATTCAAAGAAATCCAAAAATCACTAACAAATTATCGATGGATATGGTTCAACCCAAACAAACACGACCCACCCTTTGCAACAACTTTTGATCATGTGACCAAAAAAACAACTCTTGAAACAAAACAAAAATATGTAGTGCAACAAATGCCCTATGAAAAAAGGTGCAACAAATAGAAATCTTTGCTGCAACATTTAGAAGTACTTAATGCAACAAAAGATAACATTGGCGCAATAGAATTCTAGAGATCTATGCAATAAAAATGGTTCTTGTTGCAACAATAGAAAAGACTTTTACAACAAGAAAAAACAATTACTACAATAACTGAATACAATTGCAGCAATAAAAGAATGGACGAGGTACAAAGAGCCCTAAGATTTAGGGAAAACTCGCCGGTGGTGGTACAATCAAAATTAATGGTAAAAATGGAACTCCCATGGTGAGATGAGATGGGAGGTGGCCAACAATGATTCACCATCGGTAAAACCATCACTAGTGATAGTGACGTGGTACAGTTGCACGTGGTGGTGATTAGCGGGATGAGAGTGGTGCAAGCACCTGGGCTCCCATCGGTGAGCTCCAGCATCGATGAGCTCCAGGTGCCGGTGAGCCGAAGGAAGGGTGATGAAGAAGACAGAGTGTGAACTCATATATGGTGGGGAAGAGTCAAAGATTGGCACAGCTTGAATAACTTGGAAGATTGAAATGATGACTAGATGGGAGGTGAATAGGAGTAGAATAAAAATTTCTCTTTCTCAAAAGTATTCAAGCCTCTCTTCTGAAAAGTCCAACCGAAAGGAACAACTACTCTAGTACTGGACAGAAGAGCAAGTAAGTCACTTCCCTAAAGCACCAATTAAAGTGCACAACCAGGGAAGTACTAGATAGAGTTCCAATGCTCTCAACCAAATAGCAAATCTGATCTTGCTCATGGGATATAAATAATCAAAGTGATCTTGAATCAACCCCCATAAGTCCTAGCAAGTTAGATCAAGAACTTGGTGAAAAAAAGTTGTTGAGGGCCTAGATGATTTATATGTGTTCCAGAGATATATTACCCATCAATCATTCATCATTGGCTTAAGATCCAAGAGAGATAAAAAAAAAGAACCAAGAGAAAGTAAAAGTAGATGATTGAAAACAAAGCAAAGCAAGAACTAGAAAGTGAACATGAACAAGATTCTTGCACTAGAATTATTTTTACTTTATGGAAGGATAGTTTACAAAGCCTTACATCAAGTGGACAACGCTCAAAGAGTACGAGGATATCAAAATCCTTCACCAGATTAGCATGGGGAGAGGCACCCCTCCCCTTTTTTCATACCACTCACATACATGAGCTAACCCGAAGCCCAACAACATAACGGATTTTAACCATAACCTTTAGTGTTAACTTAACCTCTACTCCACCAGCAAATTCTTGATCCAATGATACTACTTCGCTTGAATAGGGCTCAAGTTACCATCTCACCAATCCGCTTTATCATGACAGTTTTAGCTTCCTTGACCATTCTAGACCCAGACTCCTCCTTGAACCTAGTCCCGGTCCATGCTATTGCCTGGCGTGTCCATCACTTCAGTTCCTTGTCTTCTTAGCTCGTAACCATTGCCTAACTCTTCTAGCTTAGTCCCAGTCTCCACCTCACCATGACCTAGCACTGAATTCTTGCAACCAACATAGAAAAGAAAACCATCATTTAGCAATACTCAAAATAACATGCACAGAGAGATCTCACATCAAAAGATCCCATGTTGGATCATTTAGTTGTAACCACCTTAGGCTATAACCATTCTTGTGCATGATCACTTACAACCTCTCAAACAGAGGTCTACAGGACACACAAGCTCGTAACATCTCCTTGAGAGGCTCATAGTGCTCACAACCTCCTCATGAGTGGTCTACAGAGCTCATGAGCTCACGACATCTCCCAGGAGGACTGTAGAGCTCATGACCTCTCCCTGAGAGGTCTATAGTGCACATGACATCTCCATAAAAGGTCTACAGAGCTCACAACCTCTCCTTGAGAGGTCCTAGGAGGCATAGACCACTCCCACCGCTCTTACAATGGTCATAGCCACTTCTCTAGAGGTTCTAGAAGGTCTAGACTATTCTTACAGTGGTCACGACCACTTTCTTAGAGGTCCTAGGTGGTCTAGACCACTCTTACAGTGGATCACTGTCACTTCTGGAATGACCTTTCTTAGGAAACGATTTCTCTAGGGACAACCTACCTAATGAATGATCTCTCTAACCAAATTGCTCAGGATAAAGCAAGCTCAAATTAAATTCAAACGTGAACACCACATACTCAAAACACAATCAATTACTCATCACAACATGGATAGACCACCACATAGTCTCTCATAACCTTATCTTCAGATTACAACACTGGACTATAGGCTGAACAAGCTACCGCTGATAGATGCGCGAGGTGTGGGCTTGCAGTTGGAACGTCCGATTTTTTAGCAACGTATCATACATCCTCACCGTAGCAAAACCGATAGAAGTAGGACAAGTGACACAAGATGTTGTCCCAAATTTTTCTCTCAACTTTATTGATACTTGATAATAGATGCGGTATACAAAAGCTAGCTGCCTGCACCTATTTATCGGTAGAGGTGGATGTCATGATAATAGAGAATAAGCAACATGTAACTAAACTACATTAATATGTCTGATTAATATGTCATGACTTGCTCCATCTTAACAGATTGGTTTAAGTATCCATACAATTGGACCCTTTTGGGACGGACCGATATACAACAGACTACTTCGTAATTACATATTTGTATCCTAGATTATTACTGACGACGTTGGTTCATAGCATGCGCTGCATTTTAATCAAACATTCCAAATGCGCATAGAACTAGCTACACACAGAGGTGGAAAAGTTCAACTGAAACTCGGGGGCCTGCCGACATCCAACAACAATTTCTTCCTCGTACAGTACTTCCAACTGACGGCATCCGAAGCACAGGTCCTGATCCAGATACATTCATTCCCCGTGCACATCTTCTTACCGCTCACAGTACAACTATTGTCATTTCCGGGAGAGAAAACTAGGAATCAATCAATCACACATCCACCCAACCAACGATCAGAGTTCAGAGATGCTGTTCGCACTTGAACTTGTCCTCAGCTCCTCGAGTCGCAGCAGCTGTCATGCACTTATGCTTTGTATTTTAGTATTTTCCATGCAAATTCCACTGTAGTTTTTTGCTTTTATTTATAGAGCAAAGACGATAGCGAGTTTACTGGACCATGGAAGTGTCCAAGTTGAGCACTTGAGCTTCCGTTGAACCAAACACTCGCCTTACAGGACAACAGAGAGAACGCCCAACGTCAAACGAGGTCCAGATCCAGTCTCAAAAAGGCACAATTAACAAATCAGCACTTACAGCAAGAGCAGTATCGGATAGCGATGTGAACCAATCTTTGGACAGACCCTTAACAATGTACGTCCAGATTCAGAACTGCACAAAAGAGAATGCTGCTGATTTAGAGAAGCGGCAAGAAAGAATGAGTTGCTCACTGACCAAAACGCTAGAGTACATGGCATCCACGTACCTGCAGCTGTTGAGGCACAGAAGAAACGAAAAGACAACGACAAAATCAAGCGAATTTCCAAGACATCAGCAGGTCAAAAAAGGGATGCAGGAAGAGAAGGGAAATATGGTTTACGTTTAGGTCACGGAATCTAGATCACAAGCTTGAGGAGGGACCGTCTAAACTCTTTCTAACTCCTCACGTACACTGATATATTAACTGAACAATATACTGATAGAATGGAGATTGGAGGCAGTTAAACATTGTGACAAGCAACTCACTAAATGAGAGAGGCCAAAAATGCATGCACCTTATGAATTTGATGCGCCCAGCTGCAGTTTTTCTTTAGATTGTCTGAAGTTTTCCACTTAGGCTGTCCTAGACCCATGACTTGAGCTTAACTGTCCAGCAAAAATATGCGTTAGTAATTTAGTCGTAATAAGGGGCATTCTTTTCTTCTACTGCAGTGATCTAGGCTTTGAGAAATCAATGCACGAGAAAACAGCTGTTGAAGTTACGCAATGAGGTAAATAGAAAATGGAGATGCTCAGATTAACCAAAACGAACTCCTCCTCTTCGTTAGAAAAGAAGTGGCAGAAGATTATACCACAATACTGAAACTGCTGTGTGTATGAACGAAATCTTTCAAGATGATAACTTACGCATGTTCAAAATTATGAAGTAACAAACGGTGTTCATGGTTCATACATATAGAGCAACGTGTATGAAATAAAAAGAACGCTTTATACAGTTGGGGAGAGCAAATTATTTATTGAGTGATTCTAGAAGAATATGGATCCCAAAGACAGATGCAATATTAGGGAACCCATGATGGTCGGCTAAGGCTTCAGAAACCATAAAGAAATTAAGGTTCCAACACCTAGACAAGGATGTCCCAGAGACCCAGAATATTTTATGCAACTCCAAAACAAATCTGAAGATATTTCGAGGCCAATATAGACTCGATTACAAAATTGTATTTATTTAGTCCTCAGAGTTATTTTCTCAGGCTATCCTGACAAAGACACTGCTGCCATATGCTGGTTTTGAAACTCCTAAAATGGAGCGCAAAGATAACAATATGAGCCATGAACAGATAAACTGCATTACTGCAATGAACATACCCCTCTGCTTTTCTCTTTTTTGGTTTTAAAAAGAAGTACTCGTAGAAAGAAGAAGAAGAGAAATACGCATTTAGTTCTGAACTTCTTGATCACACTCAATTCAGTCCCTCGTTATACAATGAGCTTGAACGAGAGCGGAACAATGAGATCAGACAAAAACTACAAGGTTCGACCTAGGAGAAACTCCATTAAGATCGGACTGCACTGGGCACCCCCAGGATCAGGTCCCCAACACTAGAAGCTTATCATGTACTCCTTCCACTCGCAAATAATTGTCATTTTGGATATAGATGCGAAAATAATATATGTAGATTTGTCTCAAAAATGATTTCATGATATTATAATTTTATTGGATTTTATAAATATATTACAATAGAAATTTGCTGTCAAACTGTATTTTAATGACTGTATCGATATTCAAAACGATAACTATATGTGACCGGAGAGAATAGCCAAGAGGATTGGACCATGACATGAAAGCATAAATCCCGGTATTAATGCAACCTTCGACGGAAAATCTCCGAGCGGGCTGCTTTGGAAACGATAGCATGCTACACATGATTTCAATCCCCTACAGCATGACAAGTGGTAGACTGGTAGTGTGAGTACTACTATCTCCATTCTTGAACAGATGGTGTTTTATGATTTTGCACTTTAACCAAGACACGTTTAAAAATAACTAAATCGTCCTTCTTTGTTAGCCCACTGTTACTCTTAGATAGTGTGTGTTAGACTATTCAACGGTAATAAATAACATTGGGATACCGAATGGTAGGGTATGCATAGAAAAAACAGTTAGAAGTTATTTCGAAATTGTAGAATGATATATATTTAGAAACAAAATTTAAATAGTAGAATGATATGTATTCAGATGGAAAAAAGTAACATATTACACACCACGAGACAAATCCACTGGCCCCCTTCGATCTCACAGAACATTTTAGCATTTTAGCTCTCCGAAGCCCGAGTTGCCCCCTCGTCAGCCGTACAGATGGCGATCGCCCTGAGAAGAAAACGATATAATTCTAACGCAAGTCAGGCCCCCATATATCGTGAGCCCCAATATCGTTTTTGCTTTATAATTAAAGCGTCTCCGATACATGGAGTAGAGTTCAAAACATCTACTAACCAACACGCTCGTAACGTTCGTGAATGGCACGCCACTATTTGTCCCGTTCACGTCGCTTGCGGTCCCGTCGCTCGCACCGTGACCGCGGCCCGACGCGCGTGGGGAGAAAAAAGGGGCAAAATGCGCCCTCCTCACGGTGAAAGCACGCCCCAGCCGCACTGCCGCGCATGTGAGGAGTGGCTGAATGCGCCCTCCGCAGGGTACAGAAGTGACGAGACGCCCCAGCCCGCGCGCGAGCACCTCGCTCCACGGGTCAAACCGGCACGGCCTGAGACAGGCGAGCGCACCCAGCTGCCTGCCTGCCACTCTGCCAGTGCCAGCCCCGTCCGCTGTCCTCGGCACGCGCGAGCCACCGTTCCTTTGGAGTGTGTTTGATATATAGGGATGGCAATGGGTACCCGAAACCCGATACCCGATGGGATTTACTCTATAGGGCAAGAATATGGCCAATAATCATACCCGCAAGACGCGATGGAGAAAACCCGCACTCCATCGGTATGACGGGTATGGATACGGGTACTTCCACCGCATTCGCTACCCATTTACCCGCAAGTGGGAGCGCCAAGCCTGTGCCCAGGTTGACGAGTGACGACTAGACTCCAAAGTCCAAATCTCCAATTCCGCCCGAAAACTAGACTCAAAAGTCCAAAATCCAAATCTCCAATTCAAGAGAGAGTGTTCCAACTCGGGATCATCAATAAAGTGTTCTTGAAGTTTTTGAAGCTCCTGTCCTAAAAAAATCCTGGGTAACTATTATTGATATTCTTTGATTCTAAAGTTCGCTGAAGCTAGGTTAAATCTAAATATCATGGTCTTCCGCAATGCTTTTTTTTCCTCAACATTCTAGATACCCAATTTCATTGCGAAGCAAGATATAGGCCGATGCAACATTACTTACATTCGATTCTACTTCCTTTACTCATCAATGTCAAAGTGAAGAGCTATTGGCTAAAATTGTGTTCACTAAATTAACGGTATGGGTGACCCTACGGGTGAAAAGGACCCGACGGGTATGGGTATGGGGAAGAAGTTTTACCCGTGGTGCACGCGAAATTAACGGTGATTTTTCATCCGACGCATGACGGTATGTGGTCGATACCGACGGGTATGTACCGCCATCCCTATTGATATACCTTTCGATTCTATCGGTACAACAAGAATGTTTAAATGAATCATCTTATTTATATTTTAGATAAAAAATATAAATTTATTTTATTTTATTTGAACTTATAGTTTTTAATCTCAGGTAAAATTAAAATATAAAACTCTACCAATAAGGCCTTTCTCAGTAGTCTTGTCCCACGACACGGGCCACGGCGCCAGTGGCTGCCTGCCACCCCACACTGGCGCGCACGCGCGTAATTTGGTACACACGTGAAATTCCCACGGGAGACGTCGGGACCCCGTCGTTTTCGCCGAAAGACGCCACCTCGCGGGAGCAAGGGCGCGTCACGCTGTAACGAGGCGATGAACAGAGGATGGTTTTGACTGGAGTGGAGTTTACCGTCGCCGCCATATAAACCCGCGCGGCCAAGGCACTTCTCTTATCATCAATTCATCGTAAGCTTGAGTTGGTGCTACACCGGAGAGGAAAAAGGAGAACCGGAGCGATATGGTGACTACGATAGAGGGCCTGCACGCCGACGTGCTGCAATGCGCGCTGCGGCGCCTGGACGGGCGGTCGCTGGCCGCCGCGAGCTGCGCGACGGCGGGGCTCCGGGCGCTCGCCGCGGACCCGGTGATGTGGCGCGCGCTCTGCCTCGCCGAGTGGCCGTCCCTGGAGGGCCAGCACCGGCTCCTCTCGGCGATCCCGCCGCGCCGGCTCTTCGCCGACGCGTTCCCTTTCCCTTGCCTGGACGCCGGGGAGCTGGACGGAGGCGAGCTACCCCTCCCCGGGGAGCTCGTCTCCGCGGTGGACGTTTACTATAGAGGGGCGCACCTGCTGTCTTGCGTGGTGGAGACGCCCACGTCGTCGGCGTGGTTCCTCGGCTCGCCGTTCCGCGTCGAGGCCGTGGACTGCAAGAAGCCGGCGCCCGAGGGGGTGTTTTCTCCGGCGGAGCTGGAGCTGAGCTGGGTGGTTATGGACCCCGCCCGCGGGCGAGCGGTGAACGTGTCGAGCCGGAGAGCGCTCGCGGTGGACCGGCACTGGTACACTGGCGAGATGCTGGTGCGGTTCGCGGTGGTGCTGGGCGGGTGCAAGTTCGAGACCACGGTGGCCTGGTCTGAGGGTACCGGAGTAACCGGACACGTCAGCGAGGTCAGCCTCGCCGTGGAGGACGCCGACGGCACTGCGGTGAGCGGCGAAGGCGTCCTCCGGCTTCTTGCCGCTGCAATGGAGGGGCAGAGGAGGGGAGGGGACGGAGAACGGGAGGACGTGAAGACGAGGTACGAGGAGTTCGTGAAGAGCAAGAAAGGGAGGAAGGAGAGCAAGTTGCGACGCGAGGCAATCCTCGACCTGTGCTGCTCTGCCGCCAGCGCCATCGCCGTGCTGACCTTCCTCGCCGCTATCACGCTCCGGTAATCGGCGGCTGCCGGCGCACCCATTTCTTTTTGCCGCCGACGAATTCAGCAATTGATCATCCATACAGGTGAACAAGACATTTCAATTACTGCACAACATCGAGTAGGGAGCTGTTGTGCACTTGTGTGATGTCTTTTCCTTCGGGTAGTTAGGAACTGTACACCTGATCTGTCATTACATGTACGACTTTCTCTTAACAAACGGTGAGAATAACACAGAAACGGCGAAAACATCTGCCGTTGAGTGCATTAGCATTCATTATTCCGGTTAATCAAAGTACTGTTCCCCATTTCCAGGAAATTAAATGAAGTCAGAGAAAAGTACATATGAGCTGCAAAGCATTAGTTCCCCGTAGAACAGGCATGGGAAAGGATCAGGGTTCACGAAAATCATGAAAACTGGTATCGTGTCGACTCGGCTCGTAAACCGGTCGATGATAAACTGGTTGAATTCAAATTCAAATTAAAAAAATAATAAATTTATCTTAAAATTTTCTAAAATTAGTACTAAAATATTTGTGACCTCTGACATCTAAATTTGATGCAAAACGAATTTATGAGACGCTTGTGAGCAAAAACCGAATTTAGAGAATTGAAAAGTGAAAAAATAAAAAAATAGTAATCTAACTAAGCCCAGTACTATATGGATCGTGAGCTCGGTCCGACCCATTTGCACAGGAGCTCATATTAACTCGTTTGGGGGAGCATCCGGACAACATTATTGCGATTCTTCCAACTCCTGACACTCCTCGTTCCCCTCTCCATTTTGTCGCCGTTGTCCGCCAGATCCGGTTGCCGCTAGTCGTTGAATTGCCGCCAAGCTCTCGATTTTCGCTCAGTAAGAGCTGATAATCGCTCCCCTCTCACCGATAATTGACTGGCTGGTGGAGAACTGACAGCCCTATCTATTTTTGTTGAAATCGTTCGGTTTTTGTGGGAAATCGCTCGATTTTCGTTCTGTCCATAGCAATTTTCGTTGTACATGTACCAATATTCATGTATTTGTTGGTGTCATCTATTTTCCTTAGAACACAGCAGGTTCCTTTAAGATCTATGGTGAAAAACTATATGTAATCTTGTTGTTACATTATGAAGCATGAGTAGTAAAAAAGAAGTGCTATATTAATGAGTAGTAACAAAGAATATTTAGTAAGCATGAGTAGTAACATTATGAATATTTAGTAAGTGCCATATTTATGAGTAGTAACAAAGAAGTTGGTCATTTGGTAAAAAATGACATTTCACAAAAAGAGTAATTAATCATGTATTGTTTGAATACATTATGTGCCATGAGTTAGTTGCTATACATAATGATGGCTGCATAACTAGTATCTTGTATTACGATTGGATTTGTATACTTTTTTTTGGGTAGTGAAGTTATGCCTTATGATTACGTGAATGCAAATAATTCTCTTTTATCAAACCTTGGTTGGTAGATGTTCTCAATATTGGAAATGAGGAATTTAATTTAGAATTGTGGGTAATTCTTTCTCCGTATGTACTCTCTATTAATGAAGGAAACTTGAATTATGGTATAAAATTCTTGTTGTAACTTGTATTTAGAAGTTTACTGATGATGTCTACAGAAGAGTATAACATGGCCAACCAAGTGTACAGCCAACAATACTACCCGTAGTCTCAAAGATAAGTTTCATTTGTATGTTTTATTTTATTCCAACTCGGTTTTTTGACTAACATAGTGTTCATATAGGTTTAACATAGTATATGTGTCACAATGGAAGACTGCCGAAGCTATGCTAAGTGGGAACATTCATTTTAGGTGAGAAATATTGAGATATTACTACTAAATGCCTATTTCAAAACTTTAGATTGTCTAAAATATAGCAAAGGTCATGCCGAAATTTTTCAAATTTTTTTATATTTTTTCATAGTTGTGCAATTGTTGCAAAATATGTACTTTACAACTTGACGTTGCCTTCAAATATAGGAAAGGTCATGCCGGAATTTTATCATATTTTTCCATAGCCTTTTATGCATTTCTAACATTTTCCTGATTTTTAAAGCTTTTTTTGGCCTTTTACTAATTTTTTCATTTTTTCTGTAATTATTTCCCATTTCCTCTATTTTCCATTCACTACTGATTTTCCCTCCAAACCGGTCGATAATCGCACGATATCGGTCGATTTTCGACGCCGAATAGGTTGGAACGCATTTTTAAACTAATTTGAAATCGCAAATCCTTCGATTTTCCACGATTTTCGAGCGGTCGAAAATCAAACCAGGTCGGATCTCGGTTAGGGCGCACCTGCTGTCTTGCGTGGTGGAGACGCCCACGTCGTCGGCGTGGTTCCTCGGCTCGCCGTTCCGCGTCGAGGCCGTGGACTGCAAAGCCGGCGCCCGAGGGGTGTTTTTCCGGCGGAGCTGGAGCTGAGCTGGGTGGTTATGGACCCCGCCCGCGGGCGAGCGGTGAACGTGTCGAGCCGGAGAGCGCTCGCGGTGGACCGGCACTGGTACACTGGCGAGATGCTGGTGCGGTTCGCGGTGGTGCTGGGCGGGTGCAAGTTCGAGACCACGGTGGCCTGGTCTGAGGGTACCGGAGTAACCGGACACGTCAGCGAGGTCAGCCTCGCCGTGGAGGACGCCGACGGCACTGCGGTGAGCGGCGAAGGCGTCCTCCGGCTTCTTGCCGCTGCAATGGAGGGGCAGAGGAGGGGAGGGGACGGAGAACGGGAGGACGTGAAGACGAGGTACGAGGAGTTCGTGAAGAGCAAGAAAGGGAGGAAGGAGAGCAAGTTGCGACGCGAGGCAATCCTCGACCTGTGCTGCTCTGCCGCCAGCGCCATCGCCGTGCTGACCTTCCTCGCCGCTATCACGCTCCGGTAATCGGCGGCTGCCGGCGCACCCATTTCTTTTTGCCGCCGACGAATTCAGCAATTGATCATCCATACAGGTGAACAAGACATTTCAATTACTGCACAACATCGAGTAGGGAGCTGTTGTGCACTTGTGTGATGTCTTTTCCCTTCGGGTAGTTAGGAACTGTACACCTGATCTGTCATTACATGTACGACTTTCCTCTTAACAAACGGTGAGAATAACACAGAAACGGCGAAAACATCTGCCGTTGAGTGCATTAGCATTCATTATTCCGGTTAATCAAAGTACTGTTCCCCATTTCCAGGAAATTAAATGAAGTCAGAGAAAAAGTACATATGAGCTGCAAAGCATTAGTTCCCCGTAGAACAGGCATGGGAAAGGATCAGGGTTCACGAAAATCATGAAAACCGGGTGTATCGTGTCGACTCGGCTCCGTAAACCGGTCGATGATAAACTGGTTGAATTCAAATTCAAATTAAAAAAAATACGTAAATTTATCTTAAAATTTTCTAAAATTAGTACTAAAATATTTGTGACCTCTGACATCGAAATTTGATGCAAAACGAATTTATGAGACGTTTGTGAGCAAAAACCGAATTTAGAGAATTGAAAAGTGAAAAAAATAAAAAAAATAGTAACGAACTAAGCCCAGTACTATATGGATCGTGAGCTCGGTCCGACCCATTTGCACAGGAGCTCATATTAACTCGTTTGAGGGAGCATCCGGACAACATTATTGCGATTCTTCCAACTCCTGACACTCCTCGTTCCCCTCTCCATTTTGTCGCCGTTGTCCGCCAGATCCGGTTGCCGCTAGTCGTTGAATTGCCGCCAAGCTCTCGATTTTCGCTCAGTAAGAGCTGATAATCGCTCCCCTCTCACCGATAATTGACTGGTTGGTGGAGAACTGGCAGCCCTATCTATTTTTGTTGAAATCGTTCGGTTTTGTGGGAAATCGCTCGATTTTTAGTTCTACCCTTAGCGATTTTCATTGTACATGTACCGATATTCATGTATTTGTTGGTGTCATGTATTTTCCTTAGAACACAGTAGGTTTCTTTAAGATCTTAGGTGAAAAACTGTATGTAATCTTGTTGTTACGTTATGAAGTATGAGTAGACAAAGAAGTGCCGTATTTATGAGTAGTAACAAAGAATATTTAGTAAGTATGACATACTTAGTATGAGTAATAACACTATGAATATTTAGTAAGTGCCATATTTATGAGTAGTAACAAAGAAGTTGGTCATTTAGTAAAAAAAATGGCACTTTGCAAAAAGACTAATTAATCATGTAGTGTTTGAATAAATTATGTGCCCTGAGTTAGTTGATATACATAATGATGACTGCATAACTAGTATCTTGTATTACAATTGGATTTGTATACATTTTTTTGGTAGTGAAGTTATGCCTTATGATTACGTGAATGTAAATAATTCCTTTTTAAGAAACCTTGACTTGGTAGATGATCTCAATATTGGAAATAAGGAATTTAATTTAGAATTTTGGGTAATTTTTTCTCTATATGTACTCTCTATTAATGAAGGAAACTTGAATTATGGTATAAAATTCTTGTTGTAACTTGTATTTAGAAGTTTACTGATGATGTCTCTGAAGAGTATAACATGGCCAACCAAGTGTACGACCAACAATACTACCGTAGTCTCAAAGATAAGTTTCATTTGTATGTTTTATTTTATTCCAACTCGGTTTTTGACTAACATAGTGTTCATATAGGTTTAACATAGTATATGTGTCACAATGGAAGATCGCGAAGCTATGCTAAGTGGGAACATTCATTTTAGGTGAGAAATATTGAGATATTACTACTAAATGCCTATTTCAAAACTTTAGATTGTCTAAAATATAGCAAAGGTCATGCGAAATTTTTCAAATTTTTTATATTTTTTCATAGTTGTGCAATTGTTGCAAAATATGTACTTTACAACTGCGTTGCCTTCAAATATAGGAAAGGTCATGCGAATTTTATCATATTTTTCCATAGCCTTTTATGCATTTCTAACATTTTCCTGATTTTTAAAGCTTTTTTTGGCCTTTTACTAATTTTTCATTTTTTCTGTAATTATTTCCCCATTTCCTCTATTTTCCATTCACTACTGATTTTCCCTCCAAACGGTCGATAATCGCATCGATATCGGTCGATTTTCACTCTTGGAATAGGTTGGAACGCATTTTTTAAACTAATTTGAAATCGCAAATCCTTCGATTTTCCACGATTTTCGAGCGGTCGAAAATCAAACCAGGTCGGATCTCGGTTGTCTAGCTCAAATCGACTTTGCTAACCCTGGAAAGGACACTGTTCTAGCCCAGCTTCGAGAGCATATGCAACTAGTATGTCCAACCCGTAACATCATTTAGAGAAAGAAAGGAAAGAGCAGAGCATCTGATACGAACGAGCATGTCATGTTCTTTGACATACTCAAGCTGCTAGATGGACTCTGTCCCTGTTCTTCCAAAACTCAAAATTCAGCACATTATTACACATGAGCTTTTATCTAAGTGTTTCCCAATCTAATATTAGGTCAGCGGATAAATAGGAAATATGGACACCTCACACATTTATCAGTTGTTGCCAATTGTCTTAGGAGGACATCTCGCCATTGGAAGGACATCCACAACACGGTCCGGTTTGGCCTTTGCAATGTCTGACGTATATAAATCAGCCGTTCAGTACCTTTCACAAGCTTGCATTACTTAGCTCTCTCCCAAATGGCATAGGAAAAATACATAATAGCACCAACTTAAACTAAGGAGTACTCCCTCAAAATCTTGCTTTGCCATTCATCTCGTCCGGTGCATTATTGGCTTCTTCCTCGGAGGCAAATTTCACAAAGCCGAATCCTTTTTTTGGCCTGTTGATCACCTCATCAGACAGTCGTTGCTGCACTCAAACAAGTCCTAACTTAGGTAATATAACAACTGGCAAAAAGGTATTAACGAAATGGTGTTCTCAAGTGACAAGGATAGACGTCTTATTACTTGGCCGTGCCGCAAGAATGCTTCCGCTAGGCTGTCTCCCGATGCAAATTGTGACAGACCTGCAAAAGGATTGAGAAGTCAGACAAGGTTATAAAAACAGCTCTGGACCCAACTCCTAGAGAGCATATCGCAACAGTTTCTAAGGGTGTGTTTAGTTGCTCGTATGGTGTCTGAATCGTATGAATAGATGCAATTGTATCTGTTAAACATATGTTTGATTTCCTGTTTATCTAAACTAAGTGGATGCAATTATACCTACTCATGCATGATAGAGGAAACACAGAAATTGGGCTTCTCTCTAATGCAGGTCCGTGAGATACATAAACAAGCAACCAAACAACTCAACTTGCATCCACTTATGCAGACCAAGGCTAGTCTGGAGAGATTATACGGAACAGACTAGGATGGTGCATACAACCAAACACATCCTAACTGGTCCCGGCGGTTCTCTGAGGTGTAGGGGTTTTGTTTTTAGTTTTTACCCCATTAATAAATTCAGCTTAAGATGGGACTCACACAATTCTCAGTCAACCCTATATTTCAAGTAGTGTTATGAAATAACGCGCTACTTATAATAACAACACGAAAAGAAACAGAAATTAGTGTAATAAGTGGACTTAATAACTCGCCGTAATTCATTGTAAAGCACTTAACATTACCAAGATTCTAACCCTTGCTGGAAAATCTAGGAACAGTGGTTTTCCCTTCCTTAAAGACAACCACGGCAATGTATACCAACACAACTGGTTGGCTTCGATCCTGCCAATTAAGTTTACCTTCAATGTCGCTACTCATATTCACGTTTACAATATTAAAAGGAGTGGGTTGAGTATTCCAATTTTTTTTTGTTTTTACGACCTAGGCATAAAATCACTAGGTCGTGAGCATCCTAAATATTGCTAAACACTAAGTTTCGCTAAAAGATAGGCTCTATATCAAATAACTAGATGTGTAAGCGTGGCGCACCGGAGTCATGTGCCCACGCATAACCGTGCCGCCTGCGTTAACACATGAGGCTCCAGCGATTGCACTACCCTCTACCGCGCACGACGTGAAGCGCATTGCGCGAGGCCGTGCGGCGAGCGTGAGCAACCAACGACACCGTCGGCGGCGGGAGGGTCGGGCTAACGTGGATACGCACAGAGGCCGAGAATCTACTGGTCTTAAAAATAAGCAATATTTTAAAAAGACCATATGGCCCTCAAAAATTGCTATTTGATCTATCAACTTTTAAATCATTGGAGATGTAGCATAACACAAATGAAGAATGCATTTATGTGCTATCGAACAATGCATTGAGGCAAATAAATGTTAAGCATCGCACCGCAGCATATTAAGCAAACACTTCCAGGTTGCAAGTTTGCAAATCTTAAAAATTACCAGCGGTGGCATCGCCTATGTACCATTTTTAACCAAGCATTTAGCTCCTGTGGATGGGATGGGACTTGGCAATTTCTCCGATTTGACGTGCAGCCGCCAACTTAGAAGTTTCTTGATGATGTCTCTGAAGAGTATAACATGGCCAACCAAGTGTACTGACCAACAATACTACCCGTAGTCTCAAAGATAAGTTTCATTTGTATGTTTTATTTTATTCCAACTCGGTTTTTGACTAACATAGTGTTCATATAGGTTTAACATAGTATATGTGTCACAATGGAAGACTGCCGAAGCTATGCTAAGTGGGAACATTCATTTTAGGTGAGAAATATTGAGATATTACTACTAAATGCCTATTTCAAAACTTTAGATTGTCTAAAATATAGCAAAGGTCATGCCGAAATTTTTCAAATTTTTTTATATTTTTTCATAGTTGTGCAATTGTTGCAAAATATGTACTTTACAACTTGCGTTGCCTTCAAATATAGGAAAGGTCATGCCGGAATTTTATCATATTTTTCCATAGCCTTTTATGCATTTCTAACATTTTCCTGATTTTTAAAAGCTTTTTTTTGGCCTTTTACTAATTTTTCATTTTTTCTGTAATTATTTCCCCATTTCCTCTATTTTCCATTCACTACTGATTTTCCCTCCAAACCGGTCGATAATCGCACGATATCGGTCGATTTTCGACGCTGCCGGAATAGGTTGGAACGCATTTTTTAAACTAATTTGAAATCGCAAATCCTTCGATTTTCCACGATTTTCGAGCGGTCGAAAATCAAACCAGGTCGGATCTCGGTTGTCTAGCTCAAATCGACTTTGCTAACCCTGGAAAGGACACTGTTCTAGCCCAGCTTCGAGAGCATATGCAACTAGTATGTCCAACCCGTAACATCATTTAGAGAAAGAAAGGAAAGAGCAGAGCATCTGATACGAACGAGCATGTCATGTTCTTTGACATACTCAAGCTGCTAGATGGACTCTGTCCCTGTTCTTCCAAAACTCAAAATTCAGCACATTATTACACATGAGCTTTTATCTAAGTGTTTCCCAATCTAATATTAGGTCAGCGGATAAATAGGAAATATGGACACCTCACACATTTATCAGTTGTTGCCAATTGTCTTAGGAGGACATCTCGCCATTGGAAGGACATCCACAACACGGTCCGGTTTGGCCTTTGCAATGTCTGACGTATATAAATCAGCCGTTCAGTACCTTTCACAAGCTTGCATTACTTAGCTCTCTCCCAAATGGCATAGGAAAAATACATAATAGCACCAACTTAAACTAAGGAGTACTCCCTCAAAATCTTGCTTTGCCATTCATCTCGTCCGGTGCATTATTGGCTTCTTCCTCGGAGGCAAATTTCACAAAGCCGAATCCTTTTTTTGGCCTGTTGATCACCTCATCAGACAGTCGTTGCTGCACTCAAACAAGTCCTAACTTAGGTAATATAACAACTGGCAAAAAGGTATTAACGAAATGGTGTTCTCAAGTGACAAGGATAGACGTCTTATTACTTGGCCGTGCCGCAAGAATGCTTCCGCTAGGCTGTCTCCCGATGCAAATTGTGACAGACCTGCAAAAGGATTGAGAAGTCAGACAAGGATATAAAAACAGCTCTGGACCCAACTCCTAGAGAGCATATTGCAACAGTTTCTAAGGGTGTGTTTAGTTGCTCGTATGGTGTCTGAATCGTATGAATAGATACAATTGTATCTGTTAAACATATGTTTGATTTCCTGTTTATCCAAACTAAGTGGATGCAATTACACCTACTCATGCATGATAGAGGAAACATAGAAATTGGGCTTCTCTCTAATGCAGGTCCGTGAGATACATAAACAAGCAACCAAACAACTCAACTTGCATCCACTTATGCAGACCAAGGCTAGTCTGGAGAGATTATACGGAACAGACTAGGATAGTGCATACAACCAAACACATCCTAACTGGTCCCGGCGGTTCTCTGAGGTGTAGGGGTTTTGTTCTTAGTTTTTACCCCATTAATAAATTCAGCTTAAGATGGGACTCACACAATTCTCAGTCAACCCTATATTTCAAGTAGTGTTATGAAATAACGCGCTACTTATAATAACAACACGAAAAGAAACAGAAATTAGTGTAATAAGTGGACTTAATAACTCGCCGTAATTCATTGTAAAGCACTTAACATTACCAAGATTCTAACCCTTGCTGGAAAATCTAGGAACAGTGGTTTTCCCTTCCTTAAAGACAACCACGGCAATGTATACCAACACAACTGGTTGGCTTCGATCCTGCCAATTAAGTTTACCTTCAATGTCGCTACTCATATTCACGTTTACAATATTAAAAGGAGTGGGTTGAGTATTCCAATTTTTTTTTGTTTTTACGACCTAGGCATAAAATCACTAGGTCGTGAGCATCCTAAATATTGCTAAACACTAAGTTTCTGCTAAAAGATAGGCTCTATATCAAATAACTAGATGTGTAAACGTGGCGCACCAGCCGTCATGTGCCCACGCATAACCGTGCCGCCCTGCGTTAACACAGTAGGCTCCACGCGATTGCACTACCCTCTACCCGCGCACGACGTGAACGCATTCGCACGAGGCCGTGCGACGACGTGAGCAACCAACGACACACGTCGGCCGGCGGGAGGGTCGGGGCTAACGTGGATACGCACAGAGGCCGAGAATCTACTGGTCTTAAAAAATAAGCAATATTTTAAAAAGACCGTATGGCCCTCAAAAATTGCTATTTGATCTATCAACTTTTAAATCATTGGAGATGTAGCATAACACAAATGAAGAATGCATTTATGTGCTATCGAACAATGCATTGAGGCAAATAAATGTTAAGCATCGCACCGCAGCATATTAAGCAAACACTTCCAGGTTGCAAGTTTGCAAATCTTAAAAATTACCAGCGGTGGCATCGCCTATGTACCATTTTTAACCAAGCATTTAGCTCCTGTGGATGGGATGGGACTTGGCAATTTCTCCGATTTGACGTGCAGCCGCGAACCACGTCTCTTTGTGTCGAACCAGCTGAGGCGCATTTTAGGAGAGTTTTATTGCGTAGATTTTGGATTCTCTAAAAATTAGTTGGTGTTAGATTTTGATTTTATATATAAATCTGTTTCTAATTTTGGGATAAGCTTTTTGGAGAATTCAGAATCTAAATTCTTAGAGAATCAAAAGCTATCACCTACCTGATTATGAAAGAATCCAGAATTTGCACAATCAGAAACTATTCTAAACTGAACCTAAGTTGTGTTAAAGGAGGCTCATGAGCTGCTCTAGTCTTTTATCGAACTGAGCCGACTTGAATTTTTGACTTGTTAGCTTAACGAGTCAAACCAAGTCAAGCTAATTTTTAAACGAGATTGTACGAGCTAAGCCAAGCCAGCTTGATAGCCAGCCCTAGAGCAGAGACGAGGGCACAATTGCCGGAGGCTGGCAGATGGATGCGCACAACGTACATGTAAGCAGGGTTTCAAATTTTATTTTTGGATCATATATGGAAGGGGATTGAAATCCAAAAATTTAGTGAGATTTCAAAATTTTAGACTAAATATGATCAAAATTCAAAAGGCAAATTTCAAATCCGGAATTTTTGGACTGAGATTTCTAAGGTTTTGACCAAATTGCCGAAATCTCGGCAAATTTGAATCAAACAAAAAATGGTTCAAACCACATTATAAAATTATTTTAAAAAATTTTGGATGGTCCTAACGCATCATCATGTTCCCATAAATTTTTTAAATGATGATCAAGCCTTAGAAATTTTATAAAATTCTGACAATGTTACTGTCCTGATAAAAGCGTGATTGAGTACATGTAATTCTTCTATAGACTAGATCAATGTCCGTGCGTTGCTACGAAAAATAAAATTGGTAATGAAATATAAAGGCCAAACAATGAAAAAAAATTGTGCTACAAGATCAAACATCTATTTCTTCTGATTACAAAAGTTTTTATGGTTTCTTCTCCGGTATGAAGTAAAACCAAATATATTATATGTAGCAATATATATTACCAATCTCAAAAATCAATCAATCATTTTTATCCCTTTTTGCAATTTATATTATCAGCTTGTGTTTCTCTTCCTCTCGGCTCTCGCCATGCCTGCAGCGCACGCTGTGGAATCCGCCTTCCTCACCGCGCACTTCATCGCGCATGCTATGGTCACGTGGTCAGTAGCCTCGAAGAAAGGGGCCACCGTCGGCACCTAGTCTTTGCACCTTCGTGTCTTCTGGATCGCCACCGCCATCGGCACTACGCTCATCTCCGCTTCGGCGGTGGTCCGCTGCGCTGACGGTTCACTGCTCTTCCGGATGACCCTCTCGCTTTTGCCGGCCTACTTGTCTCCATGCCTCTAGCGTACCTAGCCATCACTGGCTTCACCAGCTATGATGCTCGAGCCCATGAAGGTGAACCAGAAAACACCAGCGTCGAGGCGCCCACAACGCTGTGCGTCGCCGCGTCGTTCCTCTATCTCGCGACGTTCAGCTGGATCAACCCGTTTATCTCTAAGGGGTATGCCAATGATTCTCTTACCGCCAACGATGTCCCACCGGTGTCGCCCGGTAACCGCGCTGAAGCGTTATACGCTTTGTTCATGTCCAACTGGCCGGCGCTAGGGTCATGGCACCTGGTGGGCGTCGCTGAAAGGACAAGGATGTCGTCTAGAGGGGGTGAATAGGCGAATTAAAAAAAATTAAAACTAAATCGCAGCGGAATACAGAAACTTCGGAATGTCCGAATAATACTTCGGACTGTCCGAGTGGTTCGGATAGTCCGGGGTTATATCCGGATAGTCCGAGTTATCCGGAGTATCCGGGGTTCTATTCGGATATTCCGAATGTTCCAGAGCACACAGCTCGCAAAAGAGATCTAAGCTATTTGGGGAATATTAAATACACCAAATTAAACTAGTTAGTCTAGAATACTTGAAGCAAATAGAGATCTAGCCGAAAACTCACTAGAAAAGCAGATCGAGTAATTTCAAGATTCAAAATCAAATATTAAAGTAAGAGTAACAAGCAAACTTGGTGACGATGATTTTCACCCGAAGTTCGGATCTTTGAGAGAATCCTACGTCTCCGTTGAGGCGGTTCGGTCACACTTGAGCCGGGGTCTCTTTCAACCCTTTTCCTCCCGGTATTGCACAAATGCACTCGCCGGTGCGGCTCGGTCACACTTGAGCTAGGGTCTCTTTCATCCCTCTTCCTCTCGGTGTTGCACAAATGCACTCGCCGGTCTTCACTCCTTTAATTCCTTCCCTTACGGAGGCGGAATCGGCATTCACAAACTTCTCACGGCCAACTACACAAAACTCTGGTGGCTTGTAGGCGACCTCCTAGCCATCTAGGGGTCCTCAACCTCCAAGAGTAACAAATGCTCACGAAGAACAAACTTGGAGATGAAATCAAATGCTCAACAACTCAAATCACACTCAATCTAACACCTCACTCCTCAAACTCTTCCCTACCCTTCTCACAAAGGGGATCACTTAGATCTAAGGGTAAAGAAGTGTTTTGGGGGCTCAAGAACAAGAGGATAACCCCTCAAACCAGTGGAGTAACGGCCACTTTGAAGATGGGAAGGAGAGGACTTTAAATAGAGGTCCCCAAAAACTAGCCGTTGGGACTGCGCAAAACCCGGATACTCCGGATTGACCTAACCGAGAGGACGAACCCGGATACTCCGGATTGACCTAACCGAGAGAACGAATTCGGATACTCCGGACTCAATCCGGATACTTAGGATTGGACTGAGCAGTCCGACGAAAATAAGTATAACTTTTGACTCCGGACTTCGATTTCAGTGATTTTGGACTCTACAGAAAGCTAAGAATGAGGGCTACACAACTAACAAGATCTCAATATCCAAATCTCAAAGAATAAATACAAATTTCACAAAGAATCCAAGAGAGACCTACAACTCTCACTTTCCGGCACCACCAACACCACTCTCTCTCTAAGTTTCACAAGGATGGATCACTTGAGCACTTGACACATCTAAAAGTCATTCGACATCGCATCCCTCTTAATAGTACGGCAATCCTTAGACTCATTAAATCAAAGATAATACAAGTCTAGAAATAGTCACTTGCTGTCTTCTTTCTTTCTTAATGTCGGTGCATGAAGACCTTCACCATATAATTGATGACATCTTCGCCTTGTCTAACTTGACTCGATTCACCTCATGAGACTCTCGTCCTATCAACCTTGACTTGATCATCCTCTCCGACGATCTCCACGCCAAGTCGATCTTGACTTAGTCCTCAACTCTTGGTGATACCGGCGTCTTGTTGATCTTAGCTTAATGATCATCCTTCAGGATACCTTGGTCGTCATACATACACGGGACCTAATTATTTCCAAACCACTCATGAAAAGCATTAGTCCCAAAAGCTCAATAGATATGAAGAAATTGATATTTGTGAGCAATTGATTACCACAAGTGTTTCATATAAAGAAGCACAACATAAATGGAAACAATTGAAATAAGAAATGTTCTCTACTACATGCATCATGATGAATATGTAATTGATCTATATACACTAGAGAGATAATTGCCGATATGATGAATCAATTAAATCATGGCAAGGATCGCAGTCTTTACTTAAATGAAGCATATGATAGAATACACACAAATTGTACATGTGCAACTAAAATTTGGAATAAGAGTAAATATGTGATCCAACACTAGATTAAACTTCACTAAGAGAATTGCATGAGAAGATATACAACTAAAATATGCATGCACCAAGTCAATCTATAGCAATATGAAGTTTAACTCTAGTTAATACATGCATACTAAAAACAAAGCACACAATGAACTCAAATGAATATATATGCACAAATAAACATAACATGAACCAATGTGCATATATATAATCAACATGCTACTTGGAGTTCACTATGCATTTGCACAAAAGGAATGCAATAACAAATATAGAAGAGATACTAAAATTGTATACCTTATTTTTGCTTAATCATCCCACTTGATTTTCCTCTAAATAGATGAGACTGATACTCAACTAGGCAATAACATGTTAGTCTCATAGCAATATAATCATATTAGAGGTTTGTCATTTGTTAAGCACTAAGTTAAGCATTTACTCAATTATATAGATTGTCATTATATGCGTTTGTCATTAATCACCAAAATAACATAAGTGCCTAGATGCACTTTCAGTCGCGCTCTAGTTGTCCTTCTGGCCGCAGCTACTATTGGCCTCGACGTCGGCTTCCTGCGCCTCACGGCCATGTACGTCGGCCTGTCACTTATTGATCAGTTCATCGAGTTCATTCGCCGCGGCGGCACGACATGGGAAATCTTGAATGAATTTCCTTGATTGATTCTGTGAAAATTGTACAATATATATAGAGTACAAAAGGAATGATTGGCCGGCTATTAATTACCAGCAATAATTAGGGATTTTGCTATAATAATCAGCCATATTTAGAAAGATATGGCTGTAAATCAGGAAAGAATAATTAACTATAATGACCGATCATTATTAAAGATATGACGAGTGGGGAGGGGCTAGGAAGAACGGACCGCTGCCACCAACTGTAAATTTATATTAGTAGATAGAGATTTGATTGAGCAATCAAAAAAGTTTTATAATTTTTTAAAATTTTAGGGAAGTGCTCTGAGGCAATACTTAAACTCTCTAAGAAGTTCGGATCATGATCACACTCGAGCGAATTTATAAAATTCTGACAACGTTACTATCTCATTTATGTTACTTCTATTTTTTATTTTTTAAAGATAACAAATGAAGTTAATTATTTTAAAAAAATTTTGTATGATCCTAGATTGCTAAATATGGTACCATAAGTTTTTCAAAGCATGATCAAGTTTGTATATTTTTATAAAAAATTGGCAATGTTGCTATTATTTTTATAAAACGTCTCAAAAATTTAATTTTTTAAAAAATATTTTCATGGAGATGGCATTATAAGGGGTATTGACCAAAATCTGGTCCAAAAAAGTCGAAATCCGGTCAAAATTATCGAGATTTTGGCATGATTTCGTCAAAATTTCTTAAATTATTGTAGTAATTTTAATTTTTTTTAGATTTTTTATTGGCTAGGATTTAGAATCTCGTCCCCCGCCGAAATTTCTATAATTTCACCAGGATTTTGAACCTTGTGTGTAAGAAAGCAGGCTTGGACACTTGGATGGGTTATTTAGGACGGACTTCTTGTCTTTTTAGATACTAGCATTGGCCATTTATGTACGAACCTAAATTTTTCCTTAGGCCTTTCAAAACAGAAAGCCAATGTTTTTCAATTCCTACAAAAAAAATTAAATAGTTTCCTATGAAATTCCTTCTAGAGAGCGGTGCTTATTCGTTGGACAAAAAACTAAATTCCATAAATTCTAAAGCAGTATTGTTAGTAGCAAGCCGGCTAGTCTAGACTTCGATTGTGTTCTGAGAAGAGATCTTAATAACCATTTTGTGATCGATGTGCTTAACCAAGGATCGAAAACTCATACCCGTGGATTAACTGCAAGAAAATAATTTGCAATAGGACCCTTTATTCTAAAATCCATAGATCTATGCATATTTCCACAGGGCTTAGGCTTGTTTGCATAAACATGTTAATTGCGGCAATGTAGCTCGAGAACAATACTTTTACACAGTTATTATATCTAAGAAAGAAAATAAAAGCCACCGCAATACCAACAAGGCCTTGAGTTGCAAGACGAACCTCCGTTGGACATCGCCATTCATCATGCATGTTTATGTCCCATTTGGAACAGTGTAATTTCCATGAGGCTATTCACAGTGCATTGTATCTTATCATAATATTCAAAGCTGCCATATCATATGATACTATAGAAGATATAACTATCCCAATGCATGGTATCATGGATTGTTTCTTAGTCCCCACAAGATAATTAAATGCTAGATGTGTATGAGAGTATGAATTGTGAGCCACTTAAATGATTCAAGTTTCAATGTCTATGATTTCGTGCCCAAGTGGTATCTTCCTTAAGATACAGCTTTTTTCTCTTCCTTTTAACTCTCTTGCTACATCATAAAAAATACTTATGTGACATGTATTATATGAGTATGTTACCATGCACTGAGAATAGCCTGATGCCAACGGAGTTCTACAATCAAGGCATAGTTCCCTTTATTTTGTAGTGTTTCAAGCATTTGGCATTGTGGCATGCCTCAAAAGGCTTTCACCAATCACAAATTTACCTCATTTCTGGCAAGCGTAGTATGAGTCTACGAGACCCCAGCTCAACAACCAAACAGACGCTAGTCTTGCAGAAGGCGCAAGGCTTCCCACAACGATCACAAGAGACGGCAGTTTCGCTCAACAGATCCAAAGTACCAACACAGATGAAAACACCAAATCACATAGGAAAGTCGTAACTCGCGAGTTCCTTTCATTTATTATAACCCACACGGTAGCAAAGTACTATACCGACACCTCAGCTTTCGACTCACAACGCTCATTATCTCGTATGACTTATGCCTGATGATTTTGTTCCATCACAGCTAGAAAGGTGCACGCATCACTCAGCAGCCTTTCCTTTCCGGCGATTGCTGCCGCCTGCAGAGGCTCCGGTGCCTCCCATGTCCACCAGGTAGTAGATCATTGAGTCCAGGTCCTCGCCAAATATACTGTAGGCTTCCATGACTTGGATGTAGCTGAAGCCCATTGCTAGGAGCAACTGCATGTTGCGGGTCAGCACGGTGTCTGGGAGTACGAAGCACTCCTCGCTTCCTCTATCTGGTGCCGTGGAACGAGACGACCCACTAACTACAGAATAGGAAAGCATCCCAGTTCAAGCAAACCGATCAATGGAACATAGTAAAGCTTCCCAAACACCAAGAGAGGTGGGCTTACTTGCAGCGGAAGAAGAAGGCTCTGCACCTGATGTTGACGACTCTCGGAAGTTAAGCTGTTGCTGCTTCAGATACTCTGCCCGAGAGGCCTCCATCACCATCCGCTCTATTTCCTTCTCTGTCAACTCCAGATCAGAGTAGAGTCGCCCTTCAGCCAAAAGTGCCTAAATTACCGACAACACAAGCGTCAAGCATATGCCATTTGATAAGTTGATTATCAAATAGCTTAAGATAAACCTGTTTAATTTATGCAGATGCTAAGATGGCAAGTACAACAACAAAGCCTTTTAGTCCTAAGCAAGTTGAGGTAGGCTAGAGTTGAAATCCAAAACGATCCGCTAACAAAGAGAGAAAGAGAGAGATGAGGAAGTAGAACAAAGCCTAAAACTATACCAAAACGAGGCATAAAGCCTAATCAAGGTTCAGGCACGTGGATAGCTGCTTTCCACGCACTTCTATCCAAAGTTAACTCTTGCGATACATTCCATCCTTTTAAATCCCTTTTGATTGCCTCCTCCCAAGTCAAGTTTGGCCGGCCCCTACCTCTCTTCACATTATTGTCGCGTCTTATGATGCCGCTATGCACTGGTGTCTCCGGAGGTCTCCGTTGTACATATCCAAACCATCTCAACCGGTGTTGTACAAGCTTTTCTTCAATTGGAGCTACCCCTAGCCGATCACGAATCTCGTCGTTTCGAACTCGGTCCATTCTTGTATAACCATAAATCCAACGCAGCATACGCATCTCTACAACACTTAATTGCTGAACATGCCGCCTTTTAGTAGGCCAACATTCTGCACCATACAACATCGCAGGTCTAATAGCCGTCCTATAGAACTTGCCTTTCAGCTTCTGTGGTACCCTCTTGTTACAGAGAACGCCAGATGTTTGACGCCATTTCATCCATCCCGCTTTAATTCTATGGCTAACATCTTCATCAATATCCCCATCTCTTTGTAGCATTGATCCCAAGTATCGAAAGGTATCCTTCTTGGGTACTACCTGACCTTCCAAACTCACATCTCCCTCCTCATGTCTAGTAGTACCGAAATCACATCTCATTTACTCGGTTTTAGTCCTGCTAAGTCTAAAACCTTTCGACTCTAGGGTCTGCCGCCACAACTCTAGTTTCCTATTTACTCCCGCCCGGCTTTCATCCACTAGAACTACATCGTCAGCAAAAAGCATACACCACGGGATATCTCCTTGAATATCCCTCGTGACCTCATCCATCACCAAGGCGAAGAGGTAAGGGCTCAGAGCTGACCCTTGATGTAGTCCTATTTTAATCGGGAAGTCATCTGTGTCACCATCAGTTGTTCGAACACTAGTCACAACATTGTTGTACATGTCCTTGATGAGGGTAACATACTTTGTTGGGACTTTATGCTTTTCCAAAGCCCACCACATAACATTTCTTGGTATCTTATCATAAGCCTTCTCCAAGTCGATGAAAACCATGTGTATGTCCTTCTTCTGCTCCCTATACCGCTCCATAACTTGTCTTATTAAGAACATTGCTTCAATAGTCGACCTTCCGGGCATGAATCCAAATTGGTTCATGGTGATACACATGAAAAATAATTAACAATACTTACATTCTCAATCTGCTGATCTTGCTGAGCTTTTATTGCAGCCTTCACCTGGTCCCGGTCAACGTTATTTGTCTATACACATAGGAAATGAAAAGTTGATTCAACATAGGCTGTTGGCAAGCCCTTTCATATATAAAATGGCTAACAAGGCAGTGATAACCACCATGAATCATATCTGAAAAATTAAGTTTCAGAGGACTTACCGCTCTAAGGGAGCTAAATCCCAGGCCTGCCCCAACTGTTAGTCGACGAGGATCAACCACTGAATTGTAATGATTACCGTGATGGTAACTTAGCCTAATCGGAGGAACATCTGTGTTATAGCTTCCTTGAAAAATGTTAATGGGCTCTGCAGTAAGAGCAAACCAATATAAGACTTGAGAGTGAGAGAAGATGCCATCACAAAAAGAAACAACCAGGGTTAAAATGCTAGAGCAAAATTTACCTGTACTGTAAGAATATATGTGAATCGGACGATTGTACATCTCAGCGAATGCCTGGATCTCAATATTATTGCCATATACCTTGAAATATCAGGCAACCAATCAACATAAATTCTTTGCAATTAAAGAAGCTAATATGCCAAATTCGTTCCTATTTTTCCATTTTGTATTTGAAAGGTAGCAGCTCACTATATACATTAAACCACTACTTAAAAAACTCATGTACACAACTGAACAGGTCTAAAAGCCAGAAAACATGCATGCTTTGCTGCATCGAAACACATATAATAGGAGATATAAATGCAAAATTGCAGACGTTCATTAAGCTCTGCAATAGCACACAAGATCAAACAGGTGGAAAAATGCTTGCCAAGAGCACAAGAACATGCTAGATAAAGAAATTAAATATGCCAGTCAGTTCACCCAGATGGGTTTCACAAGATTCCTTTTTAGAAAAAACACAAAAGCGCAACATAATATATTATTTTTATCAGCATTGAATGTAGAAGAATGAAAATTGCAAATTTGAAAATTATTTTTTAAAAATTGTAATTCAATTGGAAAGGGCATTCTAATCTTGAAAGTCCATTTTGCGCAAATGAAGGACTACCAAAGAGGTGGGAAGAGTAATGATGTGCTAACTCAGTGTAAGGCTGTAAGCAAAAATACCAGGCATGTATTTACCTTATCTCTTCTTTTCCTTTTACAATATGATGTAAAGCCTTCGGTCATGAACTGAGAGAAATGATCCCGCTCTCTTTCCTGAAAAAAAAAGGGAAATGGCAATGAGCATTTCAACTGCCTTGCTAAAGTGTATTATTAACTACTCCCAGTCCAAAATAGATTACGTTTTCAAATGTTGGCTGCTTAGCTTTAGTTTGCAAATAGGTGTCGTTTTAGGTTTTCCAGGCAACAAGTTTTAACAAATGCCCTATTAATTGCTTATATGTACTGGTGTAGAGAAGGGTATACAACCCATAGGGGTAAACTGTGTCAAAAAATTAAAGTACTAACTCCTTGTTCTATGTGCATTGAGCTAAAACAACAAGTAATTCGAACCGGAGGGAGTAATAACAGTTTTTAATCCATGTATTATATTGTGTTGCAAGCTAAAACAAGTACTTTGAACTGGTGGTAGTAACAACAGTTTAATCCATGTGTGTTGCAAGCTCAAAGAGGTCACACAACTTCCCCATGCTTTCAACTGCTTACACTGCACTATCAAACACCATACTATAGACCCAAAAAGGACATTAGAAAAAACTAACTATGGATGTGGTGGCCACATAGACAGGAGCGTGACTAAAAAATCTGCTGTAAACCACATAGCAAACTGTCAAACAAGAAGAGTAGGCAAATGACAGTGGAAAAAAACTGGGGAAACCTTAATATATAATATTAGATGTATTCTTGTTCAGAAAATTGCCAGTTGAGGGATAAGCCATACATTGATTTAGAACTTTCTAACTTAAATGAAACGATTGGTTCATGATGAATTTGGCAAGGTTTCACATTGTTCTTGCACATAATATCAGTATTCAATAGCATTCTTTCACCAAATGTACCAAAATAGCAGCGCAAATAGCACCAAGTTTTGCTAGGAATGGCCATAACCATTTTTTTTACCAGTCACTGGCCAAGTTGCTGGGTGCTAGCTCTGCATGTTATTACTAAGAACTAACCAACCGGGCAGAAACCGACATCTGCCATCAACTGGAGGCCTAAAACCAGGTGGCACCCAATTTTGTAACCCTGTCTAGATGAGAACTAGGCTATAGGATGTTTCACACTCGTGATGTTAACATGTTACACGATCTAGCACAAATCATTTGCTCTACAGTACTGACATGTTGGTTTGGTGTCGTATCGGTGTCCGACACAGATACAACACCAACACGCCATTCGATACGTATCAATCACATATTGAACAATTAGATAGCTAAAATAAATAATTTTAATGTTCAACACAGCTTCGACATGTATCCGACACATATGGTGATACAGTCCAGCGCACTTTAGCCACCTAAAGGGTAACCTTAGCCACCCGAGAGGAGCAAAATACCAACATCAAGGCTCCATTGTAGAACCATGTTAACATTCTATATAAAGGTGGTCCGTCTAGAGAAAATGTAAAATGGAGATACAAATATTGCAAATATGTTGGTACTACTAGCAACTCTAGAATTAAAGCACACTTGCTGAAAATTAACAGTGGTGATTGAAATATATGTCCTAAGGAGACGGTACCTATTCTTGCTCAGCTTAGAAGTGAAGTTGCAAAACTGAGGTACATATTCCTAGTTTACAATTTATATTATTTCAGTTTGACAAACATGTAAAAAAATGGGAAATAATGCATATGTATATTATTATTATTTAAATATATATCGCCGTGTCAGTATTTTTGAAAAAATGGCAAATCTCGTGCCGGTGTCGTGTCGATGTATCCATGTCCGTGCATCATAGATCATTTGTGTCCAAAATCATCATAAAGATCTGACAAAGCTAAGAACTTAAGGTGTTCATAAAATAGTGAGATATAGAAGGGGACAGAGTAGAAGATGGCAAGGTTTAACATGTTAAAATCACACTAAGCCGGAACTTGTGAATTGAGTTTATGAATTAAAAATGTAAGACATATGCTATTATTCTGCTCATTGATAACAAATAATTGACCTTTAAAACATAGTCTAGAAAATTACTACCAGATGCAAAGACGAAACCTACCATATAATCGACACACATCTGCCTAGCCATGTCATAAGCTTCTGGATCACCATAAACTTGATCAGCAACTGCTCTGAACAGACAATTCCCATCTTCTGCCATCTTCTTGATTTCAAGTCCTTTCACTCGCCTTAGGTCATGTTCGAACATACGCTCCCTTTCCTGAGGCAATATAAATTACATGAGCAATTGCCGAAATACAAAATCATGCCTAGCTGTGTACACGCCAAAAGCGGCCACTGATAATATAAACAAGAAATGTTGACATTTTCTGGACCAATATTAGATAGGCATGCCAACTTTTATATCAGAATAAGTAACTGAAGTAATCATTTGATATTCATAAACCTAATTAAAAACAGTTATTTAAAATCGTATCACTCGAATACAAAGCATCTATTGCATAATCGTCACATACATCATATGATCAATGCTAGCGTAGTTATAAATGTAACATGAAAAATTAAAGCTCCCATATAAAACAGAGCCAGACGAGAGCATACCGAATCATCATAACTAGAGGTATAACAGGGGCCCTGCTCATCTGCACTGTTGTATCCTTCACTATCAGCAAGTGATCTAGGTGAAGAAGGCCGAGAACCTGAAGCAGATGTCCAAGCTGCCACCGGTGGCCAAGCAACTGGCCTTCTTGAAGATCCAATCCGCACACTGTTGGAGCCTCCAGACCCCATTCTCCTCAACCCATTATTACCAGATGGTGGTTTCGGTGGTGGTGCTGGTGGAGGCGGTGGGTGTGATGCTGCACCAGCCATCTGTGATGACCCAGTGCCTGATTGCACTGAATTCCCCTGCTCAAAATTATCAGAAAACTGGAGCCCTGTTAATTCATCCACCACAAAAGCAGGGTCGATCACATTGGAGTCATCCTTGGGAGGTTTCTCCCTCACAGCTCTCTCCTCTGCAGCGCTCGAGCTCTCCGATACGGGATCAACCAGCCTCAAAGCCTTATTGTTATTACTACAGCTATCGCCACCCTCAAGTAGATGCTCAGTTATATCATCCGAAGCTAAGAGTTCCAGTGGCTCCGGCTGGGGCTGCACGGTCAGCTCCTCCTCCCGGGCAACCGATGCTGGCTGGTTCTGCTGCTGCTGCGGTGGCTGTGAGCCCAAGCGGCCAGAGCTGGACGAGGAGCCACCGGCCCCACGCTGCACGAAGATCCTCGTCATCTCCCACTCTCCTCAGCGAAGGCTCCACGTGACCACGTCTCAACAACAGCACCCCTCTCGAATCAGAGGGATATAAGGGCGCCTTTATCGCGCGTACGGACCTTGGGGGCAGTGAACCGGGCGCCTCCGCCGCCGCTGCCAAGGGAGCTGCTCCTCTCGTCGTCGCCGGCGGCCAATCTGAGCATTCCACTGGCAATTCTCATCAGAACCAGGGCGACACCGTTCTCCTCGAAGCCTCAGACCACAAAACCCTAGCTCCCACGAGATCGAGACGCGCAAGCTAGTCCCGGACGGCAGTGGCGGCGAGCCACCCTCCCAAAACCCTAAATCACCCGCCAATCCGATCAATTCCGATGAAACAACACCAATTTCTTAAGACTTCCTTTGGGAGTCGAGCGGATTACCTCGTCGGGGAATCGGGTGGAAGGGTGCGATTAAGCGAGCGACGGAGACGGATTCAGGGTCGAGGTCGGGTGATCCGCGCTAGGGTTTATGGCCAAATCGAATCAAAATTTCCTGGCTTCGACGCGTGATTTTGTCGCTGATGCTTCGGGGATTTTGGGCGCAGAGAGAGAGAGAGAGAGTAGTAGGTGACGGTGGGAAGGAGACGATGGCGAGGAAGAACCGAGAAGCGGTGCGTGGGAACTTTTTATAAGTGGAAGAGGTGGAGGGCCGTCGTATGACACGTGGGACCGCATGGCAGCGTCTGAGAAGGATGGACGGAATTCGTGATGCTGTTGATTTTGTGTTGCTAGGGCCCAATGGCCCGATCTGTGGCTTTGCCTTAGATGGGTCTGCCATTTGTTTCGAGTTTCAGCTACTGATTCCAACTACTGCTTAGCTGTCTGATGTCTAATATCGATTACTCTAAAAGTAGTTATTGGCGCTGGTTCATCCTCTCCTTTATATGCCTCTCCTGATCTATCTTTCTAAAAATCTCTAACAAAAACAGAAAAACAATACACCAACAAACAAAGTTTATCTCTCTAAATATTCTCCAACAAAATCTTTACTACTTTAAAAGAAACTATTGGCGGTGGTTCATCTATCTCTTCTATTCCACCTCTCTAAGAAATCTCTAACAAAAACAGAAAATACAATATACAAGCAAATTTCACCTCCCTAAATATTTTCTAACAGAAAAAAAACAATGTACCAAAAAACAAAATCTTATCTCTCTAAAAATTCTCTAACAAGAAAACATAAAAATAACAAGCATTTTCAGACACATGGTGAAACCAACAACACGGTAGAGTAACACGACCGAGCATGGAGGCAGAGTCAATAGCATGTCCTGGACAGCCGATTCCGACAAAGTAATGATTTTTTTTATCCGTCGCAAAGTACAGAAATTCAACTAATCGCGCAAAGCAATTCTATACGCCCAGAACCCATTTAGAACGCGGAAATTCCAAAGGAAACGAAGATTCCCGCGTATATCACGCAGGAACCAGGATTTTCTCCCGTGCTCTAGACGGGATAAATACGGACAATTCAAACGTAGTGATTTTGGTCGCCTGGCGTACTGGCTCTTGCACCGGTGAAACGTGGCTCGCAAATGACCACACGCACGGGACAATCCTGGCCACAGAACAGGGCTTTGGCACCTTGCGAAGCTTCGCCGGGAGTAGGAAGGTAGAATTTCGCACACGCTTTTCCAGGGAATCTGCACGGGCTCTGCAGCCAGTCTCCACCGATTGAAAAAGGCCGCAAGGAATGACCCCCAACGCAAAGCCATCCCGATTCTTCAAGTTACACGCACTCAGTTCCTGTCCACAGCAAGCCATGGTCCTACACTCCTACTGACCTTTTTCACAGCTGCACTTTCACCAGCTGCCTTGCTAGTTACTACCACAAGTGGCACTGGGTAAGTGCTTGCAGAATGCAGTTATGCATACCGATCAGCAAGCACGTTGGCAAGTATAATCCCTGGGACCAACCAGGATCTGGATGATTATGCAGCCATCCAACAAATAGGAAGGCTGGGCCAACGGTTGATTTCCCAAATATCCACAGGAACAACACCCAGGAGGATGAAGGTATTATTAACCTTTGACAGAGTAAAGACTTAAAAGAGATGCTGCTGCCTAACGTGGCCTCCGCAACTCGCCATGTTACAAAAACGGGGCAATAAGCATATCGTTGTAGGCTAGTAGCACAAAAGACCAATAGAGCTTGGTCGTACACTTAACAGTCACAGCCCACAATGTCATGGCTCCTTGCAACAACAACAACAATAACAATAATAATAATAATAACAACAACAACAACAACTTCCATTTGCAGCTCTATTGGCTTCTTTACAGCAGAACAATAAGTGCACGAATGAATGAATATGTCAAGACCAGACACTTCTGAGGTGTGTGGTTGCGCAAAACTCCATGTAGTATGCCCCCCCAAAAAATGTTCAAATAAGCAAAACGGTCTTGCCTCGCAGGTAATATATGACTGAATGCAAAAAAATGTACGTGCAACCAAGATAATTGAAGTGCAGGCTTTCAACTGCCTGGGCATGGAACAGAACTGGACCAAAATGGCATTTTTCCTATATTTCGGTTCTTATTACCCCACTGTCCATCCACGTTCTGCAAGCACTTCACGTACCAGTGCAGCCACATCAATGGCATCGTTCAGGGGGGCGTAGCTCCAGCTGTCTGACATCTACAATGGAGGAAAGGGTGAAATAACCATACCATGAATTCCTCCTTGAGATTTTTACAACTTCAAAACTGAAGAATGAGGTTGATGACAAGAGCTAAATGGAAAAAAAAAATCATTCCGATTTGACAAGCACATAAAATGCCTGGTATCTTCATTGGTCTGCTTGTAGAAAGATAGTGTGCGGGGGAAAGAAACACTCCCCTTCCTCACAATATGGTAAAATTGGAAGTAAAATACATAACTTGGTGTTGATCTAACTACCAAAGAGATATTAACTGAGCATGGATAGCAAACTTACATCTTCCAATCCAGTGAAAGGGCGGACAGCCCCTCGTTTATGCAGAGTGTTGTGAAAATCTGAGAATTTCCACCTGCAATGCTCAGTTCCAACAACATAAACTGGCTTCCTGTAAGAAATGTAATAGGGAGTTTACCTATGCATCCTCAAACATGAGCAACATATACGAATATAACATAACAGCTCACCCAGTGCTGCACGCCTCACTTAGCATACTTATTGAGTCTGCTGTTATGACGAAAGCATCAGCCCATGCAAGATGCCCCAGGTGTGGGTTAGGTTCTGCAGCAACAAATCCAGTTCAACATAAATTCCGCATATCACATAAAGATCAAAACATCAGACTAATCTCATTTCTGTATCTAGTATCTACCTTCACCATTCCAAATATAAACCTTAGGATTTGTGTTGAACTCTTTCAATATAAGGTCAGACACCTGCCAGAAAATGGTTTTGGAAATTTAAGTTTGAACACCCCATAAAACAAGAAACAAACAATCCACGGTCCTACCTTTTGTTGTGTTCTCCTGGAAAATGAAATTCTGACACTTCCACAGGTCTTCAGAACATTGTGCAGTGAGCTTACGAGCTGCTTGGCAAGGTCTACACCATAATTACAGTTTCCTGAGCATTGAAAATGCTAGGCATTAGGTCTATCTATATAAGTGTGAAGTAGAAGCAGCTCAACGTGTGTGCTCGAGCAATTTTTATTATTTAACCCTTTTTAATTCACTTTTATTAATAACCTCTCGCCCAACTTATTTCCAAATCTGACCATTTTGACTATGCCAACACCCGTGGCCTGGCCAAACAACACTGGGTGTCTGGGTCAGATTTGGAAATAAGTTAGACGATGGGTAATTAATAAAAATAAATTGAAAAAGGGTAAAGAAAACATGTGCTGAAAGTTAAAACAAGTGAAGGCAAATTTGAACAAGACCAGAATCTTAAATGGAGTAGGACGAAGATAAAACATGTGGGATGCAAGAGTTTGCGTGAAAAAAACTTCAGCTCCATAATGCAAACTAAAGGACAAGCATTTTTGAGCTAAACATATTCAACTAAATACTTTGTTCCAAATGACACATATTGGACTTAACATTTTTTACATTTAGTGGCGAAACATATTTAAGTTTGCAACTTTATTTATTGTAGTAGTCCAATAATCCCTTCTTTTAACATGCAGAGTGTGATTATGATTACTGCTGTAAAAAGTGCTTGCTAATGTGGTGTTTGGTTTGAGGAACTGGTCGGTGAATGGACCATCTAATCCTAGCTTTGAACCTAACCCACTTGTTTAGTTTGAGGAATGGAATGTTGGTCCATCATCATCCCATCCTTCATAAGTATAAAGCTAGTACAAAACGAGAGATTGGGTCATCCCACCAAATTTGATGGATCATCCTATGATGGACCAACCCATCCTAGGATTCCTCAAACCAAACACCCCACAAATTGAAAGAGAGATCAAATTTCTCCTTACACTTAACAGACTCGAGCATTAACCATTCAGTTGACATATTCTACCACAAATCCACAATGAAAATAATTTTGTTGTAATATAGAAAGTGCATGAAAAACTCCACTTGTATAGTTTTTCTACATAGCCTATCCCAAGCCAGGAAAAATGAGGAGGGTTGTGTTAGGCTTGACAAGCCAACATAAAATAAAACAGCCTCCCTTTCATGGAATGAAATCCAAAAGATTTTTGTTGGGGCATAACCCTCTTAGTGACGCGCCATATCGGAAAGGCTTGGTTGTTGTACAGAAAGTGCATGAAAAATCGCCTACTGAATATACGAGGTTGTCCTTGCCCAACAGCATGCCATACAAAAAAAGCAAGAAGGGAGAAATCAGCAGATTAAGATATATGTTGTTCTCTTGGCACACGTATAGGGAGTTCTCTATTTTTTCAATTATTTGTAGTGTCTCTGTGGCACTACACACAGTTCTCTTATCCAATCAACAACAAGAACTAGCCTATGTAAAACACATACATTGTGATTTGTGAAGCATAACATCAGATAGACAGGCTGGAAGGGGAGGGATTACTTGTTGGTCCTCCAATGTTCACTACTACTAATGGCTTTGGCAAGGGAGCAAGTTCATCATGCCATTCTGTGGCGGCAATGTGTAGCGCAGCAGAATCTGCTTGGTGAAGTGCACCAACAGTCAGGACCTGGCTTTCCAAATTTCAGAGTTTAGAATCAGGACAGCCGTTATGATGAAAACGTAGGAGATATTTTGCTTGTAAAAAAGCAGCATACCACATTCGGCCCAGGTGGTTCTCGTGGAGTAATCCATCTCCGGAAAAGGCGCGGAACTTCATGTTGTCCCCTTGCAGTTAAAGCATAGTAATCATGACGAGGAGTCACCACCAAATCAAACCTATCAAGGCAAGACCTGGGATGTTGTATCTGAAAAGCAATAAATAGAGTATTTTTAAAATTAATGATGCAGACACATACGCCTTTATATTCCCATCTACTCTATTGTAAAGAATAGACACCAGATAAATCAGATAGCTATTTGCATCTACTAGCGTTCTTCGCTTGTTCTTCCTCATTGCATGCGCATAGAAAGGGGGAATTGGGTGACTTCTTCTAAAAATCGTTCTGCTTTTCCACTAGGAATTGGAAGATCGATATACTTCACTTGGTGTCCATGAAGTTCAACACGTATGATTTTGGCGAATCGAAGAGTTGCAAACCCATTACATCTGGCAGTGGGAGATCAACTAGTGTTCATCAAGAAAGCATGTGAGTATCTTAATCCTACGCCATGAAGATCAGGCAAACCCTCATATCAATTAAGCTCAGAACCATATGACAAGCAGCACAATGATTCATAACCCTAGCTGAGTGATAGCTAACAAATAATCATATAAGTTACTAATATATTGGTTTTAGTATTCTACCTGAACAACAAAGACATTATCTGAAGCTAAACACCTTATCGAACTTGCATATGGTATGGTATCTTGGCCACAAGCAACAACTATTGCCAAGCCTTCCACACCTGCCAGAAAATGGTTTTGGAAATTTAAGTTTGAACACCCCATAAAACAATAAACAAACAATCCATGGTCCTACCTTTTGCCGTGTTCTCCTGGAAAATGAAATTCTGACACTTCCACAGGTCTTTAGAACATTGTGCAGTGAGCTTACGAGCTGCTTGGCAAGGTCTACACCGTAATTACAGTTTCCTGAGCATTGAAAATGCTAGGCATTAGATCTATCTATGTAAGTGTGAAGTAGAAACAGCTCAACATGTGTGCTCGAGCAATTTTTATTATTTAAACCCAACTTATTTCCAAATCTGACCATTTTGACCATGCCAACACCTGTGGCCTGGCCAAACAACACTGGGTGTCTAGGTCAGATTTGGAAATAAGTTAGGTGATGGGTAATTAATAAAAATAATTTGAAAAAGGGTAAAGAAAACATGTGCTGAAAGTTAAAACAAGTGAAGGCAAATTTGAACAAGACCGAATCTTAAATGGAGTAGGACGAAGAAAAAACATGTGGCATGCAAGAGTTTGCGTGAAAAAAACTTCAGCTCCATAATGCAAACTAAAGGACAAGCATTTTTGAGCTAAACATATTCAACTAAATACTTTGTTCCAAATGACACATATTGGACTTAACACTTTTTGCATTTAGTGGCAAAACATATTTAAGTTTGCAACTTTATTTATTGTAGTAGTCCAATAATCCCTTCTTTTAACATGTAGAGTGTGATTATGATTACTGCTGTAAAAAGCGCTTGCTAATGTGGTGTTTGGTTTGAGGAACTGGTCGGTGAATGGACCATCCAATCCTAGCTTTGAACCTAACCCACTTGTTTAGTTTGAGGAATGGAATGTTGGTCCATCATCATCCCATCCTTCATAAGTATAAAGCTAGTATAAAATGAGCGATTGGGTCATCCCACCAAATTTGATGGATCATCCTATGATGGACCAACCCATCCTAGGATTCCTCAAACCAAACACCCCACAAATTGAAAGAGAGATCAAATTTCTCCTTACACTTAACAGACTCAAGCATTAACCATTCAGTTGACATATTCTACCACAAATCCACAATGAAAATAATTTTGTTGTAACATAGAAAGTGCATGAAAAACTCCACTTGTATAGTTTTTCTACATAGCCTGTCCCAAGCCAGGAAAAATGAGGAGGGTTGTGTTAGGCTTAACGAGCCAACATAAAATAAAACAGCCTCCCTTTCATGGAATGAAATCCAAAAGATTTTAGTTGGGGCATAACCCTCTTAGTGACGCGCCATATCGGAAAGGCTTGGTTGTTGTACAGAAAGTGCATGAAAAATCGCCTACTGAATATATGAGGTTGTCCTTGCCCAACAGCATGCCATACAAAAAAAGCAAGAAGGGAGAAATCAGCAGATTAAGATATATGTTGTTCTCTTGGCACACCTATAGGAAGTTCTCTATTTTTTCAATTATTCGTAGTGTCTCTGTGGCACTACACACAGTTCTCTTATCCAATCAACAACAAGAACTAGCCTATGTAAAACACATTCATTGTGATTTGTGAAGCATAACATCAGATAGACAGGCTGGAAGGGGAGGGATTACTTGTTGGTCCTCCAATGTTCACTACTACTAATGGCTTTGGCAAGGGAGCAAGTTCATCATGCCATTCTGTGGCGGCAATGCGTAGCGCAGCAGAATCTGCTTGGTGAAGTGCACCAGCAGTCAGGACCTGGCTTTCCAAATTTCAGATTATAGTATCAGGACAGTCGTTATGACGAAAACGTAGGAGATATTTTGCTTGTAAAAAGGCAGCATACCACATTTGGTCCAGGTGGTTCTCGTGGAGTAATCCATCTCCGGAAAAGGCGCGGAACTTCATGTTGTCCCCTTGCAGTTAAAGCATAGTAATCATGACGAGGAGTCACCACCAAATCAAACCTATCAAGGCGAGACCTGGGATGTTGTATCTGAAAAGCAATAAATAGAGTATTTTTAAAATTAATGATGCAGACACATACACCTTTTATATTCCCGTCTACTCTATTGTAAAGACCAAACACCAGATAAATCAGATAGCTATTTGCATCTACTAGCGTTCTTCACTTGTTCTTCCTCATTGCATGCGCATAGAAAGGGGGAATTGGGTGTCTTCTTCTAAAAATCATTCTGCCTTTTCACTGAGAATCGGAAGATCGATATACTTCACTTGGTGACTGTGAAGTTCAACACATGTGATTTTGGCGAATCAAAGAGTTGCAAACCCATTGCATCTGGCAGTGGGAAATCAACAAGTATTCATCAAAAAAGCATGTGAGTATCTTAATCCTACGCCATGAAGATCGGGCAAACCCCGTATCAATTAAGCTCAGAACCATATGACAAGCAGCACAATGATTCATAACCCTAGCTGAGTGATAGGCTGATAGCTAACAAATAATCATATAAGTTACTAATATATTGGTTTTAGTATTCTACCTGAATGACAAAGACATTATCTGAAGCTAAACACCTTATCGAACTTGCATATGGTATGGTATCTCGGCCACAAGCAACAACTATTGCCAAGCCTTCCCTGAAAGCAACAAAAAATTTCAGAAAGCAAAGCGAGAAAACAAGATCTTAGGCAATGTTTAGGCTAGTTGACATTTTGCATAGCAATAGTCACCAACCAGAATTATGTTTTAAGAAGCTGCCTATTTTGAATCTAGGAAAAATACCCTTTCTTTCCAATGTTCTTCCTAGAAGTATGTCATCAAGAATTCAAAGATATCACATGTCTAACATAGTAACATATGTGACAGTGATATTAAAACATCTTCAATAGCCAACATATATTCAGAGTGAAAATGTTTGATTCTACTATTTCTTCCTGAGATGCCAACAAAAGCTCAGTCATATACCAGCTAATGAGGTGATTATAAGGAATTCACATAAGTTCTAAGTAGCCAATAATAAAGCCAGAAAAACAACCATGCCATGAAAAAACAATCATCGTTTCAAAAGTTCAACATTTGCTTGGCAATGGAAGGATGGGTTTGAGATTTATTGACTCATGTATTGTAACAAGGGATTGGGGCAAAATATTCAGAAGCAACATAGATTTCATGCTTAATATGAAATAGTGCACAAACAGCTAAGCAACACTATAGGCAATGTGGACCTTACTTCTCGAAGGTATCACGGACCATGGTCACAATCTTTTTGGTATCTGCTTCCAGTACAGAAGACAATCCAAATGATTGACCATTACGGACAGGATATTGTGCCAACCATTTTCCTTGAAATACTGTTGTAAACCTCGTATTAGAAAATATATGCCTGAGCACTTCATCCACCAGCTTATGCAATGAGATCGGGAGAAAGTGCAGCCACTTGTTGATTCCTCCTGTTGGCCTGGTAACGCACTGAATACAAACAAAATTCACTAAAATTTTCATTAATAAACATTAACGCAATATTTTATAAGAACGTAAAAAAGCTTTTGGAAGAGTTCAGTGGCATAGTTATCTGATTTTCTACATAACAAAAGCTACCTACATTTGAAAATTTATTCAATGGGGTCATGAAGAAATAGGACCTCTGCCCCAAGAAAAATACTGAGGAAGTTAAAAAAAATCTAATACAATAATTTCACTAAGAACTTCCCTTCTGTTATGTTCCATCTTGTTGTTGACTTCCTTAGTTAATTTGAAACAAAGCAAATACAGACAAGCACATGCCTGCATACACAAGTAACAACAAACTCGCAAGAAATGACAATCTAATTACTGTATTTCAGGGTAGAGCCATTCCCAGATTCCATCAATACATTACAACCCAAAATTCAACCCGTGTCCATGGACACCACATGATAGGAAAAGTGCTAGACACCACATGATAGGAAAAGTGCTAAGACACTACTTGTTGCAACCCCCATGAATGCACACAGCAAAGGACAGGCAAACAACTAACTGGTACCACATCCAGCAATCATCAACTGAGAATTAAGTTGAGCCATTTCAGAATCAACTTGACACTGGTGTTTACATTGGACACATCCCCTCGTTCACAGCAACATAGCAAAGCACGTGGCAAGAGAAAACGCCCACTTTAGCAGATTACTGAGATTCAGAGAGGTCACTCGATACAGAATAAATGGATGGAACTGACTTCCATTCTCTGCCAATATCAAACGTGCAACGCGGACATGAGTACATGGCCATCAAGCAAAGACTGTAGTAACTAGTAATAATTAACAAACATTCCTAAATCCTAGAAGCACGGCCCTTGCTTTACTTACTGAGAAAAGGCCTACATATTCTCCGTAAACCATGATTACACCCAACAACTGACGCCTTTAATGGACTAAGACGTCAAAATATACGATGCATAATGCTCTCATTCAGCAATTCTCTGTCAGGGTTTTAACATGATGACTGGTTGGTGGTTTAGTCCATGAAACGTGGTATCTAAACAACAGCTACACCAAAGTAGTCCAATGCCGCATCAGAAATATAAAACACCATTATCAATACTCGCTATATCGCATACGCAGTGCCACCCTGAGAAATTTAACCACTAGATCATATACACAACACCACCCTGAGCTGATGGCCTCAGTAACCCAGGCACGAACAACATAAGCAAACAATTAAGCCCAGACCTCGGCCTCCCATGACCATTGACCCTATCACATTAACGCCACAGGCTGGCCGCAGATGAGGGGGCGGCCGGGCTTACGTAGAGCTTGAGGCGGTCGGCGAGGCCGAGGGCGCGGACGAGGCCGAGGCACTGGCTCTCGGCGCCGGCGCAGCCGTTGCCGATGACGATGGCGCGGCGCACCGCGCCGGCGCCTCCCGCGAAGATCTCCGGAGCCCCCGTCGCGCCGCCTGGCGGCTCCGTCAGTCGTATCGGCCGAACTGACACGGCTGGCCGGCTTTGAAATCCGAGCGGGAGGAGCTGGGCGTGGGGCTTGTGGCTTGGGAGGCAGGAGGGGTATGAATCAGTGAGGAGGAGTGGCCCGAGCGGCCATGCGATTTGGTCTGAGTGTGAGCTTTCGCAATAAAAATTTCACCCTTTTTTTTCATCTGCCCGGCGGGAGGGCGGAGCGGAGGTGACGGTGAGTCGGGAGGAGGCGCCGCCGCCTAGGCGGAGTGGATTGTTTGGTGGGCCCGTATTGGTGGGCCGAGTTTTGTATAGGACTGCTTGAGCAGGCCGGGCTTTTAACATTTAATGCACTCCAGAAACTTCAGGCTGTCAATCTAGCACGGTCAAGCTGGAGCATACCCAACCGAGATACAAGCCAGTCTTTGCTACAACTGCAAATTCAGCGGTTATAGTAATGACTGTTGGATAAAAAGCAGTGGTTTAAAATTTCTATGGTACTGTTGGATAACTATAGTAGCAAATATGATCCCTATATCATGTACTTAGTAATACTGTAGCTAACAATTGTAGCATGATCCGAACTATTGTTTGTTTCGGTTGAACAGTGCTATCGGCCAGTAAGTGCTCGTTATTATTGCTGAAAGTGCATCTAGACCCTTAAGGATTTTGATGATTAATGACAACAGGATTAAGTGACTAACGAGATTTGTAAGCGTTGTTAACAGATTATCGTATCCGGTGATAAAGTCACGAAGCAAAAGGTCACCCTCAAAACAAAGGAGAAAAAGGTATTGTTTGGACTCAATTATGTGTATCTAGTTTATTTTTTATTGAGTTTAAGGATTGTCGTACTATAAAGAGGGATATGACGAGAAATAGCCTTAGAATGATTTTATGTGCTCAATGATGGATCTTAGTCGTAAAAAGGGTCAAAATGTCAAGTCTTAGGAGCATTTTGCTCAAATTCTTTCGGAGTATCTGTGAGATCATGTGATGAAAAATTGGTTGAATGGTGAAATTGGCATTGTAAAAGTGATTTTGGTTATGACATGTGTGGTGCTTGTGCATGTGCTATGGTGATATGATAATTATCTTTGGTGATAGCATAATGGTTTTTGATGCAATGCACTCGTGTGAGTGGTTGCATGGATTAACCTTGAGCCAAGTCGTGGACTTGTGCTCGGACCGATTGTTTGTTTATTCGTAAGCGAGTGTTGCTCGAGGCTAACGTGGTCGATGTGGGACCGAACTAGGTTCATGAAGGCGAGATTGGGACTAGGTTCGAGGAGAATCGAGGTCTGGTGGTCGAGGATGTCATGCGGGACGTTCGCCAGAAACGGTGCACACGGTTATCGGTTAGTCGCGAGTGCGGAGTGGAGCGTCTGGCGTGCATGTGAATTTTGGGTTGTATGCATATATTGGGCCATGTGTTATTGGGCCAAGTGGATATGCATACATGTGTTAGGGTTTTGAGTTGTATAAAAACCCTGGAAACCTAATCAATGAAATCATTGCTTTTTGCGGCGGCTGGAGGTGGCGGCCGTTTTTCCTTGCGAGCGTTATCTGGCGGCTGGTATTCCGAGTGTCTTGTTCCCGGCGGCTGGTCGCGGACCGCATTTGTTGCTTGGGTGCGTGAGACATTTTCGGCCGGCAGCGCCCGTGCATGCAAGAAACAAAAGGCGCTCCTGCATGCATGCATGATACAGCGACTAGATAGTGTTTGCTTCGGCTGCTGATCACAAAAAGGCTTGGCTGCATGCATGACTAGATAATTACCAAGTGCAGTGGCCGCACATGCATGCCAGTTGGTTCTTTGTTTGCAGATTGGTCCGTCGCGACTTTGTTTCTCAATTTCCGTAATCACCTGATCCAGTCATCTTGCGAAGGTAATATCTTTTGATCTGTAGATTCGATCGGATTGATTCTTGTTGCGTTAGTTTCGGATTTCAATCTAGTTTATACAGTTAAAATTGCACGTCAATCCGACGGTTGGATCTTTGGTAATTATTATTTTGGTGAACATGTGTTAATCTGTTTTTATTTGGTCTGGCGTCTGATTCAGCAAAATTGCGAAGAAAATAACTTTAGATCCGTAAATCCGATCGAGCTGAATTTTATTGGGTTAGCTTGCAAATTGCGTCTAGTTTATACAGTTAAAATTTCACATCAATCTAACGGTGGGATCATCAGGAATTACTATTTTAGTAGACGTGTATTTCTTTGTTTTTGTCGAATCCGAACCGGGCAATTTGAGTCGGAATTAGGGTGAATTTTAGTAGATCAAAATTTTGATTTTAGCTTCAGCAATCATTCACCCCCTCTGATTGCTAGTTTAATATATATCGATCCTACAAGTGGTATCGAGCAAGGTTTTTCTAATTAATCTTAACCGTGATTAGAAACCGTAGCGATGGATAGATATTGACAAAACCTTGTGTTTTCGATGGTGTTGATTTTCAGTTTTGGAAAGCGAAGATGGAGGCGTACATCCAAGCTCGGGCTTTGCAATTTGGGAGAAGGTATACAAGCCATATCAAGTACCGAGATTGATGAAGTCAATGAAACCAATCGGGCACATGTTGAAGCAAAAGCAGATGAGCCACGAAATTTGATCATCCAAGGATTGGGAAGAAGCGACTTGACCGCGTGATCCATCTCAAGTCTGCATATGAGGTATGGAAATCTTTTGTGATTATCATGAGGGTTCTAACATCAAAGAGGTTAAATCGGGATATATATAAAAAGAATACATGATTTGAGATGAAGCCGTGAGTCACTAGATGATTTCTTTGCACGCTTTAATAAAATTCTTAGCAATTTGCGTCTTGTTGGAGTTAGCTTTGATGATGCTAATGCTAGACAATTGCTTGGTGCATTAGATATGTCAATTTGGGAGATGAAAGTTACATCCATTAGAGAATCAACTGTCAAGCTAACTCCAGTTCAGAATGTCCGAGTAGATCCACTCTGCTAGTTCTAGAAAATATCCATTCGGGTTGTCCGAAGTTCACTTCGGAGTATCCGAGTGGACCCCCTCTGTTAGTCAAGTAAATTTGCTTTCGGACTGTCCGAATATATGTTCGAAGTATCCGAACACTTCGGAGTATCCGAACGGGGGTGCTTTGTCTCTTTGAATGTGACCTGTTCGGACTATCCAAACTGTCTCGGGCTGAGCTCAAAACGGCTAGTTTTAGAGAGGCTATAAATGCCCCTCCTCTCACACCTAACAACTAGAGCATTCATTTCAAACATTTATTGTGCTTCCTCACTCTCTAAAGCTAAATCCTTCACTCTCTTTAGATCTCTTGATTCTTGAATCTTTGGAGGGAGAGTGAGAAGAAAGATTGAGAGTCTAGTTCCATTTTGAGCACCGATTTCAGTCTCTCGCGGATTTCTCGTCAATCTTTTGCTCTTGGAGGTTGAGAACTCCTAGACGGCTAGGAGTTGCTGGTGAACTCCCAAACTTGGTGTGGTCAGCCGCCGGAAGTTTGTGAAGGTTGAATTCACCTCCGCAAGGGAAGGATTCAAAGAGGAAATAGGTGAGTGCTTGGTGCAATACCTAGAGGATTAGGATTGAAAGAGACCCCGGTTTGGTACCGCCTCAACGGAGACGTAGGATCCCCTCAAGGATCCGAATTTCGGATAAAATCTTTAAGTGTTTTGTTTTCGATTCTTGAATCCCTCATTTTCCCCTTTTTGTGATTGGTTCAAATCTTGGGGATTTCAAGTGGTGTTTTGCCCGTTTGTGAAAGGTATTGGTGGGATTTCAGCTACTGCAAGTCTTCTAAGCTAACTTACTTCATTTGGTCCTAGTATTATCTTCTAGATAATCTAGATCTACTTTCTAGGGTTTTTGTGTTCTGAAGCATTCGGACTATCCAAAGTTCCATTCGAACTATCCGAAACACTCGGACAGTCCAAAGGTTAATTCGGATATTTCGAAGATTTAATTTCCGTTGCAATTTAAATTTAAATTTTATAACGCCTATTCACCCCCCTCTAGGCGACATCTCGATCATTTCAATTGCACACTAGCCTATCCCACTGGTGGGTTCACAAAAGTGGTTTGGCAAAAACCGCGGTTTCAGCAATCTCGCTCCTGATCTGAAAAGAAAAACTGTTTGGTTTACCGGTTAAGTTCAAATTCAAATTCAAAAAATACGGAAAATTTAGAAAAAATTATCCAAATATTCCTTAAAATTAGTATTAATTGCTTTATGACCTCTAGTGTAAATACTTTTTTGAAAAAAAATGAAGTTTGAAGACGTTTTTGAGCCATTGAAAATGTAGAAATGAGAAAATCCAAAAAAAAATAGAAGTGTTCTTAGTAGTAATATATGTTCAAGTATGTTAAGTAGCAATATTTACTTCAATATATTTTAGTAACAATATTTTTTCAGTTATATTTAGTAGCAATATTTATTTAAGTGTGCCAAGTAGCAATATTTACTTAAACATATTTTAGTAATAATATTTGTTCAGTTATATTTAGTAGCAATATTTGTTCAAGTATGTCAAGTAGCAATATTTGTTGAAGTATATCAATTAGCAATATTTGTTCAACTATGTCAAGTAGCAATATTTGTTGAAGTATATTTAGTAGCAATATTTGTTCAATTATATTTAGTAGCAATATTTGTTCAAGTATGTCAAGTAGCAATGGATGACACTTGAAAATAGTACTATTTGTTCAAGTATAGATATTTGTATGCATAGAAATTATCCTGTTATGGTATATTTTAATATGTTAATGTTATCCAATGTTGAAAAGCTTACTTCTCGTAGTATGCATACATGAACTACCAAAACTTTACTATAGAAGTTGTATTTTGTACCACTAGTTATATTTTTGTACTTATTTTGTTATACAACGTGCAATTTGACACAAGTAATTTCTTGCAAATTATTTACACAAGCAATTTCTGTAAGTTATTCAAATGTAAATGGTGTTGATATGTGAATAGTATTGATGTGTGAATGGTATTGGTATGTAACGAGGATTAAAAGCATGTCTTTTATTTAGGCCTTTAAAATAATAATTTGTGACTATACGCTAGTAATAGGCCCGCATAGTATAAAGCCCATAGTACATTAAATATAGTCCATCTATATTCGAACGGTTAGATTTTCAACCAGTTCAGTTAAAATTGTTCAAAATTTAGCTTCACTCTGGTCGTCGTCTACCAGTGAAATAGCCACAACAACCAGTAAAATGGTCGGGGACAAGAGATTATCCTCGCATATGTCTCCGTGCGAATAGTTGTCTAACAGGTATACATAGCCACCTGAAAGTTATTACAGGAAAAGGCATCCTTCGATGAGAAGACACTGTTTGACGGGAAGACGTCTCCCAGTTACACAACAAGAACAACTGCCGCCTCTTCATCAAGGATAAATAAGGGGACGATCTATGTTGTAGAGGGCATCGTGATTGTAATCGCAATCCCAATCTTGCAATTAGCATTTGTAGCAATCAAATCTGTAATTCATGTACTCTGTCAAAACCGCTTGGCTAATAAAGAAGTATTCCCCATTATTTCCATTTTGATCTCTAGGAGCCCACAATTTATATTTTCGTAAGTTCGATTATGGGACTTAAGGTCTTGAATATCGATAGTACGTCATTATGTGAATGCTTATTTTTGCACTTGTTGGATTGATATGCAAGTAGTATTAAAATAAAAGATTAATTATTGATATATTATTGCTAAATGTCTACTTTACAACTTGTAATTATCTAAAATATAGCAAATGTCATGTCAAAATTTTTCCATATTTAGGAAAGATCATGCTGGATTTTTTTGCGTTTCTCCATATTTTTTTTATATTTCTTACATTTTTCTATTTTTGACCTTTAATGGATTTTTACAAAATTTACAACATTTTTGCAATTTTCCCCAATTTTTTTACATTTTCCCCATTTTTTATATGTCTTTGGTTTTTGAGCATTTTCGATTGGTTTTCATTCATTTATCGCAAAAATCGCTCGCCAGTTTGACCAGATGTTAAATTCATTTGACTTTGCAAACCGTTTAGTTTTTAACGGTTTTGAGCAGTTTTTGCTACCGTTGGGGGGGGGGGTCGAAATTCGAGCTTGATAAGGCTTTGTTAATCCTACCACGAAGCATGTAGCCATTTGGTACGAGTATGTGTGATGGCATCTCCCAAGTGATAAGTTGCCATGCCATTTACCTATCCTCTGAGAGGAAGTATATATATATGATAAAAGTAAACATGTGATGAAATCATGAAAGTAGTTAAACAGGAGCGTTAGATCAAACTTAAATGGTTTAGATCTAAGTGAAATCTCACCTCCTCCACTTAAGGTGTGGAATTTTGTAATTTTTCTAGGGATTATGTGTAAAACATGTTTAAACGAAGAGGTTGAATTCCATCTTGATCTTAACCATTTAAGTTCAATCCAACATCTCTTTTTACCTAATTTCATGATTGCACCATATACCTATTTTCTCGATATCCCTATTTACATACTTTTATGATTTTACCATACTCCTATTTTCCGGTATACTTTCCCGTCTTCCCAGGGATCGGAAGTTTGGAGCCAAGTTCTGAACCATACAAAGATCATATACCGACTTACTGGAGCGTACATATACAGCTCATGTTTGTGTTGTTTATTTTCAAGCAGGCACACGCAAACACTGACCATACACGCTGATACAAACACAAGCTTCAAATCACACCGGATGAGAATGCACTTACGTAGCGTGATATCATCGTGCACACCTTATTAAGCAGGGGACAATAAGCCCTGCACTGCATGCGAGCACAACAATACTAGTACTGTTTAGTCATGGGATGCCGCCGCCGCCGATGACTGGGAGGAAAGGGAAGAGGAGGCTGAGAGGCAGCCCCAGGTTGTAGTCCAGAGGCGAGTCGATCCCCGGAAGCCTTGCCATTGCCAGAGTCGCCTCGTCGGCGGCGGCCGTCGTCGTCATCGCAAAGGCGGCGTCGGTTGTAGAAGCGGAAGCGCACCGTGTGAAGACGGCCAGCCGAGAGGCCAGGGCGTAGGAGCCGGGCCGCCGGCTACGCCTCGCGACAACGACGTGCGAGGCGGCGAGCCTCGCCGGCGCGCAGAGCTGCTCCGGGCCGCCGAGGATTCTCGCGGCGCACCGGGAGCAGGAAGCGGAGCCCGGCGCCGGCGTCGGCACGGCGACCTCGAACCGGCCCCGGCCGTCCGTCTCCGCGGCGCGCAGGCCCGTGCTGTTGGCGCACTTCACCGCCACCACAACACCTAGCACGATCGCGCATGCATGCCTCGTCAGAAGCAGGTTCTTGCAAAGGCGTAAGTACGTAGATGAACGCCTGCGCCGCACACGCACGCACGCACGTAACGTACCTGAGATGTTACGCTGCGGAGTGCAGTCGAGGCAGGCCACCGTGCCGCGGAGCGTCTGGGACGACGTCGCCGCGGCGATCTGCCGGACGGCCAGGCAGATGACGAGGGCTCCGGCGAAGGAGAGGCGAAAAGCAGCAGCCATGATCATCATGGTACACGCAAATGCACAAGCCCGGAAGCTGTGTAGACTTTAGCCCGGTGCAGCAGCTAGCGCAGGCAGATGCAACACCAGGTGCTGCGTTACATGCACACACACCACCTAGTCACCTACATTTTATACGAGGTTGTGATGCAGGCTTGTACTTGGAGGAGGGTACCTACGACGAAGACCACTCAGTGAATGCTGGCAAGGTTAGATTGGTGGGTAGGATCGGCTTTATTGTGCTTGGGCGAGATGGGGGAAGGAGGCGATGCGGTGTTAAGCGGCCATTGGCTCGCTCCGTCGAGTTTGGCAAAGTCCCAGGTGAGCAGCAGGCAGCTAACAGCAGCAGCCGCTGCTATCATTTACAGGCCCATCTAAATTTTCAGCCACTTTACCGGCACCTCTCCACCACTCTCAACTCGTCAAAAAGTGAAGGACAAAACGAAGTTTACAAGGAGACATGATAAATGGGCAAGTTGGCGGCAGACGCCTTCTGCGGTGGGAGGCTATGTTTTGCAATTCTAGTCAAGAATAAGCTATATTTGAAAAAAAAAATGCAATGGGGCTAGAAAAGTGATCACTTCTATCTTCGAAAGAAGCTTAGCAACAAACAGAGGTAGCAGCTGCCATTTCTGCAGGTAGATATTATAAAAATCCTTGTGATGAAAGCAAATGTGTAATGCAGTGCAGTTAGTATAGCAACAGAGGTAGCAGCTGCCATTTCTGCAGGTAGATATTATAAAATCCTTGTGATGAAAGCAAATGTGTAATGCGGTGCAGTTAGTTCTCAATGAATGGAGGAACAAGGCAGTAAATTCATGCTCAGCGCAGCCCCACAGATCGAATGGCACGCAGCAAGGCATTGCAAATTCAATTGGATCAATTAGCATGATCCATTGTATTGATCCCTGAATTGCCATGCTGAATAGGGTCCAGCAATTGACTAAAGCACTGCACCCACATCCGGAATTGACAAGGGAAAAAAGAGGAGCACAAAGGAATAAAGCAAAATCTAAGCAACAAAAGGGCAGCAAAACCAACTTTCCCCAACAGAGCAGCACTAAAAGTGAATGAAGTGATTCACAGTCGAAACCTAACCAAATTGTCTGAGAAAACGATATCTGAATGAGACATAAAACATCAGACCTAGCTCCCATATCCTTTTGTTTTACTTTGGTGTTGAACACCAACAGCAAACACAAGGATTGCTCAACAGAACTCAAAAGGCCATCGGATACACGATAAACATTGCACAACATGCATCAATATAATCATCTTCATATTTGCTCAAATCTCCTGGATCGCAATCAACTTGTTTCAGCTTTACAAAAGCATTGAAGTTCTGAACTCTGCGAAGCATGTATCAGATCAAAGAAAAGAAATTTATGGTTCAGGGCATCCCAAAGTTTCTAAATTTCATAACTCCATATTATTGCAGTGCTGATCTACATCAGCCGTAGGCCTCAGTCTTTTAAGGCATTGAAATAGACTACAGTAGAAGATGCTACAAACGGTAAGCTAAGAAGAAAGTAAGAGTATAACACATGAAGCATTGAAGAAGATTATGCGTTCTCGTAGGTGTGCACCTAACATCTTTCGGCAGTGTGTGTTATACAGCAGAGCAGAAGTGCGTGCACACAAAAAGGAAACAACATCCAATGATTCAAAAATGATGTTAATATTAATCCCTTTTGTTCGATAAGGCAAGGTGGCTGCCATTAGAGCACCCAAATTACTAAAACTAAGTGTACCAATCAGTCATTGTGAACATCAAACTAGTAAATCTTTTAAAAGACGTTACAAATTCAAGTATGGAATGTACTAACACAAGTTTGCATAACAAGACCAAATCCTACAATTGCTTATGCCTGGAGAATTCTAGCAGAAAACACGAACCAAAGCCCTTCCCAAGACATAAACGACAATGCTTTTGAACAACGCATGAACTTGCTGGATGAGTTGATAGTGATACATTGCTTCCAATTCAGATGACATCACAGAAAGCCACATATATATCAGATAACATTTTGAAAGCATAAGCAGTTCTCTATAGTCTATGTTGTGAGATCATATTGCTGGCCCATTGAAGTCTGCAATTCTCTAGAAAGTAGGCATATATGAATAAGCATAATATACCCACCAGGATTAGAGAATGCACATCAGGCAACACAGTAAACTTGCCCCTTTTCATCACAAACTGTAATTTGGTGGTGTTACGAGATGAAGAAACAAAACTGAAAATAAATTCAATAGGAGCAAACAAGCATAGGTCTCGATAATTTTCATGGTAGACCTAACAGAATTGACAAAAATCGCTCTTCCTCCTGAATTACAGAGAACTCCCAAACACAGGACACAAGTTCTTATTACTGTTGAAACTTACAGTAAAATCATACACACACCCCTCCAAGGAAACCAAAATTGATAGCAGTTGCATCAAAAACTCAACTTGTTACCATACCTTCTCGTTTTACCTCTCGATCTACAGCAAGAACCCCCTAGAATTATACCCCTAATGTAACCAATCTACGACTCTGAGCACGCGGAGCTGAACAAAAAGCCAGAGCCACATCACCTCGCCGGATTCAGTCGAGGAAACCGGTTTGCCGGAGAACAGCGTCGCGTACCCGCCGCAGGTCCCGGCCCTTGAGCGTGCGGCCGGCGCCCTCGAGCATGGAGAACGGCGCGGCCGGCCCGGCCCCACCAGCGGACGCGCGCGCGACCATCTCGTGCGGGGGCAGCATGGCGGCGTCCCCGTGCCGGAGGTCTTCGTCGTCGTCGAGCTCGTCCCACCGGCCCATCGCCGGCTTCAGGGGCGACCGGACGGGTACCTTCACTGGAGCCGACTGGTGGTATGGTGCGGCCGGCCAGGCGTTCTTGGGCCTCGGGGTCGTCGGGATGGCCCACGCGGCGGAGGTCGGCGGCTGGGTGGGCGACAGAGAGCTTCCAGACGCCGCCGCGGCGGACGCCGAGGCGGCGGCCGCGATGGTCGCCTTGCGCCGGAGTAGCGTCCCCGCGGTGGCCACGGTCGCGGCAGCCGCTCCCCCTCCCCCGACCGCGCCACCACGGCGGAACAGGAGCCTCTTATCCCCCTCGTGCAGTGCGGCGAGGAGGCCGAGGTGGCCCTGCAGCACCCGGCTCGGGCTCCTGGGCCCGTCGGGCGGCGCGTCCGAGGAGGCGACGGGGGAGGCCGAAAAGAGGAAGTCGTCCTCGTGGAACTCGTCCCCGGCGACGAACGAGGGCTCCGTCGGGGACGACGAGGGCGACGGCGACGAGAACATCCCGATGAACCGACCGCTCGCCGGCGACCGGCGCGGCTGGTACTCATCCATGGGCGCACGCTCCGCCGCTCCTGAAGGGGGTGGCTCAGGGCTCAGGAGGCGGCGCGCTGCGGCTGGCGCATGCGGGGGCGGGCCGGAATCGGGGGCCCTGCGGGCTCGGCTCCCAGCGGCGGGCGACGTGGAGGCGGTGGGGAAGGGGGCAGGAGAGGAGGGGAAGGCGAAGTCTCGTGGCGTTTGGCTTTTATGGGCGCGACCCACCGGGGGACGAGAGGCGGGCCCACCCGCTTCGGTCCCTCGGCTCGGCTCGGCTTGGCACGTAGGGTATGGGGGCGCGGGACTTGACGGGTACGGACGGGGAGATAACGAGGGCGATTTAATTTGTCAGTTGGTGCAGCGTACGATATTGTATTTGGGAAATACGGTTTGATAAATTTTTTCAAAATACAGTACTCTTTTTTTAGAATGCGTATTTTGAATTTACATAAGGATTAAGGTTACATTGAAATTAAGAAAGAATGACTTAGATACCCCCACTTAATTGTCTTGGAAGATGAAAGATATACTTTGTGTTGGTGGTAATAAATAAATGCATATAGATGAGATAAAATAAATAGAGGTATAGAAGAAAATGTCTCATTAAATCTACATGCAAGCCTTATATTTATAAACAAGACTATTCAAAAAATAGGCCTTATAAAAAAAAGGAGGGAGTGGTTGAAATGTGATATCAAACATACTAAATAGAATTTTGGTTCGATATTAATAAATGATATGATATTTTGGTTTGGTATCGATAAATACCACATTTACCAAATTAATGTAAATTATTCTTTTTATTTTTCGCTTTGGATATCGATACGGTTTCTAATGCACATATTTTATCATTACTTTATCTAATTATACATTAGTAAAAATTGTTACACATTTCACTACAAGAAGCAGGGAAAAATTAGTGGGTCAAAACCCACAATTTGAACCAAAACCAATTTAAGTTAAATTCATGGGCAAACCGTCAATTTAGTTCACGAATTTAACTCGACGAAATTAATCAATTAAATTCGTAGGTACCCATTTAATTTAAGTTAAATTAAATGGTACCACAATTTAAGTTAAATTCGAGTTCTTGAAAAGACCCACAATTTAGCTGCTAAATAAATAAATTTGAAAAAACCCACGAATTTAGTTGCTAAATTAAATTTGTAAAAACCCACGAATTTAAGCTGTTAAATTCGTGGGTTTTAAATGGCCCACGAATTTATCAGACATTTATACAAAAAAAATATATGGTTTTGTATCAATATATTATTATGTACAACCGCATTTCAGATGACCAATCATAAACAATTGAACATGACCACATACGACTCATGAACATTTTGCTCAAAATCTGTATCTCTTCACAATTGAAATGAGACTTAGACCATCTCCAACCGTTTCCCACCATTCCCTTCCCACATTAAAAATACTTATTTCATCATCCTCTTCTAACTACCAAATTTTAAAACAAGCAAGGTAGGATTTATTTATTAATACATTTTTATTGAAATTGTAAAAATAAACCTCGGAACAAAGAAGATAAATTCACATTTGCGCGATAATTCATGTAGTATTTTACAAGAATTATTACAATCGAATCGAGCCCAGAGAAAATAAAAGGAAGTTGAACTTTATTTGAGAGTATGTTGAAATATACAAAAGCATGAGAAGGCTTGGATAGAGCATCATCAAATATTGAACCTCGGGGCAATTTACTAATTGTCTAAATCCTTAGCTCCTCCAGATTAGCAATATGCATTGATACTGGCTTCCAAAAGAATAGTCTTAGTCCTCTTTGAAGAGCTCACGGCCAATTATCATTCTTCTTATCTCACTAGTACTAGCTCCAATCTCGAGCAATTTTGCATCTCTCAGAGACGGCCAGTTGGGTACTCATTTATGTATCCATTGCCACCAAGACAATGGATTGCCTGCCACAGATGAAAGGTTTAAGATCGATTGGTGGACCACATAAAAACTTGATACATATGGAAAATTGCTAGTTTAAAAGCATGTATTACAACTAGTAAATTTCATAAGAAGACTCATCCATGTGGATGCACGGGCTACCACTACAGGCAAATGATTAATTAATATAGAGTTATTCTAGAACAGTTCAAGAAAATTACTGGATTGTACTAGTGCTTCTACAAAAGTTACTTTGCAGGGAAGGCAGGCAATTTCAATCCCATCAAGTGTTTCAAGGTACATGAAAGGCAGAAGACACAAAAAACCTAGAACAGCTAAGATAATGTTTCGGCCAAGTATAATATCATCATTGCTCTTCCAGATGATTAAGGCATTTATACATGTTCTTAAAATAACATTTTGTGAGGTACAAAGCAATTCTCAAAAGTTACTTTCACCAAGAACATTTTTGTGAGGTACAAAGCAATTCTCAAATACAAGCTCTTAAGCAACAATCAAAGTTTGAAACAATCAATTTGTACTAGCAAGCTCGGGTATATTTCTGTGCGATATGACAAAACAGTTCATGAGCGTTACACTTGATTGTGAACATCGGGATGGCACATGTACATACCCGCGGTACACCTCTGCATGATTTGTTGCCTAAGCGACAAGTTGCCTAGAGCTAGTATTTTGGTTGCCGCCTAGATCCATCAGATCATGCTTCCTAAGGCATCGGGAAGAAAAAACACGGGAGATTAGGGATCTTTCACATAATTCTAACAGACTCACCTCATTTCCGGTCTTAGCAAGCTTCTTGATCTCTTGCAACTAGCTTCTTCTCCTGGAATGGTACCATTAAAACATTACCACTTCTTCTCATTGCTTTGAAGATTTATCGCCACAGATGACACAACAAAATATTACTTGAAATGTAAAAGATGTAAGAGTTCAACAAAATAAATGCTACATGTGTAGGATCTGGAATTTCTTGCAGGCATTTGTAATCTCGAGGAGCCAAATTCATAGGTTTCAATTGATAAATAAGAGGAAGCACTAAGAGCCTTTCTTTTTAACAAAGAGACCTTAACAATGTAAGAAACACCAAAACAAAATTCATTGTAAATAACAACAAGCTGGAGATGAGAATGCATATCTACATGCATAGATAATAATAATAGTACTAGCGAGAATACTCCTTAAGACTTACGCTTTCAAGAGGTTAATCCAACCATAATAGAAATATAAATCTAGTTCGAGCCTTCTCATACTAGTGGCAAAGCAAGTATAAAACATAGGTAGAATAACGGGCAAATTTTAAAAATAATTCCTGGATTATCACCGTAAACATAGTTACTTTTAAATAAAATTTGCCATGAGGTAATTTTTACCTTGCGAACAAAATAGATATGATCTGAAGAACAACTAGTCCTTTTTAATTCGAGGCATGCATTTTCATAGCCGATCCAACCTACATTTTCATGCAAAATACTTCTTGGTCAAAGACCAATTATCATTAAAGAATCAATACGAAGAGGTTACATTGCAGACTTGCGATATGTACGCAATGGATAACCGAGATCTTATGGTTTAATCTTAAACTAGCTATTGATTGTACACCATTTCATGTAGCTAACTAAACTATTTTTAAACATATATCTTCAGAATTTTAATCACTCACACTTGCATAACATTCCGAGATAAGTATACGCAGATTGAATTTTGTATATAAATTCAGACTAGTACATCCACAAGACGTATACATAGACTATAGAATGTGTGTGTGAGTTCAAGATGTTGTGAGCGCTTGTGCAAACTTGATATACTGAAGTCTGATGAAAAATTTGAAAAGCCTCCAAGCTCTAGTGAATTAATAAAAGGCAATCAAGCCCTAGTAAAGTATTTGCTCTAATTAGTGTAAGCCTGGCAAAAGTGAGTGAAAATGTAGCAGTGTATCTATCTACAAAGTCACATATTGCCATTGGTTGTGAGTATTTCCGAATGCCAATGCAGAGCATCTAAGCACCAAGAATTTGCTCTCTGCTATTTATCATACCAATGCAGGCATCTAAGCACCAAGACATACAATCTAATTTCCAAATTCGACAGCTCAAAAACTCATCAGCATTCATCAAAAGCTACTACAAGATCATGTTAAGATGGCAATTCTCGTAACATTGATCGACTTTCAAGTTATCAATCACAAGGCATTGGTAAATTATCTACTTCACGAGTGAGCAAATGGGAGGAGCTATCCTACTCATTGTCCCACTTTAACACAAAAGGTTTGAGAGAATGTATGAACTTTCTGTTAAAGGAAACCAAAGTTTCATCTTAAGGGATGGTGAATTGATGGACTGGTTTCATGCGATTTGCAAATAAAATAGAAATTAGTCTACACTACCTTCGTGAGTCGAGGATTACAAGAACAACTGGATAGACTAACTAAACCAAAATGCAAAGGAAAATAAACATTAATCTGATTACAACTTATCATTGATTACCACAAAGTGGAAGACCAACTTCGGATAAGCTTGTAAAAGCCAAGCAGAACTAGTACAATCGACGACAAAACGAACATAGCGACATACTAAAGGCCAAACAGAGACCTAAATCGATCAGTTTCACATAACAATGATACAAACATTGATTCCATAAGCAAATTTGATGGATGACAATGAAAACGCAGAAACAAGATCCATTAACAACGGTATGCGACAATGCGTTGCATCGATATACATGCCGTATCACCACCTATATATAGCGGCGCCGGTAGTTAGACTTAATCGGACTTTACACAAGCTTATGGATAGTTCCATGTGCACCCATCAAATAAATTATATCAACTTATCCGGATGTCACAAACTTCACCCAAAAACATAATAAGATTACTGTTCAATAATGCAATCATATCCAATCAACAAGCAAAACCGACATATTCACATAGCACCATCCATCCATTAACACCTGAAAATGCCATGACATTTTCAAAACTAGTAACCACACAATTAATCATGCAAGGAGACTACAGATCTAAACAAACTTATACATCGAAAGCAGACAATCTCATCCAAATTAAAGCATTAGCACACCACATAGCCTAATATAACATTTTGCGGTACTAATCAACGATCAACCATAGAACATCTAATGCGATTGCACCTCTGAATTGCTATATAAAATGAGAGGAGACAGAATCCTCGATTTTACAGAGATCTTAGTAATCGAGCACACGTAGGGATGAAATCCGCATAGCAACACACCTCGTCAGAATCCTTCTCGGCCTTGGGCGCCAGGGCTTGGCCTTCCCTCGCAAAACCACCCGAAACCAAAAGCGTCGAGAAACCGCACGGATCCATCGGCACCAAACATGAGCAAGACCTCACAGAATCGATCGAAGGGGGACAAACCTTGCCGACATGGCGGACGGGTCGGCGTTGAACGGAGGGAGCAGGTCTGAAACCCTAGACAGGCGGGCGAGGTGGCGGCGCAGTAAGCAAGCGAAGCGGGCGGGCGTGGCGGGCGGCGTGGGTGAAAGTGCATCTAGGCCCCTAATTGTGTTTTGGATGATTAATGACAAACGATTAAGGGACTAATGGCTTAAATGAGTATATAGCGGTGTTAGTCCCAAAAGGAACGATCTCGGACGTTGACGACCCTCAAAAGTGAAAAGAAGAAGCGGCATCGACTTAGCGTAGATTTTTCATTTAATTGAGTCGATAGGATTGCCGTACTATCAAGAGGATGGGATGTAGGTGCCTTAGAAATGATCTCGATGCTCGAGATGAACATCTTTTACAAAATGAGTTTGGTAGTCTCCAAGCACGACACTCACCGTTTTCATTTTGTCTTGATAATATCGGAATATCCGATGTGTATATCGGATAGTCCGATAGTATCGGATTCTCGATGTGAGTATAGTTGTCGTCTTTGGATCTCTCGAAACATCGGACCGTCTCGATAGTTTATATCGGAATGTCCGATGTTGTCCGAAATTTTTCTAAGTCCTTGAGTGGAACTCTCAGATTTATCGGATAGTCCGATGTCGGTATCGGATAGTCCGATGTGGACTTAGAAAGATTTTGAAATTTGTTCTCGCTCTGAAACTCTCTCGAATTATCGGAATGTCCGATGTCGATATCGGACAATCCGATATGCACTTAGAAATTTTTCAAAATTGCCGAGTTTGTTGAAAACTCTCTGGAATCATCGGAACATCCGATGTGTGAAAATCGGATAGTCCGATGTGTTCTTTTCTCGGCAGAATTTGAATTTTCGAGCGGAGTTGATCCGAGATTTCTTCGACGGATAATCCGATGTCCGACATCGGATAGTCCGATGTGGGTGCGACAGAGGCATAACGGCTCTATTTTGTGTCTTGGCTATAAATACCCCACCCTCTCCCTCATTTACTGACACCTACCTGTGTGTTGAGCATTAACTCTCTTTTTGCCATTTTCTTGCTCTTTCTTGCTCTCTCTCTTGAGTTCATCTTTGAGAAATTTGTTGAGAGATTGGAGCAAGTGCTCTCTAGTGCTTTGTTGCAAACCGTGAAAGTTCTTTTGAGCACTAGGGTGATTTTTCAAGAGGGGATCTACACTCTATTCATTACTCTTGGAGATTGAGGTCTCCTAGACGGCTAGGAGTCACCGGTGAGCTCCCCGATCTCGTGTGGGAAGCCACGGAGTTTGTGAAGGTTTGATTTCACCTCCGCAGGAAAGGGATCAAGAAGTGAAACCGCGAGTGCTTTGTGCACCACCGGAGGAAAGAGGTCAAGGGAGACCGGGCTTTGTGCCTCCTCAACGAGGCGTGGGATCTCCTCAAAGATCCGAACTTCGGAAAAAATCAACCGTGCATTGGATCTTTGGTTTGGTACTTTCTTGTTACTTAGAGTAAATTTATTGTGAAGATAACGCAATATCACGCTTACTAGTATCTTGCCTAGAACTTACTTGTTGGTAGCATACCCTAGATCTACTTTCATCTGCATGCGATTTGTTTTTCATCGCTCGATCGGATAGTCCGATCGTATATCGGATAGTCCGATCTATATCGGATAGTCCGATATTCAAGTCGGATAGTCCGGTTTTCCACGCGATTTAGGTTTAAAATTTTATAACGCCTATTCACCCCTCTGGCGACTTTATCGATCCTTCACGGAGGCGCGCACGGGCAGTAGGTCGTCGAAGAGCGAAGGCAAGAGGTGAAGGAGCGAGAGAGAGAGAGCGAAGGGCGCGGGCGAGGGCGGTGGCGGTGGGAGGGCGTGGCGCGCAATGAGGCAAGGGTGCATGAGAGGAGCGAAGAGAGAGAATGAGAGAGAGCGCTGCGCTAACTAGCCCTAAGTCCATGCATAAATTGTAAGTGTTTTTTACCACGAATTTAATTAAATTCGTAGGTATTTTTGTTAGCCGACGAATTTAAATATATAAATTCGTGGGTGTTTTTTTGGCCCACGAATTTAATTAAATACGTGGGTTTTTTATAAAACCAACGAATTTAAATATATAAATTCGTGGGTTTTTTTAGCCCACGAATTTTTCACTGTTTCTTGTAGTGATTTGGCTGTTACTTTGACAAATCTAGTGATATTATTTTCATGTGAAATCATACTTTATACACATTTGACCATTATTTTTTGTAATTATACGTGTATTTTTATTTCGATATTCGGTTTATTTCGGTTTACTCACAGTTTTTAAAACTGTATCTCAAAATCAGATTTGTAATATACAGCACCGAAAACTATAAACCGGTCAAACCAAGTTGACTGATTTGGTTTCATTTAACGGCACGGTTATTCAGTTCAGTAAACCCGTGCATAGCCCTATTGGATACTATAAATTTGTTGGATTTGGATCAGATTTGCGTTTGCATGCATGGTGTGGTTCAATTCAAATCCCGCAGGTTAGCGACGGTGGCTGAATCTGGACGGTTTGTTTGAACAAGAGGCTGTGCGAGCTTAGGTGAATTTATAATGGTTTCAGAGGCGAATGAAGCAGGGATGTATTGTAGCCAACTCACTTTTACGTCCTGATTCAATGTAGGGAGGGAAGCTTCCGTCATCGTGAGAAAAAGTAAGTTCGGATAGACGACGGGGAGTGCCGGAGTGGGTAGTGGGTTCATTGTTTGGGAAAGATAAGGACTATCCAGTGAATCGAAGCTAACACTCAGCGTTTATGAGTTGATTACTACGTGATTTCGAGCGGCGGCGAATTCAGGATAAAACTAGAGATGGGCTTCTATATCGAAGTTTTGACTCAACATAAACATATTAATGATGTATCTACTGATCTATTGTCAACTAAATTCTAAATTCATACATATTAAATTAGAGAGACAAAAATAACAATCAGTCAATAGAATAGACTTGGGCAATAGAATACAAAAATCAAACATCAGTTATCACAACAAAAGGCATTTAGGCATGAGGCATTGCATTGGGGCTTAGGGCAATTTTTTCATACCTGGGCTTGGTTCCTATCTGGGCTTTGGAGATGCGCGTTCGGCTGCCAACTGGACAGAGGGAGCCTCGGTTCCTCTCTGAGCTCTGGAGATGCGTGTTTGGCCGTTGGCTAGACGGCACTCCGAGCGGCCGATTCCTTTCCTCTAGTGATGTGCCTTCCGCTCAGCTCCCGACAATGCGTGTTCCGCCCGGCGCTACTCTGGCGATACGCATTCTGCCCCGCGCTCTAAGTAGCCGATAACTCTTCTCGGGCCTCTGCCGCCTATCGGCTACCCGCCTGCCCTAGCTCTGGTGCACACCTGGCACCCTCGACTCCGGGTCTTCGGCACCCATCGGTACCGCACGTGCCACGCCGAGTTCTCGCGAATCAGCCACCCGCTGTGTGGTCACGCCCACCCATGCATCTGTCGCCCACAATCGCCCGTGCGTCGGTCTACCGTCTGCGAGACAACATCGACACTGTTCGTCTCTTGGACTCCTAGTACTGCACTATAGTAAAGGATTCTGAGTACTGTACCAGGTGAAAACCTATGAGAGTAAGAGAGCCCATGACTAATTTTAATGGTCCACTTGTGTGGCAGTATTGTTTTCTACTTTTCTTCTTACTCCCTCCGTCCCAAAATATAAGGCGCGCACGCATTTTAAGATTCAAATTTTGAAATCTTTGACCAATAATTTGTCTAACTATATAAAGATTTTGTGATATAAAAGTGGTACCATTGAATTCGTATTTGAAAGTACTTTGTAATGATAGTGATTTTGTTTGTATGAATGATATTGGATAAGAGAAATCAAGGGTCAAAGTATAGTTTAGGAGACTGTGCCAAGTCAAACCACGCCTTATATTCTGAGACAGAGGGAGTACATCTTATTCCCAGTTGCTAAATCTGTTGATTTGCCGCCATGACGCCATATCTCTGCTTCTTTCTGACGTTAGGGATACTAAAAGGAGGGAGGATTCGATCGATCAGAGGTGGGGCTAGCGCCCCAGCTAGCCCCGACGTTGGATACGCCCTGATTTCGAGTAAGATTTATCCGATGCATGGAAGTTAATGTTGAGAGCGTCACGAGTTATCAAGATCTTGAATCACTGCACAAAGTATTCTTGGTCAGAAATAGTTATTGTTCTGGATGTCAGAACGGCTTCTAAAACACATATTTAACCACTTATTTATATTGTAATATATTTATAAACTTGATAAAATTATAATATATGAAAGTACTTTTTAAAACAAATTTACACATATAGTTTTCATATATCTAATTTAAATATTTGAAAATATATTAATAGTTAAAGTTTTAAAATTTATCTAAAATGATAACTATCATGACCAGAGAGAATACAGAGCGGCGGATGGGTTGTTCTGTGTGCAGGCAGTTTGAGGTGACACGTGACGGATCCGCCCATTGGAAATATTGGTGCAAAATTGGTTGTGTGTGTGACAAGCCTAGATCATGAATCACATCCGCAAGGATTCGTATTATCTGCCATTGCACAGTAATGTTATGGGTGAATAGGGATGTGCCATTATTTCACTTTCAAGTTTATATTAAAGATTAAAAAACGAGACTAAGTGTTAGTGACAAATATATGTCATTTTGAGATATAAGGTTAAAATTTTAACACTTTAGCTATCTATATTTTTAAATATTTATATTAGATACATAAAAATCATATATATATATATATATATATATATATATATATATATATATATATATATATGAGTGTGTGTATATATATGTCTCAAATGTGATTTCATAATATTATAATATTAATGAGTGCTATAATTATTGTAATATATAAATTAGTGATAAAATTGTGTTTTGAAGACCATTTCAATATCCAAAACGACATGTACACCTAACTAAAAAGAGTACAACTTTTAGCTACAGTGCCTAGATACGCTACAAGTACTTGCTAAGTAGCTGCAACCAAACCCAACTGTTATATTTTTTTGAGTAAATTTCATAAAACTATACGTTTTTTTATAAACTATCGGAAAACTATAGATTTTAGTTTTTATTTCATAAAACTGTATATTTTATGAGAATTTGCATTGCAAAACTATATGTTTTAGAATTGATCGTTTCTTGTAACAGACATGATAGTGTGGACTCACATGGCAGTCTCACGCACTTTCATTTCCTGTTTCACTCACGTGTAAGGCTGCCATGTGGCGCTAAACTGTCAGTCCTGTTAAAAGAAATGGTTAATTCTAAATAGGGCTGTAAAAAAAAACTTGAGGCTTGCGAGCTACTCGAACTCGGCTCGCGAGAGGCTCGGTATGAGCTCGGTTCGAGCTCCGATTGAGCCAAACTCGAGCTCAAGCTCACGAGTTTAACCGAGCCGAACTCAAATAGTTCGCGAGCCTATTCGAGCCTGGACCGAGCTTCCTCGAACCGAGCTTTCCCGAACTTCCTCGAGCCGAGCTTACTCGAGTTTGTTACCAAGCCTACCGAACTTACCAGAATAACCGAGTTTATTCGAGCTTATCAAACTTACCGAGCTTAGTCGAGCCGAACTCAAACTGGATCGAAGCTCGAACCCCAACTCGAGCTCGGTTCGAGCCTTACTGAGCTCGGCCTGGAAGGTCAGGCTTGCTCGAGCTCGGCTCGTTTACAGCTTTAAAATATGTAGTTTTGTGATATAATTTCTCCTAAATTTTGTAGTTTTGTGAAATTGAAGTTAAAATTTGTAGTTTTATGATAATTTGTAAAAGTTGTAGTTTTATAAAATTTACTCTGTTTATTTTTCAAATGGATGAGATAAGTAATACTAGAATGTAGAATGGTACATTTGCAATGTTGGTGTCTATAAGCTAGCACCAAAAGCATCTATTTCTATCCATCAATCACTTGGATTTGGTACCAGTTTTCTGAAAGAGATCCCAGATCCATATAACTCAAGTCGATAGATTCGTCACCAGAGTGCCTCATGTTTTCCTTTTGCAAAACCATAGCAGATGCCCATTGAGCAGGGGGAAAGAAAAAAAGAAAGCATCATAGGAGTATTGTTCATCCGCAATCCCATTGTTGCTACTCGAAAAGAAAAGGAGAGTTAACAACGGTGGTGGGGACAGGGTAAGCAATTGGGTGGACGTAACACTAGCGCCGTGGATAAAATACGCAGAATCTAATCCCTTCTCCAAGTCTTATTTGCTTGTCCCCGCACTCCCCCCGCCGAGGCCACGCCAAGCCACGCGCCGCTGTTCGGGGTCCCCCCGCCGGACGGCGACGTGGGCGCGGCGTTCCCTGGGTCGGATCACCTCTCGGCCTCGAGCGCAGGCAGGCCGCGCGCGCCGCGACAAGCCGTCCCTTCCGCCGTCGGGCCAGGCTGCAACGCACGGCGGCGCGCGTACGCACTGCGCACGCACACGTGCGGTGCGCCTGCGACGAGGTTGTTCGGGCGGCCGCGGGCAGACGGGCTGCCTTTTCTGCTACTGACGTTTGCCTGACAACCTCCTCGGCTTGTTGCGTAGCGCGGCGAAAAAACGTAGCTCTGTTAATCTGAAGAAAATGCTCCGCGGCTTACGCAACCGGTTCACACTAGCGTAGCGACGATGCTCCAGGTTGATTCAAATCCAAAGCATTTCTCGGGCAGTCGGGTCGGGCGGGATCTTTAAGATCCAATGAATGTTTTCTTGGTGGAGTAGAGTAGATGATTGTTCATCTGTTGATCTGATGTACTATAGGCTATAGCTAGTTAACTCAGTGCTTCATTTAAGGCGCATGAGTTCTTGAGCAATTCAGTTGAATCTGCACCATTTCGTACAAAAGTTTTAGCTCCCAAATGTACCTTTTTCCCCCAAAAGGGGTCAAATAGGCCGTAAAAGTACAGGGGGGTGCTACTAATACGTGTACATGCTTTCAACGCATGCGCATTTAACCAGAAAAATGAGTTTTCAACTCAAGTATCCAAGCTTCCCACCCACAAAATTGAGCTTTCAACTCTCAAATTAAAACAAAAAAGATCAAATCAAAACCAAATAAGACTGTTAGGGACAGTGGTAGGAGGGTCATGCTTGCGACTGTTAGGATTTGAGCGATGGCGAGAGGACAATGAGCCACTGCGTTGGTGAGTGGGTGAAGCCAAGGAGAAGACGAAGCGTTAGAGGTGGAAGTCGGTGATCGATCTTGCCAGAGAATCCGTGGCGGTAGTAGGCCTATATATTTGCATGTATGTTTTTTCCGGCACCAAAAATCTTATGCGCAATTCAACAAAGCGAGAATCAATTGGATTATTTTGGTCAGGTCCACGTGGGAAGATAGTGCAACGCATGTTACTAGCGTAGCCGTTTCGAAGTAGAGGATATGGTATAAGATCACGATGTATGCTACTAGAATAACCGTTTTGAAGTAGAGGATTTGATATGAGATCACGATGTGCTCATTCTCGTAAACCCTTTTATGGAGCATGGACATTTCATAGTTAACCATTAAATAACTGTGGGATATATTATTGTATGCTTGAAGGCATGACAATTGCGAAAACAGGGTAGTCTTTAAAAAGAGAGGGAAAACCAGGTTACAAGTAATATACAAGCTGGTGCAACGTACGTGATTGGATAACAGCGACATATAATTATTCTGTCCTTGCAGGCTTTGTCGGGTACAATACAAGTCGTGTCATGTTGAATTGATTCATGCCTAGTGTGGACGCAAGCTAGATGACAAGACTTGCATTATACAGTAAGAGATAGAGATAATACAAAACTGTGAAAGAAATTGCATCGAAAGATACGAAGATACGCGTCGTCGGTCCCCAGAAAATGCATTCTCCGTACAACGTTCTTGCCTTTGCGTGACGCATAATCGTTCTTCAGGACACGCCTATCTATTATAGTTCTGATTAACAGCTTCTGCGTAGCGTACTTTTGTTCTGTTTGAGACGGCTTCTAACTGTTTTTGCTTAAGAGAAGCTACAAGTCCTCCGAACAGCAGGTTTCCAAAGGGTCTAGCTTCATAAAGCAGCTGTAGCTAGATTTGTGCTACGAAAAGCTGCAGTCCCAAAGCGATGCCCTGGCTCTGCGAGCCAACGAGTCGGTTCGTGAGTATCGTAGCGATCTGCATTATTTTGTCGGCTAAAAGTCAATAAAAATACAAGAAAAATCGACGAATCAACTATGTTTTTTTGTAGTGGAGCCAACCTCGAGCGAGCCGAGCCGGCTGTTTTCGGGCTTGTCTCAAGTCCGAGCCTCGACTCGGCCACCACTTGACCGAGCAAACCGAGCCGAAATGAGTCGGCTTCAAGCTTTCCAATTTCTACCCGGTCACACCCCACTTGCAAGATGGCATATATAAATTATGTAATTTTAACCCTAAATTTTAAATTAGATTTTGGTCTAAACCTTAACTTGAATTTCAATCTTAAATTGTATTTCGACTTAAACTCTAACATGGGAATTTCATGTGTAAATATTTAGTATTTTACATTCAAACTGATAAGAAATGTAGATACATGCTTGTATGATTTTTTTTTCAATTTTTTCTATCCTCGAGAGGCTATTTCACAACTGGTTGAAAATTACCAAATTTCAACTGATTTCGCCAAAATGTCGGTGATTTCAGTCGAAATTTCGGTTTTTCGTTTCAAATTTACCGGATTTCAAATTTGCTTTTTCAATTTCATCCGAAATTCTAAAATCTCACTAAAATTTTGGATTTCAGCCACTCCGAGATGTAATTCAAAAACGAAACTTGAAACCTTGATACCACATATATATAAACCAGACTTCACTCTCTTCCTATCTACATTTTCCTCCGTTCCAACCCTAGACGCACCCAAAGCCAAACCATGTGCCTGTTCAGCAATCAACTTCTCAATGTATAGGTTCATTTGGAATCTAAACATTCTTAAGGAATTCTTAACAACAAGAGTTGATTCATGCAAAATTATATAGGCTCTGTTTGGAACATACGAACCATTTGGAACATAGGGGGTAGAGTTACTTGCGTTGGGTGTGTTTTGCTCGATATACAGATTTATTTAACTAGGGAATATCAATGGAGGGCAACATAATTTGCAATTCGGTGCCTGATGCATCTGTGAATCACAAATTGACAAGAACAACGGTTCAATCATAGCTATTCCTTAAGGGTGCGTTTGGTTGGGTGTACGAGGGTGAACCGAACCGTTCCGTACAGGATTTGGTCTTGTCTTTGCGTTTGGTTGACTGAACAGAACCATTTGGTACATGATGAGATGGTACAGATTCTTGAAATATTCTAAAAAGATGTTGTACCATCCCGTACGGGAAATTTGGTTGAACCAATCGGTTCAGGACAGGATCATTCACTCTCACCACCCCTCAAGCCAAACTCATCCCTCAATTCAATCACATCACTTCAACCAAACATCATCTCGTACCATCCTCAGATCATTTCATCCAAGTAACCAAACAAAATCTTGTATTATTCCATTCAGACAACCAAACACCTTCAAGTATACCATCTCATCTAGGTTTATTCCATCCATCTTGTACCATCCCATCCCATTCATTCTCGTATACCCAACCAAACACACCCTAAAAAGAAGTCAATCATAGTTAGTAGGTAGTTCAAGCTAATAACTCTACCAAATACGGTGTTTAGGACCGCTAATCTTTTCCCTGTTATGGTGTTTGATTAAGGTCCTATTTGACAAAGCTTTAGATCTTAGCTCAATTTCAGATTTGAAGCTTGTCGATTAAAATAAAGTAAATTAAGGTTATATTTTAGTTAAAATGTAAATAAGATGACCCACCTAAACACTCTTAGGCCCTATTTGGGAGAGCTTGATCCCGCCACCAACTCAGATCTCAAACTTATAAGCTAAAATAAAGTAAATTAAGTTTATATTTTTAGTCTAAAATGGAAACAAGATGATCTACCTAAACACTCTTAATGTACCCACAGCTCCAGCTTCATAAATTTTCGAGCTAGAAATACCCTACTCCACCAACTCCACAGATTTTGGTGAAGCCGAGCTGTCCTAAACTCCTAATCGCGTCGTGACTGGCCAGATTCATGGCTGCTAATCCCGCCGCCATGACCCGTCAAGGACGCTTAGGCGGCTTCACCGCCTAATTGGTCCCGCTGTTAAAAATCGAGGCCGATCAAGATCGTGATACCGCCAGGCGCCGCTTAATGCCGATTTCTTGAACACTGCTTCGAGTTAGGAATACCCTACTCCACTAATTCCACAGATTTTGGTGAAGCTGGAGCTGTACCAAACACCCCCTAAGTGTAGTATTTTATTGGAATGTTTTAGAATCTAGTTTAAATTCGAACTAAATCCCAAAACCTTCCAAAAAATTACCACTCATCCAAACAAGACCTTAGGTCCTGTTTGGAAGCATAGTTTTTCAAAACTATGGTTTTGATATATTATGATTTACAATTATTTTGTCATGAATACCATGGTTTTACCAAACCTCTTTGAAACCATGGTATTTTTTGAAACTACCAACTGTTTGGATGCAACATCACAAACCATGGTATTTGAGTGGAAATAGATAAGAAACTAGCTAAAACCATGAAAATTTTGGGTTGGAGTGGAGTTTCAAATACTCCAAAAATACCATGGTATCTACCAAACCATAGTTTTTAATACAGAGTTTTTGGTATGGTAACCAAACTCCTTATGATATAAAATACTATAGTATTCTTAGAAACCATGGTATTGCCTAGAAACTATGAAAATACATTGCTTCCAAATAGGGCCTTAATATCCAATTCAAATTCAACCCGTCTCAACCCCGTGGATGATGCGGTTAAGTGTTGGATTAAAGAATGCTTGGTTCGGATTAATTGAAGGGTTCTAAAGTCGCAATGAGTAGGAACCTCTTTCGGTGCGATTAGGAGCTGGATGTACAACCCTAAGCATTAGAGTTTAAATCATAGTATCCATCTATTATGTGCACGTGAATACGCGTACTAGAAATTTTGTATATACATGTGTTTCTTCTTTGTAACAGAAAAAAGGGTGCGCCTGAAGTCGCAGATTTCAGTGGACATCGGCATTGAATTGTTGTCCAACTCGCTGCATTGTATTAGACTGTGGGTCGTGGCTGATTGTTGTGATGCATCTGTTGTGTGGTTCCTGTGCAAGTCCGGCTCCGCCACGCACCAACTAACAAGGTTTCAGATGTAGTCGGTTCCTCGATTAAGGCAGATTAGAATGTCGGTTTAGGGAATTATTATCACATCTAAAAAATTTAGCACAATTTTTTTGCAAGATTTCAAAAGTTTTTAGCATCAAAATACTCCTACAATTTTCTCAATTTATAAAAATTGGCCCATATTTTTTTCTAAGCTCCATGCATTTTCCATCGCCGTTCATTGGAATTTGGTGTTTCATCACCATTATGTTGGTGTTTTATTCACCATTTGGAAACATTGTCCATTATGGAGATTTTGGCAGCGTCAATTTGGAACTCAACGACACCTTGATGGCTGCATTTTACTCTTCGGAGTTTTTCTAGTGAAGGTTTTGCTCCAATGTCAATTTGGATGAAGGTTTGAAGTGCAAAGAGAGTTGTTTCTGCGTGGATACTACAACGTTCTTTTGTTGTCTTTGCTCGATATGAGGATCTCTGCAATTTATACTCTATTGGACACGCGTTTTTCTTCATCTTGACATTTTTGGAGGAGCAGTTTCAACCATATTATGGATTTTCAGTAAACAGTTTGCTGAATTTTATGTTCTACGTGGAGCATACCAAAAGTCCATGATATGTGTTCTTCACTATTTATCCAGTACCACAGGTGATGTCTTGACTCATACCGTTTGATGATTGAGTGTTTGATTCAGAAGGTCAGTTGCACAGACTCAGACTTTACTGGGATTATGAATTCTTGAAGACCCGGATTCTTCGTCTGCTTTGTTAATATCTGTGTTGGATTGACTGTTCCAGTCTTTCTTTCAACTTCCTGGTGGTTTGCTCAATCTCGCTTCATCAGAAGCATTTGGATAAGACTGTTTTAGTCTTTTATACCCATGGTGATTTTTCGCACTCCAAGTGTTTGGCTTGACTTTCGGTCTTCCTCGTTCGATGAGTCCTTTGGACTTTTAACGCACTTGTATTCTTCGTGCTTAATTACCTTTCAGGGTTTTTCGGAAACAACTTTGTTATAGATTTTGAGTTAAAGGGAGGTTTGTTGGAGATAACTCAATATCTCTAACTTTCATATCTATGGGTTCTATCCATAGTTTGTTAGGAGTCTAAGTCTTCTACAACTAGGACTCTTTGGCTATATAACTCAACCCCCTGTACTTGTAATCTTGAAGCGATATAGTGCATTGTTTCCTGTGGTTTTTTCCCGCAAGGGTTTTTCTACGTTAAATCTTTGTCTCCAGTTATTTGCCGTGCATGTATCCCTAACAGAACCATTTGGAACATAGGGGGTAGAGTTACTTGCGTTGGGTGTGTTTTGCTCAATATACAGATTTATTTAACTACGGAATATCAACGGAGGGCAACATAATTTGCAATTCGGTGCTTGATGCATCTGTAAATCACAAATTGATAAGAACAACGGTTCAATCATAGCTATTCCCTAAAAGAAGTCAATCATAGTTAGTAGGTAGTTCAAGCTAATAACTCTACCAAATACGGTCTCGGGCCGCCTAATCTTTTCCGTTAAGGGTGTTTGGATTAAGGTCCTATTTGGCAAAGCTTTAGATCTTAGTTCCACTTCAGATCTAGAGTTTATAGGTTAAAATAAAGTGAATTAAGGTTATATTTTAGTCTAAAATGTAAACAAATTGACCCACCTAAACACAGTAATGTTATGGGTGAATAGGGATGTGCCATTATTTCACTTTCAAGTTTATATTAAAGATTAAAAAACGAGACTAAGTGTTAGTGACAAATATATGTCATTTTGAGATATAAGGTTAAAATTTTAACACTTTAGCTATCTATATTTTTAAATATTTATATTAGATACATAAAATCATATATATATATATATATATATATATATATATATATATATATATATATATATGAGTGTGTGTATATATATGTCTCGAAATGTGATTTCATAATATTATAATATTAATGAGTGCTATAATTATTGTAATATATAAATTAGTGATAAAATTATGTTTTGAAGACCATTTCAATATCCAAAACGACATGTACGCCTAACTAAAAAAGGTACAACTTTTAGCTACAGTGCCTAGATATGCTACAAGTACTTGCTAAGTAGCTGCAACCAAACCCAACCGTTATATTTTTTGAGTAAATTTCATAAAACTATACGCTTTTTATAAACTATCGAAAAACTACGATTTTAGTTTTTATTTTCATAAAACTGTGATATTTTATGAGAATTTGCATTGCAAAACTATAGGTTTTAGAATTGATCGTTTCTTGTAACAGACATGATAGTATGGACTCACATGGTAGTCTCACGCACTTTCGTTTCCTGTTTCACTCACGTGTAAGGCTGCCATGTGGTGCTAGACTGTCAGTCCTGTTAAAAAGAAACGGTTAATTCTAAATAGGGCTGTAAAAAAAAGCTTGAGGCTTGCGAGCTACTCGAACTTGGCTCGCGAGAGGCTCGGTATGAGCTCGGTTCGAGCTCCGAACGAGCCAAACTCAAACTCAAGCTCGCGAGAGTTTAATCGAGCCGAACTCAAATAGTTCGCGAGCCTATTCGAGCCTCGACCGAGGCTTCCGAACCAAACTTTAGACTTCCTCGAGCCGAGCACTTTCGAGTTTGTTACCAAGCCTACGAGACTTACCGGAATAGCAGGGTTTATTCGGGCTTATCAAACTTACCGAGCTTAGTCGAGCCGAACTCAAACTCGATCAGGCTCGAACCCCAACTCGAGTTCGGTTCGAGGCTCTTCTTGAGCTCGCCTCGGAGGTCAGCTTGCTCGAGCTCGGCTCGTTCTGACTTTTAAAACATGTAGTTTTGTGATATAATTTCTCCTAAATTTTGTAGTTTTGTGAAATTGAAGTTAAAATTTATAGTTTTATGATAATTTGTAAAAAGTTGTAGTTTTATAAAATTTACTCTGTTTATTTTTCAAATGGATGAGATAAGTAATACTAGAATGTAGAATGGTACATTTGCAATGTTGGTGTCTATAAGCTAGCACCAAAAGCATCTATTTCTATCCATCAATCACTTGGATTTGGTACCAGTTTTCTGAAAGAGATCCCAGATCCATATAACTCAAGTCGATAGATTCGTCACCAGAGTGCCTCATGTTTTCCTTTTGCAAAAACATAGCAGAAGTCCATTAAGCAGGGGGAAAGAAAAAAAGAAGGCATCATAGGAGTATTGTTCATCCGCAATCCCATTGTTGCTACTCGAAAAGAAAAGGAGAGTTAACAACGGTGGTGGGGACAGGGTAAGCAATTGGGTGGACGTAACACTAGCGCCGTGGATAAAATACGCAGAATCTAATCCCTTCTCCAAGTCTTATTTGCTTGTCCCCGCACTCCCCTGCCGAGGCCACGCCAAGCCGCGCCGCTGTTCGGGAGTCCCCTGCCGGACGGCGACGTGGGCGCAGCGTTCCCTGGGTCGGATCACCTCTCGGCCTCGAGCGCAGGCAGGCCGCGCGCGCCGCGACAAGCCGTCCCTTCCGCCGTCGGGCCAGGCTGCAACGCACGGCGGCGCGCGTACGCACTGCGCACGTGCACGTGGTGCGCCTGCGACGAGGTTGTTCGGGCGGCCGCGGGCAGACGGGCTGCCTTTTCTGCTACTGACGTTTGCCTGACAACCTCCTCGGCTTGTTGCGTAGCGCGGCGAAAAACGTAGCTCTGTTAATCTGAAGAAAATGCTCCGCGGCTTACGCAACCGGTTCACACTAGCGTAGCGACGATGCTCCAGGTTGATTCAAATCAAAAGCATTTCTCGGGCAGTCGGGTCGGGCGGGATCTTTAAGATCCAATGAATGTTTTCTGGAGTAGAGTAGATGATTGTTCATCTGTTGATCTGATGTACTATAGGCTATAGCTAGTTAACTCAGTGCTTCATTTAAGGCGCATGAGTTCTTGAGCAATTCAGCAGAATCTGCACCATTTCGTACAAAAGTTTTAGCTCCCAAATGTACCTTTTTCCCCCCCAAAAGGGGTCAAATAGGCCGTAAAAGTACGGGGAGGTGCTACTAATACGTGTACATGCTTTCAACGCATGCGCATTTAACCAGAAAAATGAGTTTTCGACTCAAGGATCCAAGCTTCCCACTCACAAAATTGAGCTTTCAACTCTCAAATTAAAACAAAAAAGATCAAATCAAAACCAAATAAGACTGTTAGGGACAGTGGTAGGAGGGTCATGCTTGCGACTGTTAGGATTTGAGCGATGGCGAGAGGACAATGAGCCACTGCGTTGGTGAGTGGGTGAAGCCAAGGAGAAGATGAAGCGTTAGAGGTGGAAGTCGGTGATCGATCTTGCCAGAGAATCCGTGGCGGTAGTAGGCCTATATATTTGCATGTATGTTTTTTCCGGCACCAAAAATCTTATAATTCATTCAACAAAGCGAGAATCAATCTGGATTATTTTGGTCGAGGCGCATGGGAAGATAGTGCAACGCATGTTACTAGCGTAGCCGTTTCGAAGTAGAGGATATGGTATGAGATCACGATGTATGCTACTAGAATAACCGTTTTGAAGTAGAGGATTTGATATGAGATCATGAAGTGCTCATTCTCGTAAACCCTTTTATGGAGCATGGACATTTCATAGTTAACCATTAAATAACTCAGGATATATTATTGTATGCTTGAAGGCATGACAATTGCGAAAACAGGGTAGTCTTTAAAAAGAGAGGGAAAACCAGGTTACAAGTAATATACAAGCTGGTGCAACGTACGTGATTGGATAACAGCGACATATAATTATTCTGTCCTTGCAGGCTTTGTCGGGTACAATACAAGTCGTGTCATGTTGAATTGATTCATGCCTAGTGTGGACGCAAGCTAGATGACAAGACTTGCATTATACAGTAAGAGATAGAGATAATACAAAACTGTGAAAGAAATTGCATCGAAAGATACGAAGATACGCGTCGTCGGTCCCTAGAAAATGCATTCTCCGTACAACGTTCTTGCCTTTGCGTGACGCATAATCGTTCTTCAGGACACGCCTATCTATTATAGTTCTGATTAACAGCTTCTGCGTAGCGTACTTTTGTTCTGTTTGAGACGGCTTCTAACTGTTTTTGCTTAAGAGAAGCTACAAGTCCTCCGAACAGCAGGTTTCCAAAGGGTCTAGCTTCATAAAGCAGCTGTAGCTAGATTTGTGCTACAGCTGCAGTCCCAAAGCGATGCCCTGGCTCTGCGAGCCAACGAGTCGGTTCGTGAGTATCGTAGCGATCTGCATTATTTTTGTCGGCTAAAGTCAATAAAATACAAGAAAATCGAACGAATCAACTATGTTTTTTGTAGTGGAGCCAACCTCGAGCCGAGCCGAGGCGGTTTTGGGCTTGTCTCGATCTTGAGCAGGCGACTCGACTCACCACTTGACCGGCCATAAGACCGGCAGTGAGTCGGACTCGTTTCATTTCTACCGGTCACACCAACTTGCAAGATGGCATATATAAATTATGTAATTTTAACCCTAAATTTTAAATTAGATTTTGGTCTAAACCTTAACTTGAATTTCAATCTTAAATTGTATTTTGACTTAAACTCTAACATGGGAATTTCATGTGTAAATATTTAGTATTTTACATTCAAGCGATAAGAAATGTGGATACATGCTTGTATGATTTTTTTTCAATTTTTTCTATCCTCGAGGAGGCCATTTCTGGCCGGTTGAAAATTACCAAATTTCAATTGATTTACATAAAATGTCGATGATTTGATCGAAATTTCGGTTTTCGGTTTCAAATTCTGGGATTTCAAATTTGCTTTTCAATTTCATCCGAAATTCTAAAATCTCACTAAAATTTTGGATTTCAGTCACTCCGAGATGTAATTCAAAAACGAAATTTAAAACCTTGATACCACATATATATAAACCAGACTTCACTCTCTTCCTATCTACATTTTCCTCCGTTCCAACCCTAGACGCACCCAAAGCCAAACCATGTGCCTGTTCAGCAATCAACTTCTCAATGTATAGGTTCATTTGGAATCTAAACATTCTTAAAATTCTTAACAACAAGAGTTGATTCATGCAAAATTATATAGGCTCTGTTTGGAACATACGAACCATTTGGAACATAGGGGTAGAGTTACTTGCGTTGGGTGTGTTTTGCTCGATATACAGATTTATTTAACTAGGGAATATCAATGGAGGGCAACATAATTTGCAATTCGGTGCCTGATGCATCTGTGAATCACAAATTGACAAGAACAACGGTTCAATCATAGCTATTCCATAAGGAGTGCGTTTGGTTGGGTGTACGAGGTGAACGAACCGTCTTCGTAGAGAGTTGGTCTTGTCTTTGCGTTTGGTTGTTGAAACGAAGAACCATTTGGTACATGATGAGATGGTCTGATTCTTGAAATATTCTAAAAGATGTTGTACCATCGTCTGCGAAATTGGTTGAACCAATCGGTTCGAGACGGGATCATTCACTCACCACCCTCAAGCCAAACTCATCCTCAATTCAATCACATCACTTCAACCAAACATCATCTGCATACCATCTGTCAGATCATTTCATCCAAGTAACCAAACAAAATCTTGTATTATTCCATTCGGACAACCAAACACCTTCCGTTATACCATCTCATCTAGGTTTATTCCATCCATCTTGTACCATCCCATCCCATTCATTCTCGTATACCCAACCAAACACACCCAAAGAAGTCAATCATAGTTAGTAGGTAGTTCAAGCTAATAACTCTACCAAATACGGTTTCGGGACCGCCTAATCTTTTCCCGTTAAGGGTGTTTGGATTAAGGTCCTATTTGACAAAGCTTTAGATCTTAGCTCAATTTCAGATTTGAAGCTTGTCGATTAAAATAAAGTAAATTAAGGTTATATTTTAGTTAAAATGTAAATAAGATGACCCACCTAAACACTCTTAGGCCCTATTTGGGAGAGCTTCAGATCCCAGCTTCAACTCAGATCTGAAACTTATAAGCTAAAATAAAGTAAATTAAGTTTATATTTTTAGTCTAAAATGGAAACAAGATGATCTACCTAAACACTCTTAATGTACCCTGAGCTCAGACTTCATAAATTTCTCGGAGCTAGAAATACCCTACTCCACCAACTCCAGATTTTGGTGAAGGCTGGGCTATCTAAACTCCTAATCGCCGTCGTGACCAGCCGTATTCATGGCGCCTAATCCGCCTGAGGCGCTGGACTACCAAGGATCGCTTAGGCGGCTTCACCGCCTAATTGGTCGCTGAAGGCCAAAATCGAGGCGTTGGTATTCAGATACCGCCTTCGGATTAATTGAAGGGTTCTAAAGCTGCAGCTGAGTGGGAACCTCTTTCGGTGCAATTGGAGTGCGGATGTACAACTCCGGCTTCTAGAGTTTAAATCATAGTATCCATCTATTATGTATACGTGAACACGCGTACTAGAAATTTTGTATATACATGTGTTTCTTCTTTGTAACAGGAAAAAAAAGGTGCGCCCGAGTGCTGCAGATTTCAGGGACATCGGCGTCGAATTGTTGCCCAACTCGGTGCATTGTATTAGAGCTGTGGGCTGTGGCTGATTGTTGTGATGCATCTGTTGTGTGGTTCCTGTGCAAGTCCTGCTCCTGTCCCCTACCAACTAACAAGGTTTCAGATGTAGTCGGTTCCTAATTAAGGCAGATTAGAATGTCTGGTTTAGGGAATTATTGTCACATCTAAAAAATTTAGCACAATTTTTTTGCAAGATTTCAAAAGTTTTCAGCATCGAAATACTCCCTACAATTTTCTCAATTTATAAAAATTGGCCCATATTTTTTTCTGAGCTCCATGCATTTTCCTTGAGCTTAAAAATGAGTTTTCAGTCAATAAAATCTCTTTTATCTTTTTTTTAAACTCCCTTCCTTTTTCGAAAGCTTCCTCCGTTTTTCTCTTTCTTCTTTTGGCCAAGGCCTTCTCCTCGCGTTTGTGCCCCAGCTACCCGAGCCGTCCGCCTCCCTCTGCGTTGTGCCTCTGCCCTAACTGCTAGCTCCTCCGTGGCATTCCCCTACTGTCGAGCCGCCTCCCCTACTTGCCGAGTCCCTAGCATGTCGTTGCCTTCCACACTATCGCATGAGTAGCTTGGCAAAGCTCGCTCACCAGTAAAGGTGGCTATGGTACTGTGCCACCACGCCCTGGTAGGCCCACCATGCCGACTTGGCTCGCCTTCGGTGAGCCTAAGTATGGCCTATTTGTACTTCGTGCCGGTTTCGTACCATGCTAGCCCAAATCCAATCTATTTGCACTATTGCGATGAGAGGAAATGAGCCAAAAACGCACGGAGCTAAGACAGTGGGCACAAACATTGGAGGAAAAAGAACTAATCTTTTTTGTTCTTACTAGGTACAGAATCACTGCCTCGTTAACAACCTTACACCCCAGTGTGGATACTCTCGGTAAGAAAAAGAGTACATTAACTATATATACATACATAGACTACACAAGGCCGAGGTATTCAAAATCAGTTAATGCCTCCATGATCTCTGGATCCTTGGTCTGATGTTGTGTCTTCTCATCTTCCGATGTCTAGCTCAGTCTCGTGAAAGGGGTGTTAAGGTAGTGGTTGATCTCTACTCGTGATTTTATTGTGATCTTGCTCAGTGCTTCGAAAGACGAACTAGATGTCTTGCCTTTTAGTTTCTTCCATATATTTGAAGCAGTTAAACTGTCTCGTACTTATTGCGTTGTTGAGACAGATCTTCTCATTTCACTTCTACTGCCAAACTTATCATAATATTTATCAAAAACTAAAAAAAAGCTCATTATAACACATGAGTATAGACCTCAAAATAATCAACATCGAATGCTTACCTATTCTCTTGAAGATGCCCTACAAATCGGATCATTTTCTCTGAGTATCCAGAAGAATATTACCAAAACAGCATAGATGTGGAATAACATGAAAATATTTTAATTTTTTTCTTCATTGGTTCAAGATTAGGTTATAAAATATAATTATCTCTATTTTCTTTGAAAGTATTAGCAATAGACTAAAGCCGCTTGATAACTAAGCAAGAAGTTCGATAATACACACCGGATAATTAAAATCTTGGTTGCATCATAATTTCTTTTAAAATCACAAAAATGATAGGTGACTTCCCAATCCACATCATTAACGAACTATTTACTAGAATTGCAATTGACAAAGATAGTAATAATGTGCTTGTAGTCTTTGCACCACGCCAGCATAGTATACATAGTGTTCCATTTAACCTTCATGCCAAGGTTAAATCTTCTTGATGACTTATTGTTGGCCATATAGTGTTTTGAGAAATGGGTATATTTTATAGTCGAAACTGTAATAAATTGGATAGCATCACGTATGTTGTTCAAACTAGGTTTTATTACATGCAAACATGCCTACACAATGAGATTAATGATGCAACATATGCATCTCTGGTAGAGTATGTTACCTCAACATAAGTCTCCAAGTGTGGTGAGAGATACTCTATGGCCATCGTATTAGCTAATGTATTGTCAAGAGTGATACAAATAATTTTACTTTCTATTTTAAAGTCAGTAATAACTTCAAATACACGTGTAGCGATAGTCTCTTTGGTGTGTGTCTCATCGATTGGCTAAACCCTATGATCCTTTTATTTAGGATGTAGTCTTCGTTCAAGTAATGTGTAATAACATTAAGATAGGTTGCTTTTTGGTGGGACGAACTTTATATATCCGAGGTCAAGGCAAAATAAAAACTAACTCTCATGTAGGCCTCTTTCAACATTGCTAGTTTATTTCTGTACAGTGCGTATATGTCACATGTGGTTGTTCTCTTACTAACATGTTGGTATTGTGAGCAAAAACCACATTGCATTCTCCTTTCAAAACTAGATTTTTCACCCATTCTAGGTGGAAGATCATCTATAATTATATAACATACAATTTCACCTCTAACTACCTCGGTGTTGTATACCCATGTATTTACCGAATCGTTGGTGTTGAAGTTAAGCTGTGTCTGGACACCCTCTCCTGGCCTTTGTTCGGCAATACCTTCTTCAAGCATATCTCTGCATGTCGCTTGAGATAACCTGTTCCTTTATATGCACGTGTAAATAAATTTGCTTGGCAATATTTACAAATAGCATACATTACTTCACGCCCACCCTCAATTTTGACGATTATATCCATATATTGCCAGCATAATGCCTGTCGATTGTCAGATACTGATGGCAATCCTGGTTGCACAAATGTAGTGGTATTGAAGTTTGGTGAGGAACTCGTTTTGTTAGGAATGTAAGAGGCATCCTCGATGCTCTGCGTACCATCCATATGACGGTCATCCATGCCATAGCCTCTCATACCCAAAGAGAGTTGATGTGGATTGGTCTCTTGATCTCAATGAGGGATAATAGGCGAGCAAGGGAGTGCTCTCCTACACTTTCTTTTGTTAAACATTTTATTTTGTGGCGGGAGAGCAAATAGAGAGAAAAACTTAGGAGAGAGCAAACTTAGAACTCAAGAGAGAGCAAGGGGGATTCATGTGCTAAAGAAATGGGTGTCCGAGGGGATTTTATAGCAAGCGATCAGACACTCATTAATTTGCCGATTGGTATGCATCCGTTGGCATCAGCTTTACTTCTTTCATTTGTCACGTTGTTGTCTTTTCCCTGTTGTGCTCGTTCTGCCTGTTGCTCCAATATGCACGTCACTTTCTCTAGGAGACGAATCTCTCACCGTCACTTTCTCTCTCTCTCTCCCCTCTCTCTCCCTTTCTCTCTCTTTTCTCTCTCCCATCGCGCCCCTCGATCCCTCCGCCACTCGGCCGCCCCCTCACACCCTCCTTCTCTCGCCACCACCTGCTTCCTCCCTCAGTCCCTCTGCTACTCACCGCCCCTAGATTCCTCACTCCCCCCCGCAACCCACACCACCCCTTGATGGCCCTCTGTACTCCCCCCACCGCTCCTTCCCTCTCCCGTCCTCTCCCTCCCTCTCCACCTCCTCACCGCCTTCGGGCCCCATCTTGGCCACTATTTCAGCCTCCCTAGCTCCTACGTGGCCTCCACCTCTTGGCCATGGCTCCGCCCTCCCCGAGGCCTCCATCTCTTGAGCACAGCTCTGGTGTCCCCTCCCTTCCCCCTCCGGTGTGGGCTAGATGCAACGTGAGTGCAGGTACCCCTCCACCTTCTCTCTCCCACTTCCCTACCACGGGGAGTGGCCTTGTAGTAGGTCCTCCATGCTGTCGTTCCGGTAAGTGCCTCCATGCTCACCGCATGCTGTGCCCACGCAAGCATGGTCCAAATCTCTGTTTTGGGCTATGCCACCCACCATGCCCCATTCCCGGACCTGGCATGACCTGGGCAATCGTGCTGTGCCAATACAGCTCACCCTATCATGCTCGCCGTGCCACGAGCTAGCCCAAAAAAGCCCAGCCTAATGCCCATCTCTACTCACCGGTGCATCTTGCCACGCTTGCCATGTCGTTGTGCTATGGCAGCGTCCACCTTTAGATGGGCCCACACTATCACTTTATCCTAGTAGTTTGTACACTGTCACTTGCATTCGATGCCCCTGCCCTGCATTGTCCTTGACGAGCGCTTTGGCACCCATGGTCAAAACCAAGCAATTAATGAAATTCCTTCATTTCTACCTTCGCATTTCCACTTCTATTGCATCCCCATCAGATCTTCTGAAGCCGTTAGCACCTCTATCAATAATTAAGATAAGATAGGAAACTTAATTAACCTGCATTTAATTCAGTCACATAGCATACACTTAATACTTATGACTATGATAATAGCAGATATGCCAACACATAATAGAGCATCATCTAAAAAAAGAGTATGATATATGCACAACAAATTCAGAGTATGATATGTGCAAAACAAATTCAAAGCACGACATATACTCAACAAGTTTCTAAACATAGTATTACTTTTTAAACCCTTATGCGTGTCTCAGCCTCTCATTTAGGTAGTTACAGCTTCAATTTTCTAATATGTATCGTATAAAAGTGGGGTTCACATATCATAGGATACCCATCGGGTACCCATGGGTACAAATTGACACCCACACGTATCATGTGTCTTTATCGGATACCTAAACCAGAAAATCTATGGATTTAAAGCGCTACCCGTGCCCACCCTTATTAGATCGGATACCCGCAGGTATCTAAACCCATGGATAATCAGTCTCTCATTTAAGCTACGACTTCAATTTTCTAATATGTATCTTATAAAAAGTAGGGTTCATATATCATAGGATACCTATCGGGTACCCATGGGTATAAATTAACACCCACACTTATCATGTGTCTTTATCGGATACCTAAACCAAAAAATCTATGGATTTAAAACGCTGCTCGTATCTAATAAAATCAGATACCCTGATATCCAAACCCATAAATAAAACTGCTATCCTGTCAGAAGGCGCGCGCAACTGGAAAGCTGAGCCTGATATGCGGCCCATATGACCAAACACTCGCGGCCCACTCCGCGCGAGGGTTTATCTTAAAGCGCTTCGCCACTCCGCATCCCGTCTCCGCTTCCCACACCGAACCCTAGCCGCTCCTGTTCTTCCCCCGCCGCCGCCGCCTCCTTCTCCGCGAACACGCAGACGCAGCCATGGTAACGCCACGCAGCTCGCCTTTTTCCCGGTGATTCGGGGTTGGCTTAGCTTCTGTGCTCATCCGTCTGTGTGTCTTGCGCTGCTGTTATGTCGTGTGCAGTCCGGGAGGAAGAAGACGCGGGAGCCCAAGGAGGAGAACGTGACGCTTGGCCCCGCCGTCCGCGAGGGGTACGTCTTCGGCGTGGCGCACATATTCGCCTCCTTCAACGACACCTTCATCGTAAGATCCCAAGGATCTGCCATCTTTTCCTGCCTGTTTGTTCTAGGCTCGGTGTGGTGATTGCCTGCTTGGTGCTAAGTCTGTGTCATTCTTGGCTTCGTTCTTGCAGCATGTGACGGATCTATCCGGGAGGGAGACACTCGTCCGCATCACTGGTAATTAAACCCCTTTGAAAACGCTTGTTATTGTCATGAAGTTGGTGTCTTAATGACCCAATCGTGGTTGCTATGCATGGCAGATAAAGTAACATTTGTCGCCTTAGTTGGTGTAATTGGTACCGGTACTGTCGCATTGGCATTGTTTTCTTGGTTACGTGCTTAAGGATGGTGGGATTATTGTGTGTTCTACGTACCAATGGTGATATACAATATCACATTCTATAGGGTTGCCTCATCGTCGTGAGGAAAAAGATTGCTTTTCTGGCTTTGGGAAGCACAGCTTAGATTTATCACGCAATATGTTTTATTGCACTTGTATCTTATAAGTCAGCTTATCCTGTAACGCATGGCTATTTGGGTAATGCGTCCTTGAAGTTCTTGTTGATCGGTCAACCCTATGAGCCATTCTCTTGAGCTTCTTAGCAGAGCTGGGTTTAAGCTTACATATAACTACAACTGTACAACATTAAGTTGATAGTTTGGCTATAAGCTTAGTTTAGTCCAAAGAGGCCCTAAGCAGTTCATGAACACGTTATTTTTTGGTATATCAGATGTGTTTACCAAGCATGGTGCTTAAAGTTATGGTGTATGCCATTTTGACACTAGTATGATGTTTGTTATCTAGTGTACCTTGTTCCATAGATATAGATTCAGTTGTAGTGTGTCAATGCAGAAAACCAATGTTTTTGCATTTGGGATAGTACATGCTTGAGGTCGCTGTTTGGTTGGTACAATTGTGAATTTCTTTTGTAAGCATGGCCCTTAAGATCGCCTCCCTTCTGTTGCGTGGGAGCGTGTCGAGTCATAGCTGTGCAAGATTGACAATGATGGACTGGAGAGTTTTTCTCTGGAACTTTTTCTCTTCCTGTTTCAGTTCCAGGTGTCTCCATTTTGGTATTGAGGTTACTGTAGTGTATGGTCAGTATGAAGCAGCTGCTTTCTGCATTGCTTCTGCTGAGCTCTACGCTCCTGTAACTCTGCCAGTTTAATTGGAGGTATCTAGATTTTGGAAGCGAACATGCTTTGTATAAGAGTAATTTTCAGAAAACATCCTGTATTTTGTCTTTCGCATAGTTTTATTAGAAAAGCACACATTTAACTAAAAGAATTGTTTCACCACAAATTCTTTCACAAAACATTTAAATTAGCCCCATCTATGTTGGGTCCTGTTTACACTGTCGCCGATTTTCTATGGGGGTGCTGCATTCTCCCTGTTGAGGACCACACAACACTCTTTGATACCCATCTACTGGAGGCTTCCTCGCTTCATCTTACTGACTGATTTTGCATTGACCTCTATGTTGACAGCCACCAAAGCACTTCCAGAGTCCGTTAACCTTGCCGGCTCTCCGCATGTGTTGTTTTAGTTTTGAGGTTGTCGGTTTTCTTTGTAAGCATGGCCCTTAAGATTGCCAACCTTCTGTTTTTGAGATCTTGTCGAGTCATAGCCGTGCAATTGTTTCAGTTTTTAGGTTGTCGGTTTTCTTTTCAAGCATGGCCCTTAAGATGCCTCCCGTTTGTTTGTGGGAGCATGTCGAGTCATAGCCGTGCAAGATACACAAGAGGGACCAGAGAGTTTTTCTCTGGAACTTCTCTTCCTGTTCTAGTTCAAGGTGTCTCCATCTTGGCATTTGGGTTTCTTGTAGTGTATGGTTTCTACAGAGCAGCTGCATTCTGCATTGCTTCTGTTGAGTTCTTCACCCTTGCAACTCTTTGCCAAACTAAATGGATGTGTCTAAATTTTGGTAGTGAACATGCTTTACAGTTACATTATTTGTGATTATTTCTCTTTTTGTTTGAAGATTTTACATCTTAGCTGTCCAATTTCTCCATCTGTTTATTGCTATAATGGTCTCTAGGAGTCCTCAAATTTGTCAATGGATGCAATCCGCTAGAAGGTAGTATAGAGGGACCATTTCTGCTGTCTGTGGGGAAAACATAGTTTTAGCAGGAGAATTTTTCATCAATAAAAGCTTTGATCTCAGTTATATTGATTATATTTTGTTAGGACCATGTGGTGTGCATTTTTCATGCTAGTTATTGATGAAGTGACTATTCTTTGAGCTGCCTGATTAGTTTCTTTCACTAGGTCAGTGACCTGAACAATTGATCTACTCAGCATAGTAGGCTTTAGCCAGTTAGCAATACATCTTTGAGCTTTTATACATTTAATTGCACTTAGGTGGGTAGATCATGTATGATATGCCACTTTTACGCATTTTACAATACCATTTCGCAGTTGCCTTTGCTGCCTTCACATTAACTTTTGAGTTCACTAAGATTTAGATCATTGTTTCTCTAGGCCTTCTTAGATATTTGTAATTCAAACTGTGTAGTGTCTTGATGCAATTTGCTTTCTGGACAATGCTCAGCTATCAGGTTTCTTTGATATTGTAGACCTAGTTACGAAATTGTATTTTGCAGGTGGCATGAAGGTAAAAGCTGATCGTGATGAGTCATCCCCTTATGCAGCCATGCTTGCAGCTCAGGATGTTGCACAAAGATGCAAGGTACTATGCTACTTACTCAAACATTGATTTTTCTGCTGCCAGTTGATGCTTACTGTGTTCTTGCCCTCTTTAGGAGCTTGGAATCACTGCTCTGCACATTAAGCTCCGTGCTACTGGTGGAAACAAGACGAAAACTCCAGGTCCTGGTGCTCAATCTGCTCTCAGGGCTCTTGCACGTTCTGGCATGAAGATTGGACGCATTGGTAAGCATATGGTCCCCTTTTATATTCTGTGCACCATGGCAATTTATCTGTGCTTGCTTTTAGGTGTGTTTGTCTTTGTGTTTCTGTGGAAATTGATCAAACTAATAGACTGAATGATAAACGACTAATCAACTATACATTGTTTTTGTATGAAGTTTGTACAAGATTGTTTCTCAGGCATTTGGCTTCTTTTAAGTATGCTTGACAGCTAGACTAGGATAGGTGGTTCTCCTTGTGCAGTTTGTGGTTACAGTCCTTGAGATTGAGGTTTACTTGATGTACGACTCAGGGGTTTGCTTGACGCTGAAACTGATCACAGTCATTCAGCCTGGCAAGTTGAATGACTATTTTACAATTATTTGTCAGCTTGAACTCTCCATTCCCTTCTATGGTTTCCATGAAACATTAATACTTTTGTGGTTCTCTATTTGTTGAACAGAGGATGTTACTCCAGTCCCAACTGATAGCACTCGCAGAAAGGGTGGTAGAAGAGGAAGGAGACTGTAACTCCATGCTGTTTCAAGGATGGAACAGTACCAAGCTATCAATCTTGTGTCTTACAACTTGTTCTGTACTCTATTTGTGATGTTACCGTCAGATTTCATAGATTTATAAATTTTGAGCTATGTTGTGTCGGATCATTCGAATGGCCTTTTTGGCCTTTCGCCCATCGAACCAAGCGGTTGCTATTTGTCATCACCTCTGTTTGCCATGAATGTTTTGCTTGCGACGGCATATTCGTGTTGCAGATGTGTTTTTGCTTCAGAATTCATACTTGTTTTATTGAAATTATTGAATTTTTGAGATCTTGCATTTATGCTTGTTTCATCTCGTTTTGGTTGGCAAGCTCAGCCTTTGAATCTGTGTTCATAACTAATGTTGAAAGTATCACTATATCAGTGCTTGTCACATTGTCTGACGTATCTTGTTTGACCCAATCTGTCTCGGGCTCCCAAAATGTTTTGCCTGGTGTCAGGGTCCGTTTGTTTTAGCTTTTGATTCTGGATTCTGGCCCTAAACGCAGAATTAGAAATAAACAGGTTGATTCTAGAATCCGATTCTCACAATCCAGTCCACCTATATACACTAGAATCTACAATCCACTTCATATGTGTTTTTGGATTCTAGCTTTTGGAGAATCAGCTTCTCTAAAACTACAATCCAGAATTAATTTTTAGAGAATCAAAAGCTGAAACAAACAGGCCCTCAAACGGTTGTTTTATTCGTTTTGTGCTTATGCTCGTTGCTCGGCCTGTGAGAGGCTCGTATTGTGCGTGGGCTCGTTGCTCGGCCTGCGACCTTGCTTGCTTTTACTAGGCTGAGGAGATCGTCTTTTTTTTTTAAAAAAGAAAGGGCAAGCTCTTTGTCTTTTTTAAAGAAAGGGTGAGCAAATGTATGCGCGCATTCGGTTGTTTCGGTCTTTTTGGTTTATTTTTTCAGTTTTTAAATAATTCGGTTTTTAAAAGTGTATGCTGAATTTCTCTAGCTAAAATAAAAAGGACCGAATTAATTAAAATATTTTGGTTCAGTTAATTTGGTTAACCGAGATAAGCACTAGAGTGAGACGTGGCACCCGCACTGCCGTCGGTCGTCGCCCCATCACTGTCGATCGAGGATTGCGTGGCTGAGGCTATTGCCACGTCGAGCGCCTCCGCTTGAGGACCTCGCTACCAAGGCCGTCACCTTCATGCCGCCTCTACGTACCAGATCTGGCTGTTGCTGAGTGTCTTTGCTCGAGGATTGCGCAATCAAGGCCGTCACAGCGACTTCATCATTGCGACTGTCGGATCTGGTCACCGAGCGCCTCCACACCGCCTCCACATACATTGGGGCCCTCGCTCTGCCATCGTAGCCTGCAGCCTCTCCCCTCCTTCACGCTTCACTCCCTCCCCACTGTCGTGCGCTGCGGCCTGGTCCTCGTCAACTGGCGCCTCAGGATCCCCAATAGCAGCAAGGGGGCCAAGGGTAGCGACTCGGAGTGGGTGAAGTCCACGAGGGAGGCGGTGTGGAGCTATGGGTGGAGGTCGGGATGTGGATGGACCACGTGGGGATGGCACAGGAGGCGGCAGTGGAGAGCATGGTGGGCATCGTGGAGGAACGTGTGGGCGTTGCACATGAAGGCGAATGGGGAATGGTGATGGGCCGAATGGCCGATGGGGAATAAGGAATGGCAAATGAAGCTTGGCTCTCCATCTTGCTCTGGTCGACTAGTCCTTTGCGAGGGGAGTATATATCGGTTGTCCGATTTTTGAGAGTTAGAAACCGAACTAAGACTCGAAAACCAAATAGTATTTAAATAAAATTGAAACAAAAAAATCAAAATAATTGGTTAATTCGGTACGGTTCGATTTAGTTTTTGGGTTTCGGTCTACAGATGCCCATCCCTAAATATCATAGAGCAAAGAAAAAGAGTACTTTGCTTCTTTTAGTCCTGATATACTTTCTTTTTTTAAAAACCGGCTCCCATACGAATGAATTTACAAAATTAGCTCTATCTCTGACTGTGGAAGCAGTAGTAGGCGACATGTATCACTTACTACACTCCCATACTTAAACACCTCACCAGTGCTACGGCGACGAGCAGCCGTGTACCGTGAGCTCGGCAGCAGGTGCCGTGGACTGGAAACTCGGCAAGTCCATGCCGAGCACATATACCTCGGTAGGCTGGAAGTGACTCATTAGATGATTTATTGAGTGATGTGATGGATATGATGCCGAGCAAGTGGAGCTCGGCAAACCAGCGGGCCTTGCCCTTCCGCGTTGGCACTTTGGCTGGTCTAGGTGGAGGTAGGAGGCCATTGCTAGCACCTTACCGCGTTATGGGAGCATGGCAGGTAACATGTTCCATCTACCGTTGCTTTTCACTGTTGGGGATAAGGCTAGTTTTGTAAATTCGTTTATACAGGGGCTAGATTTAAAAAAAGGTTGTTCAGATGGCCAAAAAAGCGAGGACTCAAGAGATAAGAGCTCTTTGCACTGCATCCATCCATAGGACCACCCACATGCTCACATGACAAATCAGTCTCACATATCACACCTATGTAGTTTTACTAGTGAAACACTTAAGTCCTGTTTGTTTAGGTTTAGACATTTTACTTTGTAGCTTAAAGCTAGTATTTTACTTTAAACAGTTTAAATGCCATCTACTTTTATATACGATAGAGGTGGATGCTTTTACTGTAACTTAGGGGCATCGGTGTAAAACCAATCCTTAATAAGTCAAAAAAAACACATCCGGTGACTTTTAGTTTTTAATTATACAGAGGTTTATGGTTTTTAAAAAAATCTAGTTAAAAACCATTCATTTGTTGCTTTGGCTTTTTTTTGTTTTTATGCTGCAGAAAAAGCTAGCTTGTTCTGTCGCAACCCTCGAAAGGGAGGAAATGAGGAAGAAATGCCGAAACGAAGAAATAGGATCATTCTTTCGTTTCAGAAACGTCGGAAGCTGCAAGATGGACGTCATCTCACGGCCACGGCATCACCACCTAACCCTAGCCGAACAGCCTGCAGCTTCGAATGCCCCCACTATGCCATTTGCATCTCTGAATCAGGCAAAGGAAAAGTGCAACCATACGACAATCTCCAGTCTCCACCATCTCTGCTTTCGCGTCACAATTGCCACTACTTCACCGAGCTACAATTGCCACTACTTCACTGAGCAGAGCTCTTACTGAACCCCATACCATGGAAAATCATTGCCTCCACTCCACATTGGCAACAAGACCGCAATAGCAACCAGTATTTCAACAGTTGATTTCCCCTACTCACCCCTATGGTGTCTCCATCGAGCTGGAGGTCACTGCAGCCACTGTGGCCGTTACCTGCAAGTTGCAATTAACCCGTCTCTGCAACCTTCCGAAAGGCGGCCGTTGGTCGGTCGACGATTGCGAGAGCCGTCGATCGGAGCCTGTCAGTGGCTGCCTCATAGGCCATGACTCATCATCACTCATACCAGCTACATATGGTCCATCTCGGCCTGCGATCCTCCATTGCTCCCGGCTGGACCTTTCTTGGCATCTGAACAAATGGAAGTACACCTCACGGCTGCTCCATTGGATTGGAGTGCACATGCACGGTTGAGGTTGACCACTGCATGTTATTGCCAGAGGCAATGCAAGGCGTGCTAGTCCCCTCTTGGAAAGGGGAGATGAGGCCGTGATGTCGTGTATCCAAACATGCCTACAAGAGTAGAAGTGATGGACCAGCCTACAACACCGTCTTGGTGGTCTAGTTCTGAAGGTCTCTTGCATGATATTGCTGAACATGAGTAGATGACATCAAGGATAAGTTCAACATCGGCTCTCATGATTTCTCTCTCTGTTACTGTTTTGTTGGTACTCCAGTGGGCTTAGATAAAGTGGCACGATCAGATACTATCTCCGGATCTACGTGATGAGAGTACATGTGCTGTTTCCTTCAATTATACCTCAAATTGTTGAGCAATGGACAAAGAAAGTTCAGTGATTACGTTTTTTTTAAAAGAAAGTTCAGTGATGGCCAGCTACATAACACAGTCTAGACAGAGTTCATCACTTCTCCTTTTGGGCCAGTAATGTGTAATGCGACGAATCGAGGCTCCTCTAAACTAGTATAAATCTATCATACTGCTGAAGCTGCTGTTACCAGCACTCTGCTCTATACACAATAAACTTCGCCATAAGGCAATTGAGGATGTACTTTGCAAGTGAGCAGTGAGAGTTCGTCCTTTAACATGTCTTGAATCTATTTGACAGTGCTTTTCATCACAGAGAGTTACAAGGCAGCATTTCACCAGCTCACCAACATGAAAAGCTATGTATCACCAATACGCGATACCGATATGGCTATACGATGACACGCAATTTGTCAAAAATAAGAATATGGCGATACGGCAAGTACATATGTGTTTAAAAAATAAAAAATATAAGAGAGAGAAAGCGACTGAGGAAGGAGAAGGTGACTGTAGCTTGCAAAGGAATAAGGCGGTGGCGAGATTGTAAAGAGGGAAGATGGCAATGGCGGTGGTTAGAAGGTTTGATGGTGGGATGGCATTAGAAGGAGACTGGAGGGGAGCCAATGGCAGCTTGTAGAGGGAGAATGCGGCGGCGGCTGATGGGATGAGTGGAGGGGTGGCGACGGCTAGATTGTAGAGGGAGAAGGAGGGGAGGCGACAGAGGCAAGATTGCAAAGGGAGGTGGCGGGGCAGTCTGCAGGCTTGGTGGAGGCTGGAGGCTAGGTGGTTGCTAGTAGCAGTCGTCGGTCGGCTGGATAGAGGACAATGACCGTTGGGTCTAAGAGTTCTAGGGAAGTCAGCAGTAGGAGAGATAACTGGGTGGAATGAGTGAGTGAGTGAGAGAGAGAGATTTTAGGGTTAGAAGAGATAATTTGGATTAAGTTTGGCTTTGTGTTTTTAACTTGGAAGTATCGGAAAAGGATCATGATTATTTTTATTAATGTTAAATGCTGAATTTCACCGATCCTTTCCGATACGTATCAAGAAGGATCGTCATATCGGATAAATATACGGTACCAGTATGGTAATTTTCTGAAGGATTCACGATTCATAGATGAAAAGACATCTTGGCGAGTTCTAGTTCATAGGAGCAAAATAGCGCGTATAGGGAGATTGTGTAATCATTCTTGTTTAGGTTCTTGTTCATAGGAGCAAAATCGGTCTTGAAGATAACTCTGCTTGTCATCAGTAACTAAGAACTGTTTCAAGACTCAAAAATATCCATCCACTGAACTTCTATTGAATCCTGAGAAGCAAGAGTGTTTTTCACGCACCGAGTGCTTCAATTCCTTCAGTGGAGAACAATCTGAATTGATCAGAAACAAACCAGATCATTTCACTCCCTAATAATGCATCGATCACTAAACCTGCAGCCTCCTAACTAATCTCAGCTAAAGAATCTAGCTAGCTAGCTACGGCTAGGCTACCGCTAGTCCTCGGGCTGCTGCTACTGCTGCGGCGCGTTCATCTTCGGGGTCTTGAGCTCCCAGGCGTCCAGGTTGGTGACCTTGATGTCCGACTCGCCGTTGTTGAAGACTTGAAGACGAAGAGGCGCGCGTCGTCGCCGATGGCCTTCTTCGGGTAGATCCTCGTCAGGTTGCATGTCTTGCCGCGTGCCCCGAAGCTCTCCACCACGGAGTGGTCGATCTGGACGTGCAGCAAAGTTAGCTCACAGTACTGTTCTTACGACTGACAATGCTGGTTTCAGTGACATATATGAACATAGACTGATCATGTGGGTACCAATGTCCTGAGGGCAATTTTCTTCGTCTTGGCGATGTCGACATTGACGAAGCCGGCGAAGGTCGGCCTGTAGATCTTCGTATAGTCGTATGACGACCTGTTCGATCAGTGGGGAACAAGACACTCAGCGATCGACGCTTGCAGTTGCAGGTGAGAGTATTGCAAATAGATCTGTGATATCTTATCAAACATCGACAGATTCTGCTCCAGATTAAAGATAAGGGCGTGTCCATCGACCGACACGTCCCCATAGCAAAGATCAGCGACACGTCGTCAAGCTAGCCCCCATCACCCCATGTCTTCCCCACTCGCAGGCACTGATCACTATGCATCATTTCCGGAACACATGCAGCAGCATCGAAGAGAATCGCAAGTTGCATAGGCGTCAATGGCCTATGTACGCGTGCAAGGTGTGCGTTGCATTTTGTACTTGTGTTGGAAAAAAAAAATGGTATTAGCTATAAGAAATGTCCATGTTATCTGTAGATAGCATATAGACAACCTCTCTAATAGATTAGCTATAGTTTTGTCTATAAAATTAAATATTGTCTCACATGTAATAGATAAGAAGAAGAAGGGGAGTGGAGTGGCGGCTTGGAGGTGGAGGTGACCGTGAGAAGAAGGACACATGAGAATAACATGACCGTACTTTATGCTGTTTTGGTTGCTTTGTGTCGTTTATGGTAGATCTGTTAATGACAATGACAAGATAAGCTGGAAGCTCTGTTGGGTGGTAGATGAACAATCTGAAAAATATATCGGACAATTGTTGAATTCTGCATAGCTAGTGTAGTTATCAGCATATTGGCCTTTATCTTGTTTATCTTATAGAATTCAGAAAAGCGTTCATTGTTGCTATGCTTATACTGTTGTATGGACCAATTCAAGCAGACCATACTTTTTTCCATTTCATTTTTAGGAAAATGTGATTGATATAGTATATCACATGATGCATTTGACCACTTATTGCTATCCTCAGCAAGTTGGTATGTTTAAGTAATCCAATTAGTTCATCCTGTCCCTGCATTTTTTTCAGTTCATTGTTGCTATGCTTATCTTTGTTGTATGGACCTAAGTGCCTTAGAATCAGTTATAGCCCGACTATACATTAGGCGATCCCAACCCATAGTGTCCATGAGTAGTGTCTAGAGGAGAGAGAGCAATAAACCAATGCATAGTTTCCCAACCCATGGTTTCCATGAGTAGTGTCTAGAGGAGGGAGGAGCAATAAAGCAATGCATGAGAGCAATAAATCAATGCATGCACCACAAATCTGACTTAGTAAGCGCTAGAAATGTCCAACCCCGATTTTGCTACTTTTTGCATGAGACACGGTTTCTTCGAGTCTTGGTACCAACGACTCGGCTTTTGCATGAGACACTTTCTTTTCTGCTTTTTCCTTCTTTTCTTGAGTCTTGGTACCGTCGACTCGGTTTTGCATGAGACACGGTTTCTTCGTTTTCCTTCTCTTTCTCCTTCCTTAACTCCTATGCCACATCGATTTTTGCTTAGTTGGCGCAGTAATTAATTCTATAGACACCGGTGAGGTGGAGGGTTGGGAATGCCCTTAGTAACCGGTCTATATCTCTCTCTCGGTTTTCTCTTCCACCTAAGCAAAATGTCGAGATGGCACGCTTATAGCTAGTGAAGTGGCACCATTGGAGACGTAAGGCTATTCTCGGTGTCTACGGTAACATACCTATTTAATGCATACCACAGTGCTTGTGTTTGCAAAAAATGAATAAACTAAAATATTATGGAAGGAGTTATTTACTACAAAATGTGATATAAGAATATTGCTTGCGTGTTGGTAGATGAACAATCAAAAATATATCGGACCCAATTGTTGAATTCTGCATAGCTAGTGTAGTTATCAAAGATATTGGCCTTTATCTTGTTTATCTTATAGAATTTAAAAGCGTTCATTGTTGCTATGCTTATCTTGTTGTATGGACCAATTCAAGGCACCATACTTTTTTCCAGTTCATTTTTAGGAAAATGTGATTGATATAGTATATCACATGATGCATTTGACCACTTATTGCTATCCTCAGCAAGTTGGTATGTTTAAGTAATCCAATTAGTTCATCCTGTCCCTGCATTTTTTTCAGTTCATTGTTGCTATGCTTATACTGTTGTATGGACCAATTCAAGCAGACCATACTTTTTTCCACTTCATTGTTGCTATGCTTATATCTTGTATGGCATGCAAATGTGGCTTTGGAATCGAATCGGTCACGATGCAGCATGGTTATCACACCAAGAAAGCCTCTTTACTTGTCTATATGCACAATCCTTTGTCATTATTATGCACTGTGTGAAGTGGATTACAATGATTATTAGCAGAATTTAGAGTTGGACGGCTAAGTACTATTAGCAACCCGTTAATTGCAATATGAGAGCATTTCTCTATCCACTTTTCATTCCAATGATTTCATTAGTTCAAATACAATGGGTAGAAAGGCCTAGTTCGCTAACGATTGTAGGACAGACTCATAGAGCTGACGATCACATTCTAGCTGATTGGGCATGCTCCCAAGTGTCTGCATTCTCTCCTTGTTCATGTGAGGGATCTTGTACCTATTGCCTCCACCATCTTTCATGACCTCAAGCAAGCAACTCTGCAGTGTGAGGAACACCCTACTAAGTGTACTTGGGTTGTATTCTTCGTATTCTTTGCAAACATTTTCTATGAGTTAATCCATATTTCTAGAGGTCTTGGTACTAGTCAAAGCTTGGAGAGACGCAAAAAAACCAAGATCTAATGCATTCATGTCAGGGGAGTTTGGTGGCTGAGAGATTAGACAAATGTCAAGCCCAGTTTGCGAAACAACAAATGCAAATTGGGGATCATCAACTGGCACATGGGATGGTGCATTATCTTGCTGAATCCATATAGTTCTCGTCCGGTCTCCTTGTGGCCAACGTGAAACGATGGCTGGAAGCAATTTAGCAATTATGTAAGACCTGACAGTCTGTCTATCAACCTTGACTGTTTTGGTTACTAGGGTGCCCCTTTCTCGATTGCGACTTGTCCTTTGAGCCGGTTCCTGTTAGAAATAAATCAAAATTAGCAACATCATAGGCACAATGTGCATAATAAAGATTACAACGGAAACAATTGTGGTACCTTTCTGATAAAAGGCCACAGGCCTATCTTGCCATCAAAAGTACAATTACCTTCATCGTCGAACCTTGGTTTTGCAATGCTGACCAAGAACATTACTTTGTCAATTGCATTTTTGTTTTGGACAGTTTCTGTGGGTCCATCTCTTCAGGAAGCAAGTAGAAAGATCTATCCTTCTTGGTTGCATTAAACCACTTCTCGTCAACATGGACAATGTTGTCCATTCCAATAAATTTTGGTTGATCTGCCAATGAATCAACATCTAACATTGAAAGACACCACTCCAGCCTCTCCTTTTTGTTTGGCTCTCTTAGTGAAGGTTTTAAAGTGTTGGAGTGGCGACGTAGCATCCTGTTTGAAGCACTTGTGCAATGTGCTTTTGTTCACCCCAATCTCCTTTGCTAAGGGCATTATAGTGCTCCTTAGAGGCAAGGGAATGTTTGGAACTTGTGTCAAGTCAACTTTGGACTTTTTTCTACCACAGTTCTTAGGTTTTCTAGAACCCACATCTCTGAGGATTCCTTGATGTCGACACTTCTTTGCTCTATGCCAAACTCATTGCAGACTTGTCTGATGATGAACTTGAAACATGTGAGCAACAATGGTGGTCTTTGTTTCTATTTAGTTCCCCACGAGGGTTGGTTCATTTATGTAGCAAAGCTTCGTAAATATCTTGCCTTTCACGGTCGATCAACTCTTTTAACTCTGCTCCCTTCTTCATTTTCATGTGGTGCTTGATGGTTTGAGCCATGCAACTCCTCCTCGTCGAGGCGAACATTGACATGGTCTGCGAAGACGCCATAGTCATGCATATCTTCATCCATGCCTGTGGAAAGACAACATTAAATTAGTAAGTTACTGATTCTATAAAAAAGATAACAAGTGATGCCTGTGGACTTCAATAAAAAAGATAAATACTATATGTAGATAACAAGTGATGCCTACAACTGCTAATCAGCATGGTTGCCTATGCATGTGATGAAATTTCATTCATAGCAGCAAATTCATTAGAGGAAAAACAAGTTCTATGAAAATACAATCCCCATTTCAGATCGAAAAATAAGTTCCTTCTGCAAATACTTGCTCTTCTATAGGATTGGCATTGTGTAGTTGAGCTAATTTAGTCAGATCATTGGCTAAAGGTTCTGTTCTGCAAATTGTTTGGTGAGTGAAACGTTGAAATTGTTATTTTCACCCTACCAAGCATTTGTTCATAAGCATCAACCATGCTCCATAGAGGCAAAGACATAGCCCAAGCACATGAAAATAGAAAATTTAGAGATATTCTGTTGGGAACCGACAACTCTTGGTATTATGTTGGACTTGACTTCTGTTGATGCTTGATGTACATATTCCTGAGTCCTAACTTTTGCAGAAAAAGCACATTAAGTTTAGTTACTATTCTCTTTTCCTTTTGGGGAAAATTGAATCATTACAACTTCTACACTTCCATCTAATATCCGATCTGATTATTTTAACTCTCTCTTGTAGGGAGCCTTGAAGAAAGAACCAAGTAGGGATAGATGTGGCAATGGATGTAGGCTGAAGCAGAAATTGAAGATGCTCGGTGGAGGAAGCTCGATGTTTCTACTAATGTTCGAAGGGCGATCCATTAAATCGCTTCCTTCTCCACGTAACTACAAAGTGTTCTCGCTGACATTACAGGTTATCTTTTTGTTCAAATTAATATTTGTACACGCTTTTTGACCATAAAAGCATGGACTAGTAAAATGATTTAGAATGGTGATGGTTCTGCGACTGGGTGGTTCATGTTGCCTTCTTCAAATGCTTGCTCTGCTATAGGATTGGCATTGTGTGCTTGATTGGGTGCACCGTCTGTTCATCTTCAAAGGCTATGTTTAGATCAAAATACAATCCCCATTTCAGATCATCGATAATGTTATAATAGTGTTACTAATGCATTCTTTTTCGCTAACTTTGGGTGGTACATGCCTCCTCCATGAACTTCATACGCATTGGATCATCGCTTCTTTGGTTGGCTCCTCCTTGTCTTGATATGAACACGATTAAGAACATCAATCCATCTTTATTACGTGAAGACTTTAATTTACACAACATACTACTATTTGCTAACCTATATTTTCTTCTTCATCATCAGAATCATGGTTAAGATCAAAAATTTCATTGCATTGAGTACTAGTAAAATGATGTAGGACCGGTGATGGTTGTTGACTGGGTGGAGTATGTTACCTCTCGCAAATACTTGCTCTTCTAATATTGGTTGTTCATCTTCAAAGGCTACGTTTAGATCAAGGTACTCCTCTTCATCTAATATTGGTTGGTTTAGGTCTAGGTTGATCATGGCTAATTGCTTCCCTATTTGTGAATAGCAGGAAGATTGATATTAGATAACCATTTTTGATAATGTAGCAAGAGAGTTAAGAGGAAAGAGAAGAAAGTTATATCTTGAGGAAGATACCACTTGGGCATGAAATCATAGACATTGAAACTTGAATCATCTAAATGGCCCACAATTCATACTCTCATACACATCTAGCATTTAATTATCTTGTGGGGACTAAGAAACAATCCATAATACCATGCATTGGGATAGTTGTATCTTCTATATTATCATATGACATGGCAGCTTTGGATATTGTGACAAGATACAATGCACTGTGAATAACCTAATACGAGTGTGTTAGCTACCTGGTAGGATCATTGCACATGAGGACAACGTGCTTGGTGTTGTTAGCCTTGAATACCCTCGAGGAGATGACTGTCCACTACTTTTAAAAAAAGTCATCGTAACGACTTATAATTGTCATCAGTGGAGGTTTTTGAACCGTCACAGATATAGTGCCACTGATAATTGAGGATTATCAGTGGCGGTTTCCACATATAATATTATCTGTGACGGTTCTAGTCACAAATCGCCACAAATACTCTATTATTTGTGACGATTTTATCAAAAATCGTCACTCATACTCATATTGTCAATGGCGGTTATTGGATAAAATCGTCACAAATATTCCTAGTATCAGTGGCAGTTTTAGCCAAAAACCGCTACTGATAATTCCAAACCACAAAATAAAAAACCGGTATTTCGAGCTAGCCTCAGGTAGCGCTAGCCATGTCATTTGAAACAACATACACAAAGAACAGATATATCATACACATTATAACAGATGTATACACAAAGTAGTATAAGATTAGCCAGAATGAAACATCAATTTACATTTTGTAATGAAATAAAATTTAAATAATAAAAGCCTAAACTAGTTTTCTAAATTACAAACTTACGAGCCTTCGGTGTTGGTTGGAGACGCATGATGTGTAACATGAGTATGGATGACTGGATCGTTGTTGTCTTTATCATAAAACTCGTCTTTTTTATTGATGACTTCCTTCATAATGAAGTAGGTGAGCTGTCCCTAAATGGTTTGGATTTTAATAGGAAGTAGTCCTCTCGTAGGCAACTTAAGGCTCTATAAGTAGGAAAAATAAATATCAGAGAGTATATAGAAATTGAGTGGTGCAAATCAATGTGTGATGTCAACATGACAAATCTCTATGTCACTGTCTGTTATTGTAGAACCTAAGATTTCGCGTATGTATTGGCACACGAAGTACCTACATAAATTTGTGCCTCACAGCTGCTTGTGACGCTGCAAAAAATGAATAAACTAAAATATCATGGAAGGAGTTATTTACTACAAAATGCGATATAAGAATATTGCTTGCGTGCGTACTGGGAATTTAGTACAGATTGAAAGGGATTTATGGAATGGGCGGTATCTCGAGCTCTTTTTACAATATCTTTTGAACGCCTTATTCATTAGACTTATCAACTCTTCGAAATCTTTTTTTCTTTATCCAGCGGGTTCATGATCAGTATCTGCTCTTTTCTGAAGTAATTACTACGAAAATCCAGTGGAATCTCCATACACATTTATGATGCCATAGTCATTAGTCCTAAGATCAGAGTAAAGAATGAAATCAATGAGTAATTTAACTAGCCAGTGAGAAACTTATTTAAAATTGTATGATAAAATTATAAACTCCTTGTCTTATAGTTTAATAGAGTGTTATATACATATTCGTCGACCTCCTTTGGTGCTCTTGTGATTTTGGCTGGCAGATCGTTCCCGAGTCGAGAAATCCCACTGGCCCCTTGGTTTTTCTTAGTTCGATCATCTCGTATCTAGATAAGAAAAAAGTTAGACATGACATTTATCGATATTATATGAATGTAGACCATGATTTATATATTAGACACTTACAGTGACCAACATCTCAAAAAAGATAAGTCAAGGACGTCGTGATAGTACAAGTTGTGTAAGTTATCGAATTCTATCAGGAAGTAGCCACCTTCTCATGGTGAAAATGTTTCTCTCAAAAAACGACAGTGATCACCTTCGGGAGTATCGCTTGGTTGGATCGCTCCATATACCAGGTATGTAATCACTGCATCATGAGTGTTAGGCTATTTAACTCTGAAGGGGTGACTAACGGCTTCTTCAGCTCAAATTTCAATCTTTCTTGATTATCTTGTACTTCAGACTGCGCCTTGCCCTTACTTTTCTCTTGCACAACATCATACTCTATTCTGGTTTCATCTGATCTAGCTGGTACGGCTTGTTTAATGTGCCATTTATTTGGATCAGGGGTTATAAGTTTGTCCTTTGAAGTATTTACACTAGCCATGTTTATGTGGTCCTCACTGGACTTCTTTGCTGCTTTATCGCCATTTCACGCTCATGTGCAGGAGAGGCTGGCACTAGATGATCCAAAATGATGTCACACTTGCGCCACTGGATGAATGAGTGGATAGCATTTCCTAGAGTTTTTACAAGTTTCATTAATAGTAATAGCACATATATTGCCAGCATAATTAATAGTCAAAAGTATGGAAAACAAATTTGGAAGTTTTAAATTTTGCTAATTACTTATATAGCTTGCTAATTTGAAATAATTGGAAATTAGTGTTCGGATGCTTCACAGGGTTAAGGGGAGGAGGGACGTATTATATATTAGATGTTATCATACCACCACTAAAGTACTAGATACGTCCTTAGAGGAGAGTAGTAATAGGATGGGTAACCTCCTAGGAAGTGAAGTCCTTTGTGTGATGTTAAAAACGTCCGGATCTAGAATTTTGAAATTGAGCGTTCTTGGGCGAGAATAGTATTAGGATGGGTGACCTCCTAGGAAGTCTCCCCTAATTTAGTGTTTTTAAATTGCCAGCTAGCCAAAAAAACGCTAATGATAATATTATTGGTGGTGGCACTATATCGATTTTGGTTAAAACCACCAGCGATGGCGATTCTGAACCGCCTCGATATGCTTTTTCTAGTATTGTCGACGATCGGTCCGTGCTCACCTTTAGCACGAACTTGACCTCCTCGGCCCGCCACAGAGGTATATCCGGGCACTCCCATGTTGTCGTGCGCATCAGGGTGGTGCGCTCACGTCTTGAATTAAGGGCTGTTTGGTAGAGCTCGGATCGGCTTCTCGGCGAGATCTGAAACTTGTAGGCTAAAATAAAGTAAATTAAGTTTATATTTTGGCCTAAAATATAAACAAGATGATCCATCTAAACATTCTTAATATATTCCGGGCACTTCACGGATCTGTGGAGCTAGAAAACCAGCTCCAGATCCACGGATCTGATGGGTGAGCCCTTGACCCAGGTCCTAAGTCGCGGCTGCGGTACAGCACCGCGAGCCCCTTCATGTTGTCCTTGCTGCCCACCACCAGCCGCCAGTGCCTGCACGTTGTACAAAGTTCAACTCACTACGTGTAACATTGTTCCTGCTCTCACAAAACCGTAATCAAGAAAATTGCACAGATGAGATCTTGAAACATAGTACATCTGCTTTGATATTCACACAGTTTTTTAATTTTAAGAAGTATATAATACGAGAGTTTTTACTATTACTATTAGCGATCACAAAATTATTCTTAAACTCTTAGTAGTACTTTCAACGATGAAACTAGAAAAAATTCTATGAGAGTACATACTTCACATGTATAATTCTATATTCTTATATAATGATTTCGTAATATCGTAAATCAAATACATATTTTTGAAATTTGCTAAAAGTACAATATAAACAGTTCTAAAGTCTTCAAAATTCTAAACCACAAAAATTAGAACCAATTCAATCAACAAATTTAGCCTATTGAAAATGTGATTTGGTAGTGTTTCTCAAATTTTTGAGGGTGCAGAGGCATATACCCGGCACCTCCCCTAGATCCACCCCTGAGTACTTTCACTCTTTAAACTTTTAGTGCCTCTATCTAGCTACCTCCTAATTAAAGACGGTAAAAAGTCTAGCATAATATAAGAATAACGAAAATGGCATGGTACTACAGTGTTGTGTGTTGAAGTATAAGTGAATTGCCCACCTTTCCTCATCAGCTTAAGTTTTTGGGTGAACTGGCTGGTGCATGCAACTCAATATAGTATCAGAGCTAAGAGGTCTCGAGTTCAAGACCCGGTTGACGCAATTAAAAAAAATTACAGTTCACTTCTATTCCACGTCCTAAGCCTGAGGAAGCCTGCACGTGAGGGGTCTTAGGCCTGAGGGAGCCTGCATGCGCGAGGTGGTTATATCACGCATTCATGTCATTTTTTTTGTGGTTGGGTGTGGGTGTGTGCAATGGGGGGTTGAGATTCGGTGCGCGCATGACTGCATGCATGCATGTTATAGTTGTATAACTAGCAGCCTATGGTGCGCGCTGGCCCTCTGGGCAACCTAGATGTGTGTATATCGAAAGGACTTTATAGGCTAGTTGACTATAAATATAAGGGAGATGCTATCTATTTTGTACATTAAGTCATATTAATAAAGAAGATTGTTGAATTTATCTCTCTTACACATCTTTATCTGTTGTTTATATGCTTTTCTATTGCTAATTGCTTGTGTTATTCTCGCTTACTAGTTATGTTGATTGGTGTTGGGATCTAGAATTTGTATTCCGACCCTTATGTGTATACTGTGCTAGTTCCATAATCAATAGCTAGCACACACACACCCGACATTGGCATATCTCATCTATACATGATAGAATGATATAGTAGCATATAACAGTAAACATCCGAAATTAAGTCGTTCATGACTAGTTTTGCAACAAAGCCAACGGGCTAAATAGTTCACATCGTAAAAGATCACAACGAAATCAAAATAACGAGGCAATAAAGTCCAGCTAATATGCCTCAACCCATCCACAGGAAACTGACTAGGGTAGGATACTTAGAAGTCGATGTCATCGTCGCCCAAATCCCACGGCGTAAAGCACCTGTACGGCGAGTCTTCTTCCTCATTCTCTGAATAAATTCAATAAGCAATGGTTGAGTATGAAAATGTACTCCACAAGATTTCTGTACAAAAGTTATATAGTATAGAAGGTTATGTCAAAGAGATGGCTATCCTACTAAGTTTTCCTAATTTGCACAAAACAAGTTTTCATTTGCAATATTGAACAGTAGATTGCAATCGAAAATTTGTAAAAGCATTTGATGTTTGATAAGTAGTAATAGAGTATAAGCAATCATAAATAGACGGATGGCTTGCTATCATGAAGATTTAAAATCTTGGTAAAATCTTTTTGCTAGCCAACCGTGCATGGACTCCCTATCCATACACTTTAATTTCAACCAATTTTTCAAAAAAAACATAAAACTACTTATTATGGGATATAACCAAGCGATGTCCATGACCGGGACATGGATATTCGAATAGATTTATACTCTACAGAAATTGTACAATTTTACCCACATGACATAAACATCCCATCATGTTAAACATGCCACGTGATACCGATGATATCTGTTTAAGAGTTCCATGACAAAGCTTTTGCATTGCTAGTTATAATAATTGTTGCCCTATGATCTGCATCTCAAGGTGTGGAGCACCATTCAACCTTAATAGCTCATAGATGTGTTTGTAAGCTTTACATACCTTGCAAAAGCCTCTACAGACACGGACGTCCTATACCATGCCTACGCTAACCAATTTCCACCTATCAACTATATCCTACAGCTAAATTACTAGAACACAACAACTTATTATGCTAAGGCCTTCCTATAAAGGACATGTGGTAGTACGAGAATACTTGGGTCTATAGCATAATAGATCGGTCCTTAGCAACCTAGGCGAGACTGCCATATTCCCTGCATACTCCTATACCATTCCCAACAATCACTCACCCAAGTTCAAACCATGTTTGCAATCTCATGTATATTCAAAATATCATAGGTACCTCCTCTAGACTATATCACAAGTATTTCTCATTTTGAATATTTTGACCATTATCTAAGCTAATCGGTCTAATATCAGTATAAGTATGGCTAAGCATCTAACGATTGTTCCACTTTTAATATTTACGAATACTAGATAGTATTACTAGGGTGACAATGGCGAATGCATCAATTTGTCAAGGTAGGGTGAATGCAACAATTACATAGCAATTTTTACTAATATTACACTCATGCATAATATATCTACCACATTTACCAACATAGTGACTTTTATCGAAATTACACGCATGCATAATAGTTTTAAACACATTATACATAATAGTTAAAAATGAGATCAAATATGATAAAGGGGGTGCTTGCCTTGCTTATTGAATTTAGGGTCTTGCTCAGGTTTGTTGATGGCGGTTTCCAGGATGTCAGTATCTACATGAGATATGTTAAAGAACACAAATAAGAGCCAAAAGAATACATACAAAATCTAAATTCAAATATGGTTACATATTAAGAAAGAGTGCGATTTTAGAAAAGTTTTAAAACTAGTTTCATTCAATTTGGAGTTTGTATGCAAAAGTTATGAGCATTTGAATTTAGCTCGGCTGAGAAAATCCTGAAAAAAGAAAGAAATGGATGATGTTAAAAGCGTATTCCACTGGTTTACGCTTTTCAACTTAGAAAGCATATTTTCTTTAAGGATGAAAGTATATTTTACATTTAAAGGAATGAATTTTCTTTCAGGAAAAATAACAGGTGGGGTCTACATGTCAAATTTTTATTATTTTCACCGATGCTCCTAGATGGGGTCCACTTGTCGTAGAGAGGCAGCTCAATGACCATGGCTGAGCTCGCTCTTGAACTCGATGGTGGTGAATGGTGCTTGATCATACCCAGTGGATAGTACGGCTAGATAGAGAGGCTTAAGGCGAAGTTATAACTGGTGGTGGTAACAAGGAGGTAGCCGAAGGCAGTGGTGTGGCGATAGGGAGTGGTGGAGTTCCTCAGGTCATGCGTGAAGCATGCATCTGGGAGAAATCAGGGGCAGGTTGGTGGTGGTGTTAGCTTCCAGGGACCTTGGTGGCGCTCTAGTCGCAAGCTTGGGGACTAATGGTTACTAGAGCACTTCAATCTCTAACAACAATCCCAATTCTTATAGCCAAGAAAGAACATAATGGAAGTAGATGCAATTGCTTATGTTAGGGAATAGCAATGGTGAGGGGGAGGAAGGCGACACGCGAAGGGAGCCTCCATGGTAGTCCCCTTGACCTCTGATTGGAACTTCGCTGGAGGCTCATTCGTTGCCAATGAAGTTCTTCAACGGTATGGCTTATCTGTGGACTATGGGTCCTCATCTTCAGCTAGTTTTCTCCTTCTTGCCACTTTCTCTAGATTCTCCTTTGGCTTGACTTAAGAATCTATTAGTCTGGCTCTTTATTGTGCTCTTAGGGGAAATCCTGCTAGCTTTTGTGTCATAAAAGTTTATGACTATGGTCTTCATTTCTCGGTTCTTTCTAAAAAAGTAGGCTTATTCATTTGCTCGCTGAAAAGTTGTTCCTCAAAGAACTTTTGTGTTCCTTTCCTTCTTTGGCATGACGGAGGCGCTAACTAGCGCAAAGGGCTCATGCGATGGACTCAAGAGCATGAGAACGAATGGACGGTTGTTTCCTCCAAAGTATGTCGGAGGAACAAGACCCCTCCCCAAGCTAAGAGGAAATCGATTTCTTTTCTTCTATTCAAGAGATCCCAAGCTATTCCATTACATCAAAGTTGGTTCCATGAATTTATCCATCCCTTATGCTCAATCTCCACGTTCATTCCCTATGGCCATTGACTTGGAAGCCCAGCATTAATCCTGTCCTACACTTCTTGGTGCGGGGTGGGACAAACTGATGAGTTCAAATTCCATCTGTGCTCCAGGTCTCCTGAATAATCATGCCATTCTTCATTATTTACGTTGCCTTAGGGAGGGACACCTTTCTGCAAATTGCATTAATGCTATCAGATGCAAAGGATGTTACTGATACAGTCATATCCTAAAGAACTGTCTCATCTTGAGACGAACCAAGTACATGAATTGGAAACCAGTTTCCAAATTGTATCTAGCCTTGGCCCACCATTCAGGGGCTTCTCAGCATGATTTTGAGGTAGTTTCTAAAATGCTTGGCCTTCAACCTCTTTGATCGTGCACAACTCTTCAGTTCCCATCAATCTTGTGATGCACACCTCCACCATCCGATTCTTCCATGGCAGATTTTCACATTGTTGAGTAGGATCGCTTCATCCCGGAGGGTATGCAAGCTGAAGATGGTGGGTTATTTTTGACGGGACAATGCAAATGTAATCTTTGTTGCACCGCCCAAAACCCATGAAGACTTCGTGTTCTCCGTCATTGAGCCACAGCCACATGGGAAAGAACTACAACAGATGCTGATTAATGTCCGAGACTATGTGGAGCAAGTTCTCAGGGTAAGAGTCATCTCCTATTGCGAACATCCTTTTGGAGTAGGCCTGTTCCAGTTAGCCTCAACCATGCGTAGAGATATTCTAGTATTAGAGAACCCTTATGAGTATGGATCGCAGATGAGGGTCCCAATTGGAGAGGTGCTCTATTCACTAGAATTGGATGGATAATGCTTCTAGGTTTTCCCTTGGACTTTAAGCATTCCCACTATATCGCTTAGGCATGTTCCTCCTTTGGGAAACTTCTGTATTGGCTTAAGAATGATCAAGTACAAGGTAGGGTGATCTGCAAGATCCTTGCTCAAGAGGCCTCAACCATTCCTCGGTGCCTTGTCCTTAAGAAAGGCAACACACATGGCAAATAAGGCAAGTCATGGATAGTTTCAGTCACTATTTTAGATTCAAACTTTCCAAACACCTTCCCATGAGATGAAGAATCACCTATGTACCTTCATGCCAACCAAGATCATCATACTGAGCCAGAAATCAACTAGAACCAGCCACCTAAAGACCACTTCATGCATCTGCTTGATAATGATCCCCAATGGGATCAATGGGCATTAGCGCCTCACATGGTCCAAGGTGAGCAACAAATCAATGAGCATCAGGCCTCTCTAACTTTTTTGACTGATGCCTACTTAGTCCTTCAACACAAATCAGACAATGAATCAATGCAATGCCTTTTAGCAGAAATTTTCACCTCCGACTCAACAGACCAACGACTACATGGACATATTGCCAATTTAACAACACCACCTACCTTCTCTAGGCAGCCAATTCCAAAGCATCTAGCAACAGATTTGGATGTCTTTAATGTCTTGCCAGATTCCCCTTTAGCCCAATCGGTAGAATTTCCTAATTCCTTTGGGTCTAACGCTTACAGACTTTACTAGGTCCAGACCAAAGAGGTCATGGGACATAGCTTTTGATCCGACAAATCTGTCAGGTGCCCAAAGTATGCCTCGCCCTTCTCTAGAATATTCTTTTAAAAAACAGCTCAGTTATAATAATAAAGATTGATCATACTCATGAAACAACTCAAGAGCAGATAACACATGAGGGCACTAGTACTAGCATGGCTTTATTTTCAACTTACAGCCAGCAAGACACTGCGGTCCCTACAACACATTGCATAGGCACCCCAAGATCAGCAAGGGCCTCAAAGGGTAAGATACCAATCTATACTCAATCTCTCAGACGAAGCCCAAGAACTAGTGCCGGTCAGGGTGGTCTCAAATCACACCAACTGGACAACACCACGAAGTGAAGGGAAAATTTGCTCAAAGGCCAAACATCAGTGACAACATCTTGCTTGATAGGCAGTAGTCATCCATTCCTCTAGAATTTCCAATCTCCCTTATGCAGCAAAGCACGACAAACCTATGTGGGGTGACTCCTTCGAAGGTAACACCGCACAAACTTCTCAAGGGAACCAATGAAGATGGCCAAGATAGTCTTAGTTCTTAGGAATAGACTGTGCTCTACTTTTGTCCTCTTGATGTTCTCAAGATCTTTTGGAACTCTTGTTTATGTCATGTGGTCTATAGCAGCAATGCAACTTATGTTTCTTCCTTAACCCTCATAATAGTCCGTCCTTCTATCTTATAATCATCACTGTTTTCTGGCCATTTCTCGAGTTGTTTACTCTGCACAACCCCTTCCTCTTGGATGCTAGACAAATTTCTCATCATAACACTTCCTCTTGCCAGCACTTTGGCTATGCCAGTTGAGCGTCGCCCAACTTGTCTTGCCCTTAAACCCCATGCACAACCACAATAGAAACTGGAACATCCTCTGATGGAATGTTAGAGGTATGAACTCTGAAGAAAAGCTAAGAGCCATTAGAGCTAAACTTGAAGAAGGAAGCTATTTGATTGTTTGTCTCCAAGAAACTAAAAAACAAACTATCTAGCACTCCCTCCTTAAATTGTTCTTACCTCGGCGCATTGGCAAATTTGCATTCTCCCTCCAATGGAAACTTGGGGGCATCCTTATTGCCTAACCAGTGCCAATTTTAAAGGAAAAGTCATCTTTCAAAGCCCTTACGCCATTATTGTTAATTTCACATCTAATTATGATGCCAGTGCTTGGACTCTCACCAACATTTGTGGCCCTTGTGCTAGGCCGGCAAGAGATGAATTCATTGAATGGTTCTCCCAGCTGGACCTCCATCAAAACCAAAACTGGATTTTCATGGGAGATTTCAATTTCATCTGCTCCACTCAAAACAAAAACAAACCAAGAGGCAACATCAATGATATCATGGTTTTCAACTGCGCCTTTAGTACCTTAGGCTTGATTGAGCTACCCCTTAAAGGCCATACCTTCACTTGGAGTAATATGCAGGAAGATTCACTGTTGCAGCAGCTAGATTGGTTCTTCACATCCTCGGATTGGACCGTTACTTACCCCAACACCATAGTTGCAGCTCTGGCGAAGAACATCTCGGATCACACTCCAGGCCTCGTAAGTTTCCAAAGTAAAATCCCCAGGTCGACTCTGTTTAGGTTTGAGAATTACTGGATTGAGCACCCAGGATTCTTTGACTTAGTTCAACGATCCTGAAACATCCAGGTTCATGGCACTAACTCGGCCAAAATTATCAACATCAAGCTAAAGAACCTAAGGAGACACCTGAAAGCCTGGAGTAAGCACCTATCCAACCTCTCGAACCTCATTAAGAACTATAATACGGTCATCCTTCTTTTAGATGAATTGGAAGAAAGAAGAACTTTATTCTGCACAGAACTCAACTTCAAACACATCTTGGAAAATCGCTTGGCTCGGTTGCTCCATTACAAACAGTTGTGTTGGAAAACAAAGAAATAACATCCGTTGGATGAAGCTGGAAGATGAAAATGCCAAATTCTTTCACTCAATAGCGATAGAAAGGTATAGAAAGAACAAGGTCAGTCATCTTCACACCAAAGATGGCAACATGGTAACTGACCATCATATTATGGGTGTGTTTGGTAGGGCTCTAGCTCCACCAAATCCACAGATCTGATGGAGCTGGGTATTCCTAGCTCTACCAGATCCATAGAGCTAGAGCTGTGAGTACATTAAGAGTGTTTAGATGAATCATCTTGTTTACTTTTTATACCAAAAATATAAACTTAATTCACTTTATTTTAGCCTACAAGTTTTAGATATCAGGTGAAGCTGGAATCTGGAACTCTACTAAATAGGCTCTAAAGTAGCCATTCTATGGATTTCCTTCAAGACCAGAATGGGTGTCTCCAACCATCCAGTCATGCACTTCGATCTCTTTGAGTTAGTCCCTAATGTCAATGGCTTAGACTCCCGATCCTCCCCTTTACAAATGAAGAAATTGACAGTGTTGTGCAATCTCTTCATCCTGACAAAGCTCTGGGCCCAGACGAGTTTAGTGGTTTGTTCATAAAAAATGCTAGCACATCATTGCGGTTGATTTTACTTTTTATGCAATCAATTCTACTCTTAGGGCATTACCATCCAAAGCATAAATGGTTTCTTCATAGTGTTGGTGTCGAAGAAAATTGGTCCCTAGACAGTGAATGATTACATGCCTATCTCGCTGCCCAATTCAAGTTTCAAGATGATCACAAAACTCCTTGCAAACATATTACAGAATATCATCCTATGACTTGTACATAGAAATCAATATGGATTCCTCAAGACCAGAACTATCCAAGATTGTCTAGCCTGGGCTTTCGAATATATTCATCAATGTCACCAAAGTCGAAGACATATTGTCATTATTAAGCTAGAATTTAAAAGGGCCCTTGATACAATTGAGCATTCTGTCATCGTAGCTATGACGAGGCAAAAGGTCTTCCCTAGAGATGGACAACCTAGACCCAACAGCTTCTCTCATCTACAGCCTCCTCAGTTATCCTAAATGGAGTTCCAAGAAAACAGTTCCAGTGCAAAAGAGGAGTAAGATAAGGAGATCCACTATCCCCACTCCTTTTTGTTCTAGCTGTTGACCTGCTACAATCCGTTGTGAATAAAGATGCTCAAAGAGGTATCATCTAGCTTCCAATCACAGTTCAAGGTGATACGGACTACCCTATTGTTCAGCATGCGGATGACACTCTTTTGATCATGCTAGCTTGTGCCAGATAGCTAATTTGTATAAAAATCCTTCTGAATACCTTCAAAGATTTCACTGAAAATCAACTACCACAAATTATCCATGTACCCAATCAGCGTGGACACAGAATAGCTTACCATTCTTACAGGCACCTTCGGATGCTCAAAAGGGCAGATGCCTAAAAGGGCAGATGCCTTTCACCTACCTTCGACTACCCCTTGAGACCACAAGACCTAAAATCAAAGACTATGCTCCTCTCATTGATAGAATTGAATGGCGCCTCACAGGCATTACATATTTTCTCTCCTATGGGGGAAGACTCGCAATGGTAAACTCAGTAATGTTGCTCCTACCGACTTACTACATGTGCACTCTCAAAGTCCTTGCAATGGTAATCAACCACATTGATAGGGCCCGAAGGCATTGCTTATGGAGAAGAGCTGATGATCTAAACCTAAGTATTCAAAACTAGGCCCTACCACTCAAATACATGAATAACTTCTACAACAACAAGGACACCCCATAGGTTCATTTTGTGTGGAGTAAGTACTATCAAAATTGCATCTCCCACTCTTCCAGAGCTATTGGATCTTTTTGGTGGACATTATCAAGATGGTTGGTCACTTCCAGGGTATTGCAACCACAATGGTAGGCTTGGGAACAACAATGAGTTTCTGGAAGGACTTATTGAACAATAACGTCCCTAGTATCAAGTTCCCATCTCCATTTTACTACGTTAAGAATGCCGACATTTCAGTTGTATCCTTCATCCATGAAGCAGATTGGATAAATCACTTCAACTTACCCCTTTTGGAATAGGCCTTCGCTAAGCTCCAAGAGCTTGCAGTGCTATTACATGACTTCAACTGCCACCCGGTGAAACAAGACCAGTGGAGTTACATATGGGGTCACTCCAATTATTCAGCCCGAAATTATTATAAGAATATTTTCAAAGCCATCTCTGCCCTGATGCCCTTGAAATGGATCTGGCAAACCAAATGTGTACATAAGTTCTGAGTATTTGCTTGGATACTCTTCTAGGACAGTCTCAACACCAAATCTATGCTAATAAGGAGGAAATGGTTACAAGGACAAGACACATACTGTAACTTCTGTACTCACATGCAAGAGGAAACAACTGCACACCTATTCTTTGAATGTAAATTCAGAAAGAAATGCTGGCAATCACTTGGAGTTCAATGGGACACCTCCATCAACATCTTTCAGAGGATACAAAGAGCCAAACAAAATTCTACTCATCCGTTCTTCATGGAGATCTTCATAGTCGGCTCATGGCAAATCTAGAAACAATGTAATAGAAAGATCTTCAATCACGTTAACCAATCCATCGAGGACTAGAAAGCGGACTTCATTGTCGATGTCAGGTTGCACCTGAACAAATTGAAAGAGACTCTCAGACCAATCATAGCTTCTTGGATTAGCTCCTTGTGAGATTCACGCTTAGGAGCCTCTCCTACTATTTTGCCCTAAAAAAGGAATGTTGGTTCATCCTGAGTTTTCAATAGAACCTCGCCTTGGAATTACCTCCTATCCTTGAAATAGCACAAAGGAATTCAACTCATCGATTATTCATGGGAATCTTCATCATGATAGCCTATCATATTTGGAAGCAACGCAACAGAAAGATCTTCTTGCAAATTGACGCATCCATCTTGGTTTGGAAAGCTGAGTTCATGTCTGAAGTGAGGATGCACCTCGTCAGGGTCAAGGAATCCCTTAGACACATCTTAGTCTCTTGGATTAATACTCTTTGAGGTCTCTTCCTTAGTTTCTATATTTTTCTTCTTGTGTGTGCAACTTTGCTTTTCCTCACGCTAGAATGCTAACTTTGGAAGTGTCTATGTTTTCTTTCTGGTTCTTTCTAGGTTTGTATTCTCTAAAACCTTTTTTTATTAATTTATTTAGCTTAGTAGGAGTCTCTCCTACTGTTTCCATCAAAATGATCACCAGAGCAACACCGGCGACCAAGGAGGCGGTGACGAAAATAGGGCAACCACGAGAGTAGCGATAGAGACCATGTCGAGCTAAATTGAAGAACGAAAAGGTTCAGGAGCTCACCACAACTCATTAGGTGCGGTCAAAGTTGTCGGAGAGAGCTCAAGGTGGTTGGTTGATGGTGAATGGTGGGTACGGTGTGAAGCTTCACGGTGACGGTTGAACTCGGAGAGAACTAGCGAAGAAGAAAGGGTGGTTAGCTCCACCATGTCATAGAGAAGATAAAAAGGGCCATGATCAAAGCTAGGACTCACCGAAGAGAGAAAGAGCTTGGCAATTGCATGGTCGGAGCTGAAGGAGAATTTTGATTCCCGGTGCTACATTGCAAGAGGTGCAAAATTGAACGAGGGTTCTTAAAGAGGAAGGAAATGGCACAATGTGGTGTAGTTGTTGCGGCCTGTGCTCACCAGGCAATAGTTTAGCTTCGATGGAGCATGCATTGGCGTCGGGGACAAAGAATGTGTTCAAAGGTCTTTTAAGGAGGTTGCGGATGGGTGGATGAGCAAAATGCAAACACCGACATACAGAGATGCTAATGGGCAAGACAGAAGGCCTTAAATAGTCTCGGAGTGGTAGGTGTGGTCGTTGTCTTCCTCTCGGCCACAAGCTTGGCGGCCAGATTCCATGTGCATGCGGGCGGCACACAAGACAATGGTGGCGTGGTCAGGCACTCACGGGTGAGCTCCCACGTGAATAGCCATGGTCGGGCACCATGAAAGAAGAAGCCTGGCCGGTGGTCGGTGGGCCAGGTCTATCAGCGACTTGATAGAGAGGAAGTGTATCAGCCAAAAGGCGCTTTTGACCAGAGAAGGCGGTAAGGGGAAACGGCTTTAGAGGTGTAAGGGAAGTAATAGGTTGAGCCCTAGGCCTAGCTGATAGAGGGGGGAGAGAAAAGCCCTAGGGGAAGCGTTATCCCCAGCTTTATGCCTTCCCAACAGTAAACACAAGTTCTCACTCAATAAGCTTTCCCTTTTTTTACCTTAATAAGTGTGAACAACCTATATAAATCAACAACATTATGAAAAAAGCACGTTACTCTAAAAGAAAGCACACCCCAATATATTTATCTTGTGGTTGGTCTAGGCCACAGGTCCCATCTTCATGCGTTGGATGAGCGCGCATTTGTGGATTAGGCCCTTTTATTCTTAGTTTTTTATATGCATATTGCCCTGGTCCAATTTTTCATTGTTCTAGCCCCTTTTGATTTTTTTTGCAGAAGTAGTCCTCATGTGTTGTTTTCCCAAAAATAGCCCTCTAACCTGCAATTGCCGTGCTCAGGGAGCACGAAAATCACCACAGTGTGACACATGGCACATTTCCGTGGAAGGGGGGCATAGGAATCCGATTTTCCGCACACTAGGGCGTGGGAAATCCTTCAGTGCTGAACCCAACAACGGCACGACATTATTGTGGAGGGGAGGTGCAGAAGATAGCATTACCATGGAAAGGGCACGCGGAAAACTGATTTCACGGAATAGGTGCGCGATAATTGGTTTTTCTGCGAAATGGGGCAGCAGAAATCCGTTTTCCGCGGCGGGGGCACGGCAAATCCAATTGCCATGGTGTGGCGGGCTAGCGAATTGTAACATCCCAATTTTTAGCCTTTTTAAATTATTAATATTATTTTATTGCTAAATATGAATTTTGTGAATTTTTCTGGATTTTATTGGATTTTCTGAGATTTATTTGAATTCTTTTGAATTAAAATACATGATCTTTTGTCAAGAAATAATTATAAAAGATATTTGCAAAATAAAGTTTTGTGAAAATATTTTATTAAAGTCAGAATGTCTCAAAGTATTTTTGAGAATTTTCCGAAATTTTAGAGTATTTCTAAAGCCTTAAATAAATCAAAACATTTAATCGGAATAATTAAAATAGGAAATTCGGGAAAATATGGAATGAACGATAACAGGCCCAGCCGATTCTTTGTCATGCAGCAACGGGTTTCATCGGTTTATACCGACCGTTGGATCTTGATCCAACGGCCTTCATCACGCCACCCATATTAGGAAACCCTAACGAGATTATGACCACGGATGGAAATCGTGCGGCGGGTTCATCGTCTCGACTCGAACTCCTCTCCGCCGTGGATCGCGGCCGACACGCCGCCGCCTCAAACCTTCCTTGTTTGGAGCGCCGCCGGTATAAAAGGAGGTCCCGAGCCCCCTCCAATACTCGCCTCACCTCGCCGCATCCTTTCCCTCTCGCGCCATCGGGAGAAACCAGAAGTGACCGCATGGCCACCGCCGAGTCCCGGAGTCTTGCGTCGCGGTTTAAATCGCCGTCGGTATCTCTTCCGCCGATTTGAAGCCAGCTCCGAACTCGCCGAGTCACGCCGCATCCGAGCCGCTGTCTCTTCTTCGCCGGGGAGCGCCGGAACGCCGTCGCCAAGGTCATCTTCTTCAGCGCCGGGAGGATTACACCGCCGCACAACCATCGCCGCTCGGGAGTTTCAAGGGCCGTCGGATCCTCAACGGAGCGTCGAGATTCGTCCACGTCGCCGACTGAGTAAGTTAACGTTTCGTCGACGCGTGGTGCCACGTGGGCAGGTTCGGTTGACGTGGCGCTGAGCTGGCGTCGTGTTGGTGCCGAGTCGGATGCACACGTGTGCACACGCGCTGACAACGCGGGCCCAGTCGTCAGAGGCAGAGCCACCAAGACACGTGTCAGCCAGCGAAAAATCGGGATTTTCCTTTATAAAAATAATTCACTAAATTCGGAATTTCTATTTCAGGGTATTTTCAGGATTTTCAAACTTCAAAACCTTATAACTTTCGCATCCGAACTCCGTTTGAGGTGATTCAAATTCCTAAAAATTTGTAAAATTGAGATCTTTCTAATGGTAGCTTTTATTTGAATTTTTGAATTTGTTTGCTCTTTGGTTTTGGTTTTTATTTGCTTTTCTCTCTCGATTCGCGTAGACGTTGAATTGTGCGAGGCTTGGAAGGGATTTCTCGGCTCGAGAATTATTTCAGATCGGGAGCAGGAGCTCAACGAAGGCAAGTTGTGCTTTGATCATGTTGCACCCATAAATTAGATTGCATGCTATTTTGGTTTACTTTATCACTTGTTATTTCATGAGTACAAATGATTTTGACCTAGATTGGGATTTAGATATTATACCCTTTTGGATTACACCCTACCTTGTTAAATTGTATGCCATGATCCACTTGTCACCCTAGGTTGGTTAATTATAGTTGGTTAATAGAAAATCAACATGGATGGTTAGAACGGAATAGAATTGCTTAGCCATGCCACGTCATCACCTGCTCATGAATTATTGCTTAATAATCTTGACTAATGGAATATGGAACAATGATGATAACTTGTGGGCCATGTGTGGTCGCACAAAGAGATTGAGTTGTTGTGACAGCTGAGTCACGCAACAATGTTGATTTGTGATGAGCACGTGGTGCTTGGTAACCAACCAGGGGGTAATCACTTTAGATTGAAGCAAGTGGAAGGGCGGTGTGCGGGGTGGGCTCGTTGGAGCCGAGGGTATCGTATGTCTTGCTTTAATCAATCTTAAGGACTTAACCTTGCGAGCCTTTGACTGAGTCAAACTTGCGACCCTACGTCTGTTATGGGGCAGCTTAGGTGACTAATTTGCAAATGCTTAACTTAAGTGCTATCATGGTGGTGTGAGTCCGGGTGTTACGGAGGAAACTCACATGGCGCAAGAGGGGGGCTCTGTTGCGGTGGTTTTAGCCCTTGATGTTGAAACCTTAGCGGGTAGCTTGGGTTAAGAGGATGCATTGTAAAGGCTTTGTTATAATCGTTACTTTGTGTGGTGCATGGTTATATCGTGTGGGTAAAGTGCATAACCTCTGCAGAGTGTACAAACTATTCGGATAGCCGTGCTCACGGTATTGAGCAATGCTCGGGAATTACAGTCAAGGGGTAGTTAATTAAAACTTGTCAACTGGATGGGATGGCAGGATGCCATGTGGATAATTGAACTTGATTTAGGATGGAGAACTTGGGTTTGATTTGAGAAATAATGGAATCTATTTATTTGTTATTATTTGTTTTACTGTCTTTTCAATCTACATATTGCTTATGTTTGAAAATGCTGCTTTACTGCTTATGAGCCACTTAGCCATTCCTTTGGAATAAGCCTGCATATAGTTATAATAGAATTGCATTCTGTGCACAACTTGTTGAGTACGTGTTGGTGTACTCACCCTTGCTTAACAACCAACAACGATGGAGGAGTCATCGCTTTGTGCTTGAGGAGGACTTTCGGTGGGCGCAAGTCACTAGGCCAAGCCTTGTCGATCGCTGTGGTGTCTTGATGAGTCACTACGTCTTCTCGATTTTCATTGCATTTGTCTTATTTTATCTTAGTCTTGCTCTATGAGGCCGAATAAATGTAAGTGATCATAAGATCATACACTAGTTACATTTAATAAATGAAGTCTTATTGTTATTATCGTTGTGTATGATGTGATGCTTACCGATGTTAAGCCGTGTGCACTAGCATTGATCCTGGGAATAGTGCGGCATACACGGTGGATCCGAATTGGTAAATTCGGGTCACTACAGAGGTGGTATCAGAGCATACTGTCTGTAGGACTTGGCCCTAGTTGGTAGAGTGTCCAAAAATTATTTTCTAAAAGGAAAAACTTAAATTGATTAAAAACAACACTCTTGACTCATCTTATTCTCTACTCCTTACCTTTGCCCTTTGCTGAAATCTACTTAAATTTTTCGGGATGGCCATTAGAAGATGAAATCCGAGTAGAAGAGCAACCAGCTGAAGAACGTTGGGAGCGATTTGTACCGGCACCAGCCCGTCTGCCAGTATATTCGCCAGGAAGTTCCTATGGAGGATGGCTCGAAGAGTGAAGAGACCTAATTTAAGTCGAAACTCAAGTATTGAGTTGCGTCAAATAGAATAGTCTTACCCAAATGTAATAGACGTTAAGGTTGAGTGTTTAGTTTGGATTTTAATGTTTCTTTGAGTGTGCGTTATGAGTTCTGAAGCTTTAGGCTTTGTAAGCAACCATACCAAGTTAATTAATAAAGATATAAATTTTGGGTTTAACCTATTTTCCCGCATAGGAATTCTTGCATCTTATCTATGCCATTTCTATCTCTCCTAACCCAAGAAGCAATAAAACAGATAGTGAACACTCGTGGAAACAACGGAGCCGCAGGAAGTGGTCTTCGCAGGAATGATAACCTTAATGAGGGAACACCAACACCACCAGCACCACCCGTAGATGTGCAGAACTTAGGAGCTTTCATAGCCGCACAGACACAACTTATGCAGACAATGATGCAGCAAATGCAGAACATGAACAATCAAGCTGTAGGAAACAACAACGTACCTCAAGGCAATAATGGGCAGCGCTCTCATTCTAAGCTGTCAGATTTCATGAGGACACGTCCCCCGACCTTTTCGGGCAACGCTAACCCCCTTGAGGCCGATGATTGGCTAAGGACCATCGAGAGGAAGTTACACATCACACAGTGTGAAGGAAATGAGAAGGTGTTGTATGCTTCGCACCAACTAGAAGGTACCACCGCGGAATGGTGGGAGAACTATTGCGCAGCACATGAATCTCCACAAGAGATTACTTGGGAAGAGTTTTTAATTGCCTTCCGTCAGTATCATGTACCTGAAGGAATGATGGAACTTAAGAAGGAAGAGTTTAGGGCTCTGAAGCAAGGAGGCCAATCAGTGGCAGAATACTTGAATAAATTTACTCAGTTAGCACGATATGCACCTGAAGATGTAGCTACAGATAAGGCTAGACAGTCTCGATTCTTGAAGGGTTTAACTTCTGGATTACAAGTGGGATTGATCACCCATAACTTCCCTGATTTTCAGGAGTTAGTCAATAAAGCTTTGATCCTTGAAGATAAGCGTAAGGAATTGGGTGAAGATAAATAGCTTGAGAATGGCTAGTCGAGCGAGGCGACCTAACCAACTTAGATTAAGGATGACACATAGCGGTTTGCTAGAATTCAACCCGGTGGACCAACAAGACATCAGCCCGTTATCTCACCCAACCACTCGAACTTTCAAACACCGTCACCGAGAGGTAATGCAAAGAACAGAAATCAGCGATCGCTAACAAGAAATGCTACTCTTGCAATGAACGGGACATTTAAGCTAACAAGTGTCCGAAGAGGAAATGTTACTCCAGTTCCTTTCAACTTAGGAACTACCCAGCTAAATCGATGTGAGAATAGAAGTAACCGAGTACCGATGCGATCAGAGTATCGCCTCAAACGGCAATGCGTGGAAGAATCAATCACATCACGACAGATGAAGTCCAGGACGCCGTAGAAGTTGTGCTGGAAATACCCGATGTCAACATTGCCACTGATCAGCAAGAGGATGACTCTCTCTTTGATAATCAAAATCAGGAGAATGAAGATAGCTATCCAAGAGCCTGCGATCCTCCGTTCGATATCTGTAGGGAAGGTGGTGAAGAGGAGTAGCCGGATGCCTAAAAATCACGTTTTCATTCCAGTTTTTGCTTCATCTAAAGTAGCTGTTAGTTTAATGTTTCCATCGCCATATGACCCAGGGGTCCAACTTTTGTAATAAAGGAATAAGTCGAGAAGTGCTCTGTCATTGATTTATAAGTGACGGCTTAGTTATGGTTTAAGTTGCTATGGTCTGTGCGTACCAGCTATTGACCTAGTCGAGACATGAACATGATGAATAAAGTATTCATGGAGTATTTGGATAAATTCGTAGTTGTATTTATAGACGATATCCTTGTATACTCTAAGACAAGAAGAAGAACATGTGGAACATGTTAAAATTTATTTTGGAAAGTTTACGAGAGCAGTAGTCGCACGCTAAGTTCAAAAAGTGTGACCTCTAGAAGAAAAAGGTCGAAATCCTTAGTCATATAAAGACTTCTAAAGGAGTTGTTGTTAAGCCAAACAAGCTAGAAGTTGTGTTACATAGGAAACAACCCAAGTTCATACTTAGATTTGAAGTCCTAGAAAATGGCAAAGATAATTATCGATAAATCATAGAAAGGGTTTTCGACAATAGTTAGACCTCTTATGCGATTGTTAAAGAGAAAACTTGCACCTAGATATGTTGGACCATTTAAGATTTTGAGCCATCGAGGAGAGGTTGCTTATCAGTTAGAATTGCCAGAGTCATTGGCAGGGGTGCATGATGTGTTCCATGTGTCACAGCTCAAGAAATGTCTTCGAGTGCCAGCTGAGCAGACACCATTGGAGGCTATTGAGTTGCAGGAGGATCTAACCTATAAGGAACACCCGATCAAAATTCTGGAGGTGATGGAGCGTAGGACCAGAAACAAGTCCATTCGCCTTTGCAGAGTCCAATGGAGTAATCATTCAGAAAATGAAGCAACCTGGGAGCGTGAAGATGACCTGAAGTCAGAATTCCCAAACCTATTCTCTAATCAGCCTTAAATCTCGGGGTCGAGATTCCGTTAAGGGGAGGAGGTTTGTAACATCCTAATTTTTAGCCTTTTTAAATTATTAATATTATTTTATTGCTAAATATGAATTTTGTGAATTTTTCTGGATTTTATTGGATTTTCTGAGATTATTTGAATTCTTTTGAATTAAAATACATGATCTTTTGTCAAGAAATAATTATAAAAAGATATTTGCAAAATAAAGTTTTGTGAAAATATTTTATTAAAGTCCAGAATGTCTCAAAGTATTTTTGAGAATTTTCTGGGAATTTTTAGAGTATTTCTAAAGCCTTAAATAAATCAAAACATTTAATCGGAATAATTAAAATAGGAAATTCGGGAAAATATGGAATGAACAGTAACAGGCCCAGCCCAGTTACTGTGCAGGCCGAACGGGTTTAAATCGGATTTATACCGACCGTTGGATCTTGATCCAACGGCCTTCATCACGCCACCCATATTAGGAAACCCTAACGAGATTATGACCGCCGGATGGAAATCGTGCGGCCGGGGTTCATCGTCTCCGACTCGAACTCTTCTCCGCCGTGACCAAGCCGGACACGCCGCCGCCGCCTCAAACCTTCCTTGTTTGGAGCGCCCGCCGGGTATAAAAGGAGGTCTCGAGCCCCCTCCAATACTCGCCTCACCTCGCCGCATCCTTTCCCTCTCGCGCCATCGCCGGAGAACAGCCGTAGCAGCCGCGCCAGCTCGCCGGAGTCCCCGAAGGCTTGCGTCGCGGTTTCGTCGCCGTCGGTATCTCTTCCGCCGATTTGAAGCCAGCTCCGAACTCGCCGAGTCACGCCGCATCCGAGCCGCTGTCTCTTCTTCGCCGGGGAGCGCCGGAACGCCGTCGCCAAGGTCATCTTCTTCAGCGCCGGGAGGATTACGCCGCCGCACAACCATCGCCGCTCGGGAGTTTCAAGGGCCGTCGGATCCTCAACGGAGCGTCGAGATTCGTCCACGTCGCCGGCTGAGTAAGTTAACGTTTCGTCGACGCGTGGTGCCACGTGGGCAGGTTCGGTTGACGTGGCGCTGAGCTGGCGTCGTGTTGGTGCCGAGTCGGATGCACACGTGTGCACACGCGCTGACAACGCGGGCCCAGTCGTCAGAGGCAGAGCCACCAAGACACGTGTCGACCAATGAAAATCAGGATTTTCCTTTATAAAATAATTCACTAAATTCGGAATTTCTATTTGAGGTATTTTCAGATTTTCAAACTTCAAAACCTTATAACTTTCGCATCCGAACTCCGTTTGAGGTGATTCAAATTCCTAAAAATTTGTAAAATTGAGATCTTTCTAATGGTGGCTTTTATTTGAATTTTTGAATTTGTTTGCTCTTTAGTTTTGGTTTTTATTTGCTTTTCTCTCTCGATTCGCGTAGACGTTGAATTGTGCGAGGCTTCGGAAGGGGATTTCTCAGCTCAGGAATTATTTCCAGATCAGGAGCAGGAGCTCAACGAAGGCAAGTTGTGCTTTGATCATGTTGCACCCATAAATTAGATTGCATGCTATTTTGGTTTACTTTATCACTTGTTATTTCATGAGTACAAATGATTTTGACCTAGATTGGGATTTAGATATTATACCCTTTTGGATTACACCCTACCTTGTTAAATTGTATGCCATGATCCACTTGTCACCCTAGGTTGGTTAATTATAGTTGGTTAATAGAAAATCAACATGGATGGTTAGAACGGAATAGAATTGCTTAGCCATGCCACGTCATCACCTGCTCATGAATTATTGCTTAATAATCTTGACTAATGGAATATGGAACAATGATGATAACTTGTGGGCCATGTGTGGTCGCACAAAGAGATTGAGTTGTTGTGACAGCGGAGTCACGCAACAATGTTGATTTGTGATGAGCACGTGGTGCTTGGTAACCAACCAGGGGGGTAATCACTTTAGATTGAAGCAAGTGGAAGGGGCAGGTGTGCCAGGGTGGGCTCGTTGGAGCTGAGGGTATGCGTATGTCTTGCTTTAATCAATCTTAAGGACTTAACCTTGCGAGCCTTTGACCTGAGTCAAACTTGCAGCCACACGTCTGTTATGGGGCAGCTTAGCTGACTAATTTGCAAATGCTTAACTTAAGTGCTATCATGGTGGTGTGAGTCCGTGTTACGGAGGAAACTCACATGGCGCAAGAGGGGGCCTGTTGTGGTGGTTTTAGCCCTTGATGTTGAAACCTTAGCGGGTAGCACCGGGTTAAGAGGATGCATTGTAAAGGCTTTGTTATAATCGTTACTTTGTGTGGTGCATGGTTATATCGTGTGGGTAAAGTGCATAACCTCTGCAGAGTGTACAAACTATTCGGATAGCCGTGCTCACGGTATTGAGCAATGCTCGGAATTACTGATCAAGGGTAGTTAATTAAAACTTGTCAATCTGGATGGGATGGCGGGGATGCCATGTGGATAATTGAACTTGATTTAGGATGGAGAACTTGGGTTTGATTTGAGAAATAATGGAATCTATTTATTTGTTATTATTTGTTTCTTGTCTTTTCAATCTACATATTGCTTATGTTTGAAAATCTTTGCTTCGCTTATGAGCCACTTAGCCATTCCTTTGGAATAAGCGCATATAGTTATAATAGAATTGCATTCATGCACAACTTGTTGAGTACGTGTTGGTGTACTCACCCTTGCTTAACAACCAACAACGATGGAGGAGTCATCGCTTTGTGCTTGAGGAGGACTTTCGGTGGACGCAAGTCACTAGGCCAAGCCTTGTCGATCGCTTTGTGGTGTCTCGATGAGTCACTACGTCTTCTACGATTTTCATTGCATTTGTCTTATTTTATCTTAGTCTTGCCCTATGAGGCCGAATAAATGTAAGTGATCATAAGATCATACACTAGTTACATTTAATAAATGAAGTCTTATTGTTATTATCGTTGTGTATGTTGTGATGCTTACCGATGTTAAGCCGTGTGCACTAGCATTGATCTTGGGAATAGTGCGGCATACACGGTGGATCCGAATTGGTAAATTCGGGTCACTACACGAATTCCGCGCTTCCCGTATGGGGGCTAGTTGATGAGGACATCACTTCCATGGATACAACCACATCTACACATCAATTTGAACCCGCTGCGATTATACAAGGACCGGTTACTCGAGCTCGTGCACGACAGTTTAATCATTAGGTGAATGCGTTTCTAAGCCTCCCCATTAGTGATAATATGAACGGGATGCTATTTAATACTTGTGATGATTTGATTATATTTAGGAACCATGGAGAAGGACCCATGTGGACCAAAATTGGGCCAAAGATCAAGTTCAAGTCGGATTGGGAAGAGAACAAGTCCGAGTCCAGTTCGGTCTCACCAACAGCGCTAAATTTAAAAGGCCATAACTTTTGATTCCAGAGGTTTTGGAGGCCCATGAGTACACGTTTGAAACATCTCGGAGTCTACTTTCCAATGGATCCAGCCACAATGCTAAATTCGTCTTGAAGCAATGGGAAATCGCAGAAGAGTGTTGCGGGCCAGAAATTCCGGATGCTGCGCCACCTTTTCTTTTGGGCCAAAGCCCATGTAACCCTAGGGCACCCCCTTGGCCGCCCGCCCATGGCTGCTGCACGCCCCTAGCCGCCACTTACCTCCATATATTGTTTGCTACCTCCATACTTTAGTTTTGGGGTTTTGTTTATTTGATAGTTTAGCCATTGTTACTATTTTGAGTCTTCCAAACGTGCTCAACAGCCGGCTAAGAAGCTCCTTGTTTCAGAACCCCACCTTATCAATCCTTCATCTTTATTTGTAATTTCAGATTGCCTTTACCTTTGTTCTTGCTTGTTCTTCGGTTGCATGCAGGAATTGAACCTCGTGTTCAGCTTGATCGTGCCAACGGCAAGATCAATAACCCTCTGGAGTTGGTTTAGCGATTGATAAAGCGCATCGTCGTCGTACGTTGTGGTCGGATCGTCAAAGTCAATTCCACCAAATCGAAGTTATCACTCTCATCGAAAGATCGGGGCCCAAAGTCACATCACTAGTTCTGTATTTTTTTAAGGAGGCTAGTGCTGTAATTTTTTTAAGGAGCTAAAATAGTGAATAGTTTGCCCTGATCGCACAAGAGTTTATCTTGTGGAATGTGGAAAAGAAAACCGTAAAGCCGTTAAATATCTTATATGGGTGTGTATAGTCATCTCCCGGATGTTTTTGTGTAATAAAACATCCAAATTTTAGACTATTGGATCGATTAACCCAACCGTTGGATGAATAGGCTTAAGTTCTGCACTAATCAGACCCACTTAACTGCACTAATCACAGCAAAATCAGGCCCACTTAACTGCACTAATCACATCAAATCACAATCAGTCACAGCAAATCACAATCAGTCCCACTTAACTGCACTAATCACAGCAAAATCCAACTATTCACAATTTGATTGATTTTTGATAAGAAAACATCCGGATAATGTTTATCAAAACCCATCTTATATAGTGGAAGACAGCTTCAATACCATCATGGGAGTCTTCCGATGGACAGTGATACACATTTACGATCTTGTCTTTAAAATACCTAGTATAGTAGGTTAGTACTCACAAGTCACAAGCACGAACTGTATGTTGCCATGTGTACAACACTTTCTCTTCTTAAGGCTGTTGCTGCTCACAAGCACGAACTGTATGTTGCCATGCGTACGACACTTTCTCTTCTTAAGGCTGTTGCGTCTTTCAGTAGATAATTTGTACGATCTAATCTTATCTTGCCCTAATGATCTTTGCAATATTTTCAGTTGCGCATTAGCTAGCCATCGACCTAACTGTTGCATTAAGGTGATTTTATTATCAATTTTTTTCCTTTTGAGAAAAAGAAAATGCAATCCTTCATGATAACTTCTTGTGTCCTCATCATTCTTATGTACTAAAATAGTATACATCAATTCGTGCCGTCGACGAAGGGGACTCTCTCGGATGATTCTACAGCAAACAAGTGGAGTAAAATTATTTTCGGAACGAACATTTAGTTAGTTACTTAATGCATAACTAATTTGTAACTTGGTCAATGACATCCATCTTATTTAGGAGCAGAGGGATGAAAGTTCAACCAGACAAAAAAAAGCCTGGCATTTTTCGCTTTTTGGAGATAGTTGAGAGAAATCTTACCTATTCTTTAGGTACTGTACAAAAACAAAGTTTGACGACAGCATCTTAATTACCTATTCTTGAGTGTTACACTCTAATAACCCTTCTTATACACAGTAGTTCTAGGATCGGATTCGAGAAAAAAAGGTTTGGTGAAGCTGACATTTTAAAGTTGTCTCTATGAGATCTTATAATCTTTTAATTATGGTATAAAATGTGTTATTTAAACAATAACTCATATAACAGTGTTTTATTCTATTTATATAATCGTCTCTTCGCAAAAATATAGCAATACTAGCTCTATATCTCCTCTATATCAACAAAAATCTTACGTAGTGTAGCATAGGAACAGTTTATGTCATATTATTGTACATACCCTAATGCAATAGAAACTAAACTGACAAATTTGTTGGCTATGAAAGAGCTAGAAGTCTCGAACATAATCCAAACCGAAAGTTGACAAAGAAATACAACTTTGGACGGAACCCAACCTCCAAATCCAAAACTGACAAAGCAATAAAACGGTGCAAAGAAATAGCAGCTGTTGACCCAATCGAAAAAACAAAATTATTACATTCTATATATGTACATCAAGGTAGAATCGAGATGCACATCAAGTTTTAAGTATAGGTTTTAAAAATGAAGTTGAATCGATAAGAATCTTGAAAAAATAAATTCAAAACAAGAACTAATTTTTTTGGATTATACATTTATACATAATTCAACTTCCAAAAGAAAATTAAATTTGGATGTAAAAACTATGGACAAAATTTTTATATAATATAAATTAAAAACATAATAAACTCAAATTATGGATTAAATTTTAAAATATATATATATAATATAATTAAAGCATAAGTAAATTAATAATTACATAAATTTAATCTAAAATGTAAGTCTTCAAAACTTGGAAGTGAAATGATTATTTTTCTAACCCTTGAGTGATTGTTTTTTTGGTAAATCTGGCCTCTTTGCGAATAGAATTGCAAAAATAGCCTTATCTCTGACTGTGGAAGCACGGATGGTGACACATGTCACCTTTCGCGCTCCCGCGCCGCGAAAGGAGCTACTGTACTCTGGGAGTGCGATAGCTTCGATGACTTGCCAAGCTTCCTGAGTGCGGTAGATCTTTCCGCGGCACGGGAGTGCACCTTGTGATGTTTTCATGGTTGGGGATTAGGTTATTTTTACAATTCCGTTTGTAGGGGCCAAATTTACCAAAAAAATTTGCTACGGAAGCTAGAAAAGCAATCATTTCCTTGGAAGCTATGTATTGGTTTTAGAATCTATGAATATTTTATATGGGATTTCCCTTTAAAAAACAGAGAAGGTGCTAGTTCGATATCTGTCCTAACTAAACCCTAGGGGAAAAAATGGAGCCACAAATTTTCACATTAATCAGGGAAAGAGAAAAAAACAAGAAATTTCTAAGTTAATCCGAGAAAAGATTGTTTCCTTCGGTTATATAAAGTTGTTTCATGCTTGCTAAACAACTAGGGCTGGAAAAAAAGCTCAGTGGTGGGGCTCGTTGGCTCGGTTCAAAATTGCTCCAATTACACTTGTTCATTGGTTAAATATTGAAATGAGTCAATTTCGAATGAAATTAGATTTTGCCCTGGCTCAACTCGGCTCGGCTCGTTGACTCGATTCTAAAAATACATCTAAATTATAGATAAAATGATATTAAATCAAACTATATCAATTTCAGAAAAAGCTAAAAAAAACGAGAAGTTGGCTCGATTTCCACCTCTAAACAACCAAAGGAACGGAGGTAAACCAAGAGAACCCGGGAAATACACATGTTCGGGAGAACCAAAATACATGTAAATTTCGAATTAAAAATAAATTTTGGGATTGAAATAAGAAAGAAACAAATTTAAATTGCTACTGGTGCACATGTGGAGGACTAGTAAATAATACTAAGGGGATGCGGCGATTACGTGGTAGGATTGTCCAGGTGGAAGAATCTGTACGTGAACACGACGGTGATCCGGGGAGAAGTGCACCGCCGCTTCGAGCACGTGCTTCCGTCCCCGTCCATGGCTGGTCTTGACGCCGACTGCTGCGAGGGCTCTCCTTCGATGTGGATTCCTGATACGGATATATACACGATGAACCCCGCCGCAGACTGTTCCTCGTCAGGCCAAGCAACAAGTGGTGCGGCGCCACCGGCTCGTCCCCCATCCACGGTGACTCCCGCTGCGAGAACAACGTCGGCTTCGCCGTCCACCCCACATCAACCGCTCCAATGCTGCCCTGACGACGCTGCCCATCCGGATGGATTGCACTCCCACGCTGACGCTGCTTATTGTCCTCGGTGCAGCACCTCGCGGAGTGGCTGCGGCTGCAGCTGCGCTAGCGCCCTCCCACCCATCGGACCCTGCGCCGCCGATGGGGAAAAAAAAACTACGGCGGCGGGAGCAAAGTCGTTGGCGAAGAAGCACGCCGAATTTGAATTCATACTTTACTACCTACTGATCCTGATACGCACGCAGGGGCGTCGAGAAACAAATCAGTAAACAAATCTCGGAGAATATTACTGCAATAGAGATGCAAACGTTGTGTGAGGTGGAAGGTATTTGCATCGTTTATTAAATCTAGATAGAATGTTGTTCCAGAAATTAGTTGTGTTGTGACACAAGCACATTCAACGCTAAACCTTTTTTTATTGGAACTTCATGTGCCTAAGTTTTTGCCAATTTCTTTTTAAAATTTTGTTGGTGGGGACAAAAAAAAATGTTGTTTGGAGTTTTACGATCGATCAGACTATGACTTTAATGCTTGGGTGTTTAGCTTATCATAGATTATGACATTTTTGGATGTAGTCTTTAATGACCCAGTAATATGCTGTAATGTCTACATAGACTTGATCGTTTTGCTTCTTCTCTGCATTACAGCTTGTTTTTGTTTCTGTAGTACTGAAGCGTGCATAGTTTGCTGTTGCATAAGAAGATGAGATCATATTTTCTTGTATAGAATAGCCAATCATAGAATTGGATTTACAATCAGAATCCCAACTTGTGGCAATTCATGATAGTTTACTGATTGAAACATGATTGACATTGTTCTTGAAAGCATAAGTACTTGTAACTTCACAGTATGAATGCTAGATAGCACATTCACATTTCCATTTTATTTGCAACATCAAACACTCGTAAACCTCTTATTTCAATTAATCCATGCATGCCCTGGTGCTCACATTTATAGTAAGTTTAATGAACCAACTCGAATTGTTAATGAATTGAGTCAGCTCGAGATTTTGGCTCGTTAAGATAACAAGTTGAATAGAGTTGGCTTGTTATCTTAACGAGTTTGATCGAGCCAAATTAAATCGAGTTGGCTCGTTATCCACCCCTAATCACCGGGGACAAAACAATTTTACATCAGAAACGTGAAGCATTTGAAAAAAAAAAATACGCGCCGAATGTGAGCCATGCGCATAGGAAAGCTCCTCAAATTTTAGGCGCCGTTCATGAGTGGCTTCTTCATCTCCCATGCCGTGAGCTGCGACACTTTGATGTCCGCCTTCCCATTGTTGAACACGTAAAGGTGAGCATTCTTGCCTGTGGCGAGCGACGGATAGACTCTTGAGAGCATGCAGGTCTTGCCCCCGGCGCCAAAGCTTTCAACAACCGAACGATCGATCTAGAGAGAGAAAATACGCAAAATAAATCTACGAAATAAGAATTTGTGAACCTGTTGAACGCATGGTTGCATACCAGGCTTCTCAGCGATATCTTCCCATTTGTGATGTCCGTGTCAACAAAACCTGCGAAGGTCGGCCGGTACAGATTTGGGTTGCGAGACGACCTGTGCCGGAAAAGAAGCCAAAGTCAATGCAATGCACTACTGTACGTAGCCAGAGTTCATGTATAGATACATGAAAACATTCGTGGCCGGCCACATGTGCTCCAACATTCGTGCGAGTGCGATCTTCTTCGCTTTGCTAGCTCAAACCTAAAACAAATGGTGGCTAATGCGTGTACCTTATAGCATCTACAGCAAGAGCCCCTAAAACAAGGCATCTATTTTGGATTTAGGACTTCTCTATTTTTGCTGCTTTTTGAGCAAGTCGTAAGACGTCTAAATCTCAGCTATTTTACTTTTCTCCTATTTTGATATATCCGCTATAATCTTCATTTGACACCACTAAAATTCAATCAAAAATATTTGTAATACATAAAACATAAGCATATTAACATTTACAATTTAAAAACATGATATTTAAAATTTAAATTTAAAATTTTCAAAACATGATATTTAAAATTTAAATTTAAAATTTTCAAAATTTTCAGCGAGAGATGCAGATGCAACAATTGCAACTCATCCGCAAAGACACGCCACGCAGTGAACTAATGCAAGCCATCCTTCACTTAACTCCCTATTTTAAGGTTTAGGGCTTCGAGAATTGGGACCGAGAGTATAAATTTAGGCCTCAATTTTAGAGCTGAATTAGAGTCCTCTTGGATCTGTATTTTTACTAAAGTCTCTATTTTAAAGTTTAAGGGCTGGTGTAGGGACTCTGCTGGAGATGCTCTACACTACATACGCATGAGATTATTAATTGTAAGGGAGACGCCGTTAATCGCACGCACGCACGCACTTGGTGGGGTCGGTGCACATGAGCACCACGGGCTTGCTGCTGCGCGCGGCCATGAACACCCTGAAGAACACCGCGGTTTTCTCCTCCAGCTTGGCGGAGGCCAGCACCCACAGGCCGAAGGGGCCCACGCCGCCCTTCACGTCCGCGCCCCGCACGCTGCACAGCTTCTCGGCGTCGTAGGCGAGCGCCTGGTCGAGCGGCTCCGCTGCCTCCAGGCTCGGCACCTCGAAGCTCACCTCGACGTCAGCCTGCCCCAACTGAAGAGGTTAGTTGGTTCTCGTCACCAAACAATTAGGAAAAGAGAGTCTATTGATTAATATCTCGCATTAGCAGACCTAGGTCTCACTAATCAAGTTGGAAAGATGCATTGCATGCAATGTGCGGATGACGACGAGTAGTTGAGGTTAAAGTGCAGGAGATCGATGGTAGCGAAATCTGTGGAGGAGAAAGCACAAATAGAAAGCGACACAGCACAAGTAGGAGGGAGTGGACACTGCACACTGGACACAACTGCAGAGATGCCGGATAAGATAAGGGGGCCAGGATATAGCATGCATACTGCCATTCATAGATCAGGGGAGCAATTTGTTGCGAAGGCCGGCGCCACTGATGGCAATAATGCTCTTACTTTTCGGTCATTAAAAATGTTACCTTCGTTGCATACAGATGAAGATGAGCTAGGTGGAAAATTTAGTGTTAAGCACACTAACCTGTGCAGTTTGTAGCCCAGTGACCTCAACATGCTCCCCTGGCTTGAGCACCCTGTCCTTGAGACTGACCGGCCTCTTCCCTCTGAGCGCCTCCACCTCCTCGATCGGCCACTGCACCAATTGCTTCCCGCTAGGGTCGAGCCAGACCTTCCTCGGAATCGCCTAACGATATCACACACGTACACAAGTTAATTTAGATCATCGTACAAGATTACGCACAAAATGCGTTCCAAAAATCTTGTGATTTTGAATTGAAGAACATGAGCCTACGGTGATATGGACAATCTGAAGATGACAGAATGATGGACGGCTGGTCAACTAGGAATGTATGCACGCACGTAGATAGTTCTACCTGAATTCCGGCCCACCCCTTGGCCACGTCGTCGGCGGCATTGTCGGACTCGTTGGCCCAGCCCCACAGGATCCGGCGCCGCTTCGCTGGGTCGTAGAACGTCTTGGACGCGTAGAAGTTGCCGTAGTCGTACCGCAGGTGGTGCTCGTCGCCGGCGGGGTCGTCCGGCACGAACCGCTCGGCCTTCCGGTCGTACGTGCCGACGGTGTAGTAGTCGTACCGGCGCAGGTCGAGGCTGTTCTTGAGCACGTACTTGAGTACCCGCTTGCCGCTGGCCGTCATCGACGTGTCGAGCCCGTGTTGCCGGCCGTCCGCCGAGACCGGGTAGAAGTCCGGGCACTCCCACATGCCCGTGGGCGCCGAGTGCAGCGGCTGCCTCACCCGCGTCCACCTCTTGAAGTCGCGGCTCCGGTACACGTACGCCACCCCGCGGGACCCTCCGGTGACGCTGCCGACGAGCAGCCGCCAGTGGCCGTCGGCGCGCCACGCGGTGGTCGGGTCCCGGAACTGCGTCGCGTTGATGCCGCCCTCGGGCACGATGACAGGGTTGTGCCCAGGCTTGTCCCACTCCCGGAGCAGCGGGTCGGACTTGTTCCTGGGGAATGCCACGTTCTGGACCTGGTAGTTGACGTCGGGGCGGTTGACGCCGGTGTACATGATCGCCGGCGTGCCGTCGGACATCATCGTCGCCGAGCCCGACCAGCACCCGTACTTGTCAGCCTTGATGCTGGGCTCGATCGCCGGCTCCAGCGCCACCCAGTTGATGAGGTCGCGCGACACCGAGTGCGCCCACACGATGTTCCCCCACACGGCGCCCTTGGGGTTGTACTGGTAGAAGAGATGGTACCATCCCTTGTAGTACATCGGCGCTGCACGCATTCAGTTTCACCAAATCGAAATATCGATCTCAGTGTCTCGATCAATCAACTATATTGAATTACAAATTGCTTTTACAGTTCAATTACTCGCGTGTTTCACGTTGCAGCTTATTTCTACTACTTATGATTAGAACACCAAATTGATATGTACTACGTAGATACTGCTATAAAACTGATGGTTCTTTTTTAGAGGAAGTTTTTTTTTTCTAGATGCCATGGTAAGAGCTAGCCAGCCTACGGTCGACAGGTACCCGTGCATGTGGATTATTCCGAGTGCGACTGCCATTCGCATGCAGGGGCGGAGTCAGTATGGGCCCTGGCCTATAGGCCAGACTGTTGCTGATGGGTCATCTAATAGCTAGATCATTGATTTTAGATCAGATTTTTCGTAGTGTATTAACGTTAGACTTTCGGTCAAGACCTCAGTTGCCCTAGGTCTGGCTCCGCCCTTGTTCCTATGCTAAATGTGCTTTAATCCTCACAAAAGGCGTCGCTGTTCAACGGATTTGCAAGTTGCAGCACACACGGATCTAGCAGATGGAATCATCACAGGACAGTGATGCGTGACAGGATATTAAAGAGCGCGGGAAAACGACGTACCGTTCGGATCTGGCGTCGCGTTACGAAGTTCATTTCGCCGCCGCAGCAATCAGAGAGCAGAGCAGCCCACCAAAAGGATAAAAACATCACGAGTTAGAACCAATTAAACCTCTTTGCAAGAATCATTGGGCAAGGATCGCTGGACACAGGAAAGCTCGAGCTTTAAGAAAAAGAGCCCTGAAACTTCATCAGTTAACTGTAGCTACTCCTAAAGCATGCTTGTTTCTTGATACAAAACATGGACACAATTTCCCCATACCCAAACGTTCGAGTATTTCTTTGGTAACTAACAAAACTGGCATACAGCTCGTAGTTTCTACTATACCCAAACATTTGAGCTGCCAGTCATGTCAGTATACTCAAGCGTAGATATAAGCCTATAACTTGGACAAGTTTAACCATTAATTTCAGGTGATTCTCTTTGTATCATGCTCAAAACTGTCTGGACATCATACATGCATGGTTTGTGAGACAGTGTCTCAAGAACAGAAAACTGTCCCTTCTTTGGCCATACATAACGGTGTCCGCCTTTAAGCTGCATTAATTCTAGCTCGAACAAGAGAGGCGAGTTAGTTGACATTACCATTGATCCAGTTCTTTGGGGGCTGGAAGTGGTACCCAGTCCTCAACTCGGAATCGAGGATGGAAGGCGGCACGGCCTCCACCGCCGCGGCCTCCGTATCGAGGCTGCGGTGGACGACATGCGACGCCCTGGCGATCTGCAGCAGAAGCAGAAGCCATGCCCAAGCAACCCTTCCAAGAACCCCCATTGCTCTCTCTTAGGAAGAGATGATGGCAAGAACAAGAAGAGGAGGATGTGTTGGAGCAGAGGAGCGAGGGGCCTATATTTATACTGTGCAGCCGAGGCGCTGCGCGTGCCAGGGCAGGCTGATTCTGAATGTCTAAAGCTTGCCAAGTTGGAGAAAAGGGCAGAAGGCCACTCTTTGAATTCAGAAAAAAAGATGATCATTCATATCTCATTCTCATAAGGGAGATATCAGGAATTTTGGATTTTTTTTGTGTGTGTGTATGTGCATTATGACTGTCAGGTTGCTTGTGACGCAGATAAATCAGGTTTTAAGTGTGGTATCCAATGTGGAAGTGTTGATGCGCTTTTGTTCAAAAAATGATGTCGATGCGCCATCTGGGCCCTGGCCTGCCTGCCCTGGCCTCCTGATTTATGCTCTATTATGAGACTAAAATGATTAAAGTTCTTAATACTAGTTTATTTTGACCATCTTGCCCCCCAATACCGCGCGTGGGGAACGTGGTCGCCCGGTAACTCTTGAGACTAACCCCTGTTATGTGTAACTACAAGGCTTACAGTTCAGATCAAGAACGGACCTGATCGATTTTTTCCCATCTAGAGCGACAGATTTTCATCAGAACTAACATATGCTGCACCGCTAGCAGCCTAGCGCTCCAGCAGGCAGCAGCTTGACTCCAGCTATCTCTACGTACGTACCTGCTGCACAAGAGCAGATTCACGTCGGCAAGTTGCGCGGCAGTCGTACCAACTTGCCGTCTCGCGTGCGCGCTTCCTCGAGGTAGGCGGTGGGTCACCTTGCCGCGTACGGGCGCATGGCCGGGTCGGTCCAGGTGAGAGCGAGGTGCGAGGAAACGGCCGGAGTAGCCCGGCCACACCTTACCTAACACGCGCATACCGGAAGCTCGGTAAAATCCGAGCCAAGCCCAAGTGAATCTATGTTATGATTCAAGCTTATTATACCTGGACTTAAGGTCGACTCGAAGCAAGTTTGAGTAGGCTCAACGACAGTCAACATGCAGCAATGCTCAACAATGAGAACATAAAAGTATCACAACTGACAAGTGACAACACAGTAGCATGGATATCTTAATAGTAACAAATGTGATAAAATATATCTTAATAGGAGTGCATGTATCACAAAATAACAATTGTCTTAATAGTAGCAAAGATGCTTTAATAGCTACATATCAATCATATAACCACATCGGCAATAAGTTCACATTTACCGCAACTTAGACAAAAGAGACTTCATCCTATGATCCAACAAGCTAAAACACTCACAAAATACCTCTTCTCCTGTTAACAATCAATAAATAGCTTCAATTCGAAATCTGGAATCTCCAATAGTCCAACTCCCAGTACGTCGCTCTAATTATACATTTATACTATATATTAAAGTGCTAGAGATTGCTGGCTCCTCAGGGGGGCCACGTGTCCGTCCTCGCGGAGAGGCTGTCCGAAAGATTGGAAATTGCGTTTAAGTCCTTTCGGCGGTTTTTTTAATAGAATAGATCCAAAAAAATTCAAAATTACGTTTAGCTCCCTCTGCGGTTTACATTTAAGTCCTCCTCGTGGTTTTAGCGGAACGGACACCGGAAAAAATATATTACTTTAGGTCCCTCTACGGTTTATGTTTGGCTCCTCTCAGCGGTTTTTAGAGAAGCGGACTCAAAAACAAAGATACGTCTCGACAAAAAAAAAAATACAGATTCATCGAAGATTTATAGTAGCCTATTGATTCGCCGACAGATCCTAATGACTTTTTTTATAAAAAAAACAAGAAAATCGAAAATACATAAAAAAGGCAGCCACTCTTTTCTAAAAAAACACATATTCATCGAGAGTTTATAGTAGCTCATAGATTCACCGACGGATCCTAACGACCTATTTTTAAAAAAAAATACGAAAACCCAAAATACGACTAGATTTCCCAATTACTTTTAAAAAAATAGCCGCGGTTTTATGAAAAAAACACAGATTCGTTGAAGGTTTATAATAGTCCATAGATTCGCCGACGAGTCCTAACCGCGGTTTTCTCAAAAAAAAAAACACAGATTCATCGAAAGTTTATAGCAGCCCATAAATTCGCTGCCGGGTCCTAACGACCCATTTTTTTTAAAAAATATGAAAACCGAAAATACGACTAAATTTCCCGAATTTTACACATTGCATCATTGTGCACGACGCAACGTAGCGCGTTACCCTGGCTAGTATCTAGTTATTGCTGCACAAACACTTGAAATTTCATAAACTTGATCACAAACAACAACTTGCCAATGATATACTTTAATTAGTATGTACCTAATATAGAATACCTAGTAACTAATTGCTACCCACGATTCAAATGGCAGTAGGAGTCCTGGTTGATGACAAAGAATTAGGGCCTATTTGGTAGAGCTCAAGATTCTAGTTTCACCTGAGATATGAAACTTGTAGGCTAAAATAAAATGAATTAAGTTTATATTTTTGATCTAAAATGTAAACAAAATGATCCATCAAAACACTCTTAGGCCCTGTTTGGGAGAGCTCCAGATCCCAGCTCCAGCTCAGAGCTGAAACTTATAGGCTAAAATGAAGTGAATTAAGTTTATATTTTTAGTCTAAAATGTAAACAAGATGATCTACCTAAACACTCTTAATGTACCCACAGCTCCAGCTCCACAAATTTCTGGAGCTAGAAATGCCCTGCTCCACCAACTCCACAGATTTTAGTGGAGCTGGAGCTGTCCCAAACACCCCCTTAATGTACTCACAGCTCCAGCTCCACAGATCTGGTAGAGATAGAAATACCCAGTTCCACCAGATCCATGGATCTGGTGGAGCTGGAGCCCTACCAAACACACTCTTAGTACCATCCTCCTATGCAAGAACAAGTAAAAAATGATTAGATGCACAACTCAATTATCTGGTAAAAAACAACATCCATGAACTTACCAAATCCTTTGTTTGTGGTGGCCTCCTCTAATCCAACTAGATATACAAACAAAAGTTTGCACATATGATGGAAGTAAAGAGCTACGATAGTCATCAATCACTTGACCTTCGGTGCTAAAAGCTTACTCTAGTAAGACCGTTGTAATGGGAATAGTGATAACATCTTTGGCTATCTTAGCCACTACTATCAGTTCATTTATCTTACACCATTGAAGTATATTCAATTTTTCCACATGAATCAACCGGATCATCTAAGTACTTTATTAAATCCAACTTTGAAGGATGAGTAGCATGTTGAGTTTTTATAAACTTTTGGAATTGGCTACCAGTTGAGAAATCACTACTAGATCTACCAACATATGTGCTAGTGTATTGAGAACTCCACCGTAGCCTTGTGAAAAACACATAACACATATTTTACTTGTTCATACAACTTCGAATCCACCTGCATTGGTTACCATCTATAGTTAGCATCTCTAGTGACATACACATCAATGTCAATGCTATAATGAAAAGCATAACACATCATTTTGTATATTAAACCCCACCTAGTGCACACATGAAGAGCCAATCCCTTTTTCAGCTGAAGGTTAAGGGAATCAATATCGACATTGAACTTATACATTTGGTTGTTAGATTTCTTAATGTAATTGATAATCTCCCTCACTTCCTCGATTGAAGGTTGAATAACCTTAAGACCATCTTGGACAACTAAATTTAGAATGTGAGCACAACAATGATTATGAAGAAACTTTACTTTAAACCAAAGGCACTTCAGTCTGTAAACATGGCAATTAACAATTTAATAGGAAGATCATTACTCGATGCATTATCAAATATGATGCTAGCTATCTTATCCCTGAATTTTCCATGCAGCCACAACAATCATAAATGGCACTAAACATGACTATACCAATGTGGAGAGGCTTGAACTCTAAGAAGTTAATGACACGTCAATGCATTGATCAATCTTCATCTCTGTAGTGCGCAACTAGGCTCATATAATACAGTGTTTGGTTAGACATCCAAAGATCACATGTGAGGCTTTATCTTCTTAATATCTTTAAAACCCTTCTTCAATAGTCCCTTTTTAGATTTAAAAGATTCTTGAATTCATTTGTAATAGTGACTATAGACACCTATTTGTATGTATGATTTAGTAAATTCAGCAAAACACTAAACCAAGTATACTCCACAATATTGAATGGTAATTCATGAACAATGACCATCTTGCAAATAAGTTTACAAATTCTTGCAGGATCATAACAACCAAGTGCATCAACTTAAGGAGTTTCAGTATCAACATCACCTTCACTGGTGATATGGAAATTAATGGTCTTTTGTTGATTGTATTTCTGCTGAAACTTGTAATAATCACATTATTCAAGATGAACTTCTTCTTCCTACAGGATTCCGTTAGTCCATGCTCTTGAACATACACTTGCTGATCTTTTGGTGTTGCTGTTGTTGCGGTGCCATCATTCTCCTTTGTTGGAGAATCAATAGATTGTTCTATTGGTTGTTGATTTTGAGATATCTAGAACAATTCGTATAGTGTCATCAGAAAATGTGTGAATGCAAGAATCAAAAAATAAATTCCAGGAATATCTAAATCAATAGAAGCAATCTTGGCACAAAGCAATAAATCTTCATCGCACCAGCAGTCGCAGCAAGCAATTTTCTTAAATGGAATAACTAATGACTAGAGGAAAAGGAATAACCCAAAGATCCACAAATTTTTAGTTCCTTGGAACAACAAAAATAAAAAGAGATGTGAAGGGAATTGTTCATACTCAGCCGGCACTGGCGGTGGAACTTGAGGTCAGGATGGATGCATGGAGCCAAGGATGTTCTACAATGGAGGAGCAAGGCACCGACGCTTAGGGGCAGAGGAGGAGAGGTGTTGGTGCCTCAATGCTTAGTATGTCGCCACATCCAGCCGCGTGCTCGGCCACCCGTGTCATCGCTTGTCGCTTGGAGGCAAAGTAGGTAAAGGCTCACAGCGGGAGGCAGAGGATGGAGCACTACGCTATGGTTGGTGGGCGGTGGCTCGCTGGGTGGGAGTTAGGAGCCAAGAGGAGTGGGCGACGTCGATGGGAGCCTAGAGAAAGGGGATTGGGGATTTGGCTTAGAGGAATGGGTGGACACTAAGTGGATATGGTTGAGGTGAGAGCGAGTTGAGTTGAACCGTTGGGGTGGCCGGGTGGGATGATTTTGAATTTGGGCTGAGGAAAACTTTGGAGTGGCGGCACTTGTAAGTGGGCTACACATGATAACACGCCTAGTTGAGCTATTTGAGTTAGGCTCATCAAGGTTCACGAGCCTAAGGTCAAGCTCAATTCGTTTGGTGCTTGAATCGAATCTAGAAACAAATCGAGCTCAAGCAGTTTGGTGCTTGAATCAAATCTAGAAATAAATCGAGCTCAAGCAATTTGCGAGTCTCGACAATTTTTTTTCAGCCCTAGTAGTTACTAGACACTCGCCCTTGGGCCACGGGCTTATGCGAAGATGCTTACTGCTAACTTCTCGAAACGCCCCATCCATCGATTGATTGACCGATCGCGCATGCATGGCTATGCGCTCAGTGTCCGCGCAAATCAAAGAGAGCACAAAATTTTGGTGTGAAAAGTGCGGCGCTGCCCGCGCCACTAACGAGCTTGCTTCAACTGGTTTTGTAGGAGTGAGACGGTGATAGAATGGCAGTATGTTTTGGCCATGCAGTTGCAGAAAGAAGAATGATTAGTGGTATTCACCATTGTGTTCGTTAGCATGCGAACTCGCTCTTAACAACCCATAATTCGATGAGAGGATGATTGGTTGTTGCACAAAAAGTAAGCTCATGTTGTTTCTTAGAAATGCTAAGGGCCTACTTGGTTGGCTTCTCAGCTCAGCCAGGCTGAGTGAATGCAAGGGGATGTTGTTTGGTTGGGTGTATGAGAGTAAGCAGGCTACGTAGAGATGTTGTTTGGTTGGTTGCACTAGAAAAGAAGTGGGGAAACAATTTTAAGAGAGGGATGAAACAAATTAAAACAAATACTAGAAAATCAATAAATTTTAAAACGAAAATAAAAATTTTAAAAACAAACAATAGGAAATCAAAAATCCAAAAATGAAAATTTTAATCTTTTGAAATTTATATGACAAGTGTGATCTAGTTTTGTTCGAAAAAAATGTCAGGAACACATAGGTGAAATCGGTTCAGTGATTGAAGATACTAATCAAAAGATATAGCAAAAATTTAAATGAAAATCGAATTGAAAACACTGATATCATGCTGATGTCAGCGTGCATGCAGCTCAGCTGGAGCCTGGCTCCGCTCATACGGCCGATTTCTACGTTCTGGTGATGCAGTCTAGAGAAGGAATCTTGCATCAGCTCATGCAGGCTCCGAGCAACATGCAGGTAACCAAACACACAAAAAGCTAGAAGCTGCATCTATAGATGCAAATTTCTATACATGCAGGCAACTAAACAGGCTCTTAGTGTATATACAGTGGTATACACATAGCTGTCTGTAATATATATCTCTATATTATCTATAAACATGATTAAAGACAACTTATACAATATATTTTTTTATATAGCTATTTGTAATTATCTTTCATACAATTAATAGATCATTTATACAATAGTATATACAGTATAAAACTGTCTATAAGATTATCTGTTAAATATTATACATCATCTATCTCTCTTTTTCCTCTATATCATCTGAAATTCTATGTGACATACTCTTATAGATAGCTGATATATATCATTGTACATACACCGACCAATGAAATAGATCTCTCGAGCCAATCCCCAATCGGTCAAACGGTTGATGTATCTTGCGATGTATAGTTTGTCCTAGGCTAATTCGTGTTGATTTTACATCTAGTTAGTTCTTAGTCAAGACTCAGGAGGCCTACAAATTTCACTACCTCAAACATGGAAACGGTTCACCTGAAATCACATAGGGACTACAATTTAAACAATTTCTCACAGACCGTCCGATCAAAAATCCATGATCCAAATCTTCTCAAAATACTTTAGCAAAATCACTGCACTGGTTTTTATTATATAGCAAGTAGTATAGTGTTGACGCCGAAAACGTGAAGAGGGTTTCTGGCCCACAACACACCAGACGAACGCCGGGTTCAAGTGCGAGGCGTGCCAATCGATTTGACCCTGCAATCGATAAGGAGGATAATGTGAAATTCAATTAAGCCGATCCTTGAAGCGAATCGCTAAGAATCAAGAATCGCCGTAAAGCCGATTAGAAGGGTAACTAGATTAGCCGATTAAGACTAATCCGAGGTAGAAGGTAGATCGATTCTGAAAAGGCGATGCGCAACAAGACAGAACAAATCAAACCTGAAAAAGCCAATAACGGTCAAACAATCGGCGATGCGCAACTTTATTTGATCGATGTCGACTTACAGAGGAAATATTACAATGCTAAAAGACTAAGAACTACAGAAAGTAAGAACTGGTAGAGATGTTGATTGTTGTGGATGCCCTTCCAAGCAGCCCTAGCACGCCTTATATACCAGTCAGCCGATCCGAGTCCTGATCCAATACGTCAATGAAATCCGAATCGGCTTTGTAGTTTCCTATTAGGACTCTATTTCCAAATATCATCCATATGTTTATCCAAATCTTTTAAGGCGATTCGTGTTGTATCCAAACTCATGCCTTTCTGCTAATCCCTGTCGTGGTTCCCAAAAACTGGTGCAAACATATGCCCCCCATTTTTGGAACATAACTTGTTGTCTTTCAAAAATCAATCGGCTTCATTACCCATCGGCTTCTTTCTTGCTGTTTAAAGAACTGCTCCTGGTAACTGTTGTTTTAATTGCGCCGTCAAAATCTCGGTGCGGTTTAATGGCAGGTGTCGCCTCGAATTCATTTCCCGCCATTTTACCTTTTCACCGCGCTATATATATGCGGGTCCTCCTCGGTCATTTTCACGCTTTCCAGCTCTCGAACCATCTGCAATCGGCTTCACCATCCATCGGCTTCCTCATCCAAGCTCTCAGGCAATCCTTCGAGTCGGCTGAATGGACTCTTCCCAGGTACTTATTCCAATTCCTGAAAGCGAAGATCAGTACTACCTAGGGCCAGTAGGGAATTTGACTGCTGACACAGTAATTAACAAAGACATCCCTAGACTTCCTTTATCGGCAAAAGGTTACAATATAAAAGAGTGGGGAAAAAGCTTTAGAGCTTGGCCGACAGCACTCAAAGGTTGGAGATCCTGGTATATACGAGTAGCAGCCCAAAAGAGATCTGAGTGGGAAAGGGCAGGCATAGCCGAGTGCCTGCCACTAAGCCTAGCCAACCCAGAAGCCAATGAGCCTTTAGTGGCCACGGCATGCTACTTCTGGTCAGACTCCTTTAATGCTTTCCTCTTTCGCTCAGGCCCAATCGGCCCAACCCTTTTGGACGTAGCCGAGCTGTGTTGCCTTAGGCCGGATGGAGACCAAATATCGGCTTATAGCGGCAAGCCGCAGTTCAAGCCAATCCGATCGAAAGGTGAAGGATGGCCGAAGTATATTTTGAACAACAACAAAGTTAATGGCTTTGTATCGGACGAAGAACATGCAGCCTTTTTGAACATGTGGCTCGATCGGTTCGTTTTTTGTGGAGCGTCTCTGGGCCTGACACAGGTATATCAGTTTGTGGCAGAGCAGTTAGTAGAAGGCCGTCAGCTTGCGCTTGGGAAGATGCTTCTTGGAGCTGTCTACCAGATGATGCACGTCATTAGGAGTCGACTTTTTTCTGGATTTACTCAATTTACTGTTGGCAACATCGGCGGTCCTTTATGGTTTGTTCAGTTATGGCTTTACAGTATCTTTAGCCGATCACTGATCCCGGATCATCTAGAAGATACAGCCTTCCCACGTGAAGATTATCCTGAAGGCACCACCCCTCAATACCGAGCTAGTCGATCATACGGGGAAAGACTAGTAATGTGTACGAGTGGAGATGTCAGAATCACCCCTGCCGACTTCAAGAAGTATCTTCTATTCTTTTTATACTTGGACAATACGATTTTCAGCCAGCAGGACTTTTTTCCATACAGCAGCACAGCCGATTTCCAATGGCCCTCCTTTCTTTATCTGGATGCCGATAGCTCTTTGATGCCAGTATCAACCTTAGAGTTGTATCGGATCTTCCTTTCCCCTTGTATTCTTCATGTCGGCTTGAATTCCCGTAATAGGACTTTTCAGCCGTCATATGAATTCTACCACCCCTCAGATACGCCGTCACCGGTTTCGCCAAGTGATACCTTCCTTGCCGATTCTTGATCGTGTTGAACCTGTACGAGTGACAAATGCCACGTTAGCGAAATAATCTCGAATTAACCGATGATCTTCAAGTCGTTGACCTGCCGCACTTTTTCCGAATTCGTCAGACGACCATTTTTCAGCTTGGTGGGCGCCTATATCAGAAGCGCTCTACTTGGACCGCACACCGTCGGCTGTCATTGAGAAATTTTACGGACCATCATGAGCCGCGAAGAGTCGCTCTTAGCGGCAAGCGACTGAGTGAGAGCTCGATTCCTCCACTCATCGGGTTATACTAACTCATCGGTAGTCAGAGAGGTATCGGCTTGTTTTTCTTAAGATTCTTTACTTTATCGCCTTTTGGCCTTATTCTTATCCTCTTAATTTTCATTTTTCTTCAGACGCCTAGATTGGCAACAAAACTATTCTCGCGCCATCGCCGCTGAGTCGAAAAGGAAAAGACCGCATCAATCGACGGGTTTGATGGTTATTCTTCCAAGACCTTGTGTTCCGAGCCGTCCTTTGTCGGAGCTTGAAAAAGGCCGACCTTCAAGTAATAGCATAACCCGACGATTGCGAGTATTCCGATTCATAATTTGCTTTGATGCTGATAAGATTCAACTTGCAAAAAAACCCAAGTCGACGAAGGCCCCAGCTCGTTGACAAAAACGTACGGAGCAGAGTGCTAAGAGCTCCCACAACGCATCGGTTTTAGAGGTGAGGTATCCTTATGCGCCTAAGAGTCGCTTTACGATACTAACCTTACTTTGAATCTTTTCAGCCGACGGTATCGGCTCAGGTGGCTGGCATCTTGACCGATCTGCAAGACGCCCTCGCCATCAATCATTCTGCGCCTTCTCCTCCATCACCACTTCTCTTTGAATCGCCGCTTGCCATTACCCCCATTGCGCCATCCGCTTTGTTCTATCTCGAGGTCAGATTCGACGATCTGTCCAATCTTCTCGGCTTCACCTTAGACGAGCTGGTCGATCCGAAGGTGATGGCGACAGACAACTACCCCCAAGATATCCGCAATATCATAGACGCTTCTATGAAGGCATCGGCCCGATGAGTCAAGTCGACTCCCAATATGCGAGAAAAGTTGAATCGGTGTTTTTGAGATAACTCACCTGAAGCCTCTATTTTAGCCAGCTGTCAACCTATCCGTAGGCGCAATGGCATTGCCGAGGCCGATCTTCCACCAAGACTTATGAGCGCTCTTCTAAATGTGTGCCATTTAGACGAGAAGAAAGCGGAAGTCGACGCGGCCAACTTCAGAATAGCTCAGCGCCAGGCCTAAGAAACCGATCAACACCTTTTGAACAAGTTGATTGCTGAGGCAAAGGCTGAGAAAAAGAAATATGATGACACTGCAGCGTCATTCATGGCTGCTAAGTCTTCTACTCAAGAACTGGAGTTGACTAAAAAGCGGCTTGAGGAGGATTTGGCTAAAGTGAACCAGCAGTTGGCTGACAATCTTGCCAATACTAGTGCAATGGCCCAAACTTTGAAAGATCAGAAGACCAATGTTGGTCAAGCTGTTGCACGGGTTAAGGATCAGTCGGCCAAGATCGTCCCAGTCCCTGGAGATGCTAAAGCCGACGAAGATCTTGTCTATGGTATCACAGAAACTTTGGGCAAGGCTGCTGCCGCGCTGTCTGGTCTCGGTGCTAGAATCCCAGGGTCTGGGTTGTAATGTGAAATGATGTTTTGGTGTAGCTTGTCCCAAACAATTTACTTTTGCTGTCACTTTTGCTTGCTATACTTTGTAACACTTTTTAATCGGCTGTTTAACCGATTTATTCTGTTTTGTTTAATCGGCTTGTTTAACCGATTTGTTCCTAAATCTTTTATGCTGTGTTTCAATTATGCACCGATCCAAACACTAGGATAGTACCGCTTTAGATACTTTCCGTTAATTGCCTTCGGTAACACCAATCCTTCAAGTGTTTCGAGTATATACGCATTTCTGCCAACAAGCCGATTTACTTTATACGGTCCTTCCCATGTAGGTGACCATTTACCGAATCGACTATCCTTAGAACCGATCGGCAATATTGTTTTCCATACTAAATCGGCTTCGCTGAAGGACTTTGGCACGACTTTTTTATAATAGGTTTTCACAACTTTTTCTTTATTCTTTTTAAGCCGATTTAAAATAACCAGCCTTAGCTCTGCCAAATCATCCAAGTTGTATAGCATCAGCTCTTTGTATTCATCAGCCGATAGATTATTCTGCTTTGCTATTCGCATAGATTCTACATTTATTTCTATGGGTAATACGGCCTCCTGCCCATACACCAACTGGTATGGTGACAATTTAGTCGATCCATGAAACGCTAGCCGATAAGCCCATAGTGACTCTGACAGGGTTGAATGCCAATTTCGAGGCATTTCATCGATTTTTCTTTTAATCAGTTTGATTAGAGATTTGTTAGATGACTCGGCTTGTCCATTAGCCTGAGCGTAATATGGCGACGAGTTAAGCAGTTTGATACCCAGGTTCTCTGCAAATCTTTTAAAATTGTCAGACATGAACACAGTGCCTAGATCGGTTGTGATAGTCTGAGGAATACCGAATCGATGGATGATGTGTTCATTAACAAAGCCGATAGCTTCTACACTGGTAACTTTTTTAAGCGGAACGGCTTCGACCCATTTCGAAAAGTAGTCTGTTGCTGCGAGGATAAACTTATGGCCCTTGCTTGATGCCGGGAATATTTGACCGATTACGTCTATCCCCCATCCTCTGAACAGCCATGGCTTAATAATCGGGTATAAAGCCGATGCTGGTGCAAGTTGCACATTCCCAAACTTTTAACAAGTTTGTCATCCTTTGTAATACTTAAAACAATCTTCCAACATTGTCGGCCAAAAATATCCGGTTCGTCTTAGGATCCATTTCATTCTGTGAGCCGATTGATGTGCTCCGCAGATTCCTTCATGAACTTCACCTATAGCTACCTTTGCTTCTTCATTGCCTAAACACCGCAGAAGTAACCCTTCCAATGTCCGATAATATAATTCTCCTTCTAGCACAACATACTTCAGTGCTTTTTGACGAATATTTCGCGCGGTAGGTTTGGATGGGTTCATTAGATAAGCTTTTATTTCTGTTCTCCAATCGGCATTAGCGACGCACAGAACTGTTTTGTCGATCAAATCAAACGCTTCATATCGGCTTTTTTCCTTGTAGCCTGAAGCTGTCTGAGCTAATGTGTTGGCTTTGTCGTTCATTTCCCTAGGTATATGGCCGATACAAAATGACGCAAAAGTGTTGATGATATCAAGGTAATACCGTAGATATTCTGATAGTACCTCATCGTTGCATTTAAACTCTCCTTTAACTTGTTGCACCACCAGCAATGAGTCACCGTATGCTTCCACACTATTTGTCCCAACACTGTCTATTAACTGCAGCCCTTTGAGCAGTGCCTCATATTCGGCCTGGTTATTAGAGCATCGTCTTGTAAGCCGATATGCAAACTCGATGTTATGTCCTTTTGGTGAAATCAGCACAATACCTATTCCACTCCCCTCTTGACAAACTGATCCATCAAAATACAGTTGCCACGGTGCTACATCGACTATTCCTGTCATGGTATCATATCCAGTTATAAAATCGGCTACCGCTTGGCCTTTAATGGCTTTGGACGATTCGTACTGCAGGTCGAACTCGGTTAGAGCATAAGCCCACTTCCCAAGTCGTCCTCTCAAGATTGGTGCAGACAGCATATATTTGATGATATCGTTTCTGCTTACTATTATGCAAGTTGATGCTAGTATATAATGCCTCAATTTCGTACAAGCAAAATACAAGGATAAGCACAATTTCTCTATCGGTGGGTACCTGGTTTCGGCTTCCAGGAGTCGTCGGCTTAAGTAAAATATTACCCGCTCTTTGCCATCGACTTCTTGCGCTAATACAGCCCCGATGGTCTCGTTTTCAGCCGATATATATAACTTGAAGGGAATTCCCTTTTGTGGTGCGGCCAAGACTGGTGGTGACGCTAGATACTGTTTTATATCGTTGAAAGCTTTTTGCTGATCGGCTCCCCATATAAAATTCTGATCATCCTTTAATTTCAGTAATGGCGTAAAAGCTTGAATTCTACCAGACAGATTCGAAATGAATCGTCTTAAGTAATTAATTTTACCGACCAGTTTCTGCAATTCATTCTTACACGTTGGTGGTTTTGTATCGGCTATGGCTTTAACTCTTGTTTGGTTAACTTCAATCCCTCTTTGGTGAACCAAAAATCCTAGGAACTGGCCAGCCGATACACCAAACGCGCACTTCAATGGGTTCATTTTTAACCCATGAGCTCTTGTATTTTGGAACACCCTTTCTAAATCGGCCAAGTGTTGCCAGTCTTCCTTAGACTTAACCACCACGTCGTCAATGTAAATTTCAACATTGTGGCCGATTAGGTCGTGAAAAATTAAATTCATGGCGCGTTGATAAGTGGCGCCTGCATTTTTTAAGCCGAATGTCATTACTGGCCATTCATATAGCCCTATCGCACCAGGGCATCTGTCGGGACCCGAATTTGCAAATCCGGACCCTCTGTGTATTCAGCACTAGTCCAGGATCACGCTAGTGCACACAGTCTCAATATTGGTACATATCACAGTCATAACCAACGAAATAATAAGTAGTTTGATTAAATACTCAAACTAGTTGATCGACCTTATGGTCAAGTTACAAAGATACGCCTGCAGTATAAGACTTATTAAAATATTCAAATGCAATGAATTAAAATAAACTCGTGGCGCCAACCAATTTGCCATAGGCAATCGATAGGCTTGCTCCCTAGTTAAATCGGCTCCTCTTGATACTCCTCCTCTGGCGGGGTTTGCTTCTTCTTCAACTGAAGTTGTGTTGTTGTGGGGTGAGTACTTTGAGCACTCAAACAAGTCATGCCTGTAATGCAATTCTAATATTCTACATGCATGGCTTAGTACAAAGGATAGGCTATGGTTCATGAGCGTGACAACATTCAAGGTATGTGAAGAATAGATTGCAAAGCATAAAACAGTAGTAGGAATAATAGCTTTCACAAACATTTCAATCGTAAATCATTTTTCTGTCCTAAGTCCAGTTCATCATTACCAACCCAAGCATTTTCCATAAACAATTCATTTTTATGAAAATCTAACCCTTGACCGTAATCACCGAGCGATGCTCAATACCGTGAGCACAGCTATTTGAATAGGTTGTACACTCTGCAGAGGTTATACACTTTACCCACAAGATACAATCAAATACCACCAAGGCAAATAACCGTAACGAAGCCTTTCCAAAGTTCCATCTAAACTCAGTACTACCCGCTAAGGTTTCAACACTGGAGGGACTGGTTACCACACCCAGGGCCCCCCTCTTGCGCCATGTGAGTTCTCATTCCGCTTCTCCGGGCCTCACACCACCACGACAGTACCAAAGAATAGATTTCCCAGTTTACTCAGCTAAGCCCGTCCCATTACGGAGCTTGTGGCTATATGAGAGACTCAGTTCAAATGCTCGCAAGGTTAAGTCCTTAGTTGACCGAGGCAAGACTAACCAAGTGTAACTCAAATGTCCATGTCCAATAAAAACCAAATACGACCGCCCAGTTGCCACTCTTGGCCCACTAGAAACAATCTTGCCATTTGCCCCAGTCTAAATCATTTTCCCACCCCGGTTCTTTACCATTGCACCACGTGCCATCATCAACTCAATAACACATGTCTCATTCACAAAACGTGTTTCCATATCTCATTAAGTCATTATTTACTTTGGTGTTCCAAAATCATGAATTGTCCTCGTGGTAGGCTAAGCACACTACTTCGGTCTACTCAACCCATGTTGGCAAACTATTAATGTCCAACTATTAATTCATAACCTAGGGTGACAAAGGATTCATGGCCTACAATTATATATGACAAGGTGGCATACAGCAACTAGGCATTTAACTAATCCCAAACTTATTCAAAGTCATTTCTATCAAATTTGCATGCAATAGTTTAAATCAAAATAATTTGCTCTAGTAGGTTCAACATGATCAAACACAACTTGCCTTTAAAAAGTGCTGGTTCTGGTTCCTGAACTTGCTCCTGGGTCAGAACTTCTCCCTCGAAACCGTCGGGGACTTCAACGTCTACGCGTAACGTATACACAAAACAATAAAATAAATAAACAGTAGACAAACAGTGCTCAAAAATTCAAATAAAATTCATAAACAGAAAGATCACAATTTTACAAATTTATAGAAATTGGAATAACTCAAATCGGAGTTAAAACGCAAAAGTTATAAGCATTTGAAGTTTCAAAATATATTTAAAATCAATATACCGAATTAAATAAATATTTTCTTTTTCGGAAAATTAATTATTGCGTCATCTGTGACACGTGTCGCCACCAGAGAGTGACACGCGTCCTTGCTGACGTCAGCCCTGACCGGCTATTTCGCTGACAAGTGGGTCCCGCCGTGACGTCAGCATGACGTCAACAGTGACGTCACACACACGGTGTGTGCGGCTGACGAGTGGGCCCATGCTGTCAGTGACTCATGTGCACAGTGCTCGTGCGGTGAGACTGACATGTGGGTCCGCCTTGTCAGCGACTCATGCGCCGATGCTGCGTGGCGGTGAGATCGACATGTGGGTCGCCTTGTCGGCGTCACGTGCGATGAACGGTGACGTGGCATGACGGTGGCCCTCGATTTGCATCTAACGGTGGAGTTTTGAAGATGGGGTTTCTTGTTTTCAAGGCGACGTGGCGAATCAGGTCGTTGATGCGCGATCGGACGGTATGGGAACTTCGGCGGCGGACGATGGCGTGTGGCGAGTCTCACCGGAGCGAGGAAGACGACGTGGCGGCGGCGTTCCGTGCTTCTCCGTGAAGAAGTAGCCCTCCGGACGCGGCTTGACGTGAGGAACTCCAAGGACCAACGGCGGACGGCGGAACGGCTCGAGGAAGTGCGGCGGATGGTCTCGGGACTTCGGCGAGCTCGTGCGGCGAGGCGGCGGCGTCTCAGGCGATGAGAAGTGTACGGAGGGGTGCGGTGCGAGGTGAGGATCACGACACGGGTGGCGGCGCCTTAAATAGTGCCCTCGGCGTCCGTGAAAATCGCGAAACCGAGGCCCCTTACAATGGCGGCGGAATCCGACGGAACTCGGGTTGGGTGGACGTGGCGCGATGAGAGCCGTCGGATGAAGATCGAACAAGGGCGCGTTAGGGTTTTTCGGAGCGGGCGCCACGATTACTCGGCCCAAGATTGTTCATCGTGATTTTTAATTTTTTTCGATTAAAAACAATTCGAAAATAAAATAATTCATTTGAGACTTTAAAAATACTAGAAAAATTCGGAAAAATTCTCATAAATATTTTAGGACATTTGTGACTCAAATAAAATATTTTCAGCAAAATTTTATTTTAACTTTTCTAATATTTAATTGATTTGATAAATGGTTTAATTCAAAATAAATTCAAATAATTCCAAATAAATCCAAATAAATTCCAGAAATTCCCAAAAATTCAAAATACCAATTAAATGCAAGAAAAGCAAAAATTGGGGTGTTACAGCATCTGAAGGCAGTTTTAGGGACATCGGCTTCTGCCATGAATATCTGGTTATACCCAGCATTTCCGTCAAGGAAACTGATGATCTTATTGCCCGATGCAGCATCGATAAGCATATCGGCTATAGGCATCAAATACTCATCTTTTGGCGTGGCTTTATTCAAATCTCTAAAGTCTACACACACCCTGAGTTTACCATTCTTTTTCATGACGGGAACAATATTGGACACCCATTCGGCGTACCGGCAAGGTCTTATGAACTTGGCTTCCAACAATCTCTCAATTTCTTCTTTTATCACATTGTATAGTTCCGGATTACAACGCCGCGGAGGTTGTTTGTATGGTCGATACCCCGGCTTGATCGGTAGCCGATGTTCTACTAACTGTCGGCTTAACCCAGGCATCTCATAGTATTCCCAGGCGAAACAATCCCTGTATTCCCTAAGTATTTTGACCAACTTATTTTTGTATTCCGGACCTAAGTTTGCACTCACAAAAGTTGGCCTTTTCCTGTCACCTTCCCCTATATCGACTTCTTCAAGCATATCGGCAGAAGTGAAACCTTGTCCCAATTTCTCGCTTTGGAAATCTTCAATGGCTTCGCAGGAGTTTACTCTGTGCCGATAGCTTCTTGCCCTGTCCTGTAACGCTTGGATCATTTTTGACCCCATCTCCTTAGAATTTCACTTGCCCGATCAAACGTGCCTGGCTTCACACTGATCGGCATTAAAACTGACTTCCCAATGCATATGAAGTCACAATCGTCTAGAGCTTTACCTGATATGCACTCCGCTTCTTCATGTGGCCAATTCGCATCGGAACTAGCCATAGCAATATGGGCCGATGTGTCGGCTGAGACGACCTCAACTTCATCTCCGTTCCATTGGACTAGCAGCTGATGCAAGGTTGATGGTATGCAGCAATTGGCATGTATCCAATCGCGTCCAAGGAGTACACTATAGTTTCCCTTTGCTTCAATCACAAAAAACGCGGTCGGCAAGGTTCTGCTACCGACGGTTAATTCTGTAACCATTACACCCTTTGCCTCAGTGGGGTCTCCTGTGAAATCATTAAGTACCATATTTGTCTTTATCAGGTCTTCATCGGTTTTTCCTAGTTTCCTGCAGGTGGTGAGTGGCATCAAGTTCACAGTAGCCCCTCCATCAACGAGTGTCAGCGTACTCTGCGCTGGGGTACCCTCCCCGCCGCACAAAGCGGTCAACATGGCGGTCAACATGACAAGCCCACGTGGCACCGGCGGCGGTGGGCGAAACGACGCTCGCCGCCCGGCGACAAGCCCACGTGGCACCGGCGAGCAGTGGGCGAAAGCACGCCTGCTTCGCCGGCGATAAGCCCACGTGGTACCGGCGGCGGTGGCGAGCATGCCTCGCCGCGCCCGGCGACAAGCCAGCGTGGCACCGGCGGCGGTGGGCGAGCACGCCGCCGCCCGGCGATAAGCCCACGTGGTACCAATGGCGGTGGCGAGCACGCCGCCGTCCGGCGATAAGCCCACGTGGCACCGGCGGCGGTGGGCGAGCACGCCTACTCGCCCCGCCGCAAGGCAAAAAGGTGGTGCGAGGTGGCTTAGCCTCAAGGCTCCTTCCTGTCGTGCATCGATTACGGCGGTAGGATAGCGGTGTCGAACTTTGTCGATTGCGAGATTTCTGCGGCAAGACCAATCCTCGACGCCTATCAACTACCCATCGCAAAGATGTCCCATCCGGGCGGGACGGGCGAAGCCATCGTCGGCATTTAATGAGGATGGAGCAAGCGACAAAGACGGAAGGCGTATTAAATGTATAAGGATCAAGATGATGACCCTTTTTTACCTACCCGTTAGCTTTGGCCTATATAAGGGCCCTCGGTGCATGGGAAAAAGGGGGCCTCAAGGTAGAAAAGAGAACAAGCAAGAGTACCGCAGAGAGCCTAAGGAAGAACTTGTAATTTCGAGCTTTGTCTCGTGATGGTTTAAAACACTCTCTAAAAAGCAATCCCGCAGAAGTAAGGCTATTACCCATGGCGAAGGGGCACGAACACAGGTAAAAATCTCTGTCGTTCGGCTCTTAGTCGCCGAAGCTCGCTTGGGGAGTCCCTAGGGTTTCCTCGCTAGGTTTAGCCACCATGAAGACGCCCTCCTTTCGAACAAAACCCAGTCAGATCCTCCGGGCTGTCGGGTGGAATCGCCGGCAGCGCGCCGAGTAGGGGCTAGTGGTTGGCTTTTCCGGCTGACTCCCCGGCGGACTTCGGTGTTCGCAGTTCAGAAGCAAGCTCGTGCATCAGAAGATGGCGGATCCTCAGCACCAGGATATCGCGGGGGCGAGTGACGACGAGGCGCCTCTCCCGCCACGCCGGTCGAGGGATCTCACCCGCCCTGCGGTGGCGGCGAATCGCCTCGCGGGAGCCGGGGAGCAGCCCGTGCGTCGCAGGCTGGCCATGGAGGCGGCCACCCCTGCCCAGAACTTGCACGCCTCGTGTTCTTCGACCACCGCCGGTGGAGTTCGCGGGACTTCCGGCCACTCCGTGGCTGTGAAGCATTCTTGGCCTCGTGGATGCGGCCCAACTCCGGGTAGGGCTCCCCGGCCAGTCGGTACCTATCGTACCTTGGCGCCTAAGGCGCATGCATGGCGCTCTCAGGCCTTCAGCCGCCCCAACGAGAAAGGCCCTAGCCAGGGAGCCGGGTCGAGGAAAGCGCGCTACTTTCCGGTCCGGTTCCTTGAGGAAAGTGGGGACCTCTCGCTCATCTGGACGAGAGCCGCCGGTGGCTGGGCGATGACCTCCTGATGCTTCGCCGCCACCACGGACCAAGAGTGTCACACTGATAGCGGTGGCGGTGACGATGAGAGTCCCCCCCATGGCTCTCATCCTCGGAACCAGGAGGAAGTTCACTCCTCTTACTCTGTGAGCAGACCTCGCTTCACAGACGATCACGGACCGGGCCTCGACGAGCGGCTCGGTTCCTCTGGCGTCGGGTGCGAGCCTTCTCGGCGGTTGCGCCCATGTAACTGGCCGGACAGATTCGCCCGCCGCCATAGAAAAATATGACGGCACCACCAACCCGGAGGAGTTCCTCCAAATCTACACGACAATGGTGCGGGCGGTTGGCGGATCCGAAAAAGTCATGGCCAACTACCTCCCAACGGCCTTGACAGCTCGCCGCTTCCTCGTGGCTGCAATCTCCCCGTGGGTTTGCACTCGTGGGGAAAGTTGTCGACATCTTTGTCGCCAATTTTCGTGGCTCCTTTTCAGAGGCCGGTGTGGAGGATGACCTCCACGCCCGAACAAGAGAAGGGGAGTCGCCAGCGACTTCATCCGTGATTTCGCCATCGCCACAACACAATCCCCATATTCGAAAGCAATCGGTCGTCATCGCCTTGGGAGGGCGACGCGACCGCAAGATGAAGGAGAAGATGGCCACCCGCACCATCGGCTCCACCTCCGAAGCTCTTCTCCTCGCACATAAGTGTGCGCGGCCGCGAGGCAAGGGACCAATACCTGGCGCCAAGGGTGGCTACGGCAAGGATGAGGCCGACCTCGAAGGGTTCCGCCGCAAACAAGGCGCGAAGCGCGAGGCGGCGAGAGACCAGTGTCTTGGCCGCCGAAAGCACGACGAGCGCGACGACGAGAAGACCCCGCGCCCCGAGCGCAATCGCCACGCATCGGCGTGAAGACGCGCGGCGGCGTGGTGGACCGATGACCGGCGTGGTGATCGCCGTGATCGACGTGACGACCGCCGCGGTCGTGGGAACGACCGCCGCGACCAGAAAGAGGGCGAGCCCTATTGCCCAATACACAAGACCAACACCCATGACCTAGACAACTGTCGGGTCGTGGACAAGATGGTGGAGAAGCGGCTCAAGGAGCGCCGCCCTGACGATGATCAAGATGAAGATCCTCCACTGGCCTTCCAACAGGCCGATCACGTGGTGGCCTATATTCATGGTGGTTCGCCCACCTTCTCCAACGCCGCCACAAACGGTGAAGAGGGTGTGTGCCACCACATCAAACTCGGGCGGGTCGGATGTGAAGTGGTGCGAGCAAACGCCACCTTCGCCAGCCGACCATCCCGAGGGCGCCAACGGCCTGGGGCATCTCCCGGTCGTAGTGTCGCCCACCGTTCGGAACGTGCGGCTCACCCGCGTGCTGGTGGACGGGGGGAGTTCTATCAACCTCCTGTCCTCCTCAGTGTTCCTGGCACTTCAGATCCCGCGGCAGGATCTGCGCCCGGCTCTGCCCTTCTTCGGGGTAGCCCCAGAGGCTGGTTTGATGCCCTTGGGACAGGTGCGCCTCCCCGTTACCTTCGGGGAGAGGGACAATTATCGCACCGAATTGGTGGATTTCGAGGTCGCCGACTTTGACCTCCCCTATAATGCCATACTCGGCCGACCGGCGTTGGCCCAGTTCATGGCGGCCACCCACTACGCGTTCATGGTGGTGAAGATGCCGGGGCCCGCTGGCCCCATTATGATCAGGGTAGATAGGGCAGAGGCCTTGCGCTGCTTCAAGGTTTGCGAGACTGGCCGGTGCCCCCTGCGTTGGGCGCCCAGACGCCACTTCCTCGAGAGCCCCTCAAAGCGGGATTCGTGCCTCACCTGCTCCGCCGGTGAGGCTAAGGTGGTCGCTACTGAGTCTTGGCGAACCCCGAAGATCGTCAACATTGGCGCCAACCTCGGCGCCAAATAGGAAGACGCGCTCGTCACCTTCCTCCATCCAATTCCGGCGTGTTCACCGGCAACCGTCCGATATGGTTGGGCCCCTGTGGAGGTGATCGAGCACCGACAACAACACTCGAGGCGCGCCCGGTCCGGCAGAAGGTCCGGAGGCGCGCCCGAGCGCCAAGATGCCATTCGAGAGGAGGTGGAAAAGCCGCGAAGCTGGGATCATCCGGAGGTCTCTCATCCCGAGTGGCTCGCCAACCTGCGTGCTCATCAAGAAGTCCAACGGAAATGGCGATGTGTGTCGACTTCACCGACCTCAACAAGGCTCGCCGAAGGACCCTTACCCCTCGCGCGGTCGATCTCATTGTTGACTCCACGGGTGCGAATCTTGTGCTTCCGGACGCGTACTCCGGATACCACCAGTTAGCATGGCGCTTTGAAGATGAAGAGAAGACGCTTTTGTAACCCTACGGTGTCTATTGTTATGTAAGGATGGCTTTTGGTTTAAAAAATGCTGGTTCCACTTACCAACGTGCCATGCACATTACCTTCCGCCCCCAGATAGGGTGAAATCTTGAGGTTTATGTTGATGATTTAGTTGTGAAGATCAAAAAGAGTGAAGAACTGATCCAAGACATGGAGGAAACCTTTGCTAACCTCCGGAAGAACTGCTTGAAGTTTAACCCGGACAAATGCGTGTTTGGCGTGCCCTCTGGCAAGCTATTGGGTTTTCTGGTGTCCAGCCGGGGCATTGAAGCCAACCCCGATAAGATATCGGCCATCGAGCACATGAAGCCGCCAGCGCGACTCAAGCAAGTCCAATGCCTGGCTGGTCGCCTGGCCTCCCTGGGGCGGTTCATTGCCCGGTTGGGAGAAAAAAGCTTGCCCTTGTTTAAGCTGCTGAAGAAGACAAACCACTTCGAGTGGATCGCAGGCCATATTTGAAGAATTGAGCGGTACCTCTCCTCTCCCTGTCTTGGTTTCCCAAGACCGTGAGCCGCTGTTCTCAGACATAGCTGCCACCCCGAGGTGGTGAGCGCGTGCTGATTATGCGAGAGGAAGGCGCCCAAAGGCCGTGTACTACATCGACAAAGTCTTGACGAGGCCGAGACCCGTACCCTTGAGCTCGAAGATGTCTTGACGTGATCTGGTGGCGCCCAGAAGCTGCGCCATTATTTCTAAGGGCGGAAATTACCGTGGTCACGGCCTACCCTCCGCGAGAGATCCTCCACAACCGGAAGCGTATACGGATCGCGAAATGGGCGGTGGAACCGGGGAATTCAACCTAAGATTTGTACCCCGTGACCGCCATCAAAAGTCGGTCGGGGAGTTCGCGGTCGAGTGGACTCCGCCGCTCGAAGCTGAAAGACACCCCGCGCCTTCTCCTGGACCTTATTCTTTGATGGTTCCTTGGGTTGGAGGGCGCGGGCCGGGTCGCCCTGGTCTCCCCGGCCGAGGACGCCCTCCAAGATGTGGTCGCCGAGTTCAAGGCCACAAACAATATGGCGAATATGAGGGCCTACTGGCAGGTTTGCGCATCGCTTCGGCGTTGGGCATTCGGCGCCTCCAAGTCAAGGGAGACTCCCTGCTGGTTATTAATCAAGCGCGGAAGGAGTTCCAATGTTCCGACCCCACCATGACGGCGTACCTGGCGGAGGTCCGAAAAATGGAGCGTCATTTTGAAGGTTTGGGATATATCCATGTCCCCTGGCACGACAATCACCTTGCGGACAGGCTCTCGCAGCTTGCGTCCTCAAGGGCTCCTGTTCCGGTCGGAGTCTTCGAAGAAAGGCTATCGCGACCGTCCATCACGACCCCCGGCTCAGGTGGGGACGATGGTGTCACTGTCGCGGCCCCCAGTTCAGGAGGGGACGACAGCAAGGCCGTCGCGGCCTCCGGCTCAGGTGGAGAGGGCGGCACCGCTGTCATGGCCCCCGATTCCGGGGGGAAAGATAGCGTGCCCGCCTCAGCCCCCAGGTCTGGGAGGGAAGATGGCGGTGCTGCCGAGGCAGCGCCAGGGGAAAAGCTTGGCCCAGCGGAGTACCCAGGCGAGCACCGAGTGGTCGCCACGCTTGGCCAGGAAGATCGGTGGATGGATCCTATCCTTGCCTTCCTGCGTGACCAAGTGATCCCCGACGATGATGCCTCAGCTGAGAAGATTGCACGAAAGGCCAAGTGCTATACCCTGGTAGGTGGGGACCTATATCGCTAGGGCAGGAACGGAGTTCTACTGAAGTGCATCACTCGGGAAGAGGGGAGCAACCTGCTCTCTGATATCCATGGAGGCGTGTGCGGGAGCCATATGTCTGGCCGAACGCTAGTCGGTAAAGCGTTTCGTCAAGGATTTTATTGGCCTACTGCCCTCCAGGATGCTTGAGAGCTGGTGAGGACATCGCAGCTTGTCGATTCTTCGCCAGCAAATCCACCGACCGGCCGAGCTCGCAAACCATCCCGCTCTCCTGGCCGTTTGCGGTCTGGGGGCTGGATATCCTGGGTCCGTTCCCGCGGGCCACAGGGGGCTTCACCCACCTCTTCGTCGCCATCGACAAATTCACGAAGTGGGTTGAGGCCGAGGCGGTGCACGCCATCACGGCCGCCGCCGCCATCAAATTTATGCGCGGGATCTTCGCCCGCTTCGGAGTCGCCAATCGCATCATCACCGATAACGGGACCCACCCGCCAAAGGCGGCTTTTCTGGAATTCTGTGATGAAATGGGCACCAAGGTATGCTTTGCTTCGGTGGCCCATCCCATGAGTAACGGGCAAGCGGAGCGCGCCAACGCGCTGGTGCTGAAGGGCCTCAAGACGAGAGCGTTTGATCGGCTTCACAAGAGAGGCGCGCGGTGGACGGAAGAACTCCCGGCGGTACTGTGGTCGCTTCGTACCACGCCCAGCCGGGCCACGGGCGAGACGCCCTTCTTCCTGGTGTACGGGGCAGAGGCTGTCCTCCCCTCCGAGCTGTCGCTCGGTTCCCCGCGCGTCTCGGTGTTCAACGAAGAAGACCAAGAGGATCTCCGGCGAGAAGATGTCAACCTTTTGGAGGAGGTGCGGATCGTCTTTGCTCTCGCCGCCCGCTTCAAAGAAAGTCTCAAAGCGGTACCACACCACCGGGTCTCGAGAGGACACGGCAATGGCGACTGGTCTTGCGCAGAATCGAGACGACGACGGGTTGCACAAACTGTCTCCCCGATGGGAGGGCCCCTTCAAGGTGGTTTCAGTATCTCGGCCCGGGGCGGTCAGGTTGGCCACTGAGGACGGCGAAGAACTGGCGGACGAATTCTTATAACATAGAGTTGTTGCGGAAATTCTACCCATGAGGAATTGTAAGTATCCCATTGACGCCTGTGTCGACCATGAGGTAAGGCTCTCCTTGGTGGTTGGCGGTTTCGCGGTTAGTAAGGTTGTTGCCTAAAAGGCTTTCAATTTACCATTGTTGTCCCTTTCTTTGCCCATAGTGGCAAGTTCTTTTTGCATGAATGTCATTTGGTTCCGTATGTTGGCTAATTCCTTGACGATTAGTAAGGGTCACTGGTGCTTGTGTCCGACAAGGACGGGCCAGAGCGGGGCGAGCTAGATCTGATGCTCAAACGCTGCTCCGCGCCTCGGGTTAGCTCCTCAAGCACCGTTGGTTGTCACCATGAGCATCGTTAGTCTAGTACCCTCCAGAAGCCCGCCGCTTTTGACGACAAGACCATGATTCGATTTTCAAAAAATCGCAAGGACTTAGAAATCAAAAAGGGACCAGAGCTCACCCCATGCAGGAACCTATATTGTTTGGATTTATCTTGCATATGCCTACTCATTCTGTTAGTAGCTGTGCACCAAGGCATGGAGTCACCGACTCATTGCATGAAGTCTCCAAGCCTCTTCGTGGTCGCCCCAAGCCTCTTCGTGGTCGCCCAGGAGCTCGGGGGCTGGTCGCCCCAAGCTCCTTCGTGGTCGCCCCGAGTCTCTCCGTGGCCGCCCAGACGCTTGGGGGCTGGTCACCCAATGATATAAAAAGCAAGATAAGTGCTTCATACCGCATTTTTGACCATTTTCTTATGTGCATGCGCTAAGATGGGTCAAGTTGCACGTGGTTGTCACAAGTGCCAAAAATTAACGGTCCCTCATGATCAAAGGAAATGTGTTAAAAGCGTTAACGTTCGGTGCGGCCAAGCAGCCGGGGTGCAAGTTAGACGTGGTACTCGGACACGGCTCGTACGCCTCGGGTTGGCTCTCTGAAGCACCGCTGGTTGTCACCGTTGAGTGCCGCTGGTCTAAATACACTTCCGAAAACTTGTTGCCTTGCCACGTTACGCTGCGGCGCGCTTTCAGGCGATCATCAGGGTCCCAGTTCCAGAAGGGTTTGAACCAAGTGACAATCCCGCGCAAAAACCAAACGCTAAGACCAAGCTACGTCTAGCGCCTCTGCCGACTCGAGGTCGGTTTTGCCTAAGACCGTATAACTTGTGTGATCCTTACTTGTGTTTGCAGCAGAACCGTGTAATCACCCGCGGAACTCAAGGATCTTTGCCCTAACCTAAGCGTTCCTCAGTCGTTCCATCTAAGTTAAAAAGCTGACCGCCTAACGATTTGATCCAACAAATTTGATCGCACAAAACGAAAGAACCGGCAAAATAGCGTTAAACCCAGAAATGTCTGATCTGCTAAGTACCACTTAAGTGTTTATACATGCAGGTAGGTCAAGCAAAAAAGAGAGAAAAGCAAAATGAACCCAGAAGCTGCCCGGCCCTTCACTCCTCGTCACCGACGTCGATGTTGTCGCCCTCGTCGCCTTCCACGGCCAGCGGCGTGGAGACATCCATGGCCGGTTGCTCAACTTGCAGCATCCCGGCCACATGCTCGGCGCGCGCACCCTCGCCTCCGGCTGCGCCATGTCTCCCTCAACACCGGTCGTCACCGCTGCCAAGGGATCGAGGGCGGCGTCGCTGGCCGCCGAAAGTTAACGATAGGTCGCGATCATGATTGCGACCTCGACCTTCCACGGTGGAGCGGCGGCTAAAGGCTTCGGCGCCCCCGGGCGCCTCCGCGGCCTGGTTGGTCGCGTGGGTGAATTGCAGTGCGGAGTCCTCCAACGGCGTGTTCAGGGCCACCCCCAAGGGCTCCAGGCACCTCTTCGTGCGCTGGAAGGCCTTCTTGAGCATGACGGACAGGTTGCGCCGCAGGCGGAAGGACTCCACCTCCGAGGTCCTCTGCGCCGTCTCCGCCCTCTGCGCCCGATCCTTGGCCCTTTCGGCCCACATCTGCATGGCGGCTACGTCGGTTCTCTCTTGTGCCAGTGCTGTCTCCGCCGCATCCGCTCTCACCCGCTCATTGCGCAGCCGCCTTCATCGACACCAACTGCCGGGCGATATCGGCCCCGTGCCTGGCGGCTACGGCAAGGGCAGTGCCCAATGCGCCATGTAAGTCGCTGAGGCCGGTGAAGTGCTCGACGTGGCGTTCGGTGGGGGCGAACAGCAAGGTGCGAGGCTCCGGAGGTGTCTGGCGCTGGGTCACTCGCTCAAGCCCTCTGTGGGCGGCGGGGGCATCTGGGCGGGGCGACGGCGCCGGTGGGCTGGTGGCGTTCCGCCTTTGGCGTCTGAGGGGCCGCCCTTGGCGGTACCCTCAAGCTGAGGCCGGCCATTGGGAGTGTGAGGCCACCTTGTTGGATGGTGGTCTAGGCTCCCATGGCCGATGGAGTTGGCGCCATGACGCTGAGGCCAAGGCGGAGGAGGAGGTGGCCTGAGCCTGGCGCCACGGGAGGCGTCGGGCCGAGGAGGAGACGTTGGCGGGCGGGAAGGCGAGGCGGCGCCACCGGCGATGAAGTCGAGATTGGGGCGGCTTGCGTGGCCGCCCCCTGTGAAGAATCCGCCACGACGGGGCTCGTGGCGGCGAAAGTTTGGCCCGCGTCCACGCGGGCCCTCTTGGAGTCCGGACCCGTGGTGTCTGGGGCATGCGATCGTTTGCCCGCGGCCCGATCGCTGGCGGGCGATGTCCTCGATCACCGGTGAACATGGTGGCACCACGGCGGGTCCCATGGAGTCCATTGGCGGGAGCAGCCTTACGACCCTTAGGCGCTCCGCGTGCTCCAGATTAGCAAGCGGCTGGGCCGCCACCGGGAAAGGGGTGCCGATCGGAACCGGCTGCATCAGTACGGCGAGCCATCTGCCCTGGATCTGCTCCTCCAAGTTTCCCGCGCCTGGCAATGGACGAAAAAGCAGCTGCTGGTTGGTGGGAAACCACAAAAAGAGGCATGTGCGCGAGAAAAAGCTAAAGAAGAATGAAGACTCACGTCCGCGCCACGTGCGCGTCGCGTCGTCGTCGCCCGTATACTGCCATGTGGGGCGGACGCGGTGGCGAAGAGGGCTGATCCTCCGAGCCACGAAGTCCCGGGCCACCAGCCCCCCAGACAGTCCGGCTTCCCGCAATCGAAGGACGCGGGTCGCCATTGCGCGGAGTTCCGCCGTCTCCTCGACTGGAGAATTCCAGTCCTCGATGGCCTCCACTGCCCCGGTGGGCACGTTCAAGGCGTCAACGCCGCTGTCATCCTTGATGTACAGCCACTCGCTGCGCCATGATTTCCAGTTGGATCGGGGCTGGAAGGTGATGTAGCGGGAGGCCATCCCGTCCCGCAGGCGGAAGTAGCAGCTTCCCACTACTTCATTTTCGGCGGAAGCGCGGCAGAGAAAGAAGTGGCGGAAAAGCGGAAGATTTGGCATCACCCGCATGAACATTTCACAGAGGTGCGCGAAGACAGAAAGGAAGATAATGGAGTTGGGGGTGAGGTGAAGATGGTGGATCTCATAGAAGTGAAGGACGGTGAGGAAGAACTCGGAGAATGGCGGGACCAGGCCCGCCATCATAGCCCAGGTGTGGAGAAGGATTTCGTCAGAAAGGCACCGCGGTGTGGGGGTTCCCGCCCGGAAGCGGAAGGTGCCCGCCGGCGCTAGGATGGCCATCCTATCCACCGCGTGGGAGTCATGATGGAGGCCGGGAAATCGGGCGCCATGAAGAAGACAAAGGCTTTTCGAGCAAGAAGATTGAGGAAATGAAAGTCGAGCGCAAGGAAGAAGAAGGCGAAACCGCCCAATACAGATGAACCTATCTATATACCGCACCGACGGTTCGCGAAGAGACAAGATCGTCGTCGCCTCGGGTCCCGGAAAATCCGCATCACGCGGAGGGGACCAAGGCGGTCGTGCCCTCATGAGTGGTGGCCCCACCCAGAGCACGCTAAACATTTAATGAAGGTTCTAAAGTAAGCTTTGATGCACGCTCGAGGCGGGCCCGGCTCTTGTCGGCAACAGCTTGTTGGGTACCCTCCCGCCGCACAAAGCGGTCAACATGGCGGTCAACATGACAAGCCCACGTGGCACCGGCGGCGGTGGCGAGCACGCCCTCGCCCGGCGACAAGCCCACGTGGCACCGGCGAAAGGTGGGCGAACGCACTCGCCGCCCGGCGACAAGCCCACGTGGCACCCGGCGGTGGTGGGCGACGCACGCTCGCCGCCGGTGACAAGCCCACGTGGCACCCGGCGGCGGTGGGCGAGCACGCCTCGCCGCCCGGTGACAAGCCGCGTGGCACCGGCGAGCGGTGGGCGAAAGCACGCCTTCGTCCGGCGATAAGCCCCGCGTGGCACCCGGCGGCGGTGGGCGAAGACGCGCGCCGCTTCGCCCGCCGCAAGGCAAAAAGGCGGTGCGAGGTGGCTTAGCCTCGAAGGCTCCTTCCCCTGTCGTACCGTTCTGAGCGGTAGGATAGCGGTGTCAGACCTGTCAGTTGCGAGGATTTCTGCGGCAAGACCAATCCTCTGACGCCTGTCAACTACCCATCGCAAAGATGTCCCATCCCGGGCGGACCGGGCGAAGCCATGCGTCGGCATTTAATGAGGATGGAGCAACGCGACAGCACGGGAAGGCGTATTAAATGTATAAGGATCAGCATGATGACCCCTTTTTTTACCTACCCCGTTAGCCTGGCCTATATAAGGGCCCTCGGGTGCATGGGAAAAAGGGGGCCCCGAAGGTAGAAAAGAGAACAAGCAAGAGTACCGCAGGAGAGCCTAAGGAAGAACTTGTAATTCCCGAGCTTTGTACTGTGCCAGTTTAAAAACACTCTCTAAAAATCAATCCCGCAGGAAGTAAGGCTATTACCCATGGCGAAGGGGGCCTGAACCTGGGTAAAAAATCTCTGTGTCGTTCCCAGCTCTTAGTCGCCGAAGCTCGTTGCGGGGGAGTCCCTAGGGTTTCCCCTCGCTAGGTTTAGCCAGCCGCGAAGACGCCCTCCTTCCGAACAAAACCCGGTCTGCATCCTCTGGGCCTGTCAGGTGGAATACGCCGACAACGAGCATCCTAGAAATCGGCTTTCCATTGATGTAGCCTTTCAAGTACAACGGCTTGAGATGCCGATGGGGATCTTGCGGCTTTTCGAATACAGCATCTTGTGCGCCTAAGCATAATTGAGCAAATGTGTCTTTAGCCGATTTAGTTTTAATTCTGAACTCGGCAGGTAAGGTGAATACCATGTTGATATCCATGGGAGGCGTGTCATCTCGAATCATTGGTGACAGCAAATCATCTGAAGAATCTGATTCATCGTCGGCTTGTTGTTTCTTCCTCCACTCCTTTGTAACAGGTTTCACTGGCCGCAACTCATTAAACGCTAGGTCTCTCTGTTTCTCTTCTTCGGCCTCTCTTATCTCCTGTGTTCTCAGGCGTTGAAGCCGTCTGCGTTGTGATCGGCTAAGTCCAGTTGGGCACCACCTGGGTTTAGGCTCCAATGGCTTGCGGATTTTACCGACCAAGTTCTCTGTTGGTTCCTTTTCCTTGTCTTGGTCTGGTGTGCCCAGTCTTTCTTTTATCGGCCTTCTATACCCTGGTTCGTTTTGATCCGACAGGCGCTCTTTCACCAATCGTTTCGGCCAATCCCTTTGCGGGTAATGTTCCATGGGGCATGACCTTGCAGATGGTAGTGCCATACCCCTTTCCCAACAGAATCGCCAAAAAGGGCATCTCTGGTGAGCTTTTTCTGCGTTGTCTGTCCGATACCAATTATTAGGCCGAAACACAGCGTTTGGCCGATGCGATTCATCTGGTCGACGGAATTGCTGCTTCTGCCGATGGCTCATCCTTTCATATTTTTCAAGTAACTGCGAGAAGGTTGGCTTGGGCTTGAACGCTGGTCTCTATGGTGGAGTTCTTTCAGCTTTGTACCATCGTCCGACTTGTAATTCCCCTTTTGGCTTCACATTCTTAGAATTCTTTCCGTCTCGATCGGCTTCAATTTGAAGTGAGCCGATTGTTATCTTCAGCGTTTCTCCTTGTGAGCTTGACTCTATGTCGACTTGCCGCGCCACTCTGGGACTCTCGTCGACAATCTGCTTCCCTTTGCTGGAGCACTGGACCATGTTAATTGGGAAAGGGTTGACATCGACTTCCATGGCCGGCTCTTCTGCAAACTTGAGCCGACCATCTTCAATGGCGGCTCAGATCTCTTCTTAGAAAGATATTGCGATCGTTAGTGTTATGGGAAAAAGAATGATGCCACTTACGAGATCGTCGTTTCTTGATCTCATCTATTTGAAGGTATGGTATGCCCTTGAGCGATCGTGTCGATTTTTCTTGTAACAACATGTCGAATATGCGGTCACACTTGGACACATCAAAAGCGTATTTAACTTCCGACTTACTCCTAGTCGGCTTGAGCCATGAACTGACAAGTGGTTTTTTAGAACCCTTTATCCATTCGGCTATATTCACATCTGCTTCATCTTCAGAAGTCTCACTTGAACTATATTCAACCATGTTTATTTTAGCTTTATCTTTCCCGTTGCCATTTAACCTAATTTTATCCTTGAATTCTTTACTCAAATATCGGCTTTCCTGTGCCGACATACGATGGAGCAGGTGACTTAAATCAGTGAACTCCTGTCCAGCAAATTTTTCTTTCGATGGGGAACTAACCCTTGAAAGGCTAAATCGGCTAGTTGGTTATCAGGCAATACTACATCAAGCAAATGATTTCAGTACTTCTCTAAATCTCCTAATGTAATATGAAGCCGACTCACCAAATTTTTGCGGACAAAGACTCAGTGTCTGAAATTCTTAACTCTAAGCTACCGGAGAAAAAGTATTCATGAAATCGACTTTCATCGTTCCAAAATGGACCGAATTTGGAGGCGATTAGTAAACCAGTGAAGGCGGTCCCGATAAAGACAACGGAAAAAGCCTAATTTTTAACCCATCGGACTGAGCCGCTTCACCACACTGAGCGATGAATCTTCTAATATGCTCTAAAGTAGTAACTGAATCATCCCTCGAAAATTTCACGAAATCAGGAATCCTAAAGTTATGGGGATATGGCATGCGGTCAATGTAATCTGGGTACGATTTTCTATAGCCGATTGTCCTTTCTTTGGGCTGTAAGCCAAATTGATCTCTTAAGACTATGGAAATTTGATCAGCCCAATTAACATTGTTAGCCGATGGAACACTAGGGTTTGGCCAATTATTTTGGGTAGTATCCTGCCCCCCGAGTGTAAACTCGGCCGGTCGGCTTGCTCTAGCCGATGGATACTGCTGTTGCCATGATTCGTATCCATCGGCTCTGGCAGCCGTAACCTCGGGTAATGGACCAAACGGCTCTGTGTATGTAACTACTTTATATGGAGCCGGATTTCTAACTTGGGTTAGTCCTTGAGGTTTATAATTTCCATTTAATTCAATCGGCTGAGAAGCCGACTGGACGTAGTGAGTCCCTGACGCTGATGGGTCCAACTTTGCAGCGTCAGTACATGCATGAATATGAGTATCTGGACTCGGGCGGGGAGTTGGTGGAGCCAACACAGTGGGCTGGGTCGGCATTAGCGAGGGTGCTGGTGCCAATGCTTTGACCGTGTTGGTGTTTGGAGCCACAGAATATACATGGTACGTTGGGAGTGGCTGCAATGGGTCTATCAATCCCCCGGACGTAGCCAACTCTTGTGCAATCGTTTTTACGCTATTCTCTATCATCGGCTTCAAGGTCGTGACTAAAGCCGATGATTGATTAATTAATGCATGATGCACAGATTGTTCAATCATAGCAGATAACTCAGCTTGAGCTGGCATGTATCGGCTTACCGGAGTTGATGTGACGCTAGCTTCGCCAAGCGGATTCAGTGTTGGAAGTGTCATCTTCTGCGTGACTCCTCGTCGGGTTTTTTGATAGCAACCCAACATCAATTCCTCCAAGGCAGCTTTCCGATCTTCATCTCCTTGCGCTGCTCTGGAGTTAAATCGTCCAAAGTGGGGACGATTATGGCTTCGGTGTTCACGTCGGATGGTGCGACAGATTTACCTGCAGTCATCTTGTTGATCGGGTCCCACCGGGCGTGTCAAAAATGTGTTAACGCCAAAAACGTGAAGAGGGTTTCTGGCCCACAACACACCAGACGAACGCCGGGTTCAAGTGCGAGGCGTGCCAATCGATTTGACCCTGCAATCGATAAGGAGGATAATGTAAAATTCAATTAAGCCGATCCTTGAAGCGAATCGGCTAAGAATCAAGAATCGGCCAAAAAGCCGATTAGAAGGGTAACTAGATTAGCCGATTAAGACTAATCCGAGGTAGAAGGTAGATCGATTCTGAAAAGGCGATGCGCAACAAGACAGAACAAATCAAACCTGAAAAAGCCAATAACGATCAAACAATCGGCGATGCGCAACTTTATTTGATCGATATCGACTTACAGAGAAAAGATTACAATGCTAAAAGACTAAGAACTACGGAAAGTAAGAACTGGTAGAGATGTTGATTGTTGTGGATGCCCTTCCAAGCAGCCCTAGCGCGCCTTATATACCAGTCAGCCGATCCGAGTCCTGATCCAATACGTCAATGAAATCCGAATCGGCTTTGTAGTTTCCT